>JAPDNY010000005.1:224022426-224622426 GCA_029375565.1 Gekko gecko
ATTATAGAGAACAATGGAGGGAATAGGGGCAACCTGTTTGGGGCTCCCATAGAATTGGACCTCCTGGTCCAATGTTCTTGAAACCTGGTGGGTATCTTGAGGAGAGGCTCCATCAGCTATCCTATGAGTTTGGAGCCTCTCCCTCAAACCTCCTCCCCTCCAGCCCCCAGAATATACCCTATGTTTTCACCATTAACCTCAATGGCCCGTAGGATATAATGGGGCCGAATTGCCGCCGAATTTCTTTTCATTCCCTCCTTTCCTTCTCTCCTTTTCCTCTTTCCCTCCTTCTCTCTTCTCTCTTTCTTTCCCACCTTCTTCTCTTCTCTTTTTTCCTCCTTTCCCTGTTTCCCTCCTTCCCTCTCTTTCTTTCCCTCCCTTTTCCTTCTCTTTCTTTCCCTCTTTCTTCCTTCTTTCCTTCTCCTTACTCTCTCTCTTTCCTTCCCTCTTTCCACCTTCTGTGGCCCAACTCTCATGAGAAGGAGTTTAAACTTTAAACCCCTTCTCTCTTAGCTCCCCCACCCAGACCAGCTGGGGAAGGAAAGGGGAAGCTTTTGAAGATGCCTCCCCCCCTTTTGCTTCCCCTTCTGACAGCTGTGTTTCTACAAAAAGACCCCTGCCTTGCCCCCTGTGAGGGATGCCAATACATGACTGATAATTGGTACAGGAGAGGAGTGCTGTTGCAATGCCTTATTAATCATATACTTGTAATTGGCGCAGATCCTAACAGACCCATCAGGCTCAATAGGCATAACAATAGGAGTTTCCCATTTTGCATGCAGTTCAAGTACCCCTTGAGTGACCAGTTTGTCCAACTCCGCCTCAATTCGTGGTTTGAGTGAAATATGCACCCTTCTGTAGTTCAAACGTATAGGCTTTACCATAGGGTCTAAATCAAATGAAATTGGCGGGCGCATATATTTTCCCAGTGACCCGTCGAATACCTCAGGGAACTCTGCATGAAGAGAACTCAATTTATTCACACATATTTGGTCGACCCCTGTCACAGCGATACCAAAGACCTCAAACCAGTCTAAACCCAACAAGCTGCTTCTGCACCCTCAGCCACCAAGAGACTCAACGTCTCTCTAAAACCTTTAAATTGTACCTCGAACACAGCCGCACCTGCCACAGGAATATGCCGCCCCTGAAAATCGGAAAGGTGAACCCGGCTGGGTGCTGAACGTTGGCGGCTCCTTCTGGGAAAGAGGCGCTGCAGGGTTTCCGATGAGATGATGGTCTTAGCTGATCCTGAGTTGACCTCCATCTCGCACGGCATCCCATCCAGCAACATGGTCACGTAGATTTTCTTCCTGGCCCTGGGTCCAGTGTTCAAGACAGTAATGGGGCAGGAACAGCAGGTGGTTTTTTGCAGGCAACAGGTCTGGAACCACTGATGTCTTTCGCCTTATGACGCTGTCGAGGTGACTGCTTCTTCCCCTTTGCTCAGCACACTTTAATGATATGACCCCGCTTGTCACAAGCTCGACAACGGAGGTCATGAGCACAGCACCCATCCCGCTCATGGGCTCCACCGCAAGCCTGGCACAGGCACCGCAAGCCTGGCACCGCAAGCTCGGCACAGGCTTGTTTGGGCACTGTTTTCACTGGGGTCGGCCGGGGCCTCACTGCCCGAGCCTTCTGGAACGCCTCGTCCTCACCGTCGGAGTCGGTCTCAGAGTTTTTTGCTCCAAAGGCCACAGACCAATCTATTGAGTAGTGCTGCTTCCAGGTCAGGAAAATTACAGGTCCGGGCTGCTTTCCTCAGTGCTGTGATTAACTCAGCTATCGTCTCACTCGGCCCCTGGTCCCGTTTGTAGAAGGCATGCCGGCAGGCAATCTGTGATGGCTTGAGCGCAAAGTGATTCTTAAGCTTGTTAGTAATATCAGCGTCAATCAGCTTGTTAGTGATATCAGGGTCAATGGTCTCCCGCCAAAATTAAATACGACTGCAGTTCTGGTTCTGCTTTATGCAGATGATGCGGTTGTTCTATAATTTACATGGATTGGTCTTATACGCCTCCTATCTGAGTTTAATGCTTACTGTTCCAGGAACATTTTGGAGGTAATGGGGGTAACCTTTTTGGGTGTCCATAGAATTTGGCCCACTGGTCCAATTGTTTTGGGACATGGGGGTTTATGTGGGGAGAGGCTCCCGAAGCAACCCTGAAAATTTGGATCCTCTCCCTCAAACCCCCTCCCCCCCAGAGCCACTAACAGCACCGTGGGAAAAAGGTAACTTTTATTCTCGTCTTAGAGAACAATGGAGGGGATGGGGGCAACCTGTTTGGGGGCCTGTAGAATTGGACCGCCTGGTCCAATATTCTTGAAACCTGGTGGGTATTTCGGGGAGAGGGCCCCGCAGTTACTCTAAGAGTTTGGAACCTCTCCCTCAAACCCCCTCCCCTCCAGCTCCCAGAATACATCCTATGTTTTCACCTTTGACTTCAAAGGCCCGTAGGATATAATGGGGCCGAATTGCCACCGAATTTCTGCGGCAATTTGGCAGCAAGCTGATTCAGATCAGAGAATCTGAATTGGTTCAGAGACGCCTGAAAGAGCCCCGAATGGGCCATTTTCGGTGGTGCATTCAGTTCAGACGAACCGCATGCACACACATGGTCCCCTCATATCAGAGAAGTTAACTCTTTTAAAGTTAAAAGTGGTTGTGTCAGTCTTTTTGGGCAACTCCCTATTTATTCAAATGTTAAACTCAATAACATTATGGTCACTGTTCCCAAGCTGTGCAATCACTTTTACATCTCTCATCAGGTCTTGAGCATTACTTAGGACCAAATCCAGGATCGCCTCTCCCCTGGTAGGTTCTGTGACCATCTGTTCCATAGCACAGTCTTCTTGTCTGAGGGCCCTGAAATCTTACACATGGCCTATGGGGATTGAGGCCAGAGGTCTCAAAGGATGGAGCCAGTGGTAAAGAGGCCAACTCCTTGATCTTTGGGTTGACCTTGACATTAAATGGATGGGATTTCAAGGAAATCATCTTTTTTAATTTTGGGACAAAAATTTGGAATGAGTTGCATAAAGTTTTTGCTTTTAGAAAAACAGAGAAAGATGTTTGAGGCAGTATTGTCAATGTCTATGGGAACCAGACTGTGAATTATAAAAGATTTGGACAACAATAATCACTTGCAAAACTTCATTTTCACCGCAACCCAAAACCTCATGATAGTCTTATGTGATGGTACATCTTGGGGCGCCAATACATTCCTGGTGACCCTTGAAAGCTTTGCCTAGGCAAAGTCTCACAGAACGGTGTTATTGGTACCATGATGCCATTTCTAGGCAGAAACCTGGAAGTAACAACACAGCCTACTGCAATCCCCAAGAAATCCCACAAATCTCAGTGGTAAAAACCATAGCGATCAGTGGGATTTTGAGTCCTGAGTAATCAATGATGTCATCCCCCTTCCCATTTCCCCCACCACCACCACCATTGAATCGATCAGTGTCAGCAGATTTCCCATCGAAAGCTGGCAACTGGCAACCCTAGGCACATCTCGAACACCCCCACACCCTCACAGGTAACTCATCTTCTCTCCCTTCAGGGTTGGAGTCCTCTCTGCATTTCAGCTCAAGACAGACATGGGGTCACCCAGAGAGATCATGCCATTGGTGTGAATGACTTCCTCAAGTGTGCTGGCATGGCATGGAGAGAAAATGTATCCGATCTTTTGCAAAGGCCACTTTAAATGTGGGGGAGGCTGCTCGGTAAAGATGCCTTTTACCCCCAAATATCCGGGCATAATAGATAATTATGGCCATATCAGAAGTTTGGGTGAACACCCGAGAACAGCAACTTC
This sequence comes from Gekko gecko, assembly GCA_029375565.1. Taxonomy (NCBI): domain Eukaryota; kingdom Metazoa; phylum Chordata; class Lepidosauria; order Squamata; family Gekkonidae; genus Gekko; species Gekko gecko. The sequence goes on from JAPDNY010000005.1 coordinate 224,026,248, forward strand.
TGTTGGCTTCTTAATATTCTCTCGTGCGGCAGGATATCCTCCCACTCAGTCCCCCATTTCTAACCCCCCCTTAATTTTCTTGTAGTTGGTGCAGGTAGTCTCCGCATGATAATTTTGTGTCATCTTTTTTATATATGAGACACCAGCAGAGGCAGGGGAATTGAAAGTTGGGATGTATGGTCCTTTCTGAATTCATTTTCATCATACTAGGTTTCAGAGTTACCTTTTGTGCAGAATCTAGAATCCCTAGTCAGGCAAGTAGCCCTAGGAAGGAGGGGGATTTGAGGACAATGCCCACTCACCAATGTCCCCTGCCATCTCCCTCCTGGTCCCCTCTCTCCCCTCCCCAGCCCATATGAGCTGCCACGTGGGCCTGGAGATGTCATCGAGAATGGCGGCACCCCAAGAATACCGGGCTCCACACCGACCCACCCCCGAGGCTTGTAGTGTCTGCTCCACTGTGGTTCTGAATACCCCCTCTCCTGCCAGCCTCCCACGTTTCCCGAAGGTAGGCAGAGCATTTCCCGGGGTGGCTCTCTCGTGCTCTAGGTGCTCAGCGTTTTCTCCAAGATGAAATGAAACCACGTATGTGCCAATGAGAGAAAGGAAAGAGAGAGAGAGAGAGTGTCCAAGACTATGTCTGCATGGAGGGAGGGTGGATGTGAAGCTGGTGAAATTGGCAGGCAGGACAAAGAGGGGCCTCCGGGGCTACGGGCACTCATCTGGCTCCTTCCCTTTTTTTCTGGGCTTGTTGCTGGTGTCATGTGACAGCATTCTGCTGGACCTGCCTCCTCCACGCTGAGCCGGGCAGTTGGATGCTAAGGCAGGGCAGCGGGAGCCGGCTTTGGTTGGGGCATGTTTGTGTGTACTTAATTAAATTAGGACCCCATGTGCCCCCCCCCAATTTCTGACTATAGGACTGTCCCCGGTTTCTACTTGTGAATCTACACCACCCACAGTTTCAGAGGACAGACTGTGATATAAAGATATATTCATACATTACAGGCAAGTACTTCAAGGTGGTTCAGTCATGCATGTGTGCCATTTCATTGTGCATCCCTTGAAAACTCTTGATGGGGTAGTATACCTTCCCCCCACCTTTTTTAATGCACATGCAGTTCTGTGTTCCCTTCTGGGAATTCAGCTTGCATGAATTCAAATGTGGACCATGTTGTCTGAGGAGGCTGCAACCTTCCCTCTCAATGCCATTTTCCTGCCCTCAGTTGAAAGATTTCACATGCGGGGCAAAATCTGTCCTCAAGCTGGCCGATTGACCTTATACCTGACTTTCTCTTCATCCTCTACCTCAGAGGGTTGTGGTGAGGAATAAATGGATGATGGGGGATGCATGAAGAGTGCCTTGAGCTCCTTAGAAGAAGGGTGGCATAAAAATGTACCCAAAAAAACGATATACCAAATGGGTCTGGGTTGCCGGAAACCTGTTATATCTCACGTTACTGTGGTGGAATCTGCATTGGTATTTTCCACTACTTTGGTCTCACTCTCACCCTGTCTCCAAAACAGATGTCCACATGTCTTTAGGTTTCACTCTCCAACTGCACTGTTATAATTTCTGCTGTCTGCATTATTTTATTGCTTTATGGTTTCCACTCCATCGTGATTGTGGCTTCTCTCTGGCTCAACCGGATGTGGTAAAAAGCACTATAAGCCCCCCCACCCCCGCCCCAGCGCTAATTGGAGGCTTATTTGCTCTGTTTACCTTCTGTCGGCACATAAAGGAATGTAAGAAACTTTTTCCTTTCTTGACAAGCTAAGAGTGAATGATTTTATCTTGTTTTGTGATTTTATATTGCCTGATACATTAGATAAAGATCCCTTCTTCAGACATGCATACATTCTGCAAACAAAACACCCAATATTTACAGGTTTTTTTGGCTATTTTGGCTATTTTTGCATTCTTGTTTAAACCAAAAGCTGGGCAAAACTGAAAACTGAGAAAATCCTTCTCCTTGAACGTAAAGAGAAGTTTATAGCTTGTTGGCTTATTGCCTTAAGTAATTTATTTGTAAAGCTAATGGGTGCCGGCAAATGCTGGGCATGCTAGAGAACAGTGAGGAGAACAAGAACATTCACGGCCAGCAAGGAGAAAAAAATAGCAGATCATATAACTTTGAAACAAGATTCACAGTATAAAGAAAGACGTAGGTCGAATCTGCATTTGCATTTTTAAATAAGTCGCATGCTGCTGTGACGCCTTCTTTCTCCATGCTTGTTTGAATGTTGTTTGGAGAAGATGCTTTTAAAGCAGTGCGGAGGTGCAATGACTGTGGAGCCACCCCGAAAGGAAGATTAACATATGTGGACGTGTGAAACGATGCTAGCACAGTTGAGATTTGAAAATGACACCAAATGTGGACAGCTTTTTTGAAGGCGAAGTCAACAGGCTGGGACACACCAGTGGGAAAGACATATGCAGATTCAGCCGTAGTCAAGACGCTTTAAAAATGAAGATGCAGTTTCGGCCTATGTCTCCCTGATTCCCCTGGGGCTGATCATGCCTAGAGCTGATCAGAGCTCTCCCGTGGATACATCACAGAAGGTGCCTCAGCTACTTTGCATTAACTGACCCCTGTTTGCAGGAAACTGTTATGGGCATGCAAAAATACTCACACACTGAATATGCTGTATATGTTATGTCACTTTGTATTGATTATGGTACAGTGAGGATTTATCTTGGACATCAGATTGTTGCTAACTTCAGCCTCATCGTCTGCTCCCCCCCTTTGTCCCCCTCACCGCCTCCATCCACAGAGAAGGAAACCCAGGAGTCCTGAGAGCCAGGCTTTCTATGTTCGGTTCCCTTGGCCCCCAACCTCCTTTTCCTCATCCAGGAATGGTGGAGCCCAAAAAGTGGAGAATTTGGACTCCCCTATCTACACATTCATGACACCATTTCTGCAGTTTCGTTCAGTGAAGTTGATTTTCAGGTTCTTGGGGGATAAGTCTCCATCTGGAAGTGGAATGAAACATGTGCTTGGTGTTGCACATCCTTGGATATACACTGCAAATTCCTCTTTCAAAAACTCTGTGAAAGAAAAAAAAAAAGAACATCATGATCGGTCTCTTTCTGCAGAGCCCCGAGGGTAGCATTGATCAGAATGGGAAGTGTGACTCTAGCAAGCCCTGAAGATGGAGAATTTTTTCCTGCTCAATAGTTTATCCTTACACTTTTAGCCCTCCAGTGCTTTTCCATCCCTTTTGAGCCCTTTGTATGAGTCTGGCAAAGGCCGCTGGAGAGGTATGCTGCCACAGCGGAAGGCAGGGGCCGGTCAGAACTGAAGACGTGGCTAGCTTCCAAACAGACAGGCAGGGGAGCAGTCTCGGGTTGCCTGCCTTCAGGAATTACAATAGATATCCAGACTACTCAGAACACCTCCACTGAAGAAAATGGCAGCTTTCACACTTGGGCTCTTCCAAGGTCCCTCCCCTCCCCAAACTCCGCACTCCCCAAACTGCATCCCTACATCAAAATGATTTCCCCAAACCTGAATCGGTAAGCCTAAACCAGTCTCGAGTCTTCCACAGCCTGTCCCTGTACATCTGGGATGTGGCCTTGAAGTGTGGCATCCAAAGGCAATGAAGCATTAATATAGTCTGCAGGTATGCAGAGGATTTTTTCTCCTCATGATGACGTTCCTTCTCTATACAACTTTACAAACTTCACACCAAGCCTCCATCATGAACAGCTCCTAAGCTGAGGCTCCATGCCTGGCCATGCCAGAACTCTCAGCTCCTTCCCCCCGTATTAGATTCTTTTTTAGGCATCCCTACTCGTCCTCATGCTCCCTTTGCACTTGCCCATGATCTCCTTCTATCCCAGGCAAGAAAGCTTCTTAGAGCACAAGCGAGTGGTGATGTATGAGAAGCAGCGGCTGCCAGCTTATCACGTGCCATTCTAAAGGGGCCCACCATAGACATAACACCCTCAGAACCTGGAAGCAGCACTGAGTAGGGGTGCTTTTGGGGATCTGCAATGAAATGACCGGATGGGACACATGGGGATGAGATAGGAAATGCCTGTGTATTTTCTTAATAAAAAAAAGTTTGGACTCAGCCCTGCAGCCAGGATTTTGTGGCTTGGGGGGCAATTTTTTCCCCCTCAGTGCAGAAAGAAAAGACATTTAGCTAATAGGAAGATGTTACCAGATTAGATCTCTAAACTGCAAGCTGTCAATCACTTTATATAACAATTCTCAGCTGCTGCCAGTTAATCTCTTCTGCCAGCCTAAGCAACAATTCTGATGGCAGGTGGGGGTGATGACTTCTGTAGTCTAAAAAGCTAACACTTAGGCAGAAAAACTCTCTCAAAGGAGACCAGTTTCTTGACACAGAGTTTGAAGGGATCCCAGAGGTCACCTACTCCAACCCCCTTGCTCAATGTGGGAATTAGTCAACTCCAGCACCCCACTTTGCTTAAAGGAGCACACACCATTTTAAAATGATTGAGAAAAAGTATTTACAGGGGAAATTCTTGTGAGGCATTGTCTTTAAGAAAGGGGGCAGAGCCCTCCAAAGCCTCACCATAGTGACAAGCCTGGCTGGATTCTGAATAAATTGGTAATTCTGCTGATTCCCCTATCTGCTGCAGCCTCACCTTATGTCGCTGCCCAGATTTCTGAATTTCTAAGAAGAAGCATTTTGGGGAGAGAAGAATGGGATACCGGGGGGGATGAGGAGCCCACTGCCCTGTCTGCCCGTCTTCTCTGCGATTTAAAGCTCCAGGCTCCCGGGAGGGGAGAGGGGGTCTGGGAGAGAAAGGGGGAGTGAGGGGAGCAGGGAGTGGATGGGAAGCGAGCGTGCAGGCGGGAGAGTTTGGGGCAGGGCAGATTTGGGGAATAAGGTGGAAGGGGAAGCTGTGGTTCCTCACCCACATTCCGTGGGTCTCTTTCTCTGAATCCCTCTTGAGTAGCTTGGAGGGAATCCACAGAGCTTCTGTATGCTGCTGAGATTTTACCTCATGACAGTCACCCACTTCTTCCTTGCCACGGGCAACCCTCCCTTCATGCGATCATTGTTGACATTCATGAAAACTGGGACAATGCTATGTTGAAGCTTCCTTGTTATAGAACATTTTTTAAAAAAGAAAAGAAAATCAGCAGTACAGAAAAGGGAAACCGGTTGGCTGAGTGCAAGCGAAAGCAGACCGCAAAGACCTGTACTTTTCCACGGTGGTGGGGAAAGAAAATAGGCATAGAAGGGGCAGGAGTAGAGATAGTCTGAGACTCTGCAGTGCAGCTGTGGTTTAGAATAATCCAGGGGTCTGACAGAGTATAAGGGAGCTGCCTGTGGTCACATGAAATTAGTCTCCTCTTTCTTGGCTCAGTCCCTGGATACCCTTTGCATAAAGAAGCCCTCCAGGGGGAGCAGAACCCAATTGACTCATGTTCAGAGACACTGGATATATGATCGAATCTGCATCTGCATTTTTAAATCAGTTCCGTGCTGCTGTGATGCCATCTTTCTCTATTCTTGATTGAATGTTGTTTGGAGAAGATTCCTTTAAAGCAGGGCAGAGGCGGAATGATAGTGGAGTCTTCCCGAAAGGACGCTAAACATATGTGGACCTGTGAAAGTATGTTAGCACTGTTGAGGTGTGAAAACGACACCAAATATGGACAGCTTTTTTGACGATGGAGTCAAAAGGCAGGGACACTGGTGGGAAAGACAAATGCAGATTCGGCCTATGACACAGACAAAGCTGTTCTTTCTCACATGAAAAGACTCGCATGCACCCATCAGTTCTTTGCAACATACAGAGGCAAGTCAGCTCACCTATGGAGACGTTAACACCTGCCTCAACGCATTTGGTCTCCCCGCCGGTGCAATTGATGGTCTCCTCTCCTGGGCATCCCTCTGAATCTAAGGCAAAGCAGGCTGGGCATTCCACCCCATTCAGGGGAGATTCCGCACGCTTGGGCACTGCAACAATTAACCCAATTAGATCATGGTTCCATCCCACCCTTATGACTGCTTTTAAGAAACTTTATTTATAAATGAATAACACAAAAATAGAGTGGAAGGAACCGAAACAGAGGGATAGGCTGAAGCAGAACAATTGCAATAATCCAGAGCACGGTTTTAGTAACAGCCCTTGATTAAGAAGAGGGCCATCCAGATGGAAATTCCTGCTTGACCATTAAGGACTGAGTTCAGGGGTCCCCAACGTGGCGCCCATAGCTGCCAGAACAGCAGCCAATACCTTCCTGTATGTCCCATCAAGTGTTTTATAAAGGTAGCTGGGGCCTAAGACTTTGGAACCCTAAGCACCACCTACTTTTATGAAACACTTGATGGGCATACAGGCAGGTATTGGCTGCTGTTCTAGCAGCCATGAGCATCACACTGGGGCAGGGGGTGGTAGGGAGTTTTCCAGGGGTAGGAATGGGACAATGATGCTGTGTGCAGCATCCCTGCAGTGCTAGTCACTTCTGTGTGATACCACCATGTTTGGGAGGTCGTGCTGGGTCGTGGTTGTTGGGGGCAGGATTTCCCCTCTATTCAGCTGGCCGGTGGCAGGAAGGAGCCATGAAATTTGGGGATTCCCTGCTCCCACCCAGAGGCAGGTGACCCTCATGGAGCCTGACGGGGCTGTTCCCCAGCAGGGCTTCCGAGGTGGCCCTGAAGTTCTGGTTGGCTATGCTGATTAAAATCACATTGCTTCAACTGTGGCTGCAACCACCATGTTTTTCATCTTCTCTCTCTCTCTCTCTCCCTCCCTCTCCGAGTGTATCTTTAATTCCCTGTCACCCCCCCATCCTCTGGGCCTTCTCTAGAGACCAGGAGGCCCAGAGAAGCCCATTCTGCCCCTCCCATTCTCTGGGCCTTCTATGGTCCCACTAGGCCCAGACAAGCCCATTCAGCCCCCCAGACACCATCCTCTGGGCCTTCTCTTAGCCCAGTATGCCCAGAGAAGCCCTTTCTGCTCATCCCACAATCCTCTGGGCCTTCTCTGAGCCCAGTAGGCCAAGACAAGCCCATTCCACACACACCCATCTTCTGGGCTTTCTCAGAGCCCAGTAGGCCCAGAGAAGCCCGTTCATCCCCCAAAAAACTATCCTCTGAGCCCTCTATGGGCCCAGTAGGCCCAGACAAGCCCATTCCGCCAACCCCACACCATCCTCTGGGCCTTCAATGGGCCCAGTAGGCCCAAAGAAGCCCGTTCTGCCCACCCCACAATCCTCTGGGCTTTCTCCGAGCCCAGTACGCTCTGAGAAGCCCGTTTTCCCATACACACCATCCTCTGGGCCTTCTCAGAGCCCAGGAGGCCCAGAGAAGCCCGTTCATCCCCCAAAAAACATCCTCTGGGCCCTCTATGGGCCCAGTAGGCTCAGGCAAGCCCGTTCCGCCACCCCCACATCATCCTCTTGGCCTTCCTTCCTTTCTTCCTTCCTTCCTCCCTTCCTTCCTTCGTTTCTCCAATCCTCCCTCCCTTCCGCCCTCCCACCCTTCCACCCTGCCTCCCTTTCTTTCTAGGGCCCAGGGGTCTTTTTTTTGGGGGGGAGCACACCGGAGCACAGCTCTGAGAGTTCAGGAGCCAAGCCCCGCCCCCAGCCGGGTCCCCGGGAGTCTTTCAGGCAGCCGAATGTCAATTTCAGCTCTATTATATCCTATGGGCCATTGAAGTCAATGGTGAAAACATAGGGTATATTCTGGTGGCTGGAGGGGAGGGGGTTTGAGGGAGAGGCTCCAAACTCACAGGGTAGCTGATGGAGCCTCTCTCCAAGATACCCACCAAGTTTCAAGAACTTTGAATCAGGGGGTCCAATTCTATGGGCCCCCAAACAGGTTGCCCCTATTCCTCCATTGTTCTCTATGGTGGGAAAAAAGTAAGTTTTCTTCCCACCATAGAGAACAATGGAGGAATAGGGGCAACCTGTTTGGGGGCCCATAGAATTGAACCCCTGGTCCAATGTTCTTAAAACTTGGTGGGTATCTTGGGGAGAGGCTCCATCAGCTACCCTGTGAGTTTGGAGCCTCTCCTCGAACCCTCCCCTCCAGCCACCAGAATATACCCTATGTTTTCACCATTGACTTCAATGGCCCATAGGATATAATGGGGCCGAATTGCCGCCAAATTTCTTTCATTCCTCCTTTCCTTCTCTCTTTTTCCTCTTTTCCTCCTTCTTCTCTTCTCTCTTTCTTTCCCACCTTCTCCTCCTCTCTCTTTTCTCCTTTCCCTGTTTCCTTCCTTCTTCCCTCTCTTTCTTTCCCTCCCCTTTCCTTCTCTTTCTTTCCCTCTTTCCTTCCTTCTTTCCTTCTCTCTACTCTCTCTCTCTCCTTCTCTCTTTCCTCCTCCTGTGGCCCAACTCTCATGAGAAGGAGTTTAATCTTTAAACCCCTGCTCTCTTAGCTCCCCCACCCAGACCAGCTGGGGAAGGGAAGGGGAGGCTTTTGAAGATGCCTCCCCCTTTTGCTTCCCTTCTGACATCACTTCCAGTGATGTCAGGGGTGTGGCATATTCTAATAGCATAATAGCTCATTAGCATACCATATGCTAATGAGCTCCTGCAGCTGTTTTTCTACGAAAAGACCCCTGCCAGGGCCCATTGTCTTCCTCCACAATGGGCTTTGCTCCCTAGTTCCATATAAAAGAGAGGCACTTACATGAAATGGTCATGTTGTTGCATTGGTCAGTGTAGCAGCACTGGAAAGCAAAACGAATGGTCCCACCATCTGATGTAGTAAGAGTTATGTAGTTGTGCAAGCAGAAATGGGCTGGAGCACATTTCCTGAATGGAATGAGGTACTTCCCCACCAGTGAGTTAACTGTGAAAGGGAATTCCAGATATACTTTCTATTATCTTAGAACAGCAACAATTCAAGGCAATCGTTTCTCTTAAATTGACTTTTGAAGGCAGAATTTTGGGATAAAAATGTTTCATGCGTTGCTTAGTGTAGTTGCTTTTAGGGGGGAAAAAATTAACACATTCAGTGCTGTGTTGTCAACATCTTCAAGAACTCTGAATTGTGAGAATCTATTCAATGCTGAACACTAGTAGAATTTCATTTCTGCTCCAACCCACGACCCACAGATATTTTCTCCTACACTTACATCTGTGGCTGCCAGCCCATTGCCTTTGTCAGCAACCCTTGATGCCATCATTTCTGGGCAGAAGCCTAGAAGTGTCACCACAGGGCACTGCAATGCCCAAGGGATACCACAGATCTCAGTGGTACAAGCCCTCAGGAGAGTTTCTAGTCTTGAGGAATCAGAGATGCCACTCTCCCATTTTCCTCTCCTACTGTCAAACCGGTCTGCAGCAGATTATTTCCCACTAAAAGCGAGCAACTGGGGGCAACCCTAGGAACATCTGACACCCCCCACCCCAGTTCCTGTATGATCTCCTCTTCAGGGTTTCATTTTTCTCTCTGCTTCAGCTCATGGCAGACAATGGTGGTCACAAAGATAGATCACACAGTCAATCTGTCTGACTTACTCTTTTAGGCTAGGATGGCACAGAGAGAAAATTTATCTGATATTCCCCAAAGGGCCAAACAAGACGTGTGAGAAGCTGCTAGATAAAGAGGCCTTTTACCCTGAAATAGCTGGGGATACAAGACCAGACCAGCCAGTAAGAGTAACAGGGGAGAAGGGTGTTGTGTCCTTAATGGTGGGCATCAGAATAAGGAGGCAGCATTGTTTCAAACAGAAGTACATTTAAATAAGTCCGTTTCCTCCCAATGTGTGAAACTGCAGGGAAAGAGACTTCAATCAAATCTGCATTTGCATTTTTAAATCAGTTTCATGCTGTATTTGTATTTTAAAATCAGTTTTGTCCTGCTGTGACGCTGACTTTCTCTATGCTTGACGGTGTCACGACAGCACGAAACCGATTTAAAAATGCAAACGCAGATTCGACCTTCATCGTTTCCTGTATCGGCATTCTGAAGTCCTGGAGTGGACTGGGACAGTCTCAAACACTGCCCAGGATTAAAGGAACAGAGGTGTTGAGATGTTAACCCCCCCCCAACACAGCAATTTCTGCCTGCTTCTGCCAATGTTTGCCTCATTGGGGTAAATTACATGAGGGGCTGTGGGGCTCTTAAGATTTCTCGGGGGGTGGGGCGCAACTGGTGCTCCTCCAGAATTATTTTGGTTTGGGAAAAATGGCAGGGGAGGGAAAGGCATAAACACCCTCTCCCCACCTGTCATGATCCTGATCCAAATAAGAATATAAGAACATAAGAGAAGCCAATGTGGAATCAGGCCAATGACCCACCCATTCCAACACGAATCATGCCATTTGTGTCAGAGAATTAAAGTTCTTGCCACTTACATAGTGTAGTTTCATACATTGCTGAAATACAGGCATCTTGGTCAGCTTTACACTTCTGAACACTTGGACTGGCACAGCCATCTCCCACACAGTAAAAACAGCTCTCTGGTTCCCCTGCAGAAATGCACGCTGCAAAGAGAGGTTGGTGGTGGTTGCGAAATATCAGTGGCACGTATGTAGGTGACAGAATAGTTGACAGTTCAAATTAAGAGACTCCAGTGGTACAAGTTTTCTGTCCTGTGCTGAATTTTCTTTCCCCATTCAAGGGCAGAGTTTAAAGGTGATCTTGAGCTGATTCCAAACCAAGGTGAATTCCATGGTGGCCACATTGCTAATGGAAATGTGCGAGGAATTATCCTTGCAAGAAGTTTCTAGAGGGAACAGGATAACCCGTTCTTTCTTGATTCTTAGCGGTGGTTTCCCTTTCACACTGAACCCCTGACACTGCTATGTTCTCAAGTGACCCTCCTCAGGATTCTCTGCCCTCCCACGTTTTTGTTTTGTTTTGAGGGGCGTGAGTAATGTTCTATAGAGATCATACAATACCCTTTAAAATGTGTTTTAAAACCCTCCACCGCTTTGCAGAGGTACTTCTGGATAATCCCCAGTCCCATGTCTAAATAGCAGGATAATGTTCTTCTGTTTAAAAGGGAAACCTCCACAGGCACGGGTAACACTATATAGGAATAACACAGTACCTTTGGGAAATCTGTGCTTTAAAAAATGTCCCTATATGTGCAAAGTTAACCCTAGATGATTTCAAAGGCAGGGAAACATGTGGCTGATTCTCTTAGAGTCCAATCAGATGGCTCTTTATATCCGCACGAGGCACGATTGCCTCATGGATCTAAAGTTACTATCCAGACACAAACATCTGGGAAACATCCCTCTTCCATGAGCATCCCGTTTTCAGTTACCTGTGGGACAACTGCGGACCTTCATCCATCTGATCAGGGTAGCTTTGGGGGCCTCTCCCCACATACACCCCCACGTGGAAACAATGGAGGTAATGGGGGTAACCAGTTTGGGTGGCCATAGAATTAGGCCCATTGGTCAATTGCATTGAGATATGGGGGTGTATGTGGGAAGAGGCTCCCGAAGCTACCCTGAAAGTTTGGAGCCTCTCCCTCTAACCCCTCCCCCCCCGAGCTACTAACAGCACCTTGGGAAAAAAGTAACTGTTTTTCCTACCCCAGAGAACAATGGAGGGAATGGGGGCAACCTGTTTGGGGCCCCATAGAATTGGACCCCCTGGTCCAATATTCTTAAAACTTGGTGGGTATCTTGAGGAGAGGTTCCATCAGCTACCCTGTGAGTTTGGAGTCTCTCCCTCAAACTTCCTTCCCTTCAGCCCCCAGAATATACCCTATGTTTTCACCATTGACTTCAATGGCCCATAGGATATAATGGAGCTGAAATTGACATTCGGCTGTCTGAAAGACTCCCGGGATGCTGCCTGGGGGCAGGGCTTAAGAGAACATAAGAACATAACAGAAGCCAATGTTGAATCAGGCCAATGGCCCATCTAGTCCAACACTCCTTCACACAACGGCCAAATTATACCAGGTGCCATCAGGAGGTCCAGCACTGGGGCCAGGACGCTAGAAGCCTTCCCACTGCTGCCCCCTCCAGCACCAAGAATAGAGTGCATCACCTGCCCCTGGGCCACAGATTACCAGAACATGTTGACTATCGGAGCGCAGCGCTCTTTGGGGCATACACTGGAAGAGTCGGTCCTTAGGTATGTTGGTCCCAGGATGTATAAGATTTTGAGGGATATTACTGACCCCTTGAAGCAGATCCGGTACTCAACTGGTAACCAGTGCAGCTGGCAAAGCACATGCCGAATGTATGCCCACACAGACGCTGATGTCAGCAGGCATGCCACCGCATTTTGCACCAGCTGTAATTTCCAGATCAGCTTCAGGGGTAAGCCTGCATAGAGTGAGATGCAGTAATCAAGCCTGGAAGTGACCAGCAATCTGGGCCTCCATAGACAAGGAGGCATTCAGTATTGTTCCCAGGCTCTTCACTGATTGGGCTGGTACCAAAGGTGCCCCTTCTAGTGTGGGAAGCCTGTTGCCCACCTCCATGCCCCCCCCCCGACCCACGTACAGGATCTCCATCTTTGATGGATTTAACTTCAGTCGGCTCTGCTGCAACCATCCAGGCACAGCTCCCAAAGCCTCAGCCAGATTTCCAGGGATGGAGGATGGATGGCTGTCCATTAACAGATAGAGCTGAGTGTCAACAGCATACTGATGACAGCCCAGCCCATACCTCCAGACTAACTGGGCGACGGGGGACATGTAGATGTTGAATAACTCATGCCCTGTGGCACACCATATTCTAGTGGATGTCGTGAGGAGACCATTTCAAGGCAGTCCCTTGAACACCTGGGGATTGAGGCCAGAGGTCTCAAAGGATGCAGCCTAGTGGCAAAGAGGCCAACCGCCTGATCTTTGGGTAGGCCTTGACATTAAATGGCTGAAATTTTCTTTATCTGATGTCTGCAGTTCTTCCACGTTCTTAACCCCATTCAACACATTTATATGCATGATACCACATGAATATTGGGCAGGTTAATACCATCCAGGTTCCACCTAAATCAAAACGTGGTAACACAACCAAGTTGTAACGGACAAGTTAAGATCCCCCTCTTCCTAAGAGCAACTGATGGGAGCTGACAGAATGTTTGTGAGCAGGAGAGTTGAAAACAACAATGAAGAGAGTAGAAGTCAGTAGTGAAGAGAGATGAGAGTGAATTTGGCTGACTGAAGCTGTGGAGAAGAACAGCTTAAATCTAGGTATCCCTTGGGATTCGTGGCACTGGCTTTTCTTGGTTTACCTCATTTCTCCAGTCAGAGGTGGACACAATCATAGGGTGTTCTTTGGGAGGTGTTCTGTGTGCTTTTTGGTCTGTGGGATACCCCTGGGATCAGTCCTATCCCTGATGTTGTTTAACATCTGTATGTACCCTCTAGCAGAGCTCGTCAGGAGGTTTGGGGTTGGTTGCAACCAATATGCGGATGATACTCAGCTTTTCCTTCTGTTGGATAAACAACGGGAAGAGGTTCTCTCCTCTTTGACCCAGTGCCTGGAGACTGTGGTTGGATGGTTGAGGCAGAGCTGGTTGAAGGGCATGATAGTTAAGCAGGGAACACTTTCCCCCACCCGCTTTCTCCTTGCCCTCCATCAGGAGCTGGAAGCTGCCCTGTCAAGTTGATCTTGATGCTTCTGAGGTACCACCTGACAACTTTATGGAGTGGGGGAACTGGAGGGACATGACAAAAGTAATCACGATGCACATTAATGGACCTTAAGTGTTACAAAATGGCTCTTTCTTGTCAGCCCTCGGGGAGTCGAAAAGATGGACTCCTCTGTTCTGTCTTATGTGAGGGGCCTGTTGTGGGTATGTGAAGAAACAGCTGTCTAGATTCTGACAGAGAAACAGAAGGGCATTCCTGGGATTTGGCTGAAGTATCCGGGGAGTGCAGGAGGTGCTTGTTTGCAATCTGATGTGGGAGTGCCATCTTGGCTCCTCCACCTCCTCCTCTTATAGTAAAGGTAAAGGTTTCCCTCTTATACATATATATAAAAGAAACTCACCATAAAATCAATGCCGAGGACAAACCGCTGGACCTAGAGACACCAAATTTGGGGAGATTGCTTCTACCATGCCGTAGGTGCTCCCTAAGAAGGGATTTTTAGAAATTTGACCCCTAAGGGGGTCAAAAGGGTAACATGTGCCCCCTATTGATTCCAATGTGGCTGCCAGGCAGCTGTTTCTCTTCACTTTCCACCCTCTGATTGGTCAGCTGCAGTTAAAGGGGACTGCAGAGAGCTAACAACAGTGGAGGAAATCAGGAGTGGCCAACAACCATCTGTGAGGTGAAGCAAAGCTGCTGGCCCAGCCTCTCTGATGAATTCCAACACACTCCCCCCACCTCCTACACTTAACAGGCGGTTGTCTGTCAGGTGCAGCCCCACCTCCACAGTGGCTTCTAATACTCCTCCCCCTCTCCCTCCTACACTAGACAGCAGCTGCCTCTCAGGAGTAGGAGAGGAGATGGGATGGCTTCCAACACACTCCCCCCACCTCCTACACCTAACAGGCAGTTGTCTGTCAGGTGCAGAAATGGTTGCAGGGTGCTTAAAGCCACGAGGGAGCCTGCCCCAGTTGTAATTCCTTAGCGATCCAGCTGGCCCTGCACAGTGGCTTCTAATACTCTCCCCCCCCCCATTCTACACTGGACAGGCAGCTGCCTGTCAGGTGTAGGAGAGGAGGTGGGATGCTTACAGCCACCGGGGAGGTTTGATCAGCAGGATTGCCTTAGAACTGCTGCTGGCCCATCCACGCCGATGCCTTTAAGTACAATCCCCCCCCAACACCAGACAGGCTGGTGTCTGTCAGGTGTAGGAGCAGGGCCAGGGTATGAATGTTTATGTTTATGTAAAGAACATTTCTAGGAGCCATTTCGATGCGTGCCTCCCTCATGAACCTGAAGAAATGCCCACCACATCACCACTCCCTCACACCAACTCCCCCTCACATCTCTCACCTCTTAGTGCCCCCAGGAAAGCTCCTGGCGAACGTCGAGCCAGATGCACCAATGCTACAAGGAGGAGGCAACTTAGGAATATGGCGAAGACGTTTGCACATAGTACTCCTGCAGTGCACTGAGCGGCACAGGCCAAATACCAGCAAGATCACCCTGAGGTGCTAAGAACAACACACTCTCCATATGAGCAAAACAATCCAGGAACACAAGTAGAGAGGCCATCACTTTCGTGGAGGGTAGCAGGAGTTGACTTAACAGAGGACTGCTTCTTAAATGGATGGGTCTATGTGGCCTGCCTCAGAGTGAACTGACCAAGCAGCCTGGTAATCCTGGTACCTGAGGGCAGAACCACCAATGTGGTCTAGAGAGACGTCCTTCAGCGGGGGGGAGGTGAAGTACGTATGTCTCACTTCATTTCTTACACTACGATCTTCTCCATTAGAATTCCGACAACAAATGTCAGATTTCAAATTTCACATCATCAGTATTATAATTGGATTTACAGAACTTATACCATAGCGAGGCACAGGTAGCAGGCTAGTTTTCAAATAAAAGAAATACTGTAGAAAACATCATACAGTGTGTCCTCTGCTGTCTCTGTTAAAGGGAACCAACCCAGAAACATGCTGTTCCTGAGAGGCTTGTAGCCCAATGGTCAAACACTGTATCCATTACAAGTATTTCAAAATCCACACAGAGCAAATCCCTCATGAAAGGGATGTAACTTAGGCACAGGCTATGTGCATTTCATGTCAGAACAGCCTGATGTCAGCAAAGACTTCAGCATCTCAAAAAGATGTACCTCCAGCATCTCCCTCCACGTACATGAGCTATGATTTAAAAACCAGCACTGAAAGAAAACTTTTTTTCATACATAGCTGAGAGTCCTCATGAATTCACAGGGATGGTTGGCAGACATGGGAATGTGATGAGAACCCATGCACAGAATGTGATACGTTTTTTGGTTAAGAACCCTGTGGAAACGTCTGTGAAGGGCTGGTTTGGTGAGGTGCAGGAAATGAATTAAGTGATTTGAATCTGCATTTGAATCTGTTTTCCCAGAAGTAATCTTATTTTTACAACAACTCAAAACAGATCGTTAGCAATGAATGAAACATCCTTCTGGAACTCTCAGCAATTTTTGCCCATTGACAGACCCAGTGGCAGGGCTGCCATGTGAACCAGGAGCCCATAGGGAGGCATGAAAACGTCCCTCTCCAAGAATCTCTGGGCCATACTTTTAAATCTACAGCACCTACAGGTTCAGGGGACAGACCATGATATAAAGACAGATTCATATACTATAGGCAGGTACTTCAAGGTGGTTCAGTCATGCATGTACAACTGCTTGATTTCTCATTCCACGAAAACTCTTGGCTGAGAACCACACTTTCAACCCTCCCCCAAGTCTTTGTAATCCACATAACAGTCATGAGTTCCCTGCTGGGACTTCAGTTTGCATGATCATAGGGCCCAATTCAGATGAGGATGATGGTGCCACTTTCCTCTCCTGGAATGAAACAAAGGACTGGCAATAGTGGGTTTAAATTAAGGGTGGAAAAGTACCAACTGGATCTTAGGGAAAACTTCTTGACAGTCAGAGTGGTGCAACAGTGGAATCAGCTGCCTAGGGGAGGTGGTGAGCTCCTCCTCCCTGGCGGTCTTCAAGCAGCGGCTGGACAGACACTTGTCAGGGGTGCTCTAGGCTGATCCTGCACTGAGCAGGGGGTTGGACTGGGTGGCCTGGATGGTCCCTTCCAACTCTGTGATTCTCCGGTTCTATGATTCTGAGGTCGAATCTGCATTTGCATTTTTAAATCAGTTTGGTGCTGCATTTTCATTTTAAAATCCATCTCGTGCTGCTGTGACGCTGTCTTTCTCTATGCTTGACGGCGTCAGAGCAGCACGAAACTGATTTTAAAATGCAAATGCAGATCCGACCTATGAGTCTGTGCTCCCTGAATCCTGTCAAATCCCATTTTATTGTGTCTCAGTTTCCCCCACTTATCCCTCAGTTGTTTCCCTAGAGCTGGAGAGGGATATCCTGTGGCCTCAATCAATTGCCTGTGCTAAGAATCCCCTAGTTGCATGAAGCCGGGATGGGCGTGCAAAAGACTAACATTCCCTTTATTCCATCTGCAAAAACCCTTCTGTCCCCCAACATATCATCTGTTTCAGAAAAACACATGGAATATGCTGTTTTACTTATATCATTTTATCCCACACTTAAGGTTCTCACTAGCTCCAGCCTCTGAATCATGAAAAGTCTTCATCTCCCCCATCACTGCCCCCTCCCCAGAGAAGGGAACCCAGGAGTGCCAGACCTTCCATATTTTAATCCCTTGGTCCCCAAGTTCCTGCTCCTTGTTCAGGAATGCAGGAATCCAAAGAGGAAATGGATTTAAACTTCCCTGTATTCCCTGACAACTCTTGGATGCACTGCTGTTTGTTGACGGTGAAATCCACTTTATATGAGGTAGCATTTTTCTTCAGAAGTGGAATGAAATATGCATTCGGTGTTGCACATCCTTGGAAATATACATTAAGCTTCTCTCCATAAGAATCTCTTAAAGAAAAGACATCAAATATCTCCCCCCCTCCGCCCCCGAGCCCTGAGGGTGTCTTTGATCAGAATGGGAAACATGTTTCTAACAAGCCCCAAAGTCAAAAATTCCCCACCGGGTGGAGAATTTCCTCCTGCTGAATAGTTAACTTTACCCTTTTAGTCCTCCACTGCTTTTCTTTCCTCCCGAGTCCTCTATATCAGTTTGGCAAAGGCCATTGGAGAGGTATTCTGCCACTGCATGGTTAATTTCCAGACAGACAGTCAGGGGAGGAGGCTAGGGTCCAATCTGGATTGGTCATTCCCGCCGCTGTGCCTTCAATGTCACATTGTCCCACAAATTCCTGTCTACATTGCATGCTGCCATCACCTTCCTATTGCATTGACTCAGCACTGGTTGTCTGCATCATTTCATTGCCCTGTGGTGGCCACTCCCAAGTCACTATGGCATTCCACTGCATTATCCGGATTTCGTTTAAAGTAGTTCCAATTTCTCCTCCCCACCCTCGAGATGCTGTGAGCCAAAAGCAGACCAAAGGAACAGTATTCCCCCTGCCCCAGTCGTCTGTGTGTTTAAAAGCAGCAGGGAAACATTTTTCTGCGATCATATTTTTTTGCTGCTGGGTTAGATGCATGCCCACCCAGCTTGTTCACATTCCAGCCCCCCTCTGCCACCCCTGCCAGGTCACCCCCATTACTTTCTGCAGGGAAGTTGTGAGTGCCATTTCCTCCCCACAGCGTTGTGCCCTGCTGGTCCTCCAGGAGTCCTCCCCCCTCTCGCATGTGCTCTCCCTCCTGCACCCCCACGGTTGGCATAGTGAGGACTGATGCAGACAGCTAGCCTTTATTCCAAGCCAGAATGGGAGGGAAAGGGGAACAGAGTACATTGGTGCTGCAGCAGACTGAAATTGCTTTTGACAGCAGATGCAAATTTAGCTTAGGACTGCCTGCCTCCAGGTGGAGGCTGAAGTTCTCCCAGAATTACAACGGATACTCAGACTACTGAGATCAGTTTCATTAGAGAAACTGGCAGTTTTCACACTTGGACTCTACCAGGGTCCCTCCCTTCTACAATCTCCACTCTCCTCAGGCACCATGTTAGGTTTTATGGATCAGGATTTTAGATTGTCAATATATTTTATACTCGGAATGAGGCCTGTTATGGAAATAAATACAATGAACTCTAGAAGGAGGAGGTGGGCAGGTGCCCAGCTTTGGACACTCAGTGTCAGTTTCTTGTGGTGAGCTCAGGGAAACTGATCTCTGCCACCTAAAGAGCAGTTGTAATTCTGAGTGATCTCCAGGCCTCACCTGGAAATTCGCAACAATGGTTCCCCAGGAGGAAACGGCTGGTTTGGAGGGTGGTATCTACGGCATTGTACCTGTCTCAGGTCTCACCCCTCCTCAAACCCCACCCTCTCCAGGCTCCACCCCTCAAACTTCCAGGAATTTCCTGACCTGGAGCTGGCAAACCTACCTCCTTCCCAGCCAACCATCAACCTACCTTTATCTGCCCATCTGACTTCAGCTTTCCATCTCCTCTCCCCTCCCTGCAGCCTCTATCTAGGAAGAGTACAGTCTTTCACCACAGTGGATACCAAAGCAGCTCACATCATTCTCCTCTCCCCCTTTTGATCTGCACAACAATCTTGTGAGGTAGGTTAGGCTGAAAATGTGTCACTGGTCTGAAATCACCCACTCAGCTTCCAGAGCAAGAATCCAGGTCTGGCAGACCCTGCTGTGAAGTGCTAACTACTACATCACACTGGCTGTCATCGTATGTTCACCTTAGCCGGGTATAATGACACAGACTCCACCATTTTCTTCAGGGAAACTGATCTCTGCCATCCAGAGAGCAGTTATAATTCTCAGTGATCTCCAGCCCTCAATTGGAGATTGGCAAGAATGGTTTCCCAGGAGGAAAAGTACCATCTTTTTCTGCAGAGGGGACCAAAGTGTAACCAGCAGCACAGACCCTGTACCTGGGGTGGTTTTTCCTGAGAGAGAAACATCCCAAAACAACCTCTGAACCTCCACAAGTAGTGCCCTCATAAAGCCAGGCTTGGCTTAAACAGTGGCTTTTGCTGGGAGGCCAGGAGAACCACATTGTAACCGGCAAAGCTGAGGCCAAGTGCCAGGCCAGCTGCGTAGGCAGACGTCCTCCATGAAACTCCCCCTTCTCTGCTCAATCCCTAAAGAGAAAGGATGGACAAACCTAAGCTCTTGCTTTAAGCATCTTCTCCTGACCAGATGCCAGTTCATTTGTCTCTGTCATGAATGGAATATGTTGCATGTTTTTCTCTCCCAAATCCTTTCACCCCCTGGAACTCAGAAAACACCTCTTGGTAATCCTTACATTTCTACATCTATCTGTTTGTCTAGTACTTGGGCAATTCCTTGAGATTTGGGGATGGTGCCTAAGGAGTGCGGAGGCTGGGGAGGGGAGGGATCTTGGAAGAGCCCAAGTCTGAAAGCTGCTATTTTCCCCTGCAGAACTTTTTTCGTTAGTCTGGGTATCTGTTGAATTCTGGTAAAACTCCAGCCTCCACCTGGAGGCAGGTAATCCTAGACTGTTTTCCTGCCTGCCTGTTTGGAAATTAACCATGTCTTCAGTTCTGACCCGCCCCTGCCTTCCGCAGTGGAAGTATACCTCTCCAGCGGTCTTTGCCAAACTCATGCAAGGGGCCCAAGCTACTTTCTGCACTAGACCTTAAATCCTGGTTCATCCCTGTCCCTGAATTTACATTCTACACTATGCGCGAGTTCACCCCTGTAATTATCTCAAGGTATCTTTTGTTACCACATTACACTGAGGTCACCCCGGTTTCACTCCACGCTTGTCCCTGGATAAATGGATGCTGTTATAACCAGGGATTAATGCAAGGTATTATGTCATGAGTTGAACTCTGATAAAACCAGGGATGAGATCCAAGTGCGGAAAGGACCCAAAAGGAAAGAAAATCAGTGGAGGACTAAAATGTAAGGCTGGACTATTAAGCAGGAGAAAATTCTCCATCTGGTGGGAAATTTTTGACTTTGGGGCTTGTTAGGAACACATTTCACGTTCTGATCAATTATCTGGTGGGGAAAAAAAGAGACCTACGTTGATCTCTTTTCTTTTCACAGATGTTTTTGGAGAGGATGCTAATGTATTTTTGCAAGGATGTGCAACACCCAATGCATGTTACATTCCAATTCCAAAGAAAAATGCAACCTCATTCAATGTGAAATTAACCATCACCAAATGGCAGTGCATCGAAAAGTTGTCAGGGAAAACAGGGGAGTCTAAATCCCTCTCTTTGGATTCCTCCATTCCTGGACAAGGAGCAAGAAGTTGGGGACCGAGGGACTAAAATATGGAAGGTCTGGCACTCCTGGGTTCCCTTCTCTGGGAAGGGGGCAGTGATGGGGGAGGAGAAGACTTTTCCTGTTTTGGAGGCTGGAGCTAGTGGGAACCGTATGTGGGGGATCCATCACTGAGTCACAATCAAAATAAAGTGATATGACAGTATATTCCATGTGAGTATTTCTGAAACAGATTATATTTGGAAGGGTCTTTGCAGATGGGATGAAAGGAATGTTAGTATTTTCCATGCCTGCCCCAGTTTCATGCAAATAGGGGATTATTAGCACAGGCAGTTAATTGGGGCACCCTCTATGATGTAGCCACAGGATATCACTCAGCAGTTCTAGGGAAACAATCAAGGGATAACTTGTGGAAACAGGGAGATGCAATTAAATGGACTTTAACAGCATTCAGGGAGCACAGACTCAGTTGCTATATTACTTCTTTGGGTACATGTTCTCGCACCCTTCCTCCAAGGGACTCAAGGCACTGTTCATGAATCCCCCGTCATCCATTTAATACTCAGAACAGCAGCTCTGTGAAGTGGGTCAGGATGAGAGTGACGGGGACAAGATCCACGAGCTGCCCACCTGGGAAATCCTTCATTTCAGGGCGGGAAAATGGCATGAGAGGGAAGGGGTGCAGGCTCCTCGCACACCATCATCCTGATCCGAATTGGGCCACATGCTCATGCAAACTGAATTCCCAGCAGGGAACTCACAGCTGCAGGTGGACTACAAAGGCCTGGGGGGCGGGTGGATGAAAGTATAGTTCTCAGCCAAGAGTATTTAAGAGATGAGCAATCAAGCGGTTGTACAAGCATGACTGAACCACTTTAAAGTATTTGCCTATAATACATGAATTTGGGATTAGATCATGGTCTGGCCGCTGAAACTGGGTGCCGTAGATTTACAAGTCGGGCCCAGAGATTCTAGATTCTGCACAAAAGAAACCTCTGGACCCCAATAGGATGAAAATGAACCTACAAAGGACCACTCTGCCTGCAACATCCCACGATGACCTGCAGTCCCTATTCCTCCGTGGAGGGGCTGTTTTCTATCTCTGTTCAATCACCACCACCATCTGGTCTTTGTAAGAATTGCTACTGGGAGGGCCAGGACTCCCAGCTTCCCTCCCAAACTCTGCCACCTTGCGTCTGTGTCTCCCACTATCCCCCTCCTGGTTTTCATGGGGAATGCTTACTGTGTTGTGCACCACTGTGGGAGGAGCCACTTACCAACTGATTGCGCCTCCCCTTTCTCCTAGTGCTCCTTTTAAAACAGCATGTCTAAGATCATGGAGATATATGTAGTACTGAGAACCACTACCAGTATCAAAAGCTACTAAGTATTTATTAAGAAGAAAATGTTTACAAACATAGTCTCAGCACAGCACCTGACTTGGAAAGAAAAGGGTAAAATGTGTGTCCCTCCCTCTATACAGGCCAAAGTAGATGTGAAATATAAGGCAGGCTCCTTAGTTAGAACATTACAGATGTTCTACAGAGTCGCCATTACCCGGAAGCCTCTTGCAGGCATGCAGGCCAGCAAGTGGCAATGATTGCCTCCTACAGACCTTAGGTCAGAGTTCTCTCTGTCTCCGTGGAATCAGCACCCAGGAGTTTCATCATCGCTTTTTCTCCTCCCACTGTCTGGGTCAGGCCAGGTCAAAGAAGCTTCTTCTGAAGTGTCATGGAGTTTCTTCCTTAGCTCTGTCTCAATAGCATGTTCCAGGAAGTGTGTTCAGCTTGGCAGTGCAAATAATGATTTGCAATGCTATTCTAACACTTCTTGCAACTCTCTTTGTGGCTGAAAAGACAAAGAGTCTGTTGGGATCTCTGGTGACCTCTCTTCTCCCAAGTTCTAATGGGGAATGTCCTCTTTCTCTGGGAATTCATTCACTATGGCAAACAGGATCCCTGGATCCTTCCATTCTTTGAACAGATTGATATGGAGGATCTTGGTCTGGGTCCATGCAAGGACTACCCATGCATCATACACAATAGCTCCCTGTCACCTCACTAAAGGGAAGGGTCCGACCCTGGGGTCTCCTCCCTTCTGCTCCAATGCATAGGCTCTCACCAACAATTCGGTTCCTTCCAATATCTCTCGTCTTTTTGTCAAAGCATGCTTCCTGCACCCATTGAGGCATGATCAGCTCTTGACGATCTCGCATCCTCATTGTTCAAAGAGCTCTCTGTAACTTATGTTGGTGTGCATGCCTGAACGAGGCTTCTAGGTAATGGGGACTCTGTAGAATATCTGTAACATTCTAGCTAAGGAACCCGCCTTATATTTCACATCTACTAGGGGCAGTATAGTGGGAGGAACAGAGGACCACATTTTACCCTTTTCTTTTCAGCTCTCACTTAGTCAGGTGCAGTGCTGACAGTATGCTTGTAAACATTTATTTTAATAAATAGTTGGTAGCTTTCGATACTGGTAGTGGTTGTCAGTACCACATATTCTCCACAAACTTTTTAAAAATTGTCTTGATCTTTATTTTATTTTATTGTTCTTGGGCTTGTGTCAGGTTCCTCAGTCAGTCACACAACACAAGGCTTCTTCAGAAAACAGTGTTTAATGTGGAGCAATACTAAAGACACGTGTACATACTCTGTGTCAGTAAGGACTAGGTACAGCAAAGCATACTAGGTTATACTACATTCAAACAACCCCCCTCCCCCAGCAGCAGAAGCCAATGGATAAATTTCCTGCACGCAGGAGGCTTTGGCGGGCAAGCTAGCAAAACAATCTAGGACACGTTAGAGTTCTCAGCTTAGGGCTCCAGCAGTCAGCCTGATAAGAGGATGAGCAGAAAACTTCAGGGGATCAGAGGAGGCAGCCGCACTCCTCCCGCTTTCCATTAATATGACAGGGTACCTGATAACATGCTATTTTAAAAGAAGCACCAGAAGAAAGGGGAGGCACAATCAAGTGGTAAGTGGCTACTCCCCCAGTGGTGCACAATGTGGTAAGTATTCCCCATGAAAACCAGAAGCTGGATAATGGGAGACACAGAGGCAAGGCGGCAGAGCTTGGGACGGAAGCTGGGAGTCCTGGCCCTCCCAGTGGGCAATTCCTACCAATGTCAGGCATTGGTGGTGATTGAAAAGATATAGAAGAAAGCCCCTCCAGGTATTGGAAAAAGCTTTGGGGGGCACAGTGGAATAAGGACTGCAGGTCAGAGTGGGATGGTGCTGCCACAATGGTCCTTTGTAGATTCATTTTCATCATATTGGGGTCCAGAGGCTTCTTTTGTGCTTAATCTAAAATCTCTGGGCCCTACTTGTAAACCTACAGCACCCACAGTCTCAAAGGACAGACCATATTATAAACACAAATTCATATATGCTAGGTAAGTAGTTTGAGGTGGTTCAATCATGTATGTACAACCACTTGATCGCTCATCCCTTGAAAACTCTTGGTTGAAAATTACACTTTCATTTCCACATGCTGTTGCGAGTTCCCTGCTGGAAGTTCAGTTTGCATGAGCATGGGGCCAAATTCAGATCAGGATGATGGTGTTTATGGGGCTTCATCCCTTCCCTCTCATGCCGTTTTCCTGCCCTAAAATGAAAGATTTCCCAGGTGGGGCTCATCTGTCATAAGGCAGTTGGTCGACCTTGTCTAGTAGTCATTTTGTAGAAAAAGAGGTGCAGGAGCTCATGAGTATAACTCATTACCATAACTTATTTGCATATGCCACACCCTCTGACGTCACCGGTAGTGGGTCAGAAGAAAACACCAATCGCTCAGGCTCCATTGGACTGTTATGGATTGCTAGCTATTGGGGAGAGGGAGAATGTGCAGATCTTGTCCTCGCAGAGGAGGGAGAGCTTGTACCTGAATAAAACTTGGGCAGGCAACTGGACTGTTTTGGATTGCTATTGGGGAGGGGGATGACACAGATCTGCCCTCACAGAGGAGGGAGAGCTTGTACCTAAATAAATCTTACATAAGAAGATAAGAGAAGCCAATGTTGAATCAGGTCAATGGCCCATTGTAAGGGATGAGAGAAATGGAGTTACAAATTGACAAGCCCCAGTGATTACAAAAGAGTGTAAGTTTGGGCAGGACTCTACCTTAGGGTGAAAGGCTGCGTGCTGTGGTAATTACTAGCAGCTGTAAGGTTTCATTATCAAAAAGGGAGTTTCAGCAGATAGATGATTCCTCTTACAGGATCCAGGAGAGTTTGCTTGGTGGCGGTGTGACGAATAGTTCCAGAAGACGGCCCAGACAGCCTTCCTAGGCGGACATAATTATTCAGTGTGCTGCGAGGAATGAGTGGGAAGAAGGCTGCAGCTTCCTTTTATGAATGGTCATTTTATCTTTGTAAGTTGCTTGTTTTATTGCCGATGGCTTCAATGAGGGCTGTTTCCTGCTCTGCATACAGCCCGTGAGTGTAAAGACTGTCTTATCTATTAAATGAACTGTTTTTAGTAAAGATTTTCCTGCTGCTGGGAGCTGCATCTGTGGATATATAGTTATTTTACAAGCTAAAGCGATCCCTCAAGGTCAGTCAGACCTGACATGGTGGCAGCAGTTGTAAAAAGATTATAGAACACAATCAGCATCATTAGTGGAAGACGTATTACAAGTTTGGGGGGGGTTAAAAAAAAGGAAAGGAAAAGAAACTACAGCAATAACTAGACTTTGTTCCTCCTTACTAAAAGAAGGAGGAGGAAATGAGCCGAGACAAGAACTCAGGAGGTGACACTAATGATTGTTATGATGAAGTTAATGGGACGGAAGAACTAGGAGCTTTTAGAGATTATATATTAGCTCCTGTAGAAGCCCATAGTTCAGAGTCACCTCTGGAAGAGGCTCAGAGAGATGATAGTGCACGTTCTATGGAGTATAAGGAAGTTGCCCCCAGACAAATAGAAGCCTGGCACATAGGAAATGACCCATGAGCGGCAAGGAGACTGGGATCAGGCTCTTGGGATGTTGCTGAGTGCCTATAGAGAAGCACCACATCTATCGCTAGCAGGGTTGTCCCTCAATGAAGTAGCTTATAGAAGAAAACTGTCAGCCATTTTAAGCCTAATACGAAGAAATTGGGAGGGAGTAAGCACACCGGAGGTTCCTATATCAATAACTTAGTTTTTTGCTAACTTAGAAGAGAACCTTAAAAAAGTGCATGTGATTGGTTAGAAGGCATTAACGGAGGCAAGGGGTAATCAGAAGAGATATTTTGATTGGACAGCCAAACCACGTACACTGCAAAAAGAGGACTTAGTATTGGTATTAAATCCAAAAATGGTGGGAAAGTTATATCTGCACTGGCTAGGGCCTTATGAGGTAGTCGAGTGCTGTGCAGATAATAATTATAAAATCTTTGACCCCTCTAGGGGTTCTTTATTGCTTCACATCAATCGTCTAAAAAAAAATTGTACCCAGATTAGGCAGACAGCTGTCTATAGAGGTCTGGCCAGAGCAAGACTTTGAAGTCCCGGATTTGCTAACAGATAGTCAACGACCAGATGGTCTGGCGCAATTGCCAGTGGGAGAAAATCTAACAAACCAACAATGTAAGGAACTTCTTAACCTCATCAGGAAATATGAAAAAGTGTTCACCAACCGGCCAGGCCAAACAGACCTAATTAAACATGATCTGGAAAATGCTGAGCCAGTAAAGTCCGCTACTGTCCCAATTCCTGACCCCTTCCGTTAGGTAGTCCAAGAAGAAATCCAACAAATGTTGGAAATGTGTATTATTGAACCGATCTCTTCTCCGTGGTCTAGTAACTTAGTCATAGTACCCAAAAAGAGGTTGAACGAGACAGATCCCTTACAGTATAGCGTCTGTGTAGATTATAGAAAACTCAACAAGCTCTGTAAAGTAGATCAGTACCCGACCCCAAATATAGAAGAAACATTGGAAGGACTAGCTCATGCAAAGTATATATCCACCTTAGATATAATGAGTGGATATTGGCAAGTTCCTTTAACTGAAAGGGCAAAAGAGAGAACATCATTTACATGTTTTCTGGGTCAGTTTCATTTTAATGTGTTACCATTTGGAATCAACTCTGCAAGTATAGTCTTCCAATGGTTGATGGACAAAGTTTTGGAGGGCCTTGATTATGCTGTGGCATATCAAGATGACATCGACATCATTAGTTCAATCTGGCAAGAACACTTGCAACATCTAGATGCAGTACTCCAACGAATTCAGATGGCTGGACTGGCTATTAAACCTGCTAAGTGTCAGATAGTCAGTAACAGTGTATTGTATTTAGGACATCAAATAGGGGTGGGGGCAAGATCAAACCCCACCAGGCAAAGGTTGAGGCCACAGTTAAGTGGCCCACTCCAGTAACAAAGAAGCAGGTCCTAAGCTTTCTAGGAGTATGCGGGTTTTACCGCTGGTTTATATCAGGATTTAGCGAGATAGCTGCTCCACTCCCAGATTTATGTAAGAAGAATGCCCCCACCAGAGTGCAGTGGAGACCTAATTGTCAAAGGGCTTTTGAGGCCCTAAAACAACACTTGACCCAAGCCCCCATTTTAAGACCTCCAGACTACAAAAGAACCTTTATAGTGAGAACAGATGCATCTAAAAATGGATTGGGGGTGGTTCTCATGCAAAGGGACCATGAGGGACATCTCTATCCAGTGGTATACCTCAGTCGTAAGATGCTTCCAAGGGAGAAAAGGTATAGTGTGATGGAACAGGAATCACTAGCCTTGTAATGGGGACTGAACAAATTGAAAACGTATTTAAGGGGAATGCATTTTGATCTTGAAACGGACCACAGTCCACTAACATTTATTCACAAAATGAAGGAGAATAATTCCAGAGTTTTAAGATGGGCATTAAGCCTCCAAGACTTCTCCTTCAATGTGATGTATATAAAAGGCAAAGATAACATACTGGCTGACTCCCTATCTAGATGCTATGAAGAGCTTGACAAGGCCAGAAGATATATAGGCCCATGAGCTAGAATTCAGTATGAAAGTTATTTAACATCTTGATGAACCCGAGAATTCGCTGGGTGAACAGCATGACTCCACCAGCATGGGGATCCCCAGGCTGATGGAGCGGGGGTGGGGGGGTGTAAGGGATGAGAGAAATGAGTTACAAATTGACAAGCCCCAGAGATTAGAAAAGAGTGTAAGTTTGGGCAGGACTCTACCTTAGGGAGAGAGGCTGTGCACTGTGGTAATTACTAGCAGCTGTAAGGTTTCATTATCAAAAAGAGAGTTTCAGCAGATAGATTATTCCTCTTACAGGATCCAGGAGAGTTTGTTTGGCGGTGGTGTGATGAATACTTCTAGAAGACGGCCCAGACAGCCTTCCTAGGCAGACATAATTATACAATGTGCTGTGAGGAATGAGTGGGAAGAAGGCTGCAGCTTCCTTTTATGAATGGTCATTTTATCTTTGTAAGTTTTGTGTTTTATTGCTGACGGCTTCAATGAGGGCTGTTTTCTGCTCTGCATACAGCCCGTGAGTGTAAAGACTGTCTTATCTATTAAATGAACTGTTTTTAGTAAAGATTTTCCTGCTGCTGGGAGCTGCGTCTGTGGATATATTGTTAATTTACAAGCTGAAGCAAACCCTCAAGGTCAGTCAGCCCTGACACCCATCTAATCCAACACTCTGTCACACAGTGGCCAAAAATACCAGGTGCCATCAGGAGGTCCAGCAGTGGGACCAGGACACTAGAAGCCCTCCTACTGTCACCCCCGCCCCCAGAACCGAAGAATACAAAGCATCACTTGACCTAAACTGAGTGTCCTTATCTATACCTTGTGGCTAATAGACACTGATGGACTTTTGCTCCATATGCTTATCTAATTCCCTCTTGAAGGTGTCCATGCTTGTAGACACCACCACCTCCTGTGGCAGTGAATTCCATGTGTTAGTCACTCTTTGGGTGAAGAAGGACTTCCTTTTATCTGTTCTAACCTGACTGCTCAGCAATTTCATTGAGTGACCATGAGTTCTTGGATTGTGAGAAAGGGAGTAAAATAATTCTTTCTCTACTTGCTCCATCCCATGCATAATATTATAAACCTCGATCCTGTCACCCCTCAGCCGTCATTTTTCCAAGCTAAAGAGCCCCAAGCGCTTTAACCTCTCTTCATAGGGAAAGTGTTCCAACCCTTTGATCATTCTAGTTGCCCTATTCTGCACTTTTTCTGATGCTATAATATCCGTTCTAGGGCTCCTTTTGTAGCACGAACGCCTTTGCATA
Organism: Gekko gecko; assembly: GCA_029375565.1. NCBI lineage: Eukaryota > Metazoa > Chordata > Lepidosauria > Squamata > Gekkonidae > Gekko > Gekko gecko. The sequence continues at coordinate 224,055,223 of JAPDNY010000005.1, forward strand.
TTAGGTAACTCACGCTTAATTTAGCCAATCCTCGTGGAGCTTACATAGGTCTTCTTACAGAGGCTACTGTAAGCTCTTGGAGGATTGGCTACATTAGGGGTGTGTCACCTAATATGCAAAGGAGTTCCTGCTACAAAAAGAGCCCTGATCCTTTCTGAGGTCGCACCCTTGATTTATACAGGGGCATCATGATACTGGCCTATTTTTTTTCGGTTCCCTTCCTAATAATCCCCAGCATAGCCCTGGCCTTTTTAAATTGCAGTTGCACACTGTTCTGGCGTTTTCATTGAGTTATCTACTATGACTCCAAGATCTCTCTCTTGATCAGTCTCTGCCAGGTCAGACCCCATCAATTTGTATTTATATTTAGGATTTTTGGCTCCAATGTGCATTACTTTACACTTGGCCATATTGAACCCCATTTGCCATGTTGACGCCACTCGCCCATCCCTGACAGATCCCTTTGGAGTGCCTCACAATCCTCCCTGCTTTTCAGCTTCGTGTCATCTGCAAATTTAGCCATTTCACTGCTTACTCACAACTCCAAATCATTAATAAACATATTTAAAAGCATTGGACCGAGTACCGATCCCTGTGATACCCGCCTGCTTACCACCCTCCACTGAGAAAATTGCCCAATTATACTCTATTAGATATGAGACTCAGGCAGCAGCTCTTAGAACAGTGAAGTCAGCGTTATTTACAGAGGTTAAGGAAAGATAGGATGACAGCCAAACTGGGGAGCAACAGGATCCTTTTAAACAGTCCGGGTTTGGTAAGCCACACACATAAGTACACAAAGGACCAATCACATTACAGAGATAAAGACCAATCATACTGTTTCCCTCCTGCACATATCCTGTTTCCTGATTGGGCAAGTGTGCAAAGAGTCCAATCAGTTTGTGGTGTTTAGGATACTAGGTTTCAATAGGAGCTGGAATCAAGCTCCTTCATTTATGTATTTCCATACATAACATCCTTCCCCCCTAAGATGGAACAATCAAGGGGCATTTGTAAGTAAGGGGGAAGCTGTCACGTTCTTGGCGACCTTCTAACCGGCTCAGGCTGGGGAGCCGGTTCGGGGTTCCTGTCTCTTTGCTCTCTGCTGGGACCTGAGGGACTGTGGTCAGGAGTCGGGTTCTGCCCTGATTCTGCCTCGGAAACTGGATCTGTTTCCCTGGTGTCCACACCAACCTCACTCTGGAGATGTCCTGCTTGTGTTGCAGTGGGAATGGGGACCATGCTAGGCTCAGGCTCGTCCTCAGTCTTTGAATTGGCCCATCGCTATCGCAGCTGGTCTACATGGCGCCTCAGCAGTCTGCCGTCTGCAGTCTGCACCACGTATAATAGAGTACCAATTACTTCGGTGACTATCGCTGGTAGCCATAAGTGACCCTTGCCATAATTACGGGCGAGTACAGCATCCCCTAGTTTGAAAGACCTTGGAGTTGGTAAGGTCTCACTCTGTGGTAGTTTGGCTGACATCAAGTCAGGGTGGAGCCTGTTAAGCAGCGATGTCAGCCTGCATCCCATTAGCAGTTCAGCAGGGCTCCTCTCTGTCACTGAGTGTGCAGTAATATGCTGATACAACATAAATGAGGTGAATCTCTGGCCCCAGTCCCCCTGAAAAATCTACTTGAGGGACTCCTTCATGGTCCGCACCATCCTTTCAGCCTGGCCATTTGTGGCTGGGTGGAAAGGTGCGGACATTAGGTGCCTGATCAAGTTGTTACTCAAGAACTCTTGGAACTCTTCAGATGTAAACTGAGTTCCATTGTCCGAGACCAGAGTGTCAGGCAACCCATGGGTGGCAAACAGCTTACGCAGAGCATTGATGACTGAGGTTGAGGTCATGCAGGATATTTTGTAGGTTTTTTGCGCCATCTCCTCTGACATCCAAATCATATCGATTCTAGAAAAGGAATTATGTCTGTTAGAATAAAATGTATAATCCTTTGTCTTAGGGTTCCACTTCCTCCAAACGTCTTCTAGTTTCTCTTGTTTCATTAGTTGGAAAAAAAATTTTGGCAGCTTTCCAACCGCCTCTCCACTTGCTTTGGACTTTCTGTCCAATACATTGTTCACTGTGCCATTAAAGTCTCCTGCAAGGACTATTTGATCATAATTTAAACAGTCCAACTCTTTAGTCAAATCATTAAAAAAGGTCTCTTTTGCACCATTGGGTGCATATATATTTACAAGCAATGTCTTTTTTCTATTCATCATTATTTCCACGCCAACATATCTTCCTTCTTTGTCTGAGAAGATTTGTTTAGGTTCCAATTCTTTGGTAATGTATATCACTGTTCCTTTTTTCTTATTAACTGCTGATGAATGAAATTCTTCTCCCAATTTTTTATTAACCAAATATTTATTATCTTGTTTTCTGATATGTGTTTCTTGCAAACAAATTATGTTACATTTTTGTTTCTCTAGCCAATGATTCACTAATTTTCTTTTGTTTGGTGAATTTAGTCCATTTACGTTCCAAGATAAAAATTTGTAATCCATAGTTGTTTTGAATTAAATATCTTTAAAATCATCAAAGTTGTTCTCTTTGAATCTGTACATGTTTCCTTCCGTTTTAAGGGTAAATCTCACCGAATTGTATGCAAATGATAGTCCATATGGAATCTCCCATCTAAACCTGATACTCATTTCTTTTAACCTATCTGTTAGTTTCTTGAATTTCTTTCTTTCTTGTAAGATCGATCTCGGAATTTCTCTCAAAATTATTATTTTTTTCCCATTAATTTCCAATGGTTGTGTAAATTGCTTCTTGAAAACGTCTTCCTTCATTTTTGTAGTCACAAATTGAACAATCACATCTCTGGGTAATTGCTTTCTCTTGGCATAAGCTGAATTTACTCTGTAAATCAGGTCAAAGTCTGGATCCAAGTCTCCAACATCTTCCCCTATGTAAGTTGTCAATGTGTTAATTACTAAAGCTCCGTAAATCCTGATCTTCCTCCTCTTCGATTCCTCTCAGTCTCAAGTGATTCTGAGTGGCCCTATATTCCATCATGGACTCCAGTCTTGTATTTTCTGACGGGGTTCTTTTGACTTTCTGTTCCATTTCTTCTGATTTTGTCACCAGACTTTTAACCTCTTTTTTAACTTCTTCTGTATCTTTTTTTATCCCTGCCACTTCTGTTAGTACCAGTTCTTTCAACTCTTCCATATTTTTTTTCTGTACTTGGACTTGTACTTGTTCTATTTGCTCCAGTTGTATTTGCAGCTGTTGTTGCAGCTATTGTTGCAGCTGTGATTCTATTTGCTTTCCCAAACTCTGCACCACTTCAGTCATCTATTTCTCCATCGCTTCCATGGCAGCCTGCCACTCTTTTTTTTCCTTTGCAGTCATTCTTGGACTAGGTGATGAGGCTGCCCTTGGTCTTGGCCTCAAATCCGTCTTGAAAGCGAGTTCAGGGCTAATCGATCTTTATATTATCAATCTTCAAGCCAAATCGCCACCTTTATAGCTTCTTCCAGTGCTTTTTCGGCTTAAAACTAACTTTTTAAAATTTAGTCCTCCTCAAAATGGCGGGCGCAATTTCTCTATGATTTTCTGGCTAGAGTAGGCTCCTTCAGAACTTCCTGTTTATCTGTCCGTCACTGTAATCCAACTTCTGGTGTCACACTCTAAGCCGACCGTCTACTTCCGGCACAGCAACATCGAAAACATCCACTCTAGCCTACTTCCTGTATCATAGAATCACAGTCAGTTTCGTTTCTGCTATGCAAAGTTTAGTCTTAGCTGACCACAGGAATGCAAAACAAAGTTTTCTCTAAAGGAAAGCTTTCTTTTTACTTTTAAATCAAGCGGATTAGTTCATTGAAGCTTTTTACGCTTATCCGTACGTTTAGATTTTACGTTCTTCTTTAAACCGGTAAGCAATTGTTCAATTGTTACCTTACTTGTAATCTCGGGGTTTCGCAGTGCTTCTTCTGTAAACGATGTTAATCTTGATGTTAAAGAGGTCGGTAGATGACGAATTTATGCTGAATTCTCAGCCCAGCTGGTATCTGTAGTGCTGATTTGCAACTGCCCTCTTCGCGGAAGGAGATCAAAGTGTAAACAAGCTTCCTCCGAAGCTTATCCACACCGATCTCAACTCCCTCTCAGGCTTGGCTGCTTGCTTGCCACCCCCCCGCCTGGGGAGTGCTGCGCTGGGCCAGGTAGAGCCCAGACTGTCGTCAGATACCGCTGTGCACCCTGCACAAATCGCAAAGTGTGTCAATTCGCCATTTTAACTCCGACCGGAAGCCAGGTCATGCGGGATATTAACACCACCTCCAACCATTTGGAGTAAGCATCGGCTACCAGAAGGAAGACTTTCCCCTGGAATGGCCCCACAAAATCCACATGAAGCCTCAACCAGGGCCTATGTGGAGTCTCCCAGTGATGAGTGGGAGCTCGTGGAGGATCAGGTCTGATCTCCTGGCAGGGCTTGCAAACCTTCACCCACTCCTCAATGTCCCAATCAATGTGGGGCCACCAAACATAGCTCCGGGCCAGAGCTTTCATTCGGACAATGCCCAGATGCCCTTCATGTAAAGTGACCAACACTCGTTTTTGCAAGTTAGGAGGCACCACCACCCAGTTCCCCCAAAGCAAACGGCCCTTGTGAACTGACAGCTCTTTTTGTCTACTAGAGTAAGGCTGAAATTCATTAGGTAACTGATCCACCGGCCACCCCTCCACACCCAGTTCAAAACTCTGGTGATAGTGGAGTCTTTTGCTGAGCCTGCTGACAATGTCTGAAGCATGCATGGGAATAGAGCTGAGGTAGTTCCTCAGTATAGCTAGAATCAATCGGAGGGAACAGGAGCAACCGGTCTAGAGCCAGCCGATAGAATAGGACCTCCTAGTCTCAAGGTATCTTGAAACTGTGGTCCAGATATGCCTTATCCAGAGCTCAAAGCGATCTAATTCAAACCTCATATGCCACCAAAAACACTGTCCATCTCAGCATGCAGGGTCCGAGAGATATACTGTGGAGTCTGGTGGCTCAGCACAAATAGTCCAAGTGGTTTGTGACCATGACGAATTTATGCCCATATCCATCAGTCATGCTGCTTTCTATATTGCCGCCATCCTTGCTCTTCTCTCATTTCGGTGAACCTCCATGTTGATCTATGAAGAACCCTACGAATTCCACTCTTGGTCACCCCAAAATGACATCTTGCTCTTTCTCTAACCTTTAAACCAGCCTCTTTGAAACTTGCCCAGAACTCACGTGGATTCGATCTGCTCAATTCCATTTCGCTTAGCTCCCCGCAATCAAAACATCGTCGAAATACGGAATCACACCTGGCAGATCCTTTGAAAGGCCCTCCAACAGCCCTTGGAAAACTACCTGGGGCCACGTTCACCCCGAATTGTAATCTGTTTACCTTGAACATCACCTCATGTGATGTCGCAATTGTCATGTGCTATCGGCTGCACATTGATCTACCGGTAGCTGTTGGTAAGCTTGCTACAAGATCTAATTTTGCAAACCCTGCCTTGCCCCCTGTGAGGGATGCCAATACATGACTGATAATTGGTACAGGAGAGGAGTGCTGTTGCAATGCTTTATTAATCGTACACTTGTAATTGGCGCAGATCCTAACAGACCCATCAGGCTTAATAGGCATAACAATAGGAGTTTCCCATTTTGCATGCAGTTCAAGTACCACTTGAGTAACCAGTTTGTCCAACTCCGCCTCAATTCGTGGTTTGAGTGAAATATGCACCCTTCTGTAGTTCAAACGTATAGGCTTTACCATAGGGTCTAAATCAAATGAAATTGGCGGGCGCATATATTTTCCCAGTGACCCGTCGAATACCTCAGGGAACTCTGCATGAAGAGAACTCAATTTATTCACACATATTTGGTCAACCCCTATCAACAGCAATACCAAAGACCTCGAACCAGTCCAAACCCAACAAGCTGGTTCTGCACCCCTCAGCCACCAAGAGACTCAACGTCTCTCTAAAACCTTTAAATTGTACCTCGAACTCAGCCTCACCTGCCACAGGAATATGCCGCCCCTGAAAATCAGAAAGATGAACCCGGCTGGGCACCAAACAGTGGCGGCTCCTTCTGGGAAAGGGGCGCTGCAGGGTTACCGATGAGATGATGGTCTTAGCCGATCCTGAGTTGACCTCCATCTCGCACGGCATCCCGTCCAGCAACACGGTCACGTAGATCTTCTTCCTGGCCCTGGGTCCGGTGTTCAAGACAGTCATGGGGCAGGAACAGCAGGTGGTTTTTTTGCAGGCAACAGGTCCGGAACCACTGATGCCTTTCGCCTTATGACGCTGTCGAGGTGACTGCTTCTTCCCCTTTGCTCAGCACACTTTAATGATATGACCCCGCTTGTCACATGCTCGACAACGGAGGTCACGAGCCCAGCACCCATCCCGCTAATGGGCTCCACCGCAAGCCTGGCACAGGCACCGCAAGCCTGGCACCGCAAGCTCTGGCACAGGCTTGTTTGGGCACTGTTTTCACTGGGGTCGGCCGGGGCCTTACCGCCCGAGCCTTCTGGAACGCCTCGTCCTCACCGTCGGAGTCGGTCTCAGAGTCATGATGGATGGCCTTCTCCATCCGCGGTTGGGGTGGACTGCCAGCCTGTCTAACCTCCTTTGTCGACCCTTTTGCAGCTTCAGCTGCGATGGCCTCAGCGTAGGCCATGGTGTAGGTCAACTCCGTTTTAGCGAAAACTCTCCACTGCAGCTTTTTGCTCCAAAGGCCACAGACCAATCTATTGAGTAGTGCCGCTTCCAGGTCAGGAAAATTACAGGTCTGGGCTGCTTTCCTCAGTGCTGTGATTAACTCAGCTATCGTCTCACTCGGCCCCTGGTCCCATTTGTAGAAGGCATGCCGGCAGGTGATCTGCAATGGCTTGAGCACAAAATGATTCTTAAGCTTGTTAGTAATATCAGCGTCAATCAGCTTGTTAGTGATATCAGGATCAACAGTCACCCGCCAGAATTAAATACGACTGCAGTTCCGGTTCTGCTTTATGTGGATGATGCGGTTATTCTATCATTTACATGGATTGGTCTTATACGTCTCCTATCCGAGTTTAATGCTTACTGTTCCTGGAACATTATAGAGGTAATGGGGGTAACGTTTTTGGGTGCCCATAGAATTTGGCCCAATGATCCAATTGTTTTGGGACATGGGGGTGTATGTGGGGAGAGGCTTCCGAAGCTACCCTCAAAATTTGGATCCTCTCCCTCAAACCCACTCCCCCCCAGAGCCACTAAGACCACTGTGGGGAAAAGGTAACTTTTATTCCCACCATAGAGAACAATGGATGGGATGGGGGCAACCTGTTTGGGGGCCTGTAGAATTGGACCCCCTGGTCCAATATTCTTGAAATCTGGTGAGTATTTTGGGGAGAGGCCCCCACAGCTACTCTAAGAGTTTGGAACCTCTCCCTCAAACCACCTCCCCTCCAGCTCCCAGAATACATCCTATGTTTTCACCTTTGACTTCAAAGGCCCCTAGGATATAATGGGGCCGAATTGCCACCCAATTTCTGCGACAATTTGGCAGCAAGCTGATTCAGATCAGAGAATCTGAATTGGCCCAGAGCTGCCCGAAAGAGGCCCGAATGGGCCATTTTCGGTGGTGCATTCAGTTCAGATGAACCGAATGCACACACGTAGTCTCCTCATATCAGAGAAGTTAACTCTTTTAAAGTTAAAAATGGTTGTGTCAGTCTTTTTGGGCAACTCCCTATTTATACAAATGTTAAACTCAATAACATTATGGTCACTGTTCCCAAGCTGTGCAATCACTTTTACATCTCTCATCAGGTCTTGGTCATTACTTAGGACCAAATCCAGGATCGCCTCTCCCCTGGTAGGTTCTGTGACCATCTGTTCCATAGCACAGTCTTCTTGTCTGAGGGCCCTGAAATCTTACACATGGGCTGTGGGGATTGAGGCCAGAGGTCTCAAAGGATGGAGCCAGTGGTAAAGAGGCCAACTCCTTGATCTTTGGGTCGACCTTGACATTAAATGGATGGGATTTCAAGGAAATCATCTCTCTTAATTTTGGGACAAAAATTTGGAATGTGTTGCATAAAGTTTTTGCTTTTAGAAAAAGAGAGAAAGATGTTTGAGGCAGTTTTGTCAATGGGTGATTTCCCACTCAAGCTGCTGCGGGGTTGCGCCACTGTTTGCCCCAAGATTTTTAGTCAATTTCAAACCCGAAGCCACGGGGCTGCGTTTTGACCCGCGGCTTTGCCCGATTTCCCCCGCAGTTTCGTAATCCTCAAAAACAGGATTACGAAACTGCGGGGGAAATCAGGCGAAGCCGCAGGTCAAAATGCAGCCCCGCGGCTTCGGGTGTGAAATTGACTAAAAATCTCGGGGCAAATGGCGGCGCAACCCCGCAGCAGCTTGAGTGGGAAATCACCCAATATCTTTGCGAACCGGACTTTGAATTATAAAAGATTTGGACAACAATAATCACTTGCAAAACTTCATTTTCACTGCAAGCCAAAACCTCATGATTGTCTTATGTGATGGTACATCTTGGGGTGCCGATACATTCCTGGTGACCCTTGAAAACTTTCCATAGGCAAAGTCTCACAGAACGGTGTTATTGGTACCATGATGCCATTTCTAGGTAGAAACCTGGAAGTGACAACACAGCCTACTGCAATCCTCAAGAAATCCCACAAATCTCAGTGGTAAAAACCATAGCGATCAGTGGGATTTTGAGTCCTGAGTAATCAATGATGTCATCCCCCTTCCCATTTCCCCCACCACCACCACCATTGAATCGATCAGTGTCAGCAGATTTCCCATCGAAAGCTGGCAACTGGCAACCCTAGGCACATCTCGAACACCCCCACACCCCCACAGGTAACTCATCTTCTCTCCCCTTCAGGGTTGGAGTCCTCTCTGCATTTCAGCTCAAGACAGACATGGGGTCACCCAGAGAGATCATGCCATTGGTGTGAATGACTTACTCAAGTGTGCTGGCATGGCATGGAGAGAAAATGTATCCGATCTTTCCCAAAGGGCCACTTTAAAAGTGGGTGAGGCTGCTCGGTAAAGATGCCTTTTACCCCCAAATATCCGGGCATAGTAGATAATTAGGGCCAAATCAGAAGTTGGGGTGAACAGCCGAGAACAGCAACTTCTGTCGGCTTCTTAATATTCTCTCGTGCGGCAGGATGTCCTCCCACTCAGTCCCCCATTTCTAACCCCCACTTAATTTTCTAGTAGTTGTTGCAGGTAGTCTCCGCATGATAATTTTGTGTCATCTTTTTTTATATATGAGACAGCAGCAGAGGCAGGGGGAGCTGTAAGTTGGGATATACGGTCTTTCTGAATTCATTTTCATCATACTAGGTTTCAGAGTTACCTATTGTGCAGAATCTAGAATCCCTAGTCAAACAAGTAGCCCTGGGAAGGAGGGGGATTTGAGGGCAATACCCCCTCACCAATGTCCCCTGCCATCTCCCTCCTGGTCCCCTCTCTCCCCTCCCCAGCCCGTATGAGCTGCCACGTGGGCCTGGAGATGTCCTCGAGAATGGCAGCATCCCAACAATACCTGGCTCCCGCACCGACCCACCCACGAGGCTTGTAGTGTCTGCTCCACTGCGGTTCTGAATACCCCCTCTCCTGCCAGCCTCCCAGGTTTCCCGAAGGTAGGCAGAGCATTTCCCAGGGTGGCTCTCTCTCATGCTCTGGGCACTCAGCCTCTTCTCCAAGATGAAATGAAACTATGCATGTGTGAATGAGAGAAAGGAATAAGAACGAGAGAGAAAGAGAGAGAGAGAGAGTGTCCAAGACCATGTCTGCATGGAGGGAGGGTGGGTGTGAAGCCGGTGAAACCGGCAGGCAGGGCAAAGAGGGGCCTCCTGGGCTACGGACACTCATCTGGCTGCCTTCCTTTTTTTCTGGTTTGTTGCTGGTGTCATGTGACCGCATTACGCTGGACCTGCCTCCTCCACGGTGAGCCGGGCAGTTGGATGCTAAGGCAGGGAAGCGGGAGCCGGCTTTGGTTGGGGCATGTTTGTATGTACTTAATTAATTTAGGACCCCCTGTGCCCTCCCCCAATTTCTGACTATAGGCCTGTCCCCGGTTTCTACTTGTGAATCTACACCACCCACAGTTTCAGAGGACAGACTGTGATATAAAGATATGTTCATACATTACAGGCAAGTACTTCAAGGTGGTTCAGTCATGCATGTGCGCCATTTCATTGTGCATCCCTTGAAAACTCTTGATGGGGTAGTATACCTTCCCCCCACCTTTTGCAATGCACATGCAGTTGTGTGTTCCCTGCTGAGAATTCAGTTTGCATGAATTCAAATGTGGACCATGTTGTCTGAGGAGGCTGCAACCTTCCCTCTCAATGCCATTTTCCTGCCCTCAGTTGAAAGATTTCACATGCGGGGCAAAGTCTGTCCTCAAGCTGGCCGATTGACCTTGTACCTGACTTTCTCTTCATCCTCTACCTCAGAGGGTTGTTGTGGTGAGGAATAAAGGGATGATGGGGGATGTATGAACAGTGCCTTGAGCTCCTTAGAAGAAGGGTGGCATAAAAATGTACCCAAAAAAACGATATACCAAATGGGTCTGGGTTGCCGGAAACCTGTTATATCTCACGTTACTGTGGTGGAGTCTGCATTGGTATATTCAAGTACTTTGTCCTCACTGTCGCCCTGTCTCCAAAACAGATGTCCACATGTCTTTAGGTTTCACTCTACTACTGCACTGTTATAATTTCTGCTGTCTGCATTATTTTATTGCCCTATGGTTTCGGCTCCGTCGTGATTGAGGCTTCTCTCTGGCTCAACCGGATGTGGTTAAAAGCACTCTAAGCCCCCCCACCCCCACCCCAGCACTAATCGGAGGCTTATCTGCTCTGTTTACGTTCTGACGGCACATAAAGGAATGTAAGAAACCTTTCCCTTGCTTGACAAGCTAAGAGCAATTGATTTTATCTTGTTTTGTGATTTTATATTGCCTGAAATGTTAGATAAAGATCCCTTCTACATGCATGCATACATTCTGCAAACAAAACACCCAGTCTTTACAGTTTTTTTGGCTATTTTGGCTATTTTTGCATTCTTGTTTAAACCAAAAGCTGGGCAAAACTGAAAACTGAGATAATCCTTCTCCTTGAATGTAAAGAGAAGTTTATAGCTTGTTGGCTTATTGCCTTAAGTAATTTATTTGTAAAGCTAATGGGTGCCAGCAAACGCCGGACGTGCTAGAGAACAGTGAGGAGAACAACAACATTTCCGGCTAGCAAGCAGAAAAAAATAGCAGATCATATCACTTTGAAATAAGCATCACACCAGTATAAAGCAAGAAGTAGGTCGAATCTGCATTTGCATTTTTAAATCAGTCGCATGCTGCTGTGACGCCATCTTCCTCCATGCTTGTTTGAATGTTGTTTGGAGAAGATGCTTTTAAAGCAGTGCGGAGGTGCAATGATAGTGGAGCCACCCCGAAAGAATGATAAACATATGTGGACGTGCGAAACGATGCCAGCACAGTTGAGGTGTGAAAACGACACCAAATGTGGACAGCTTTTTTGAAGGCGGAGTCAAAAGGCTGGGATACACCGGTGGGAAAGACAAATGCAGATTCAGCCGCAGTCAAGACTGCTTTAAAAATGAAGATGCAGATTCAGCCTGTGTCTCCCTGATTCCCCTGGGGCTGATCATGCCTGGAGCTGATCAGAGCTCTCCCGTGGATACATTACAGAAGGTGCCTCAGCTACTTTGCATTAACTGACCCCTGTTTGCAGGAAGCTGTTATGGTGTAATGTATCCACTGGAGAACATGGGCTCTGGACAGCCATGTGCTCAGACTGGTTCTAACCGGTCCACCATGTGGCCAGGCGAAGGGCCTGAGCTTCGCCCCGAAGGACAATGGACTAGTGGATCCTGACTCCCCTCCAATGGAGGAGCAGGAGTTAATCCAATCAATGTAAATAGTGAATCACCGGGTGTGTGTGTGTTTGGGGTGTGGGTCACTTGGGAATAAAAGCTGGCCTGCGAGCCGGCTCAGTTGTCTTGTTCTTCATCTAATAAAGTATGTGAGAGCTGAAATCACTAGTAAGTCTCAGTACTTTTCACTGGCGACGAGGATGGGATGCCAACTCCCTCCATGAACAACGACCACGAGACGAGCACCGCTGACCGCCCCAACGCCGAAAGCACCGAACGCCGCCGCCGAGCTTCGTGTCCGCCTCTTCGGTTCCTGGGCACCGCACCGCTCCCTAGCACCGCTGACCCCGAGAGCAGCCTCGCTTCCAACGCCTCCAACTCTACGCCTGAACCACGACCTCCACGGGTGAGCACCATGGCCGCTAGCAACGAGAGCTTCCCCGCCTTCGACATCTCTCATCCCGCACACTGGGAGACCTGGATCGAGACGCTGGAGCGTCACTTCGAGATCCATGGCATCACGGATGCGGGTACGAAGAAGGCCTATCTCCTGCGCTACTGCGGCATCGAGGCACACCTCCTCCTGAAGGACCTGGTAAACCCCCTCCTGCCGAAAGACGCGGCCGTCACCTACGACATGCTGGTCAAGGCGTTTACTGACCACTTGGCACCAAAGCCCACCAAGTTCGCGGAACGAATGGAGTTCTTCGCGAGAATGCAGGGCCCCGACGAAACGTCTCCAGAATTCCTGGCCGGACTACGCCGCGCAGCCACAAGGTGTGCCTTCCCCAAACTCGCAGATACCCTCCTAAACCAGTTCTTGGTGGGGCTGAAGGAGGCGAAGCTGCGCCGCAGGCTCGTCAGCCGGGACGACCTCACTCTGGAGGCCGCCATCCAAGAAGCGGCCGCCTACGAGAAGTCCCACGCAGATCGTCGGCCTAAGACGGTCCATCGCCTCCAGGACGCCGACCCCTCGGATGACTCGAACGATGAGGAGGTCCTACAGGTGAACCGCCGATCACAGCCACGCACCCAACGCAACAGGGGATCCCCCGCACCACCAAACCAGCCCAACGCATCTGCCTGTGCCAGCTGTGGCGACGCTCACGAGCGCCGGACCTGCCGTTTCCGGGACGCCGTCTGCAGGACCTGCAACAAGGCCGGACACCTCGCCCGAGTCTGCCGCTCCAAGGGCAAGCGCCTGGGATCCACTGCCCAGCTGGACGCCGCAAGCCTGCACACCGTGACGACACAGCGCCGGCAGACGGTATGTAACTTGCCCCCTGAAAGCCCGGACAAGGTGCATGTGACTGTCCAAATAGAGGGGTCCCCCTGCCAAATGGAAATAGACTCAGGGTCCTCGTTCTCTATAATTTCCGCGGAGACCCTTAAAACGCTATGCCCCAAGGGGGACCCCGACTGCACAAGCCACGGGGGTTGAAACTGACAGACTTTAACAAAAACCCAGTGGCAGTCCGTGGCTGGGGCAAGTTTCAAGTCCGATTTAAAGGGTTCTCGGGCTTGCTGGACCTGCTGGTTGTGGAAGGGCGCCTCTCAAGCCTCCTGGGACTGTCGTGGTTTGGGCCTTTGGGACTCCAAATAGCAGGAGTAAACCACCTCGGGACCGCTGACTGGGAGGCAGTTTGCCGGGAGTTCCCCAAAGTATTCGATGGGACCCTGGGGAGGTACAATGGGACCCCGATTTCACTAGATCTGGATCCTAACGTACGACCCATCCGCATAAAGGCACGGCCCCCTCCCCTAGCCATGCGGGAAAAAATAGAGGCCGAGCTCGACCGCCTGGTCGCCCAAGGCGTGCTGGAACCGGTCGCGTCAGCGCGCTGGGAAACCCCCATTGTAACGCCAATTAAACCGAATGGGGCTATACGCATTTGTGCAGATTACAAATGCACCATAAATAAGGCTCTGCAGGACCACGCCTATCCGGTCCCGGTAGTGAGCCATGTCCTGGCCTCCCTGACGGGGGCCAAAGTTTTCGGCAAATTGGACCTGGCGCAGGCTTACCAGCAGCTGCCAGTGGACACGGCCGCTGCGGAAGCGCAAACCATCACCACCCACAAGGGGGCTTTCCGGGTCCATAGACTGCAGTTTGGGGTTTCCGTGGCGCATGGGATTTTTCAATCTTTCATGGATTCCCTCCTGAAAGGAATTCCAGGGGTCCAGCCTTTTTTAGATGATGTCATCATCGCGGCACCGGACTCCACCGCCTTCACCGAACGGCTGCGTCAGGTCCTGCAGAGGTTCAACGTGGCTGGCCTCAAGGTGAAGAAGGAGAAATGCCTCCTGGGTGTGCCCCGCATCGAATTCCTGGGGTTCGCAGTCGATGCACAAGGCATCCACCCCACAGACGAGAAAATTAGAGCGATCACACAAGCCCCGGTCCCCACGTCCAAGCCGGAACTCCAGGCCTTCCTAGGCCTCTTGAATTTTTACCACGCGTTTCTGCCCCAAAAGGCAACGGTGGCTGAACCCCTCCACCGGCTGCTGGACAAGGAGGCGCCGTGGGCCTGGAAGCCGGAACATGCGGCACCTTTCCAGGCGGTAAAAGACTTGTTGGTCTCCAACGGGGTGCTGCACCACTTCTGCGAGGCTTTACCTGTGGTTCTGGCATGTGATGCGTCGCCCTACGGGGTGGGGGCGGTGTTGGGGCATCGGTTACCGGATGGCCGGGAGGTTCCGGTCGCCTACTATTCTCGGACCCTGTCTTCTGCGGAGCGTAATTACGCGCAGATAGACAAGGAGGCACTAGCGATAGTGGCGGGGGTTAAAAATTCCACCATTATCTCTATGGCCGCCCGTTCGAGATCCTTACAGACCACAAGCCTCTCCTGGGCCTCCTTGCGCCCGATCGACAGAAGCCGCAGATGGTCTCGCCCAGGGTTCTCCGCTGGTCCATATTCCTGGCAGGGTACTCTTACACCCTCACCCACCGCCCGGGAAAGGCCATGGGTCACGCGGACGCGCTCAGCCGCCTCCCACTGCCCGCAATGGACCCAGACCCGGCCCCCGCCCACGTCATCGCACTCCTAGAATCGCTGCCCGATCGCCCAGTACATGTCAAGGAGGTGGCCCGCCTCACAGGCCGCGACAGGGTTCTCTGTCGGGTTTTGAACTGGGTGGGGAGGGGATGGCCGACAGCTAGACAAGACCCGGAGTTTGCGCCTTTTGTCACAAGGCGCGATGAGCTGTCGACCTATAAGGGGTGCCTAATGTGGGGAGGCAGGGTGGTCATTCCGAAACCACTACAGGAACGGGTACTGAGGGACCTTCATGAGCACCACCCTGGGGTAGTCAGGATGAAGGCTCTGGCGCGGGGGTATGTCTGGTGGCCAGGGTTAGACCGGGATATTGAGGACATTGTAAAAAGGTGTCAACCCTGCCAGGCCTCCCGACCCGCACCCCCGACGGCCCCAGACAGGGCCTGGGAATCCTCTCACCGCCCCTGGTCGCGCCTGCACCTCGACTTTGCGGGCCCGTTCCAGGGGCAGCTGTTTTTTATACTTGTAGACGCCTACAGTAAGTGGCTAGAAGTAGAGCCGGTACCATCCACCTCCTCCCGGGCGGCCATCCGAGCGATGTGGCGGATTTTCAGCTCGCACGGACTCCCCGACACCCTGGTCACCGACACCGGGACGGCCTTCATGTCTGGGGAGTTCCAGGAGTTCACCCGTCAGCACGGGATTCGCCACATCAGGTCGGCCCCGTTCCACCCCGCCACCAATGGCCAAGCCAAACGCATAGTGCGGACGGCCAAAGAGGCGCTCCGTCGGACCAAAGGAACGGACTGGGACTTCAGGCTGGCGCACGTCCTGTTCGGCCAGAGAACGACGCCCCATGCAACAACCGGCCGGAGCCCGGTGGAACTATTGATGGGCCGACGCCTCACCACCAGGCTGGACCGGTTACATCCCGATCGAGCGCCCGAACGGGAGCCCTGCACGGAAACGCCAGCGGCGGCGCGAGGGTTCTTCCCAGAGGACCCGGTGTACGCACGGAACTACGCGAGAGGGCCCCCGTGGATTCCCGCCCGAGTAGTCCGGGTCCGTGGCCCCGGTCCTACGAAGTCTCGGTGGAAGACGGCCAGATCCTGCATCGCCACATCGATCAGCTACGTCGCCGGGTGCTACCCCTGGAGCTGGATGAGGGGGAGGAGTGGGATGAGCCAGCTCAACCAGACGCGGGGGCGGACGCACCAGAAGAAATCCCGGGGACTTCAACTCCGGACTGACAGCCACCGCAAATGACACACCGGCCGAGATGGTGAGCCCAGCCCCGCCAACACCAGAGTGGCCACCAGTCCCCACAGCCGCCCGGGAGGCTGTCAGTTCCCCCATGCCAGAGCCCCGTCGGCTCCACGCGAGAGCGGCGGCCCCCAGCTATTTGAAAGACTATGTGTGCGGGTGTTTATCGGACCAAGGGGGAGGGGTGTAATGTATCCACTGGAGAACATGGGCTCTGGACAGCCATGTGCTCAGACTGGTTCTAACCGGTCCACCATGTGGCCAGGCGAAGGGCCTGAGCTTCGCCCCGAAGGACAATGGACTAGTGGATCCTGACTCCCCTCCAATGGAGGAGCAGGAGTTAATCCAATCAATGTAAATAGCGAATCACCGGGTGTGTGTGTGTTTGGGGTGTGGGTCACTTGGGAATAAAAGCTGGCCTGCGAGCCGGCTCAGTTGTCTTGTTCTTCATCTAATAAAGTATGTGAGAGCTGAAATCACTACACACTGAATATGCTGCATTTGTTATGTCACTTTGTATTGATTATGGTACAGTGAGGATTTATCTTGGACATCAGATTGTCGCTAACTTCGGCCTCATCGTCTGCTCCCCCCTTTGTCCCCCTCACCGCCTCCCTCCACAGAGAAGGAAACCCAGGAGTCCTGAGAGCCAGGCTTTCTATGTTCGGTACCCAGGAGTCCTGAGAGCCAGGCTTTCTATGTTCGGTTCCCTTGTCCCCCAACCTCCTTTTCCTCATCCAGGAATGGTGGATCCCAAAAAGTGGAGAATTTGGACTCCCCTATCTACACATTTCCGACACCATTGGTGCACTTTCGTTCTTTGAATCTGATTTCCATGTTCTTGGGGGATGAGTCTGCATCTGGAAGTGGAACAAAACATGCGTTTGGTGTTGCACATCCTTGGAAATGGATTGCAATTTCCTTTTCCAAAAAATCTGTGAAAGGGAAAAAAAAAGAACATCATGATGGGTCTCTTTCTCCAGAGCCCCGAGGGTAGCATTGATCAGAATGGGAAGTGTGACTCTAGCAACCCCTGTAGATGGAGACTTTTCTCCTGGTCAATAGTTTAGCCTTACGCTTTTAGTCCTCCAGTGCTTTTCCTTCCCTTTTGAGCCCTTTGTATGAGCTTGGCAAAGGTCGCTGGAGAGGTATGTTGCCACAGTGGAAGGCAGGGGCCAGTCAGAACTGAAGACGTGGCTAGCTTCCAAACAGACAGGCAGGGGAGCAGTCTCGAGTTGCCTGCCTTCAGGAATTACAACAGATATCCAGACTACTCAGAACACCTCCACTGAAGAAAATGGCAGCTTTCACACTTGGGCTCTTCCAAGGTCCCTCCCATCCCCAAACTCTGCACTCCCCAAACTGCATCCCTACATCTAAAAGAGTTCCCCAAACCTGAATAGGTAAGCCTAAACCAGTCTCGAGTCTTCCACAGCCTGTCCCTGTACATCTGGGATGTGGCCTTGAAGTGTGGCATCCAAAGACAATGAAGCATTAATATAGACTGCAAGTATGCAGAGGTTTTTTTCTCCTCATGATGACGTTCCTTCTCTATACAACATTACAAACTCCATGCCAAGCCTCCATCATGAACTGCTCCTAAGCTGAGGCTCCCTGCCTGGCCACGCCAGAACTCTCAGCCCCTCCCCCCCCGTATTAGATCCTGTTTTAGGCATCCCTACTTGTCTTCATACTCCCTTTGCACTTGCCCATGATCTCCTTCTATCCCAGGCAAGAAAGCTTCTTAGAGCACAAGCGAGTAGTGAGGTATGAGAAGCAGTGGCTGCCAGCTGAGCACGTGCCATTCTAAAGGGGCCCACCATAGACATAACACCCTCAGAACCTGGAAGCAGCACTCAGTAGGGGTTCTTTTTGGGATCTGCAATGAAATGACTGGATGGGACACATGGGGACGAGATAGGAAATTCCTATGGATTTTCTTAATAAAAACAAGTTTGGACTTGGGCCTGCAGCCAGGATTTTGTGGCTTGGGGGGCAATTTTTTCCCCCTCAGTGCAGAAAGAAAAGACATTTAGCCAATAGGAAGATGTTACCAGATTAGATCTCTAAACTGCAAGCTGTCAATCACTTTATATGACAATTCTCAGCTGTTGCCAGTTAATCTCTTCTGCCAGCCTAAGCAACAATCCAGATAAAAAGCTGCAGGTGGGGGTGATGATTTCTGTAGTCTAAAAGGTAACATTTAGGCAGAAAAACTCTCTCAAAGGAGACCAGTTTCTTGACACAGAGTTTGAAAGGATCCCAGAGTTCACCTACTTCAACCCCCTTGCTCAATGTGGGAATTAGTCAACTCCAGCACCCCACTTTGCTTAAAGGTGCACACACCTTTTAAAAATGATTGAGAAAAAGTATTTACAGGGGAAATTCTTGTGAGGCATTGTCTTTAAGAAAGGGGGCAGAGCCCTCCAAAGCCTCACCATAGTGACAAGCCTGGCTGGATTCTGAATAAATTGGTAATTCTGCTGATTCTGGGAGAGAAAGGGGGAGTGAGAGGAGCAGGGAGTGGATGGGAAGCGAGCATGCAGGCGGGAGAGTTTGGGGCAGGGCAGATTTGGGGAATAAGGTGGAAGGGGATGCTGTGGTTTCTCACCCACATTCCGTGGGTCTCTTTCTCTGAATCCCTCTTGAATAGCTTGGAGGGAATCCACAGAGCTTCTGTATGCTGCTGAGATTTCACCTCATGTCAGTCACCCCCTTCTTCCTTGCCACGGGCAACCCTCCCTTCGTGCGATCATTGTTGACATTCATGAAAACTGGGACAATGCTATGTTGAAGCTTCCTTGTTATAGAACATTTTTTAAAAAAAGAAAAGAAAATCAGCAGTACAGAAAAGGGAAAGCGGTTGGCTGAGTGCGAGCAAAAGCAGACCGCAAAGACCTGTACTTTTCTACGGTGGTGGGGAAAGAAAATAGGCATAGAAGGGGCGGGAGTAGCAATAGTCTGAGACTCTACAGTGCAGCTGTGGTTTAGAATAATCCAGGGGTCTGACAGAGTATAAGGGAGCTGCCTGTGGTCACATGAAATTAGTCTCCTCTTTCTTGGCTCAGTCCCTGGATATCCCTTGCCTAAAGTAGCCCTCCAGGGGGAGCAGAACCCAATTGACTCACGTTCACAGACACTGGATATATGATCGAATCTGCATCTGCATTTTTAAATCAGTTCCATGCTCCTGTGATGCCATCTTTCTCTATGCTTGTTTGAATGTTGTTTGGAGAAGATTCCTTTAAAGCAGGGCAGAGGTGGAATGATAGTAGAGCTGCCCCAAAAGGACGCTAAACATATGTGGACCTGTGAAAGTATGCTTGCACTGTTGAGGTGTGAAAACGACACCAAATATGGACAGCTTTTTTGAAGACGGAGTCAAAAGGCAGGGACACTGGTGGGAAAGACAAATGCAGATTCGGCCTATGACACAGACAAAGCTGTTCTTTCTCACATGAAAAGACTCGCATGCGCCCATCAGCTCTTTGTAACATACAGAGGCAAGTCAGCTCACCTATGGAGACGTTAACACTTTCCTCAAGGCATTTGGTCTCCCCGCCGGTGCAATTGATGGTCTCCCCTCCTGGGCATCCCTCTGAATCAAAGGCAAAGCAGGCTGGGCATTTCACCCCATTGGGGGGATATTCCCCACGCTCGGGCACTGCAACAATTAACCCAATTAGATCATGGTTCCATCCCACCCTTATGACTGCTTTTAAGAATCTTTATTTATGAATTAATAACAAAAATAGAGTGGAAGCAACCGAAACAGAGGGTTAGGCTGAAGCAGAACAATTGCAATAATCCAGAGCACGGTTTTAGTAACAACCCTTGATTAGGAAGAGGACCATCCAGATCGAAATTCCTGCTTGACTGAGTTCAGGGGTCCCCAACGTGGCGTCCATGGCTGCCAGAAAAGCAGCCAATACCTTGATGTATGTCAATCAAGTGTTTTATAAAAGTAGGTGGGGCCTAAGACTTGGGAACCCTAAGCACCACCTACTTTTATGGAACACTTGATGGGCATACATGCAGGTATTGGCTGCTGTTCTAGCAGCCATGAGCATCACACTGGGGCAGGGGGTGGGAGGGAGTGTTCCAGATGTAGGAGCAGGTCAACGATGCTGTGTGCAGCATCCCTGCAGTGCTAGTCACTTCTGTGCAATGTCCTCTTGTTGGGGACGTCATGCTGGGTCGTGGTTGTTGGGGGCAGGATTTCCCCTCCAGCCAGCTGGCCGGTGGCAGGCAGGAGCCCATGAAATCCGGGGATCCCCCACTTCCACCCAGAGGCTGCTGACCCTCATGGAGCCAGACAGGGCTGTTCCCCAGCAGGGCTTCCGAGGTGGCCCTGAAGATCTGGTTCGCTATACTGATTAAAATCACATTGCTTCAACTGTGGCTGCAACCCACACACACACCATCCTCTGGGCCTTCTCAGAGCCCAGTAGGCCAAGAGAAACCCCTTCCGCCCCCACAGAAACACAGACCATCCTCTGAGCCTTCTCAGAGCCCAGTAGGCCCAGAGAAGCCCATTCCGCCCCCCATCCTCTGGGCCTTCTTTGGGCCCAGTAGGCCCAGAGAAGCCCATTCTGCCCCCCACACATACCATCTTCTTGGCCTTCTCAGAGCCCATTAGGCCCAGAGAAGCCCGTTCCACCCCCAGACAAACACCATCCTCTGAGCCTTCTCAGAGCCCAGTAGGCCCAGGCAAGCCCAGTCCCCCCCCCACCATCCTCTGGGCCTTCTATGGGCCCAGTAGGCCCAGAGAAGCCCATTCTGCCCCCTCCCACACCATCCTCTGGGCCTTCTCAGAGCCCAGTAGGCCCAGATAAGCCCGTTCTCTCCCACACACACACCATCTTCTGGGCCTTCTGTAGGCCCAGTAGACCCAGAAAAGCCCATTTCATCCCGCTACACACACACCATCCTCTGGGCCTTCTCAGATCCCAGTAGGCCCGGATAAGCCTGTTTCGCCCCCACACACCATCCTCTGAGACTTCTATGGGCCCAGTAGGCCCAGAGAAGCCCATTCTGCCCCCTCCCACACCATCCTCTGGGCCTTCTCAGAGCCCAGTAGGCCCAGATAAGCCCGTTCTCTCCCCCACACACCATCTTCTGGGCCTTCTGTAGGCCCAGTAGGCCCAGAAAAGCCCATTTCATCCCCCCACACACACACCATCCTCTGGGCCTTCTCAGATCCCAGTAGGCCCGGATAAGCCTGTTTCGCCCCCACACACCATCCTCTGAGGCTTCTATGAGCCCAGTAGGCCCAGAGAAGCCTGTTCCTCCCCCCACACACACCGTCCTCTGGGCCTTCTCAGAGCCCAATAGGCCCAGAGAAGCCCGTTTCACCCCACACACACACGTAGATCATCCTCTGGGCCTTCTCAGAGCCCAGTAGGCCCAGAGAAGCCTGTTTCACCCTCACACACACACAACATCCTCTGGGCCTTCTCAGAGCCCACTAGGCTCAGAGAAGCCCATTCCTCCCCCCACCATCCTCTGGGCCTTCCCAGAGCCCAGTAGGCCAAGAGAAGCCCATTCCGCCCACCCATCCACCATCCTCTAGGCCTTCTAAGGGCCCAGTAGGCCCAGGCAAGCCCATTCCGCCCCTCCCCACTATCCTCTGGGCCTTCTATGTGCCCAATAGGCCCAGGCAAGCCTGCCCCCCCATCCTCTGGGCCTTCTCTAGAGACCAGTAGGCCCAGAGAAGCCCGTTCTGCCCCCCCCATTCTCTGGGCTTTCTATGGTCCCACTAGGCCCAGACAAGCCATTTCAGCCCCCCGACACCATCCTCTGGGCCTTCTCTTAGCCCAGTATGCCCAGAGAAGCCCGTTCGGCTCACCCTACAATCCTCTGGGCCTTCTCCGAGCCCAGTAGGCCCAGAGAAGCCTATTCCACACACACACCCATCTTCTGGGCTTTCTCAGAGCCCAGTAGGCCCAGAGACGCCCGTTCATATCCAAAAAAACTATCCTCAGAGCCCTCTATGGGCCCAGTAGGCCCAGACAAGCCCATTCTGCCATCCCCACACCATCCTCTGGGCCTTCAATGGGCCCAGTAGGCCCAAAGAAGCCTGTTCTGCCCACCCCACAATCCTCTGGGCCTTCTCTGAGCCCAGTACACCCAGAGAAGCCCGTTTCCCCCCACACATCATCCTCTGGGCCTTCTCAGAGCCCAGTAGGCCCAGAGAAGCCCATTCCACCACTACCCCATCTTCTGGGCTTTCTCAGAGCCCAATAGGCCCAGAGAAGCCCATTCATCCCCCCCAAAACCATCCTCTGGGCCCTATATGGGCCCAGTAGGCCCAGGCAAGCCTGTTCCACCACCCCCACATCATCCTCTGGGCCTTCCTGCCTTCCTTCCTTCCTTCCTTCCTTCCTTCCTTCCTTCCTCCCTCCCTCCCTCCCTCCCTCCCTCCCTCCTCCAACCCTCCCTCCCTTCCACCCTTCCACCCTCCCTCCCTTCCTTTCTAGGGTCCATTGTCTTCCTCCACAATGGGCTTTGCTCCCTAGTTCCATATAAAGGAGAGGCACTTACATGAAATGGTCATGTTATTGCACTGGTCAGTGTAGCAGCACTGGACAGCAAAACGACTGGTCCCACCATCTGATGTAGTAACGGTTACGTAGCTGTGCAAGCAGAAATGGGCTGGAGCACATTTCCTAAATGGCACGACGTATTTCTCCATCATTGAGTTAACTGTGAAAGGGAATTCCAGATAAACTTTCTATTATCTTAGAACGGCAACAATTCAAGGCAATCGTTTCTCTTAAGTTGACTTTTGAAGGCAGAATTTTGGGATAAAAATTGTAAAGTACTGGGTTTCGGGCCTCATGACTCGGACGACGACATAAGAGAAGACGCGTTTATTCGTACTTCACACAGACAAGAACCACAAGTAACGGCCGGAGGCCAACTATATACAGTTAGGGGGGACGGCCCCATATTCCTATTGGCGGGTTTGAATCGCCCGCCAATGCTGCCATTGGTTCTCTACTGGCGAGCTCAGGAACCTAGTCCCTATTGTTCTCAGAGAGCAAAGCTTGGCTGTATTTCGCCTGCTCTGCTTTCTGATCCCAGGACACAACACCCCTCCCCCCATAGTTCGTCTCCTCTCAGGTGACGTAGTCCTTTAAGTATGCTGGTGGCCTCCATTCCCTTAGTGAACGTCGGGGGGCCGGTACCGGACTGGCGGGGCCCCCATCGGGTGGTCCTCCCGCACAAGGAGCTTGGACCCCCGGTAGTCGCTGTGGTGGTGACGGTGGCGGCGGCAACAGTGGCGGCAGCGGCGGTTCAGCTGTCTCTGGGACCCCATCCGGACTCCGTGGTCTTTCAGGCGCTGGCTCCGCTGGCGGTGCCTGCAGCCGATCGGATGCTGGAGCGGCTGCGGCGTTTCTCGGTAACGGGGCCTGGATCCCTGTGTCGGGGTCTTGCCGCCTCCGGAGCTGGTCCACGTGTTTCCGGAGGACCCTGTCCCCATCTGCTAGGACCTCGTAGGACACTGGCCCGGTGGGTTTTAGGATGCGCCCGGCCAACCACTGAGGCTCCGCCCCGTAGTTCCGGAAGTAAACAGGTTCCCCCGGGAGGAAGCTTCGGGGTGTCTCCCGGGTTTCGACCAGCTTTCCCTCTGGGGCTCGGTCCGGGTGGAGCCTGTCTAACAAGGTCGTGGGGCGGCGGCCCATCAATAGTTCTGCGGGGCAATGCCCGGAGATGGGGTTTGGGGTGGTGCGGTGTTTTAGGAGGAAGCGGGCCAGCCGGAACTCCCAATCCCCCTCCGTTATGCGGCTGAGGGCTTCTTTGGCGGTGCATACCGTTCTCTCCGCCTGTCCATTTGTTGCCGGGTGGAAGGGCGCTGAACGTATGTGCCTGATTAGGTTGCTTGCGAGGAACGCTTGAAACTCGGCAGATGTGAACGCTGCCCCATTGTCCGACACGATGGTGTCTGGCAACCCGTGCGTTGCGAATATTTTCCGCAGGGCCCTTATTGCCGCTTTGGCAGAGGTGGTAGACACTGGGCTTATTTCCACCCATTTTGAGTAGGAGTCTACCGTCACCATGAACTGGAGCCCCTGAAAGGGCCCGGCAAAATCTATGTGTAGGCGTGACCACGGCTTGTGGGTAGACTCCCAGCTTTGGGTTGGCGCTCTCGGGGGATTGGGACGGACTTCCTGACACCGTGTGCACCCTCGGACCCAGGTTTCAATTTCTGCGTCCATCCCGGGCCACCACACGTAGCTCCTTGCCAGAGCTTTCATTCGTACAATGCCGGGGTGGGCCTCGTGCAGCGTTTCTAGAACCCCTTGTCTCATGGGCCCCAGGATGACCACCCTGTCTCCCCATAGTAAGCACCCTTTCAAGGCGGATAACTCTTCCCTCCTGGCTTTGTATGCCGTGAACTCTGGCCCTGTCTGTTCCGCTGGCCATCCCCTCACCACCCAGTTTAGGACCCAGGAGAGAATGGGATCTCGGGACGTGCGGGCGGCCACGTCTGCAGCCTGAAGGGGGGGGTTAGGCAGCTCCTCCATTAACAATACTGCGGGAGCCGGGGCCGGATCTTCCCCTGTATGCGGCAGCGGCAGGCGGCTCAAGGCGTCGGCATGACCCAGCGCCTTGCCCGGCCGATGCTCCAACTGGTACTGGTAGCCCGCTAAAAACAAGGACCAGCGCAACACCCAGGGCGACAATACCTGCGGCGTTTGTTTGTCCGCC
Organism: Gekko gecko; assembly: GCA_029375565.1. Lineage (NCBI taxonomy): Eukaryota > Metazoa > Chordata > Lepidosauria > Squamata > Gekkonidae > Gekko > Gekko gecko. The sequence goes on from JAPDNY010000005.1 coordinate 224,080,120, forward strand.
GCGAACAGACCCAGGAGCGGCTTATGATCGGTTACGAGCGTGAAGGGCCGCCCGTACACAAAGTTGTGAAACTTTTTAACCCCTGCCACCAGTGCCAAGCCCTCCCGGTCGATTTGCGCATAGTTCCGCTCTGCGGAGGACAGCGTGCGGGAGTAGTAAGCCACCGGGACTTCCCTCCCATCCGGTAGCTTGTGGGCCAAGACCGCCCCAACCCCATACGGTGATGCGTCACATGCAAGGATCACCGGGAGCTTTTCATCAAAGTGGGCGAGTACTGCGTTAGAAATCAAGAGTACTTTCACCCCCCGAAATGCCGCCGCCTCCCTCGCTCCCCATGCCCAAGGTGTCGCCTTATCCAGCAGCCTGTGCAGGGGTTCAGCCACGGCGGCTTTGTGAGGGAGAAAGGCGTGGTAAAAGTTCAGGAGGCCTAAGAACGCCTGGAGCTCCGCCTTGGACTTTGGGGCGGGGGCCTCCACGATGGCCTTCACCTTGTCCCTCGCCGGATGCAGGCCTGTTGCGTCTACCCGGTACCCCAAGAACTCCACCTCCGGCACCCCGAGGAGGCACTTTTCCCGCTTCACTTTCAGCCCCGCGGCTTGGAAGCGGCCCAGTACAGTTCGGAGGCGGGTGGCGAAGCTTTCCGGGGTGGTCACGGCGATGAGGACGTCGTCGAAGAACGGCGTCACTCCAGGGATCCCTTTTAACAAGTCGTCCATGAGATTTTGGAAGATCCCTGGGGCCACACTGACCCCGAACTGCAGCCGCTTCACCCTGAAGGCCCCCCAGTGGGTTACTATGGTTTGCGCCTCGGCCGTGGCTGCATCCACCGGGAGTTGCTGGTACGCCTGCGCGAGATCCAGCTTTCCAAATATACGCGCCCCCGCCAGTGTTGCTAAGACGTGGCTGACCACGGGTACGGGGTATGCGTGCGCCTGAAGTGCCTGGTTAATGGTGCACTTATAATCCGCGCAGATGCGGATTTCCCCGTTTGGCTTTACGGGTGTCACAATCGGGGTCTCCCATCGAGCGTTCGGGACAGGCTCTAGGACTCCCTGGGCCACTAACCGGTCCAGTTCGGCCTCTATTTTGGGGCGGAGGGCCAGGGGCACGGTGCGGAAGCGCCGCCGGATTGGCGTCACCGTTGGATCTAAGTGTAGTGACACCGGGGGACCTTTATAACACCCCAGTTTCCCGTCAAAGACCTCAGGGAATTCCTTGCACACCGCCCCCAGTCACGCATCCCGCACCTATTCACTCCCCCAATCGTGATGCCTAGGGCCTCAAACCATGCCCGCCCCAGGAGACTCACGAGATTTCCCTCCACCACCACCAAGTCCAAGTTCCCCTCAAAGTCTCGGTATTGCACTCGGAAAGTGCCGACTCCCCGGATGGGGACAGGGTACTTTTGAAAGTCCACCAAGCTTAGTGGCGATGGACGTAGAGGGGTCCCCTGACGGGCAAAGTCTTTTTAAAGTGTCCATGGAAATGATGAACGCCGCCGATCCCGAGTCCACTTCCATGCTACAGGGGACCCTTCGATCCGCACGGTTACTTGGATCTTCGGGGTAGAGGAGAGGTTGGGGTTGGGGAGGCGAAGTACCTGCAGCGGTTGGTCGGTGAGATGGTTCAACTCGGCGACCTCTTCCGTCGTCTCGTAGGCGGTGGACGATGCGCGGTGCGGTGGGGCCGACGATCTCGAATTCCGGGGGCCCTTGGATCGGCAGACCGGTGCGAGGTGTCCCTGCTTTCCGCACCCGTGACAGACAGCATCCCGGAACTTGCAGGATTTCCTTGCGTGGCCTTCCCCGCAGCTGGCACAGACGGTCCGGTTGCCGGACGGCTTGGCTGGCTCCCTGTTGGCCTGCTGGAACGGCGCTGGCCGGCGGTGTTGGGGTCTGAGGGCGAAGACCTCTTTGGTATCCGAGTTCCCGGGGCTGGGACTCCTCCCGACCACATGGGCGGCCGCCGCCGGGCGTTCCCCTTCCGCGGCCTCGTGGGCTGTTGCGGCGTCGATGGCCTCGTCCAAGGAGAGCCTCCGGTAGCCAACCAACTTGCGCCGCAGCTTGGAGTCTGCCAGGCCCCACACGAACTGCGTCAGCAAGTTGTCCTCCACCTTCGGGAACCCGCAGTCCACCGCAAGCGCCCTCAGCACGGCCAGGAAGGCGGCAACGGATTCCCCTTGGGCCTGGACTCGCCTCCGGAAATCCATCCTCTTGGCCAGGAAGGTCGGCCGGGGGCTGAAGTATGCGTTGAGCGCGTCCAGGATCTCCCCAAACGAGCTCTCCAAGGCAGTGCGGGGCACCAAGAGGCTCTTGGCGAGGCGGACGGTTTGGGTGCCGCACGCGTTCAGCAGGATCGATCGTTTCTGGTCGGGGTGGCGGATTTCGTTGAGCTCCAAATAGCTGATGAGCTGGTCGACCCATGCCTCCCAGGTTTCTGGCTGCGACGGATCGAAGCGCTCGAGAGTTACATGAGAGGCGGCCATGGCTCTGTCTGGGGCGGCGTGCGCCGGGGTGAGCGGTGCGGTGCTGCTCTCGGGGGTCAGCGATGCGATGCTCGGCAAGCGGTGCGGTGCTGCTCTCTGTTAGCCCAATTGCCTCTATTTTAAATATAGCAATTGGTTTATTATTATTTATTGGATTCTCGCCTTTATATACAGAGAATGCTGCTAGTCTGTAATGGTTCCCAGTAAAAGACACAGAGACCAGGTATAATTAATAAAATATTATTTTACTGAATATAATCCTTATTTATTCATTCACAAACACACAAACAGTATTCAAGCATTCACACAGAGAAAATAGAACTAAGAAAGCAGAGGGGATTGATGGCTTATGGAGAGGTGATACTACCTGTCAGATGTGCAGAGGTCCATGAAGAAGGATTGTGGCCTAAACCCAGAGGGTTCAGGGGTGGGCTGCCATTTTGGCTCATGGCAGAGACACACACACTAAGGCCATGTGAGTTCTGGGATATACCCACTGTAAGACAATGCAGCCCAATGGGTGGCCCTGGGGGCTGGTCTCAGGTGAGAACAAAAGATTTCCTGGACCAATGATGAGTCCCAGGGGTGTGTGATGTCAGTAGAGGCAGACCTTAGGTTTGACCAATGGGCTTCCAGAGAGGCAGGGTCTGAATTTAACAATAGAAGCCAGGTGTTGGGTGTCTAGTTGAATGGATTATAGGACTTGCTGGCCAGGTAAACAAAAGGTGGGAGACTTCCCTGATTGTTCCTGATTAGCATCAGGAAGGGTCGTTAACAATTTGAATGCTTGACTGGGTAATCCCTTCATGCAAACGACTGGCAGAGGAAAAGTCCTTTGTCTGCTGTATGGCCCTTAATCCGTGTATGTGACATGCAGCAGGTATGCAATGGAGTCCCTCAGAGTAAAAGGACAGCTTTTTCCTTTCTCTATGGGCTTCTACCTTGGCATCCATTTTACAGTCTAGACAGACCATGTGGCAACAGCAAACAGTCCATAGCAAAGCCCCATAATGGCGTCAGGGCTAACATATCCCCCCCTTGCAGACATGGCAGCGTCAGATGACATCGTCTGCACATACACTTTGATGGAGACTTCCCGGTATCTTGAGGGACAGAGGCAAGAAAGACAAAGAAACACAAAAGGCTGGGTAAGGTGCTGAAGAGTGCCAGGTGGCTTTTAAATACTTACCTCTGGAACTCATTGTTATTCCATGAGCATAATCTCTGCTGGGTGGAGGGGGAAGACTTGCTCTGAGGTCACCTTATGAAACCTGAATATGAAATCCCTTTTGCAGACCACTTGCAGCCCAACTCTGTGGTCAAGCTGAGAGTGCCTGGCTTTTGGGGACTTTGGTTCAGGTTAGAAAGTAGGGCACCCCTGTTTTGGGGCTACCCAAGAATAAAAGGCAGTGCCTCTGGTAACAATTCCCCCCCTTGAAGCCGTCTTTAGGCGTGAGCCAAGATGGCTTCACTTCAAATGATGTTTTGCTGCCGTTGGAGTTCCATATGACCAGAAAAGAAAGGACAGCCGAACAAGGTTAGAGAGAGAACTTACAGGGGAAGGCTCGGTGAGGGAGTCAGGCATACCGGCTATAAAAATATATCTTTCTGGGAACCAAAAGGAAAAATTAAAAAAAGAAATGTTTTAAAATAAGGAAGGGTGAGTGCCTCTGTGTATGTGTTTGCAGGGACCTTCTGCACATCTTCCAGAGAGACATGACTACTGTACATAATGCTACCTATAGCAAATCTAATGAAGGCTTCTAATTATTATAAAGCAACAAAAAGGAAATGCAAGACATCCTAATAATTCTAAAAACTTATAAGCTAAAAAATATATCTAACTCAAAGGTTATCAAAATTCCTAAACAATTAGACAAATACAGAAAGCAAAAATTGGTGGGTTAAGCAAACTTAAAGCAGAAAGATAACTAAAAGCAATGCAAATGCTATGCTGGAAGAATTGAGAATGAATGTGTGTAAAAGCATGATTACAAAACATTTAGAACATGTGAGCAACAACATGAAAATGACCAATGAATAAATACAGTCAGTGATACAAATCAATTTGAGCTTCAGTTGAACATTACAGATAAATGTGGGTAAGGAACATTGATACATTTTTGAAACCACCACCCCAGACACTCAAGTTGGCAAAAGGCACAGGCAATCTGAGCCTTGTAAGTGTGGAGGTTTCATGCTTTCAGGGACCAAAAAGCAATTCTTTGGTCCCAAAGTGATAACTGGGTGGGTGCCATGAGGCATTTGCAGCTGGTTGTGAGAGTTTCCTGCCCTTGAGGTGGCATCCAATGTCCATGAGATGGTTTGCAAGCAATCTGGAAGACCAGAGAAGGCAGCTGGTAAATTGGCAGGTCCTTTGCTGAAACTGGAGCAAAGGCAAATTAGGAGGCGACTTGGGTGCGTAGCAAATAGGGAGCAATGGCTTTGGCAAGACCACGAGGTCTTGTAGGCTGAACAGGAATCTTGGAAAGTCTTTGATGCATATGCATAGCAAGAGTATTCTCCAGGTACAACTGGAAATAGCTGAACGTTCAGTTTTTATTATGGTGACCAGAGCAGAGTTCCAGGTGAAGATGTGCACAGTTTGGAGGCGCCAAGAAGTTATAAAAAAATGGCCAAACAAAAGAACGTTTCAAAAAAAAAAAGGAAGTTAGATTGCCATGGCTGTTGTAGAAAAAGTTGGGGGCCCCCAGGGAAAACTGCCGGCTTATGGGGGTGGGTCATACCCCAAAAACAAAGCTAACAAAAAGCTGGAAAGCAATAATTATTAACACACATATAAAACAAACAATTCCTAAAATAACTTATAAGGTGTGCCTTTACTATCAGGCATAAGACTTCAATTGCAGGTTCAGATTTTCAGTTCCTGCAGATATGAAAGAACTTGAGAGACAGATTAACAGGTTTGCATGGATAGAAAGATGCTCTAGCCATGCAGGGATAAAACTTAAATAGGAGAATAAACTTAGAGCATCAGGTACTGATTGTGTACCTCAAAGAGGAAGCCCTTAAACAAAATAAAGATGAAAGAATCAAGTAGCTAAATTACAGACAGGATTGAAAATCCAAGAGAAGAGAAGAGGCAGTAGCCCTTGATAATTCTGCATGGTTTAAGAAGTCGGCCAAAGATCACACCACAAGAGAAGAGGAAAGAAAGAAAAAAAAGTTGTCTCTGGCACAGGCTTTGTGCCAGCAAATAGTTCTTCTGAGCATGTACAGAGTTTCTTTCCTTGCTAGTAGAAACTGGGCTGAAGGGGGCCTGGGCATATAGATTACTAGAACAAAATCAGAAGGGATGTGCTGCCAGACTTAAACCCTTTAAAATATTCTATGGTAGCTATATATAAACTGATATCAAAACTAAAGAAACGTTAGCCCTAAAGGTGGGGCTTTAAGAGAACAGCTAATTCCAAAACCAAAAGAGTATTTATAAAACCTTAAAGAGATGAAATAGTTCTAGATCACACAAATTTACCAAGAAATTTTAAAAAGAGATTCCCTTCTATAAGAATGGGAAGATAAGACAAAGCTTAAAATCGAGATGCTGTAATAAATTAATGGAACAGAAACAAATCTATTTTAAAATCTATTTTTAAATGTACCATTTTGAAAGTAAGGGATCTCTAATCATGAGAAATTCCAAGGAAGAGGATGCAAATAAATGTATTTTTAACTTTCTAAAGAAAGATTTCCATTAAAATTAAAAGGGAACAATATTACCATGTAAAAACAATTACAAAACGGACCTTTAAAAAAAACAAAAACTAAACTTTGGAATGGGGGGGAAGGAAGATGACCTTCCTGTAATAGACAAGGAATTACAAATTCAAAAGGGAAGAAAAGATCAGTCTTCTCTATGCATTTTCATTCCCCATCTATGCTTTAAAAACCAAAGGAGAAAACATTTTTTTCTTTTCTGTGCTCCCCCCCTAGTTCCTTTACAGAGGGAGATTTCTCTTAACAAAAGAAGGAGGTGCAATTGTTACCCTCCAGAAGGGCCATTAATCTAGCTAGGAGCCTTATCTTGTCCTCCTTTGGGTTTTCCCCTGGAAGGTGGCAAGTCAGCGGGTTCATTTGAATTTTAAATGGAGAGTGAGAGTCTTACATTTTCCTCTTCAATTTGAGACAGAAAAGTCAGAAGAAAATTAGTACACATTAATCATTAGTACATTCCCTACATATTAATACCTTTAGTAGTAATTAGTTAGAAGGACAAATCTTGATCAGTAAATGCTCTCTCTCTCTCTCTCTCTCTCTTGAAGCTGTATTCCTACGCTGACAGTCACGGAGACAAAGTTGGGCTCGCCTCGAGGGGCATCTGGCTCTCTTTTGTCTTCCTGTGCTGATCACAGTGAAGAAGGGGGGTTGCTAAAGTTTCCTGATTAGGCAAGTGTTAAATTTCCACTCTTTTGGCTGTTTTAAACATGACTGAAATGGATCCAATTCTCTCCCAAAGGCATTTGGGAAGAGAATGGGATTTCTTGAATTCTATATTTTAAAAGGTAAAACCAGAGGTACAGAATTTTCTCAATTTCTCTCAATTATGCCAGTAATTATAGAAAGACTATTTCTGATGCTACATCTGTATTGGACTTCATCTCTCAAGCATTTAAGCATGTTTTGGGAATTTTGGTGACATAGCTGCACTGTCCACTGAATTCAGGTTCTTTCTGGGGCCTGAGTTCTGCAGCTAAGGTTCCTTACTTACATAAAAGTTACAGATTTTTGGACCTGTTGGTCTTGCTAAGCGCTGAGCAAGGCTGCCAGGTCCAGGCAGGAGATTCCTGGAGATCTAGGCTTGGGTCGGAAGAAGGATGAAGACTCCAGTGGGGCAAAAGCCATAGTCTTCCCTCGCCCTCAAACACTCATTTTCTGCAGAGGAACTGGACTCTGCAGCCTGGAGATTTGCTATAACTCCGGGAGAGCTCCAGGTCTTGCCTGGAGGCTGGCACTACCAAAGGGAGATGCTATTCTCTGGGCAATAAGCTAAGGGGTGAGGTTTTTCCTTTCTTTCTCAGTTCTTTCCACAGGGAAGTCCTGTGTGCACTCCATTCCTTGCCCAGTTTGGAGTTGGAATGGGGGGAGGTTTTACTTTAGGCATTCACTGTCTTATTTATTTTGCTCCAGCCATTAAGTGGCTATACTTAATGACTGCTTCTGTTTCTATACTGAGAGTTGGCCTGGTCATTCCCAGAAGTTTCATTCTAGCAGCATCACATGGGGTGCAAATGCAACCAGGGTCTCAAGCTGCTCAGCATGGCAAGACTGGTGACTTACTTCTGCCTGCTGGGTTTTTACTTAAGAGGCTAGGGAGCAAGGCAGTTTGATTTCTAAAAAGACTGCCTGGCATTTTGTATATTCTGTTACAATTCTATCACCCTTTCCTGGTCTCCTTCCATTTGGGAAAAGGGGAATTTGAGAGAGAGGATCTTGATTACAAGGTCAGACTACCTCTTGTTTTTAACTTAGCATTTTTGCTTAACTTCAGATTCTCGGATCTGAGGAACAAACTTACTTTACAAACCAAAAAGGCCAATGGCCACCAAAGGGAAAAAGACCCTGATTCCTGGAGTCTCAAAGTCCATGTGGGATGCTGGTGTGCAGCTACCCACACACAAACACACATTCAGCTTCTGGTTTCCAAGTGTTCTAAAACTTGGATGTTTCTAACCAGTAAGGATTCTACAGCTCACTGGCAGGTTCTCTGGCTTATGGTTCCCAAGTGTTCTAAGACTTGGATTATAGAAGGTTTTAAGGCGTTCCACCCGTGACCAGGAAAACCAACTTAACCCGGGAGAATTTCAGGATATTCCCATCCACTATATAGAAGGTTTTAAGGCGTTCCACCCGTGACCAGGAAAACCAACTTAACCCGGGAGAATTTCAGGATATTCCCATCCACTATATAGAAGGTTTTAAGGCATTCCACCCGTGACCAGGAAAACCAACTTAACCCGGGAGAATTTCAGGATATTCCCATCCACTATTCCATCTGGTTTTTCTAGGCTAGACCTCTGTCCCCGCCGGGCTTACCATTAACCCTTTTAATTCGGAGTTTTGAGCGTGGGCTTGGCCTGGGCCTCACGTCCCTTGCCGGATTACTCCTTTAAACCGGTCTTTGGGTTTTGGACACCCTGTCCTGCCGGGATAACCTCTATAAACCCGGGAAGGCTTCAGGAAAACCTCCGACCTAGGGTCCTCGGAATAATATACTCCAGCGAGCGGACCTCTTTGCTCACTTTAATTCTACGCTCTGCTAGCTAGTCAAAGCTGAAAGGGACAGGGAAGTGGGCTTCCAGAGACTCTGGAGGACGGTTGGAACCTTGCTGCGGCTCCTCTTAGTTTACAGTTATGGCTGCCTGCACAGTGTGGTGTGGTGTAGTGTGGTGCAATTCCTAACACCCTACACTATCAGTCTTGGTTCCCACCCCACAAAATAGACCAGGAGTTGCTGAAGGAGACAAAGGGGAAAAACAGCCTCCCACAACAGAAAATGCTCTCTAGCCAATCACACAGACAGCAACCTTTCACACAGGTCTTTACTGAAACCACACAAACAGCTTCTTCTCCACGTCTGGCCATCTGAAGGACACGTGTCGACTAGCATGCACGTTCAGATGGTCAGGGCGAATCCCAGCGGTGCCTCCATTTCCTGTTAGCCCAATTGCCTCTATTTTAAATATAGCAATTGGTTTATTATTATTATTATTGGATTCTCGCCTTTATATACAGAGAATGCTGCTAGTCTGTAATGGTTCCCAGTAAAAGACACAGAGACCAGGTATAATTAATAAAATATTATTTTACTGAATATAATCCTTATTTATTCATTCACAAACACACAAACAGTATTCAAGCATTCACACAGAGAAAATAGAACTAAGAAAGCAGAGGGGATTGATGGCTTATGGAGAGGTGATACTACCTGTCAGATGTGCAGAGGTCCATGAAGAAGGATTGTGGCCTAAACCCAGAGGGTTCAGGGGTGGGCTGCCATTTTGGCTCATGGCAGAGACACACACACTAAGGCCATGTGAGTTCTGGGATATACCCACTGTAAGACAATGCAGCCCAATGGGTGGCCCTGGGGGCTGGTCTCAGGTGAGAACAAAAGATTTCCTGGACCAATGATGAGTCCCAGGGGTGTGTGATGTCAGTAGAGGCAGACCTTAGGTTTGACCAATGGGCTTCCAGAGAGGCAGGGTCTGAATTTAACAATAGAAGCCAGGTGTTGGGTGTCTAGTTGAATGGATTATAGGACTTGCTGGCCAGGTAAACAAAAGGTGGGAGACTTCCCTGATTGTTCCTGATTAGCATCAGGAAGGGTCGTTAACAATTTGAATGCTTGACTGGGTAATCCCTTCATGCAAACGACTGGCAGAGGAAAAGTCCTTTGTCTGCTGTATGGCCCTTAATCCGTGTATGTGACATGCAGCAGGTATGCAATGGAGTCCCTCAGAGTAAAAGGACAGCTTTTTCCTTTCTCTATGGGCTTCTACCTTGGCATCCATTTTACAGTCTAGACAGACCATGTGGCAACAGCAAACAGTCCATAGCAAAGCCCCATAATGGCGTCAGGGCTAACATCTCGGGGTCAGCGATGCGGTGCCTGGCGGTATCCTGTTCGTCGCTCATGGAGTCACGGAAAGCGTTGAAATCCCATCCTCGTCGCCACTGTAAAGTACTGGGTTTCGGGCCTCATGACTCGGACGACGACATAAGAAAAGACGCGTTTATTCGTACTTCACACAGACAAGAACCACAAGTAACGGCCGGAGGCCAACTATATACAGTTAGGGGGGACGGCCCCATATTCCTATTGGCGGGTTTGAATCGCCCGCCAATGCTGCCATTGGTTCTCTACTGGCGAGCTCAGGAACCTAGTCCCTATTGTTCTCAGAGAGCAAAGCTTGGCTGTATTTCGCCTGCTCTGCTTTCTGATCCCAGGACACAACAAAAATGTTTCATGCATTGCTTAGTGTAGTTGCTTTTAAGGGGAAAAGATCATTAACACATTCAGTGCTGTGTTGTCAACATCTTCGAGAACTCTGAATTGTGAGAATGTATTCAGTGCTGAATACTAGTAGAATTTCATTTCTGCTCGAACCCACGACCCACAGATATTTTCACCTACACTTACATCTGTGGCTGCCAGCCCATTGCCTTTGCCAGCAACCCTTGATGCCATCATTTCTGGGCAAAAGCCTAGAAGTGTCACCACAGGGCACTGCAATGCCCAAGGGATCCCACAGATCTCAGGGGTACAAACCATAGCCCTCAGGAGAGTTTCTAGTCTTGAGGAATCAGAGATGCCACTCCTCTCCCATTTTCCTCTCCTACCGTCAAACCGGTCTGCAGCAGATTATTTCCCACTAAAAGCGAGCAACTGGGGGCAACCCTAGGAACATCTGACACCCCCCACCCCAGTTCCTGTATGATCTCCTCTTCAGGGTTTCATTTCTCTCTCTGCTTCAGCTCATGGCAGACAACGGTGGTCACAAAGAGAGATCACACAGTCAGTCTGTCTGACTCTTTTAGGCTAGGATGGCACAGAGAGAAAATTTATCTGATATTCCCCAAAGGGCCAAACAAGACGTGTGAGAAGCTGCTAGGTAAAGAGGCCTTTTACCCTGAAATAGCTGGGGATACAAGACCAGACCAGCCAGTAAGAGTAACAGGGGAGAAGGGTGTCGTGTCCTTAATGGTAGGCATCAGAATAAGGAAGCAGCATTGTTTCAAACAGAAGTACATTTAAATAAGTCCGTTTCCTCCCTATGTGTGAAACTGCAGGGAAAGAGACTTCAGTTGAATCTGTATTTGCATTTTTAAATCAGTTTCGTGCTGTATTTGCATTTTAAAAACAGTTTCATCCTGCTGTGACGCTGACTTTCTCTATGTTTGATGGTGTCATGACAGCACGAAACCGATTTAAAAATGCAAATGCAGATTTGACCTTCATCGTTTCCTGTATCGGTATTATGAAGTCCTGGAGTGGACTGGGACAGTCTCAAACACTGCCCAGAATTAAAGGAGCAGAGGTGTCGAGATGTTAACCCCCCCCACACACACACACAGCAATTTCTTCCTGCTTCTGCCAATGTTTGCCTCATTGGGGTAAATTACATGAGGGGCTGTGGGGCTCTTAAGATTTCACGGGGGAGGGGGGAAACTGGTGCTCCTCCAGAATTATTTTGGTTTGGGAAAAATGGCAGGGGAGGGAAAGGCATAAACACCCTCTCCCCACCTGTCATGAACCTGATCCGATTAAGAATATAAGAACATAAGAGAAGCCAATGTTGAATCAGGCCAATGGCCCATCCATTCCATCACGAATCATGGCATGTGTGTCAGAGAATTATTCTTGCCACTTACATTGTGTAGTTTCATACATTGCTGAAATACAGGCATCTTGGTCAGCTTTACACTTCTGAACACTTGGACTGGCACAGCCATCTCCCACACAGGTAAAACAGCTCTCTGGTTCCCCTGCAGAAATGCACGCTGCAAAGAGAGGTTGGTGGTGGTTGCGAAATATCAGTGGCACATATGTAGGTGACAGAATAGTTGACAAATAGTACTAACATTTCAAATTAAGAGACTCCAGTGGTACAAGTTTTCTGTCCTGTGCTGAATTTTTTTTTTCCATTCGAGGGCAGAGTTTAAAGGTGATCTTGAGCTGATTCCAAACCAAGGTGAATTCCATGGTGGCCACATTGCCGATGGAAATGTGAGAGGAATTATCCTTGCAAGAAGTTTCTAGAGGGAACAGGATAACCTGTTCTTTCTTGATTCTTAGCGGTGGTTTCCCTTTCACACTGAAGCCCTGCCACTGCTATGTTCTCAAGTGACCCTCCTCAGGATTCTCTGCCCTCCCACTTTTTATTTTGTTTTGAGGGGCGTGAGTAATGTTCTATAGAGATCATACAATACCCTTTAAAATGTGTTTTAAAACCCTCCATCACTTTGCAGAGGTACTTCCGGATAATCCCCAGTCCCATGTCTAAATGGCAGGCTGAGGTGTGGACAATGTTCTTCTGTTTAAAAGGAAAACCTCCACAGGCATGGGTAACACTGTATAGGAATAACACAGTACCTTTGGAAAAACTTTGCTTTAAAAAATGTCCCTGTATGTGCAAAGTTAACCCTAGATGATTTCAAAGGCAGGGAAACATGTGGCTGATTCTCTTAGAGTCCGATCAGATGGCTCTTTATATCCGTGCGAGGCACGATTGCCTCACGGATCTAAAGTTACTATCCAGACACAAACAACTGGGAAATGTCCCTCTTCCATGGGCATCCCATTTTCAGTTACCTGTGGGACAACTGTGGACTTTCATCCGTCTGATCAGGGTAGCTTCGAGAGCCTCTCCCTACATACACCCCGACGAGGAAACAATGGAGGTAATGGGGGTAACCTGTTTGGGTGCCCATAGAATTAGGCCCATTAGTCCAATTGCTTTGAGACATGGGGGTGTATGTGGGGAGAGGCTCCCAAAGCTACCCTGAAAGTTTGGAACCTCTCCCTATAACCCCCTCACCCCCAGGGCTACTAACAGCACCTTGGGAAAAAGTAACTGTTTTTCCTACCTTAGAGAACAATGGAGGGAATGGGGCAACCTGCTGGGGCCCCATAGAATTAGACCCCCTCGTCCAATGTTCTTGAAACTTGGTGGGTATCTTGGGGAGAGGCTCCATCAGTTACCCTGTGAGTTTGGAGCCTCTCCTTCAAAACCCCCTTCCCTCCAGTCCCCAGAATATACCCTATGTTTTCACCATTGACTTCAATGGCCCATAGGATATAATGGAGCTGAAATCGACATTTGGCTGCCTAAAAGACTCCCAGGATGCTAGCTGGGGGCGGGGCTTGGCTCCTGGGCTGCTGGAGCTGTGCTCCGGTGCGCTCCCCCCCCCAAAAAAAAGACCCCTGATGGTGGGATTAGCTGCCCATCTGAACGCACCCTTATGCTAGTTTCTGCAATTGCTGCTAGGGACTGGCCCTTCATGGTCATCCCTTCCAGAAGAAAATCTGAGAATATAGAGAACCTTCTAAGCCTATGATTACATTGATATATTGATATTACAATATTTTACTGCCATTTTTTTTTTAAATGCAAAATTCTTGGTGGGGCTTGAAAGGAAAAGAACCCTTCAGGTATAGTTCATCAACATATTGGGAGTGGAGGTGCTCTTTTTAGGCTTCCCCATGCAAAGACAGGCAGGCCTGGGGGCAACAGGCATCAACCCACCCCTCCAATACTACCCCCCACCGAAGCCTTGCGTGTGTCAGTGGAGCCAGGCACTCTTTCTCTTCACCCCTATGCGCATGTTCATTTTTGATCTTTTTTAAAAATCCATCCATTGTAGCAGTATATCAATATAAACATGTTTGGGGGGGAGATAAAGGGGAAGGGTGCTGTGACGATTGCATACTGTCTTGAAAATCTTAAGGCAAACTCAAGGCAAATGCGGAAGAAAATAGACTCCACAACTGTGAAAATGCAGAAAGAGGGCTAGACGTGCAGGAGAAGCATGCTCAAACTGCTGTCAGTGTTTGCTGATCAAATGCCAAGAAAATCAGGCATAATTTGAACACGTGGAAATGCTCCTTCTGATCTGATAAACTGAAATTTAAATCACAAAAACTGATATCTTGGGAAATATCGTTGATCTTTAAGGTGGGAGTGGACTCAAACATTGTTCTGGTATTAGAGATTTAAAAAAGCCACTCTCCTGACAGTACCCCGTTCCACGTGAACACTTCCAGAACATGCCCCTACTTTTCCTTTCCCTGTGTAAATGTTGATTATACAAGTTACTGAGGCAAGCAAGGGAGCTGTGCCACAATAAATTCTTTTAAATAAATTTGCAGCATCTCCCCTACCCCCACAAATCCATGCCACGGTGTTAGAAACTGAGGGGGGATGGTATTAACATTCTACCATGCGTATGGGAGCAAAATACTTTGAACTGATCCTGGCCTATTCCCTTTCCAGAGGCAATAAAAAGAGTGCGGGGAGGGGGGGGTCTGTTTTTCCACTCACCTGGAGAAAGGAGGCCCCAAAAGAGGCAGATGCTCAGGAGTGCCTTCATGGTAAAAGGAAAAGAGAGGGAGAGCCGGGGAGGACTCAGATCAGAGCAGAATCCACCAAGGCAGCTGATGTTGCACTTTGGAAACAACAGGTGGAATTTATAAGGCAAAGACAGGAGCTCCAGGGCAGCAAAGGGAAGACTGGCTCAGTGGGGAATGGGATGTGCCTGCAAAGTGCCTGTAATCAAAACAGTGTATCTTGCTCCTCCGGGAAACAGTTGGAATGTGTTTCCAGGACACCCTGGATATTTAGAAAACATCTTTTCTAGATTTCTAACTAGCCCAGTTTCTCCATAGTGGACATAGAAATATAAGGAGTCTGAACCAGATTGTGTTGTGCCTCACATAATTTTGTCTTTCCTTGGGACCATGTGTATAGCTGGAACAGGACATCCAAAATGTAGGTAGCCTTGTTGGTGCATATCACGATCCAAAACCAAAAGCCAGGTGGTAGTAGTTTTATTTGCAGTGCAATCCTAAGGGAAGTCGGTGGGCTTAGAAAGCTATAACTCTCAAAAGGGAGCACATTCCACCAGGTAGGAGCCAGAGCAGAGAAAGCCCTGGCCCTG
The DNA here is from genome assembly GCA_029375565.1 of Gekko gecko. Lineage (NCBI taxonomy): Eukaryota > Metazoa > Chordata > Lepidosauria > Squamata > Gekkonidae > Gekko > Gekko gecko. The sequence continues at coordinate 224,095,283 of JAPDNY010000005.1, forward strand.
GTTGAGGCTAGGCGGATGTCCTTTGGGCCACAGATTACCGGAACATGTTGACTATCGGAGCGCAGCGCTCTTCGGTGCGTACACGGGAAGAGGAGGTCCTTAGGTATGTTGGTCCCAGGCTGTGTAAGATGTTGAAGGTTATTACTGACACCTTGAAGCAGATCCAGTACTCAACTGGTAACCAGTGCAGCTGACGAAGCACATGCCGAATGTATGCCCACACAGACGCTGATGTCAGCAGGCGTGCCACCGCATTTTGCACCAGCTGTAATTTCCAGATCAGCTTCAGGGGTAAGCCTGCATAGAGTGAGTTGCAGTAGTCAAGCCTGGAAGTGACCATTGTGTGGGTCAGTGTAGATAGGTCCTAGGGGGAGAGAGAGGGCTTTTGTAGCCTAATCTGCCCAAGATGGAAGAAACCAGATCTGGCGACTGCAGCAACCTGGGCCTCCATAGACAAGGAGGCATTCAGTATTCTTCCCAGGCTCCTCACTGACTGGGTTGGTACCAAAGGTGCCCCTTCCAGTATGGGAAGTCTGGTGCCCACCTCCAAACCCCCTGACCCATGTACAGGACTTCCATCTTTGATAGATTTAACTTCAATCGACTCTGCTGCAATCATCCAGGCACAGCTCCCAAAGCCTCAGCCAGATTTCCAGGGATGGAGGACGGATGGCTGTCCATTAACAGATAGAGCTGAGTTTCGTCAGCATACTGATGACAGCCCAGCCCATACTTCTGGACTAACTGGGCAAAGGGGGACATGTAGATGTTGAATAACTCTGGTGAGAGGAACACCCCCTGTGGCACTCCATACTCTAGTACAGGGGTCCTCAAACTACGGCCCGCGGGCCACATGCGGCCCGCGGAGGACATTTATGCGGCCTGCCGACTGTTTTGCCGCCCCCCCCAAAGCCGCCCCCCCGTGGCCTCTTTCTTCCTCCAGCAGCCCTGGGCGGCAAGAGCGCCCAGGAGCTGAGGAGGAGGAAGGGGCGAGCAGGCTGGTCGTGGGGGAGGGGGCGAACGCGGCGGCGGGGCGAGCAGGCTGGTGGGGGGGAGCAGGGGTCTTTTGGGGGGGAGCGCACAGGAGCGCAGCTCCGGGATCTCAGGAGCCAGGCCCCGCCCCCAGCCGGCTTCCGGGGGACTCTTTCAGGCAGCGGAATGTCAATTCCAGCTCCATTATATCCTATGGGCCATTGAAGTCAATGGTGAAAACATAGGGTATATTCTGGGGGCTGGAGGGAAGGGGTTTGAGGAGAGGCTCCAAACTCACAGGGCAGCTGATGGAGCCTCTCCCCAAGATACCCACCACGTTTCAAGAACATTGGATCAGGGGTCCAATTCTATGGGCCCCCAAACAGGTTGCCCCTATTCCCTCCATTGTTCTCTATGGTGGGAAAAAAAGTTATTTTTTTCCCACCATATAGAACAATGGAGGGAATAGGGGCAACCTGTTTAGGGACCCATAGAATTGGACCCCTTGATACAATGTTCTTGAAACTTGGTGGGTATCTTGGGGAGACGTTCCACCAGCTACCCTGTGAGTTTGGTGCCTCTCCCTCAAACCCCCTCCCTTCCAGCCCCCAGAATATATCCTATGTTTTCACCATTGACATCAATGGCCCATAGGATATAATGGGGCAGATTGCCGCCAAATTTCTTTCATTCCCTCCTTTCCTTCTCTCTTTTTCCTCTTTCCCTCCTTCTTCTCTTCTCTCTTTCTTTCTTTCCCACATTCTTCTCTTCTCTTTTTTCCTCCTTTCCATGTTTCCCTCCTTCTTCCCTTTCTTTCTTTCCCTCCCCTTTCCTTCTCTTCCTTTCCCTCTTTCCTTCTCTCTACTCTCTCTCTTTCCTTCCCTCTTTCCTCCTTCTGTGGCCCAACTCTAGTGAGAAGGAGTTTAAACTTTAAACCCCTTCTCTCTTAGCTCCCCCACCCAGACCAGCTGGGGAAGGGAAGGAGAGGCTTTTGAAGATGCCTCCCCCCCTTTTGCTTCCCCTTCTGACATCACTTCCGGTGATGTCAGGAGGCGTGGCATATGCTAATAGCCTAATAGCTCATTAGCATACCATATGCTAATGAGCTCCTGCAGCTGTTTTTCTACGAAAAGACCCCTGGGAGGGAGCGAACGTGGCAGCAGGGCGAGCAGGCTGGTGGGGGGGAGGGGCGAATGCGGCGGCCCTCCAACGGTCTGAGGGACAATGAACTGGCCCCCTGTTTAAAAAGTTTGAGGACCCCTGCTCTAGTGGGTGTCGTGAGGAGACTATTTCAAGGCAGTCCCTTGAACACCTGGGGATTGAGGCCAGAGGTCTCAAAGGATGCAGCCCAGTGGCAAAGAGGCCAACCCCCTGATCTTTGGGTAGGCCATTAAATAGCTGAAATTTTCTTTATCTGATGTCTGCAGTTCTTCCACATTCTTAACCCCATTCAACACATTTATATGCATGATACCACATGAATATTGGGCAGGTTAATACCATCCAGGTTCCACCTAAACCCAAACGAGGTAACACAACCAAGTTGTAACGGACAAGTTAAGATCCCCCTCTTCCTAAGAGCAACTGATGGGAGCTGACAGAATGTTTGTGAGCAGGAGAGTTGAAAACAACAATGAAGAGAGTAGAAGTCAGTAGTGAAGAGAGATGAGAGTGAATTTGGCTGACTGAAGCTGTGGAGAAGAACAGCTTAAATCTTGGTATCCCTTGGGATTCGTGGCACTGGCTTTTCTTGCTTTACCTCATTTCTCCAGTCAGAGGTGGACGCAATCATAGGGTGTTCTTTGGGAGGTGTTCTCTGTGCTTCTTGGTCTGTGGGATACCCCTGGGATCAGTCCTATCCCTGATGTTGTTTAACGTCTGTATGTGCCCTCTAGTAGAGCTCGTCAGGAGGTTTGGGGTTGGTTGGAACCAATATGCTGATGATACTCAGCTTTTTCTTCTGTTGGATAAACAACGGGAAGAGGTTCTCTCCTCTCTGACCCAGTGCCTGGAAACTGTGGTTGGATGGTTGAGGCAGAGCTGGTTGAAGGGCATGATAGCTAAGCCGGGAACACTTTCCCCCACCCACTTTCTCCTTGCCCTCCATCAGGAGCTGGAAACTGCCCTTTCAAGTTGATCTTGATGCTTCTGAGGTACCACCTGACAACTTTATGGAGTGGCGGAACTTGAGGGACAAGACAAAAGTAATTGCTATTCACATTAATGGACCTTAAGTGTTACAAAATGGCTCTTTCTTGTCAGCCCTCGGGGAGTCGAAAAGATGGACCCCTCTGTTCTGTCTTAAGTGAGGGGTCTGTTGTGGGTATTTGAAGAAACAGCTGTCTAGATTCTGACAGAGAAACAGAAGGGCATTCCTGGGATTTGGCTGAAGTATCCGGGGAGTGCAGGAGGTGCATGTTTGCAATCTGATGTGGGAGTGCCATCTTGGCTCCTCCACCTCCTCCTCTTATAGTAAAGGTAAAGGTTTCCCTCTTATACATATATATAAAAGAAAGTCACCGTAAAATCAATGCCCAGACCAAACTGCTAGACCAGGAGACACCAAAGTTGGGGAGAGTGCTCCTACCATGCCATAGGTGCTCCCTAAGAAGGGATTTTTAGAAATTTGACCGCTAAGGGGGTCAAAAGGGGTAAAATGTGCCCTCCATTGATTCCTATGTGGCTGCCAGGCAGCTCTTTCTCTTCACCTCCACTCTCTGATTGGTCAGCTGCAGAGCTCAGTGTTCTGTGGCAAAAAAAACCCAACAGTTACAGAGGACTGCAGAGAGGTAATGACAGTTGAGGAAATCAGGAGTGGCCAACAACCATCTGTGAGGTGAAGCAAAGCTGCTGGCCCAGCCTCTCTGATGACTTCCAACAGTCTCCCCCCACCTCCTACACTTAACAGGCGGTTGTCTGTCAGGTGCTGCCCCACCTCCACAGTGGCTTCTAATACTCCTCCCCCTCTCCCTCCTACAGTAGACAGCAACCGCCTCTCAGGTGTAGGAGAGGAGGTGGGATGGCTTCCAACACACTCCCCCCACCTCCTACACCTAACAGGCAGTTGTCTGTCAGGTGCAGCAGTGGTTGCAGGGTGCTTAAAACCACGAGGGAGCCCGCCCCAGCTGTAATGCCTTAGTGATCCGGCTGGCCCTGCCTCCACAGTGGCTTCTAATACTCCGCCCACCGTCCTACACTGCACAGGAAGCTGCCTGTCAGGTGTAGGAGAGGAGGTGGGATGCTTACAGCCACCGGGGAGGTTTGCTCAGCAGGATTGCCTTAGAACTGCTGCTGGCCCAGCCTCTCTAATGCTTTTAAATACAATCCCCCCCAACACCAGACAGGCCGGTGTCTGTTAGGTGTAGGAGCAGGGCCAGGGTAGGAATGTTTATGTTTTTATAAAGAACATTTCTAGGAGCCATTTCGATGCATGCCTCCCTCATGAACCTGAAGAAATGTCCACCACATCACTACTCCCTCACACCAACTCCCCCTCATACCTATCACCTCTTACTGCCCCCAGGAAAGCTCCTGGCAAACGTCGAGCCAGATACACCAATGCTACAAGGAGGAGGCAATTTAGGAATGCGGCAAAGACATTTGCACATAGTACTCCTGCAGTGCACTGAGCGGCACAGGCCAAGTACCAGCAAGATCACCCTGAGGTGCTCAGAACAACACACTCCCCATATGAGCAAAAGAATCCAGGAACACAACTACAGAGGCCATCACTTCCGTGGAGGGTAGCAGGAGTTGACTTAACAGAGGACTGTTTCTTAAATGGACAGTTCTATGTGGCCTGCCCCAGAGTGAACTGACCAAGCAGCCTGGTGATCCTAGCACCTAAGGGCAGAACCACCAATGTGGTCTGGATAGAGGTCCTTCAGTGGGGGGGGAGGGGAAGTACGTATGTCTCACTTCATTTCTTACACTACGATCTTCTCCATTAGAATTCCTACAACAAATGTCACATTTCAATTTTGACATCATCAGTATTATAACTGGATTTACGGAACTTATACTATAGCGAAGCATGGGTAGCAGACTAGTTTTCAAATAAAGGAAATACTGTCGAAAACATCATACAGCGTGTCCTCTGCTGTCTCTGTTAAAGGGAACCAACTCAGAAACGTGCTGTTCCTGAGAGGCTTGTAGCTCAATGGGCAAACACAGTATCCATTACAGGTATTTCAAAATCCACACAGAGCAAATTGCTCAAGAAAGGGATGTAACTTAGCATTGCATGTCAGAATGGCCTGATGTGAGCAAAGAATTTAGCATCTCAAAAAGATGTACCTCCTGCATCTTCCAATTCTCCATGTACGTGACCCATGATTTAAAAAACAACACTGAAAGAAAACTTTTTCATACATAGCTGAGAATCCTCATGAATCCACAGGACTGGTTGGCAGACATGGGAATGTGATGAGAACCCATGCCCAGAATGTGATGTGTTTTTTGGTTAAGAGCCCTGTGGAAACGTCTGTGAAGGGCTGGTTTGGTGAGGTGCAGGAAGTGAATTAAGTGAGACAGGTTTTCCCAGAAGTCATCTCATTTTTACAGCAACTCAAAACAGATCGTTAGCAATGAATGAAACATCTTTCTGGAACTCCCAGCAATTTTTGCCAGTTGACAGACCCAGTGGCAGGGCTGCCATGTGAACCGGGAGCCCATAGGGAGGCATGAAATCATTCCTCTCCAAGAATCTCTGGGCCATACTTTTAAATCTATGGCACCTACAGTTTCAGGAGACTTGAAGCCTCTTGGCTGAGAACCACACTTTCATCCCCCCCCCCAGTCTTTGTAATCCACATACAGTTGTGAGTTCCCTGCTGGGACTTCCGTCTGCATGATCATAGGGCCCAGTTCAGATGAGGATGATGGTGACTGAGGGGGTCTTGGCCTTTCCCTCTCATGCCACTTTCCTGTCCTGAAATGAAACAAAGGACTGGCAATAGTGGGTATAAATTAAGGGTGGAAAAGTACTGGCTGGATCTTAGGGAAAACTTCTTGACAGTCAGAGTGGTGCAACAGTGGAATCAGCTGCCTAGGGCAGGGGTGGGCAAACTGCGGCTCGGGAGCCACATGCGGCTCTTTTACACATATTGTGTGGCTCCCAGCAGGGCAACTGGGGAAGTGAAAGGGAGGCATGCTTTTTTTCCCTTCCTCCCTCCTATCTATTTGCTTTCTTTGTTTCTCTCTCTCTCTTTCTTTCCACCTCTTTCATTCTTTCCACCTCCCCCTCTTTCTCTCTCTCTTAGACAAATAAATATCATTGGACAAATAAATATCATTATCAATATCCATTTTTACCCCTTTTGTTTTTATTTTTGGCAGTCTCGTTTAATGGTAATAAAAAGCAAATCTGCATATTTTCTAAATAAAAATGTGCGTGTAATATTTGTTCATGTCTTGTGGCTCTCAAGCATCTGACATTTATTCTACGTGGCTCTTATGTGGCTCTTACGTTGAGCAAGTTTGCCCACCCCTGGCCTAGGGGAGGTGGTGAGCTCCCCCTCCCTGGCCGTCTTCAAGCAGCAGCTGGACAGACACTTGTCAGGGGTGCTGTAGGCTGATCGTGCATTGAGCAGGGGGTTGGACTGGGTGGCCTGTATGGTCCCTTCCAACTCTGTGATTCTCTGGTTCTATGATTCTGAGGTCGAATCTGCATTTGCATTTTTAAATCAGTTTCGTGTTGCATTTCCATTTTAAAATCCATCTCATGCTGCTGTGACGCTGTCTTTCTCTATGCTTGGCACGAAAGTGATTTTAAAATGCAAATGCAGATCCGACCTCTGAGTCTGTGCTCCCTGAATCCTGTCAAATCCCATTTTATTGTGTCTCAGTTTCCCCCATTTATCCCACGGTTGTTTCTGGAGAGGGACATCCTGTGGCCACATTGCAGGAGGTGCCTCAATCAATTGCCTGTGCTAAGAATCCCCCAAGATCAATAAAATAAAATAAAGACCAATAAAATTTTTAAAAAGTTTGTGTAGAATATGTGGTACTGACAACCACTACCAGTATCGAAAGCTACGAACTATTTATTAAAATAAATGTTCACAAGCATACTGTCAGCACTGCACCTGACCAAGTGAGAGATGAAAAGAAAAGGGTAAAATGCGGTTCCTCTGATCCTCCCTCTATACCGCCCCTAGTAGATGTGAAATGTAAGGTGGGCTCCTTAGCTAGAATGTTACAGATATTCTACAGAGTCTCCATTACCTAGAAGCCTCGTTCAGGCATGCACACCAACATAAGTTACAGGGAGCTCTTTGAACAATGAAGTTGTGGGATCATCAAGAACAGATCATGGCTCAATGGGTGCTGGAAGCATGCTTTGACAAAAAGACGAGAGATATCGGAAGGAACCCAATTGTTGGTGAGAGCCTATGCATTGGAGCAGAAGGGAGGAGACCCCTGGGTTGGACCCTTCCCTTTAGTGAGGTGAAAGGGAGCTATTATATATGATTCATGGGTAGTCCTTGCATGGATCCAGACCAAGATCCTCCATATCAATCTGTTGAAAGAATGGAAGGACCCAGGGATCCTGTTTGCCATAGTGAATGAATTCCCAGAGAAAGAGGACATTCCCCATTAGAACTTGGGAGAAAAGAGGTCACCAGAGATCCCAACAGACTCTTTGTCTTTTCAGCCACAAAGAGAGTTGCAAGAAGTGTTAGAATAGCATTGCAAATCATTATTTGCACTGCCCAGCTGAACACACTTGCTGGAACACGCTATTGAGACAGAGCTAGGGAAGAAACTCCATGACACTTCAGAAGAAGCTTCTTTGACCTGGCCTGACCCAGACAGCGGGAGGAGAAAAAGCGATGATGAAACTCTTGAGTGCTGATTCCACAGAGACAGACAGAACTCTGACCTAAGGTCTGTAGGAGGCAATCATTGCCATTTGCTGGCCTGCATGCCTGCAAGAGGCTTCCAGGTAATGGCGACTCTGTAGAACATCTGTAATGTTCTAAATAAGGAGCCTGCCTTATATTTCACATCTGCTTTGACCTGTATAGAGGGAGGGACAGAGGCCACACATTTTACCCTTTTCATTGCAAGTCAGGTGCTGTGCTGAGAGTATGTTTGTAAACATTTTCTTGTTGATAAATACTTAGTAGCTTTTGATACTGGTAGTGGTTCTCAGTACTACATATATCTCCATGATCTTAGACATGCTGTTTTAAAAGGAGCACTAGGAGAAAGGGGAGGCGCAATCAGTTGGTAAGTGGCTCCTCCCCCAGCGGTGCAGGACACAGTAAGCATTCCCCATGAAAACCAGGAGGGGGACAGCGGGAGACACAGAGGCAAGGTGGCAGAGCTTGGGAGGGAAGCTGGGAGTCCTGGCCCTCCCAGCAGGCATTTCCTACAAAGAACAGATGGTGGTGGTGATTGAACAGAGATAGAGAATAACCCCTCCACGGTGGAATAGGGACTGCACGTCATCGTGGGATGTTGCGGGCAGAGTGGTCCTTTGTAGATTCATTTTCATCATATGGGGGGTTCAGAGGTTTCTTTTGTGCAGAATCTAGAATCTCTGGGCCCTACTTGTAAATCTACGGCACCCACGGTTTCAGGGGCCAGACCATGATCTAATCCCAAATTCATGTATTATAGGCAAATACTTTAAAGTAGTTCAGTCATGCCTGTACAACCGCTTGATTGTTCATCCCTTAAATACTCTTGGCTGAGAACTATACTTTCATCCACCCCACCCACCCCCAGGCCTTTGTAGTCCACCTGCAGTTGTGAGTTCCCTGCTGAGAATTCAGTTTGCATGAGCATGGGGCCCAATTCGGATCAGGATGATGGTGTGCGAGGAGCCTGCACCCCTTCCCTCTCATGCCATTTTCCCACCCTGAAATGAAAGATTTCCCAGGTGGGGGTCATCTGTCATAAGGCACCTGGTGGACCTTGTCCCCGTCACTCTCATCCTAACCCACTTCACAGAGCTGCTGTTCTGAGGCTTAAATGGATGACGGGGGATTCATGAACAGTGCCTTGAGTCCCTTGGAGGAAGTGTGAGAGAAAATGTACCCAAAGAAGTAATATAGCAACCGAGTCTGTGCTCCCTGAATCCTGTTAAAGCCCATTTAATTGTGTCCCCCTGTTTCCCCCACTTATCCCCTGATTGTATCCCTAGAGCTGCTGAGGGATATCCTGTGGCTACATCACAGAGGGCCCCTCAATCAATTAACTGTGCAAAGAATCCCCTACTTGCATGAAACTGGGATGGGTATGCAAAATACACACATTCCCTTTATTCCACCTGCAAAACCCCTTCTGTCCTCAAAATATGATCTGTTTCAGAAACACACACATGGAATATACTGTTTTACTCATATCACTTTATTTTGATTGTGACTCAGTGATGGATCCCCCACATATGGTTCTCACTAGGTCCAGCCTCCAAAACATGAAAAGTCTTCTCCTCCCCCATCACTGCCCCCTTCCCAGAGAAGGGAACCCAGGAGTGCCAGACCTTCCATATTTTAGTCCCTCGGTCCCCAACTTCTTGTTCCTTGTCCAGGAATGGAGGAATCCAAAGAGAGGGATTTAGACTCCCCTGTTTTCCCTGACAACTCTTCGATGCACTGCCATTTGGTGATGGTTAATTTCACATTGAATGAGGTTGCATTTTTCTTTGGAATTGGAATGTAACATGCATTGGGAGTTGCACATCCTCGCAAAAATACATTAGCGTCCTCTCTAAAAATATCTGTGAAAAGAAAAGAAATCAATGTAAGTCTCTTTTTTTCCCCACCAGAGGATTGATCTGAATGTGAAATGTGTTCCTAACAAGCCCCAAAGTCAAAAATTTCCCACCAGATGGAGAATTTTCTCCTGTTTAATAGTCCAGCCTTACACTTTTAGTCCTCCACTGATTTTCTTTCCTTTTGGGTCCTTTCCGAACTTAGATCTCATTCCTGGTTTTAGCAGAGTTCTACTCATGACATAATACCTTGCATTAATCCCTGGTTATAACAGCATCCATTTATCCAGGGACAAGTGTGGGACGAAACCGGGGTGACCTCAATGTAACGTGGAAACAAAAGATACCCTGAGATAATTACAGGGGCGAACTCACATGTAGTGTAGAATGTAAAAATACCCCGAAATAATTACAGGGGTGAACTCGCGCATAGTGTAGAATGTAAATTCAGGGACAGGGATGAACCAGGATTTAAGGTCTAGTGCAGAAAGTAGCTTGGGCCCCTTGCATGAGTTTGGCAAAGACCGCTGGAGAGGTATACCTCCACTGCGGAAGGCAGGGGCCGGTCAGAACTGAAGACATCATTAATTTCCAAACAGGCAGGCAGGGAAACAGTCTAGGATTACCTGCCTCTGGGTGGAGGCTGGAGTTTTACCAGAATTCAACAGATACCCAGACTAACGAAAAAAGTTCTGCTGGGGAAAATAGCAGCTTTCAGACTTGGGCTCTTCCAAGATCCCTCCCCTCCCCAGCCCCCACACTCCTTAGGCACCATCCCCAAATCTCAAGGAATTGCCCAATCTCAAGTCGACCACAGCCTTTCCCCGTTCCTCTAGAGTTTGGCCTCGAAGTGTTTCCTCCAGAAGCATGGAAATGAGGCAAGTAGCATAGCTGGAAGCTCATGGCGAGTTTTTACTCAAGACATTCCTTCTCTGTACAAACACCACGTCAAGCCTCATCACGTCAAGCCTCACCCAACACCACATCACTCCGACTTTCCAAACACCACATCAAGCCTCCAGCATCAAGAGGTACTGGCCACACTACAGCTCTGAAGAGCACCACTCCACGTGATCTGCCGTGCTCTTTCCTCTTCTCTCTCAATCAATGGCGGATTCACCATTAAGCTGACTAAGCATGTGTTTAGGGCACCAGGGCCAAAGGGAATATGAACAAAGCTGGGAATATGAATATTGGAACTTTGATACATTTAACTTGTGAAATATTAAAATAGATGTTGTATTGCACTTCTGTAGGACTTCATGTAGCCAAAGCTTGGCTTTGTTTGTACAGTATTTTGTGTTATCGTATGAATAAATTCTTGTACTGCTGCAAACTGCATTGTATAGCTGGTCAGACAGGTCAACGACTAAAATGGGCTGGGGTCAGTGTGGAAAGGAGGGGGGCACCAAGATTGGCCAGTGCTTAAGGCACCGGCGAGCCTTCATCCGCCCCTACTCTCAATGAAATACAGTACAGAGAAGGGGCACTGTACCTGACGCAATCGCAACCTAAAGAAAAAATCTCCTCGAAGTCAAGGGAGAACCCACGAGTTGAGATGAGAAGAGCCGCTCCATGTTCCACAGTGATGAGGAGGAGGGACCAGGGGAAGGATGACTCCACTTCCCCTGGTCACGTGCAGTTTTAGACTGTGGCCGAATCTGCATTTGTCTTTCCCACCTGTGTCCCCGCCTGTTGACTCCGTCTTCAAAAAAGCTGTCCACATTTGGTGTTGTTTTCACACCTCAACAGTGCTAGCATACTTTCACACGTCCACATATGTTTATCATCCTTCCGGGGTGGCTCCGCTGTCATTGCGCCTCCGCCCTGCTTTAAAAGAACCTTCTCCACACGACATTCAAAACAAGCATGGAGAAAGACGGCGTCACAGTCAGTGTTCCCTCTAAGCTGTGGAGTTTTGTGAGCAAAAATTCTACCTTGTGAGCGACTGGCATTAAAGTTGTGAGCGAGCGACTTGGCGACTGTATCAGTTAGTTTGCTCTGGAGCCACCCTTCCTGAGCCGAGACAAAAATGTGTGAGCTGGAGGATAAGAAACTGTGAGCTAGCTCACACTAACTCAGCTTAGAGGGAGCACTGGTCACAGCAGCATGCGACTGATTTAAAAACGCAAATGCAGATTCGGCCAGGAAAGGACAGGGGAGCGGAAGTGCTTCTAGAGCTTAAGAGAGCCCTAGAAGAGACAAGCTTTCTAGTAAAATCTCCACAGCAGGCCTGCCCATATACACAGTCCCCATGTATGACTGCACAGACAACTTGATAAATGATTGCAGGTAATTGCCATGCCATTTTCCTCATGCTGGTATTTTACAGATGTGGGCAGAGAGGTCATTTGCATGAACGTTTTAATGAGCTTCTCTTTAAAAGGGCTGGCTTCAGAGAAAATTGGTCATTTCTGCCAATCCTTGTTTCCTGCTGCCCCCTCGCCGCAAGCCATTCTACAAGGTTCCCAGTTTGTCTGTTTATGGACGCATGTGCCATCAAGTTACAACTGACTGACCTTAACCCCAGCAAAGGGCTTTCATGGCAAGTGAGAAGAAGCAGAGGTGGTTTGCCATCGCCTTCCCCTGCAGTCTTTCTTGGTGGTCTCCCATCAAAGCACCAGCCTTGCTTAGCTTCTGAGAACTGAGCTAGCGATACAATCCCATTCCACATCCCTATGGATTCATCTGGTTTACTCAACATCTCCTTTTGTCATTTAGGCAGAAAATTGTGTGGGTCTTGTGAAAAGTTTCAAACCGAGACCCTGGAGAGTTGCTGCCAGTCACAGTGGACTGCTCCGGCCTTGATAACCCAGGGGTCTGACTCAGTATAAGGCAGCTGCTTGGGGGTCACCTGAAGTTAGTCTCCCCTTTCTTGCTCAGTCCCTGGATACACTTAGCCTAGATTAGCTCTCCAGGAAGAGCAGAACTCAATTAACTTACCAACTTAATTATAGAAGTTATGACCCATGGAAAGTTATGGCCCTTACACAAAAGAGGCACGTATGCACCGGTCAACTTTGTGTACGTACAGAGCAACTGAGCTCACCTATATAGATGTCAGCAGCTACCTCAATGCATTTGGTCTCCCCACCAGTGCAGTTGATGGTCTCCTCTTCCTCGCATTCAGTGGCATTAACGGAAAAGCAGGCAGGGCATTGCACCTCATTGGAGGAAGAATCCTCAGTCTCGGGCACTGCAGAAATGAACCCAGATTTTTCATGGTTCCATCACACACTTTCATCAGCTTTTAAGATTTTTTTTTTTTTTTTACAAATCAAAATGAACACAGGCATGGAAAGGAACCAACCAAAAAACAGAGAGTTAAACAGAAACAGGACAGTCTCAATAATCCAGAATACTGTAGGGGTCCGAGCAATTGAATAGGACCATGGAGATCCAGATTCCAATTCCAAGTTGGTCATGGAAGATCTAGTCCCCTTTGTGGTGCCCACGAGTGCCATGACACCTGCCAAACGTTTTTGGAAAGTGGGCAGGGCCAGGTGGGGTTCTTGCCCAGCAGGGCCTCTGAGGTGGTACTCAAGATCTGATTGGTTAGGCTGATTTAAATAACATGGCTTCATTGGCAGCTGTCACCACTGTGTTTGTTTGTCTCGTTGTCTCTCCCTTTCTCAGCCCTGTTGTATTTTTGAATGACCTGTCTTCTCCCCGGCACTTGGCCTTCCTCTGCTTCTGTGGCACCAGTTCCAGCGGCAGCCATTTTGGGGTTGCACTCAGTCCCCTGTGTCAGAATTCCCAAGGTAACCACAGGCTCAAAATGGCTGGGGACCCCTCCTCTAGTAACTTCGTCAGGTTAAAGTCCATGACAGGGTGGTTGGAATGTTTGCTGCCCTAAGATATCCTAGGCAAACACTTTTTGTTTTGGGGTTAGGGACTGTAAGCAATAGGAGTCTGGCCCAAACAGTGCTGAGAGTAAAGGACATTCCCATATCATAGCAACAGTGCCTCCAAGCTCAGGCCATCCTTTCCCAGACCTTCATTAATGGCAACTATTCAATATAATAGGGTTGCGATTCGGGAGTGGGGGTTTAACTACTTTTGGGGCCCCTGATCTGCTGTCACTGAGCTGCCACCTCCAAAGAGCCCCTTCCGTGACAACGTGCCCAGAGCAATGATATCACTCAGAGGTGATGTCATCAAGCAGGGCACATTGCAGGGGGGACACTCTAGCATTTGAGAAAAACTCTATGGTTTTCCTCAAATGCTAGAGCATCCCCCTGCAACGTGCCCTGCTTGATGATGTCACTTCCAGGTAATGTCATCGCGGTGGATGCACTTCGTGTGTGCCGAAAGCTCCAGGGCATGCAGAGGGACCCCCTGCTGGCAGCCAGGTAAGACCTGACAACCCTAGGCACTTACATGAAAGCGGCAGGTCATTGCACAGGTCGGTGTAGCAGCACTGGAGATCTGAACGAAAGGTCCCACCATGTAATGTAGAAATGCTTATGTAGTTCTGCAAGCATAAATGGGCCGGAGCACAGTGCTTGTGAGGCAGGTTGTATTTTGGCATCAGTTCATTGACTGTGAAAGGGAATTTAGATATACTTTCTGTTATCTCCGACCAGTAACATTTCAATGCAATCATCTCTTAATTCAACTTTTGAAGGTGGAATTCTGGGATAAAAATGTGGCATGTGTTGCTTAAAGTTTTTGCTTTTAGAAAAAAAAAGTGGAGACCCGCAAGAAACTTGCAGGATGGTTATTCCATTATTCACAGTCTCATCATTCTCTTTGTTCTTCTGCCTCTCCACCTCATCGCTGTTTCTCTTTCTCTCCCCGCACTCTCTCTTTCTGCCCCATCACTCTCCTAGCCTCCTGCCTTCTTCCTCCCACACCCCACAGAGCAGCAGCGGTGGTGGTGGCAGTGCTCCCAGCCACTCACCTGCTTCCTTTCCCTCCACAACAGTAGTGGCTGTGCTCTGAGAATCACAACGGGTCTCCCAGCTACAGAGATCAATTCAGTTTAGGGCTGCCAGCCCCAGGTTGGGAAATTCCTGGAGATTTGGGGCTGAAGCCTTGAGACAGTGAGCCTTGGGAAAGCAAGCAGCCTCAGCAGGGTATAATGCCATAGACTCAAACCCCCGAAGCAGCCATTTTATCCAGGGGAACTGATCTCTGTCACCTGGACAACAGTTGTAATCCTGGGTGATCTCCAGCCCTGACATGATGGCTGGCAATGGTGGTTCTCATCAAGGAAATGGCTGGTTTGGAGGGTGGAGTTTATAGCATGATACTGGTCTGAAGTTCCTCCCCTCCTCAAGTCCCACCCTCCCCAAGCTCCACCCCTCAAATGTCCAGGAATTTCCCAACCTGGAGTTGGCAACCTTATTTCCTTCCCACCCAACAGCCAACCTACCCTCATCTGCCTTTTACTGATAGAACCAGTTAAACCTCCCTCCCACCCAAACGTTTGATGCAGGTGCGGCCTGGTGTAGGTCCCTGCAGTGCCCATTTCAAAAGTTATTGGGGGGGATTCAATCCTCCCTGAGGTTTTTGAAAAAAACTTTTTGGGCTTTTCTTCAAACCACAGGGTCCCCTGAGTCTGTAGAAAACCCTGTTGGGGGAGAATGAGCCCCTTATCTTCAGAAATAAGTATCCACATGCAGAGGGGACTCTATTAGCTATCCTGTCCTTATATATATTTGAATTTTGGTTCCACCACATTCTATGCTTGCCATAATTGATTCGGCTCAAGAACTGGCAGTCAGAAGACACTGGCCAGGGCTGACTGGCTGCTTCGCAAAGTCCCGCCCCCATCAGCCCCCATCAGTGTTTTCAGCTCAGTCAGCTCCAGTCCTCCGACAGGAGAGGACCGTCTGGAGTGTGAGCGCAGGGACAGGCCCTCAAGGCTGAGGCAAGTGAGAGAAGCCCTTTTTCGCCCCCCACACCATTCCCTGGGCCTTCTATGAGGGGACTAGGCCCAGAGAAGGCCTTTTCTGTCCCCCACACGCCATTCCCTGGGCCTTCTATGGGGCACTAGGCCCAGAGAAGGCCTTTTCCATTCCCCACACGTCATCCCCTGGGCTTTCTATGAGGGGACTAGGCCCAGAGAAGGCCTTTTCCGTCCCCCACACGCCATCCCCTGGGCCTTCTATGAGGGGACTAGGCCCAGAGAAGCCCTTTTCCGTCCCCCACACGCCATCCCCTGGGCCTTCTATGAGGGGACTAGGCCCAGAGAAGCCCTTTTCCGTCCCCCACACGCCATCCCCTGGGCCTTCTATGAGGGGACTAGGCCCAGAGAAGCCCTTTTCCGTCCCCCACACGCCATCCCCTGGGCCTTCTATGAGGGGACTAGGCCCAGAGAAGCCCTTTTCCGTCCCCCACACGCCATCCCCTGGGCCTTCTATGAGGGGACTAGGCCCAGAGAAGCCCTTTTCCGTCCCCCACACCCCATCCCCTGGGCCTTCTATGGGGCACTAGGCCCAGAGAAGGCCTTTTCCGCCCCCACACGCCATCCCTTGGGCCTTCTATGAGGGGACTAGGCCCAGAGAAGCCCTTTTCCGTCCCCCACACGCCATCCCCTGGGCCTTCTATGAGGGGACTAGGCCCAGAGAAGCCCTTTTCCGTCCCCCACACGCCATCCCCTGGGCCTTCTATGAGGGGACTAGGCCCAGAGAAGCCCTTTTCCGTCCCCCACACGCCATCCCCTGGGCCTTCTATGAGGGGACTAGGCCCAGAGAAGCCCTTTTCCGTCCCCCACACGCCATCCCCTGGGCCTTCTATGAGGGGACTAGGCCCAGAGAAGCCCTTTTCCGTCCCCCACCCGCCATCCCCTGGGCCTTCTATGAGGGGACTAGGCCCAGAGAAGCCCTTTTCCGTCCCCCACACGCCATCCCCTGGGCCTTCTATGGGGCACTAGGCCCAGAGAAGGCCTTTTCCGCCCCCCACACGCCATCCCTTGGGCCTTCTATGGGGTACTAGGCCCAGAGAAGGCCTTTTCTTTCCCACACACACCATCCCCTGGGCCTTCTATGGGGCAGTAGGCCCAGAGAAGCCATTTTCTGTCCCCCATACATCATCCTATAGGCCTTCTATGGGGGCAGTAGGCCCAGAGAAGCCCTTTTCCCCCACACACTGCCTACTGCCCCAATAGAAGGCCCAGGGGATGGTGTATGGGGACAGAAAAGGCCTTCTCTGGGCCCAGAGAAGCCCTTTTCTGCCCCTCTTCCCTTCCTTTCCCCCTTTTTCTTTCTTCCTCTCTCCTTTCTTTCACTCTTCCCCCTATTCCTTCCTTCCTTCCTTCCTTCCTTCCTTCCTTCCTTCCTTCCTTCCTTCCTTCCTTCCTTCCTTCCTTCCTTCCTTCCTTTCTCCAACCCTCTCTCCCTTCCCCCTCCCTCCCTTCCTTTCTAGGGCCCATTGTCTTCCACCACAACGGGCTTTGCTCCCTAGTTATTATATAAACATGTTTGATGCAGTGTTGTCAACGTGTATCAGAATGCATCACAGAACTGTGAGAATATATTCATTGATGAACCCTTGCAGAACTTTTTTTCTGCTCCAAGCCATGGATATTTTGTCCGACAGTTACAACTAGGGCTACCAGCCCATTGCCAGCAACCCTTGAGAGCTTTTTGTGGGCAAAGGCTCAGAAATGGGCAGAACTCATGCCATGGCATCATTTCTGGGTGAAAACCTTGGAGGTGGCATTGCAACCTATTTCAATGCTTGAGGTAGTTCACAAATCTTAGTGGTAACAATTGTAGCAATTAGTGGAACTTTGTAGAATGTTGAGGCATCAGTGATGTAATTTCCATCCCATTTTTTTTTTAACCGCTACCAACAAATTGTGCCTTGGAAGCAGCAACTGGCAGACCCAAACCCTATTTTGGGTTTCATTTTTCTCTGCAGTTCATCTCAGGCAGAGACCAGGTCACAAAGAGAGATCGATCAGTCAGTCTGCATTTGCCTGCCACTCTGAATTTTCTCAGAGTTCGAGTCGAGGCAATTTAAGTCCACTGCAAAACGGCATCCCAATAACCCAGAGCAACAGCAGACCACTGAAGGATGGTAATGTAATGCAGAATGGGGGGGGAGTGGAATATAAAGGAGGTTGAATTCGATTTTAGTGCAGAATGGGGGAAAGAACCTGGATTAAGAAGAAGGCTGAATTCAATTTTAGTGCAGAATTGCTTGGAGAACACCATGGTGAACATGGATTAAAAGCAGACTGCAGAAAGGGCCACAGACTCTTTTTTGCTGGGACAGCACGGAGAGAAAATATATATATATATATATATACAAGTGAAGACCCGCAAGAAACTTGCGGGATGGTTATCTCATTCGTCACACCTTTGCTTCCTCTGCTCACCCCCTACCTCTCTCACACTATTTCTCCCCTCTGCCCCCTTTTCTTACTCTATTTCTGCTCCATGCATGTGACTTCCTCTCTCTTTCTGACCTGTCATCTTTCTCTTTGTTTTTCTGCCTCCCCATTTCATCACTCTTTCGCTCTTTTTCTGCCCCCACCCCATCATTCTTTCTTTCTGCCCCCATCACTCTCCCAGCTTCCTGCCTGCTTCCTCCCCCACTCTGCAGAGCAGCAGTACAAGTGGTGGCAGTGCTCTCAGCCACCCACCTGCTTCCTCTCCCCACACAGCAGCAGTGGCAGCACTCTGGGAATCACAATGGATCTCCCAGCCACAGAGATCAATTCACCTTAGGGCTGCCAGCTCCAGGTTGGGAAATTCCTGGAGATTTGTGGGTGGAGCCTTGGGACACTGAGGCTTGGGGAGGCAAACAGCCTCAGCAGGGTATGATGCCATAGACTCAACCCTCCAAAACAGCCATTTTATCCAGGGGAACTGATCTCTGTCTCCTGGACAACAGTTGTAATTCTGGGTGATCTCCAGTCCTCACCCAGAGACTGGCAATGGTGGTTCTCATGGAGGAAATGGCTGGAAGGTGGAGTCTATGGCATCACACCAGTCCGAAGTTCCTCCCCTCCTCAAATCCCACCTTCTCCAGACTTCACCCCTCAAATGTCCAGGGATTTCCCAACCTGGAGTTGGCAACCCTATTTCCTTCCCACCCAACAGCCCAAACTACCTTTATCTGCCTCTCGGTCTCCTGTTTTCCATCTCCACCCCCCAGCCTTTACCTAGGGAAATTACAGCCTTTCTCCACAGTGGGGACCAAGCAGCTTTCATTATTCCCTCATCCTTTTTATCTGCACAACAACCCTGTGAGGTTGGTTAGGCTGAAATATGTGACTGGTCCAAAAATAATGCAGTCAGCTTCCACTGCAAGATGGGGATCTGAACCTAGGTCTTGCAGACCCTACTTTGAAGCTCTAACTGCTGCACCTCACTGGCTTTCATACGGTGGCTGCTTATGAGCAGCCGAGGCTAGGTGAATCATGCAAATCAGGGGGGACCTGGCAACCCTAGACTGCTGCCAGGCCTAGAGTTGCCAACCTCCAAATGGGCCCTGGAGACCCCCTAGAATTACAACTGGACTCTAGACAACCAGAGGTCTGTCTCCCTGCAGAAAATGGCTGCTTTGGAGGGTGGACTCTGTGGCATTATACCCAGCTGAGGCCTCTCCCTTCCCAAACCCCACCCTCCTTAGAGTCCACCACAAAATCTCTAGGGATCCCCCAGCCTGGCACTGGCAACTCTTGTAAGGCCTGGCCCCAAGGCTCCCTCCCTCCCTCCCTGAAAGGCCAAAAGAGGCCTGGAAAGGGCCCTTCTCCCACCCTTTTACTGACAAAGCCAGTTAGAAGCCCCCCCCCCCGAACATTCTAATCTCTCACCATTGATGCCTGAAGCAGATCCCTGTAGAGACCATTTCAAAAGGTTTTGGGAGGAATGCAACCGTCTCTGAAGGGATTTTTTTAGTTTTTGGATTTTTCTACAAACCCAGGAAGTCTCCTGACTATGTAGGAAAAACTGTTGGGGGACAGTGAGCCCCCTTTTGGTGGAAATAAGTATCTGCACATTTTGGCAATTAGTATAAAGATATATATATATATATATATTCTTGTGCCCTTAATGGTAGGCATCAGAATAAAGAAGGCAGCATAGTTTCACACGGGAGTAAAGTTGAATAAGTCAGTGTTTTCTGTTGGTTCCCCCCCATGTGCGAAACTGTAGGGACAGCAATGTCATATTCCTGTTTTCCTGACCAGAAGTCCTGTTGAGAATTGGGGCAGTCTAACACAGAGTTGTCAACATAAAACCCCGTTAAAAGCAATTTCTGTCTGCTGGTGGATCCAATATGTAAAGATTTAACTGGTATGACAAACCATGCTCCTTCTGGGTTATTTAGATTTGGGGGAAAGGCATGGGAGGCAAAGGGCATGAGCACCCTCTCCCCATCTGTCATGGTCCTGATCCGAGTGGGGAACTTGCAACTGCATATCTGATAATCCTCACAAAACACTTGAACCCATCCCAGAACTGCTGTATCATGTTCTCAGGCCCTAAATGTGCTGAAGCTCTGCACTGAAAGTGGCAGACTGAATTTACAGGAGTTGGGGGGGGTCAAAGTTCTGCAATGTCTCATTTCTATTGACAAAATATCATTTGATGCTGAAGGGACCGAGTGATGAAAAAGGCACTTCTTAAAGTTCTTCTCATTTTACCAAGTGTGGTTTCGGCCACGGATGAAACACAGGCATTTTCGTGAGCTTTACACTCCTGAATTTCTGGTCTTGCACAGTTTTCTCCCATACACTGATAACAGCTCATTGGTGCCCCTGCAAAAATGAAAGGGGGGGTGATTGCAAAAACTCAGTGTCACCTATGTAGGGTCACAGAATAGTTGACACATAGTACTAACATTTCCAGTTAAGAGACTCCAGCGGTATAAAATTTCTCTCCTGTGCAAAAAATGGATTTTTTTCTTCATTCTAGGGCAGAATTTAAAGGTGTTCTTGGGCTGCTTCCAAACCAAGGTGAATTCCATGGTGGCCACATTGCCAATGGAAATGTGCCTGGAATTGCCCTTGCAAGAAGTTTCTAGAGGGAACACGATGACCCGTCTCCTCTCGATTCTTAGCGGTGGTTTCCCTCTCACATCCGATATTCACTGAACCCTTGATGCTGCTGTGTTCTGAAGTGACCCTCCTCAGGATTCTCTGCCCTCCCACTTTTTGTTTTGTTTTAGTTTCGAGGAGCTTTGGTAATGTTCTATAGAGACTACACAATACCCTTTAAAAACGTGTTTTAAAGCCCTCCACTGCTTTGCAGAGGTACTTCCAGATGATCCCTCCTCCCATGTCTAAACGGCAGACTGAGGTGTGGACAATATTCTTCTGTTTAAGAAGAAAACCTCTGTGGGCATGGGTAACGCTGCACAGGAATAACGCAATACCTTTGGAAAATCTGTGCTTTAAAAAAAATGTCCACGTGTGTGCAAAGTTAACCCTAGATGACTGAAAAGGCAGGGTAACGTGTGGCTGATTCTCTTCTGTTATGCTAGTTTCGGCAGTTACTGCAGGGGAATGGCCCTTCACAGTCATCACTTCAAAAAAGAAGACTAGGAATACAGAAAACCTGCTAACCCTATCATTACACTGGTATACTGATATTACAATATTTTAGTGCCTATTATTGTTATTTTTTAAATGCAAAAGACCTGGTGGAGCTTGAAAGGAACATAATCCTTCAGATATGGCTCTTAAACATATAGAGGGTGGAGGTGCTCCCTTTTAGGCTTCCCCATGCAAAGAAAGACAGGCCTAGGGGCAGCTGGCATCAACCCACCCCTTGAATACCACCCTCCCCCACCAGCAGCCCTGCCTGTGTCAGTGGAGCTGCATTTGTCTTTCCCACCGGTGTCCCTGCCTGTTGACTCCGTCTTCAAAAAAGCTGTCCACATTTGGTGTCATTTTCATACCTCAACAGTGCTAGCATACGTTCACAGGTCCACATATGTTTATCATCCTTTCGGGGTGGCTCCACTGTCATTTCACCTCCACCCTGCTTTAAAAGAATCTTCTCCAAACAACATTCAAACAAGCGTGGAGAAAGACGGCGTCACAGCAGCATGCGACTGATTTAAAAATGCAAATGCATATTCGACCTTTCTCTTCACCCCTACATGTATGTGTGTGTGTGTGTGTGTTCATCTTTGATTTTTTAAAAAACACTCAGGCATTATATCAATATATCAGTATAAACACACACACACGAAAAAGGAAAGGGTACTGTGACAACACTAATGATGTCACCAATGATGATAACCCTCTCCCTTGAACACCTGATTATTTAAGACACGTGCAGAAGGAAATAGACTCCACAACTGTGAAAATGCAGACGTCGAGAGGAACCATGCCCAGACTGCCTTCAGTGCTTGTGGCTCAAACGCCAAGAAAATCTGGAGCAAGTTGAGTGTGCAGAAATGCCCCCTCTAATCCGCTGAAGCGAGCTTTGAATCACAAAAGCTCAGATCTTGTAAAATATTCTCGATCTTTATGGTGCTGAGTGACACTATTCACACAAAGACTCAGACTTTGTTACACTATTACAGCTACAACAAAGCCACCCTCCTGACAGCACCCAGTTCCATATCAACACTTCCAGAACACGACTCTACTTTTCCTTTCCCCGTGTAAATGTTGACTATATCACTTACTGAGGCGAGCAAGGGAACTGTGCCACAATAAATTCTTTGAAATGCATTTGCGGAATCTCCTCCACACCCCTACGAACCCATGCCCTGGGGTTAGAAACTGGGGGGGGATGCTGTTAACATTCTACCTTGCCTAAGGTGACCAAATACCTTGAACTGGTCCTGGCCTATTCCCTTCCCAGAGGCAATAACAAGAGCCCGGGGGGGGTGTCTGTTTTTCCACTCACCTGGAGAAAGGAGGCCCCAAAACAGGCAGATGCTCAGGAGTGCCTTCATGGTAAAAGAAAAAGAGAGGAAGAGCCAGGGAGGACTCAGATCGGAGAGGAATCCACCAAGGCAGCTGATGTTGCACTGTGGGACCAACAGGTGGCATTTATAAGGCAAAGACAGGAGCTCCAGGGCACCTCAGGGAAACTGGGTGTGGTACAAGACATCTCTGGAAAGTGCCCATAATCAAGATTGCATATCTTGCTGCTTTGGGAAATAGCTAAAATGCTTTTCCAGGACACCCTGAAAATTTAGCAAACATCCTTTCCGGACTTCCTCCTAGCTACTGTTTCTCCGTAGTGGACACAGAACCATAAGAACAAATTCAGAGCCCAGTGGGGCACCTTTAAGACCAACAAAGGTTTATTTCAATCATGAACTTTCATGTGCATGCACCCTTTTTCAAATACATTGGAATGGAAGGTAAGAGTTCAAACTTATAGACAGAGGCCAAACAGCATGTCACATAATGAAGACGTTTTAAGATATGCAAAGACAAAACTCAGTAACAGGCTAAGGTTGTGAGGTCAACAGTGGCTTTGATTTAATTCAAGGGGGAAAGAACAGTAAAGCAATATCTATGTCAAAATAGAAGATAAATGTCTAAGGCCCCGGTCATACGGGCCAGAAAACGCAGCGGGGGGAGGTGTGGCTGTTCTTCCCAGAGCAAAAAAAAGCACGGTAGCCCAATCACATGGTCCACTGAGTTGCCACACTCCAGCTCTGAGCGCTGATCACACCGCGATGCTGCAGCGTGGCGAAAAAGCGGCACAGTGCGATCACGCAAGCCGCACTATTGTAATGTGCGCATGCACCGTTGGGGGGGGCGGGCCGCTGTTGGTGTCTTGTGTGTGCGCATGCAGCATTTGGCATTGGTGCGCATCCTATGGAAATGTACAACATCCGGTTTGCTCCAGGACATGGGCAGGTGTCAGATGCCGCGGGATACTGGCGCTCCTGTGATCAGACGCCAGCCTTTTCCCCAGGTTTTCCAGAAACTAGTGCTCCTTTCCTGGTAGTTTTTTATTTCACATCTTCGGAGATGTGCCTGTGTGATCCCACCCGGAAACCCCTCAGGGCTACCGTGTCTTTGGCGGGGCAAATGCTCCGTGTGAGCGGGACCTAAAGGTATCATTTCTAATTGTAGGAAGTAAACTGAGACTCTCAATTTGTCTCAGGCGTGGAGGTCACTTAACGGCATTTTTCTTCTTCTTTGAGGTGGTGCAGTGTTATATTAGCAAAACATTCCCATATTCCTTGCATTACATTCAGTCTTCTCATATATTATTCTGAAAAAGAAATGCACTAAGATACCGAGGATGTATAGTCCTTCTTTTTGAGGATACCTATGTGAGGACTGAATGAGCCAGCCTATATAATGAGATTAAAAACCAATATCCCTGTTGTGTCCTGGGGAGGTTTCTGTTCCAAGTGTTGTCATAACTTGTAATTCAGCAATTTCCCTTTCCATTCTATTCCTGAAGTTCCTTTGTCATAAAACAGCTACTTTGAGGTCACTCATTGAAAGTCCTGGAAGGATAAAGTGTTCTCCTACGGGTTTCTCAGTGATTCCTGGTGTCAGATTAGCGTCCATTTATCCTCTGGTATAGGGTTTGTCCTGTGTGTCCTATGTAGAGAACCAAAGGGCATTGTCAGCATTTAATGGCACATGCAATGTTAGAAGATGAGCAAGTGAATGAGTCCCTGATGGTGTAGCTGATGCTGTTAAGTCCAGTGATTGTGTCGTCTGGGTGTAGCAGCAAAGTTGACATCTGGGTTTATTGCAAGCTCTGGTCCCAGTGTCCATGTTCAGAGTAGATGTTGCATTATCATGGGTGAGGAGCTGTCTGAGACAAGGAGGTTATCTGTGCACAAGAAAAGATTTGCTCCCCCCAGTACTTGTAAAAAGAGAACGGTCCTTATCCAGTAGAGGTTGTAAGCTGTTGATGATGCATTGAACAGTTTTGAGCTAAGGGCTGTATGTGACCACAAGTGGCATTCTATTATTGCAGGGGTGTCAAACATGCAGCCCGGGGGGCGGATCAGGCCCCCGGAGGGCTTCTGTCAGGCCCGCAGCGGAACTGGCTCTCTTCTGCTTCTGCTTCCAGTTCCGCTGCTGCTGCGTCATCGTAGGTTTGCAGCTTACAGATACACACCTGAACAGCACGATCAAGATTGCAACAGCGCAGACATTTTGATGCAATAGTTCAGAGCGAGAGGTGTCAGTTGGCAGGCACTGTTAAATAAACAAAATATTGCAAGAGTGCTGATGTTTTAAGCATGATTTTATTTTAAGTAAAAAAAACCCCAAACTTTTGTGTTTGTGACCTTTATAAAGTTGATATCTCTGCTACCTGGCATTACATTTCATGACACGCCTGGCCCGGCCCAACAAGGTCTCATTTATGTCAGATCCGGCCCTCATCACAAATGAGTTCGACACCCCTGTATTGTTGTCTGTTTGGGGCCTGTCTTGTAACAGGTTTTCTCTGGGTATCATTCTGGCTTTGTTAATCTGTTTCCTGACTTCATCAGGTGGATACCTTAGTTCCAAAAAGATGTGCTGTAGATCCTGCAGGTGAGAATCTCTGTCTGTAGGATTGGAGCAGCTGTAGCGTAGAGCCTGGCTGTATACAATAGATTGTTTGGTGTATTTTGGATGGTGGCTAGAGGCCTGTAGGTATGTTTGTTGGTCAGTTAGTTTCCAGTGTCGGAAAATGCAACAGTGGCCACAAGACTGGAAAAGGCCAATTTACATTCCAATCCCAAAGAATTGCCAAGGAATGTTCAAACTATCACACGATTGCACTCATTTCATGCGCTAGCAAGGTCATGCTCAAGATACCACAACCTAAGTTTCAGCACTACATGGGTAGAGAACTGCCAGAAGTACAAACTGGGTTTTGAAGAGGAGAGGTAGGGGAACTAGAGATCAAATTGCCAACATTCACTGGATTATGGAGAAAGCAAGGGACAACCAGAAAAAAAAAAACATCTACTTCTGCTTCATTGACTACACTAAAGCCTTTGATTGTGTGGATCACAACAAACTGTGGCAAGTCCATAAAGAGATAGACGTACTAGACCACCTCACATGTCTCCTGAGAAACCTGTATAAGGGTCAAGAAGCAAGAGTTAGAACCAGATATGGAACAACTGGTTGGTTTAGCATAGGAAAAGGAGTACAATGGGGGGGGGTATTGTCACCCTGCTTATTTAATTTATATGCAGAGTACATCATGTGAAATGCTGGCCCGGATGAATCACAAGCCGGAATTAAGATTGCCGGGAAAAACATCAACAACCACAGATATGCAGATGATACCAGCCTAATGGCAGAAAGTGAAGAGGACCTAAAGGGGTTCTTGCTCAGGGTGAAAGAGGAGAGCACAAAACTCAACATCAAAAAAACTAAGATGATAGCATCCAGCCCTATCACTCCTTGGCAAATAGAAGGGGAAGTCATGGAAGTAGTGACAGACTTCACATTTCTGGGATCCAAGATCACTGCAGACAGTGACTGCAGCCATGAAATTAAAAGACGCCTGCTCCTTGGGAGGAAAGTGATGGCAAACCAAGACAGCATAATAAAAAGTAGAGACATCACCCTGCCAACAAAATTCCATACAGTCAAAGCAATGCCATTCCCAGTAGTAATGTATGGCTGTGAGAGTTGGACCATAAGGAAGGCTGGGCGTCGAAGAATAGATGCTTTCGAATTATGGTGCTGGGGAAGAGCATCCTTTGGACTGCAAGGAGATCAGATCAGTCAATCTTAAAAGAAATCAACCCTGACTGTTCCCTGGAAGACCATATACTGAAGCTGAAGCTTTGGCCCCCAAATGAGAAGGGAGCATTCACTACAGAAGATCCTGATGCTGGGAAAGATTGAAGGTCAAAGAAGAAGGGGACAGCAAAGGATGAGATGGTTAGACAGTGTTATTGATGCAATAGAACACGAAATTAAGCAAACTCTGGAGGACAGCAGAGGACAGGGGGTCTGACGCGATGTGGTCCATGGGGTCGCGAAGAGTCAGACTCAGCTGTGCGACTGAACAACAACAAAGTTTCTGGTGTAAGGTGGTGTTTATGCATCCACTGTGTACTTTTACAGTAGTGTCCAGAAAACATATTTCTTGCAAGGACTGGTTAATTGCCCCCCCCCAGACGGAAGAAAGAGTCAGACAACCAAAGGTTGGGAAAAACTAAGGCCACTTTATTTAACATACATAATAGTAACGGGAAGGGCAAACAGTGAACAGCAGCACGGTCAAGGCCTGGGGTTCCCCTGGCCCCAGACTTGCCATACAATGGCAAGAACATAAGAACAAAAGAGAAGCCAATGTTGGATCAGGCTGACGGCCCATCCAGTCCAACATTCTGTCACACAGTGGTCAAAAATACCAGGTGCCATCAGGAGGTCCAGCAGTGGGGCCAGGACATTAGAAGCCTTCCCACTGTTGACCCCCCCCCCAGCACCAAGAATAGAGTGCATCACCTGCCCCAGACTGAGAGTTCCTGTATATACCTTGTGGCTAATAACCACCGATGGACCTCTGCTCCATATGTTTACAGTCAGGAGCACAACATCTTTTGGTTATTCCAGGCCCCAAGGACATCAAGTTGGTTGCAACCAGGGTCAGGGCCTTCTTGGTGGCGGCTCCTGTCTGGTGGAATGAGCTCCCAGAGGAGATCCAGGCCCTGTGGGACCTTATGCAGTTCTGCAGGGCCTGTAAGATGGAGCTCTTCCACCAGGCTTTTGCATAGGAACTGCCACCGCTACTATTCCACCACCGAGTTGCCATCTTTGGCGGTGGATTCTATCAGGATGTGAGCTGGCCCTGGAAGGATGATCTGATGACCTGAAGAACTGGTTATGAAAGGAGACAGTACTATCCGGAACTTATGCTGATGGGTTATGCTGATTTATGGAACCCCATCTTGGATCGATGAGAGCTTATTATTCAGAGCATCGACACTTTGTTTGTGGTTGACTGTTTTAATTGATAAGAGCTGTTTTAATCTGTTTTAGTTGTTGAATCATGGCATATGCCTCTTTTGTTAGCTGCCCTGAGCCTGTTGGAGGAGGGCAGGATATAAATATGATAATGATGATGATGATGATGATGATGATGATGATGATGATGATAATGATGATGATGATAACAACAACAACAATAACAATAATAATAACAATAATGACAACAACAACAACAACAACAACAATAATAATAATAATTTCAATTTATTGATCGCTTTCCCACACACACCTGTGGGCTCAGAGCGATTTACAGTTACTCATGACAATTGGACTAACAATATTCATGGAGGATAGGGGAGACAACTTACAATATTTAGTTACACACATTGTAGTTATCTAATTTTCTCTTGAAGCCATCCATGCTTGTAGCTGCCACCACCTCCAAGACTGCAAGTGGCTGGCACCTGGCCAGACCAGCGATTGGGATGCACCTTGAGGATCCCTCCAACACAACCGCATGGCCTGCATGGATGATCCATCATGGCCATCCCCAAAGGCAGTCGGCACAGCTGCAGGGGTGATCCTGTCAGACCCATATACCCCCCCACACACAGAGGTTGCTGACTGGTGCTTACCAAGCCACATGAACTTCATCTAAGACATAATTCTGCCCTGCATGTAAAATGACAAATCTATCATATGGCAGCATCCCAAGCCAATTCCTCAATCCACTAACTGCAGTGCAGGGTAGGCAAAAAACACCCCCTCTCCACCACCGATCAGAGAAGATGCGAAAAATTCCTACCCGGCCTCCCTTCAGTAGGGCAACCAGCCTAGGCTTGCACTACAGGCAGGGTGGGTGGGCGGGCCGAGCACGAGGCAGCAACTGGGAAGGAGGGTCACAGCCGTCCATAAAGGAGGCACTGGCTCTGCCTCCTTTAGAAGGCCAGGCTGCTAATGCAGCCCTTCCCCCTTCCTCCTCTCAAGGAGGCAAAGGCGGCCCTCTCAAGGTGCCATCGGCTGCTTCATGTAGGGCCAAATTGCCACGTTGATGGTGGGGTGAAAATGGTTGAATCCCTTGTGGAATGTGTCGAGGGTTTCTTTACCATGTGTCCAGAAGATAAAAATGTCATCAAAGGAACGCTGTACCATTGATCTGGAGGAACAGGTTGTTACCAAATTGGGCAGGGCTCTTTTTGTAGAAAAAGCCCAACAGGAACTCATTAGCATAACAGACCACACCCAACAGCAGAAACTCATTAGCTTATTAGGCCACACCCCTGACAGCACAGCTCATTAGCATATTAGGCCACACCCCCATGTTACCAGGAGTGTGGTCATCCAGCCACACCCACCTTTTGCTTCTTATTCTGTTTAACTTGTTTGTTGTCAAAACCCAGGGGGTTTTATGTAGCAGGAATTCCTTTGCATGTTAGGCCACACACCCCTAATGTAGCCAATCCTAATGAGTTTCTGCTGTTGGGTATGGTCTGTTATGGTAATGAGTTCCTGCTGGGTATGGTCAACTTGGAAACCAGCCGGAACTCCATTCCTGTGAGTTCCTGCCCCAAAATAGCCCTGGTTATGGGTGAGAACAAAATGGCACCGTTCCTCCAGATCAGTGATACAGCCATGGGCACCTGCACAGCCCCACAGTATGCTAACATCTTTATGGCTGACTTGGAGCAATGCTCCCTGAACTCCCACCCACTCATACCTCTCTTATACTTGCATTACATTGCCCGCCATTACTGCAGTGATGACCCTGCCTCCCCATGCAGCTCAGGATGGTGACTAGTGGTGCAACCAATCACCACCTTCCCTGGTGATGGCCAAGCCCTCTCCCCGGCACCCAATCACCCCCCACAAATGCTTTTGCCAAGATGGCCCACCGCTCACAATGTAGGGCACACAGCATGGGATGCTGTTTGACAGGTCTCTGCTGTGCGGAATTAGGGTGAGTGCCAAAGCGCCTCGGTGGTGGCAAAAACACAGAGAGGGCCCTTAACACCACTGAGCGAGCATTTGGCTCCAAAACCCAACAGAGAGAACAAAGTCCACACTCTATGGCTGACTACTCCCCGTTCTTGGCCCCAACAGGTTCCCCATCTCCTCAGCCGGGACCTGAAGGGGTGGCCGTGCACTGATAGGTAAGCAGGGAACACTTCCCCTCAAACCCCCTTTCTCCTTGCCCTCCATCAGGAGCTGGAAGCTTTCCTGTCAAGTTGAACTCAATGCTCCCGAGGTACCATCTGGCAACTTTATGGTGTGGGGGAACCAAAGGGACATGAGAGGGAATTGTGATCACATTAACCTCATGGGCCTTAAGTGTTACAAAATGGCTCTCTCTTATCAGGTCTCAGGGACTGTCCCGGCTTAAGGGAGGGGGCTGGTGTGGGGAGTGGCAGATTAACCATTAAGCAGACTAAGCACATGCTTAGGGCACCACAAAACTGGGAAGTTAGAAACAGAAATGAGGAGGAGACGAAAGGTGTACGCTGAAACAGCAGACAGATTCTCTTGTCTGACAGATGTTCCTAATGCCACCCGATGAGATGAAATATAGAAAAATGAAATGTGGGAAAATGCCTTTCAGGTCATGAATATTGGAACGTTGATACATTTGGCCTTGAAGTGTTTCCTCCAGAAGCATGGAAATCAGGCAAGTAGCATAGCTGGAAGCTCATGGAGAGTTTTTACCCAAGACATTCCTTCTCTGTACAAACACCACGTCAAGCCTCACCACGTCAAGCCTCACCCAACACCACATCATCCCGACTTTCCAAACGCCACATCAAGCCTCCAGCATCAAGAGCTACTGGCAACACCACAGCTCTGAAGAACACCACTCCACGTGATCTGCCATGCTCTTTCCTCTTAACTTGTGAAATATTAAAATTGTGTTTTTGTAGAACTTTACGTAGCCAGAGCTTGGCTTCGTTTGTACAGTATGTCGTGTTATCATATGAATAAATTTTTGTATTGCTGCAACCTGCATTGTATAGCTGGCCAGACAGGTCAACAACTAAAATGGGCTGGGTGGGTCAGTGTGGAAAGGAGGGGGGGCACCAAGACTGGTCAGTGCTTAAGGTACCAGTGAGCCTTAATCCGTCCCTGGGTGTGGGTGTCTGAAGATGAAGAACTAGAAGTCCAGATTCTGATAGAGAAACAGAAGGGCATTGCTGGGAGTTGGCCGAAGCATCCGGGGAGTACAGGAGCTGTTAGTTTGCAATTTGTTGTTGGACAGTCAATTGACTGTTCTATGTGGGAGGGAGTACCTCTTTGCCTGTTCCACCTGTAGTTCAGTTTGATTTCTTGCATAGGGCCAATGGCCATTACAAATAAAATACAATACAACACAAGTTATAAAATGCAGAGTAGGATCTGCATTAAAACACAGGAAGTAAAAATATAGATGTCTGGCATAAAACTGCTTAAAATCATATAAGATAAAAATTAAAACATGCAAAATTACTGGAGCTACATGCATGGACAGTTTCAAGAGGGAATTAGATAAACATATGGAGCAGAAGTCCATCAGTGGCTGTTAGCCACAAGGTATAGATAGGAACTCTCAGTCTGGGGCAGGTGATGCACTCTATTCTTGGTGCTGGGGGGGGCAGCAGTGGGAGGGCTTCTAGTGTCCTGGCCCCACTGCTGGACCTCCTGATGGCACCTGGTGTGACAGAGTGTTGGACTAGATGGGCCATTGGCCTGATTCAACATTGGCTTCTCTTATGTTCTTATGTAAAATAAAATAAGGTTTGGGATAAGGTTACTAAAAAGGCCCTTAAATACCTTGACGTGACCTTGGCTATTTAGTTGGAGAGGATTTAGTCAACTCAATGCGGATTTTCTTTGCCGCTAGGGCAAAGAGTGCAACCTTGTATGCTGGCTCCACTTCTGCAAGTAAAGTTAAAACTTTTCCAGATGTGGAGCAAAGGCCCAATTTGTCTAAGATTGTGCCAAGAAACTTCTTTCTTGGGAGTGAATAAAGTGGACAATCCAGGAGGTAATGACAGAGATCTTCAGGGACTGAGCCACCGCATAGACAAAGGTGCTCACTTGCTGGCGTTTTGGTATATCTGCCTTCAAGCACTGCTGTTTGCATAGTTTGGAAACAAAGGGATGTAAAGGCTGAACGCAAGTTAATGAAAGAGATTTTAGTCAGACAATGTGCCCTGCGACGATCCACTTTAACTCCCTCCACCTGTATTCTTTTTATACATTTTCAGATAAAGAAAATACTACAGAAAATGTCATACATCATGCAGAGTGTCCCGTGCTGTCTCCATTAAAGGGAACCAACGCAGGAAAGCACTATCCCTGGAGCCCTTCACTGCTTAGAGAATTTGGGAGTGCTTAACAGCAATGTTAGGGAGGTAAGCATATAGAGCGCCTTCGAGAACATCACTCATTCGTTTTACAGATGCAAAATGCTGAGACCGGGAGGCTTGTCGTCCAATGGACCATCACAGAGTCCATCACAGGGAATTCAAAATCCACACAGAGCAAATCACTCAAGAGAGGGATCCAACTTAGGCACAGGCTACGCCCTTTACTTGTCGGAACAGGCATGATGTGAGCAAAGAATTCAGCATCTCAGGAAGATGTACCTCCCGCATCTGCCTCTTCTCCACGTGCACAACTGATGATTTAAATACAAACAGTCAAAGAAAGCTTTTGCGCACACAGCTGAGAATCCTCATGAATTCGCGAGATTTGTTGGCAGACATGGGAACATGATGAGAACCTGGGCACAGAAAGGGATGTGTTTCTTGGCTAAGAGCCCTCGGGCAACCTCTGCAAAGAGCTGGTTTTGCCACCTGTAGGAAAATGGATTAAATGAGAAGTGGTTTCCCAGCAGTTGCCTCGTTTTTCACAGGAACTCAAAATTGATTGTTAGCAATGAATGAAACACCTATCTGGAACTCCAAGCAATTGCTGCCACTCCTTTACTGTTAGTGCCACGTGTATTTGCTAGACTGTGTATGGGACTTTATCCCCAAAGAGAGGGCCAATGGATCTCTGCAGAATGGCACTACTGATTCTATGTGGGTGGCCTTTTCTTTTTTTTTTTATCAACAAGCATGCTTGCCGAGTGCCTCTGTTCCTCTCAAGGCCATGCTGTCCTGTAATGCGGGTCATATCTGAGCTGTATTACTGGAGTCCTTAGGTATTACCCCGCTCACCCAAACATTGCACAGGCAGGGATATGCTTGTGTCATCCCGGTTCCCAAGCCAAAAATTACTGCCCATTTTGCCCTTGCCTTGCTTACTTAAATGATATTGCTTTAACAGCCAACGGGCCACAAGCAGTATCACACTGAAAGAACCCCATATGATCCCCTTTTACCTTTAATTGCCTCTGACAAAAAAAAATTGCTACTAATAACATCATCCTATTATCCATATCTAATAGTAATATCTGAATTAGACTCCGTGAAGAAAGATAAAATTTGTAAGATACAAACTGCCCTAAATATTTCTTCCTCAAATCCACCCCAAAATGATAGAATAGCAAAATAACTTCTGGTCTCAATAGATCCATCCCTACCAGGGTTTGTTCCTTCCTTCCTCCCTCCCTCTTCCTTCCTCCCTTCCCCCTCCCTCCCCTCCCTCTTCCTCCCTCCCTTCCCCTCCCTCTTCCTCCCTCCCTTCCTCCCTCCCTCTCTCTTCCTTCCTTTCTCCCTCCCTCCCTTCCCCCTCCCTCTTCCTTCCTCCCTCCCGTCCTCATTCCCCCTCCCTCTTCCTTCCTCCCTCCCTCCCTTTTCCTTTCTTCCTCCCTCCCTTCCCCCTCTTCCTTCCTTCATCCCTTCCTCCCTTCCCCCTCCCTTCCTTCCTCCCTTCCCCCTCCCTCCCTTCCTTCCTCTCTCCTTTCCCCCTCCCCATTCCTTTCTCCCTCCCCCTTCCTTCCTCTCTCCCTTCCCCACTCCCTTCGTCCCTCCCTCTTCCTTCCTTTCTCCCTCCCTCC
The DNA here is from genome assembly GCA_029375565.1 of Gekko gecko. Taxonomy (NCBI): domain Eukaryota; kingdom Metazoa; phylum Chordata; class Lepidosauria; order Squamata; family Gekkonidae; genus Gekko; species Gekko gecko. Next base: position 224,128,793 of record JAPDNY010000005.1, read on the forward strand.
CTTCCCCTATCCTCCCTCTTCCTTCCTCCCTCCCTCTTCCTTCCTTCCCCCCCTCTTCCTTCCTTCCTCCCTTCCTCTCTTCCCCCTCCCTTCCCCCTCCCTCCTTCTTTCCTTCCTCCCTCCCTCCCTTCCCCCTCCCTCCCTCTTCCTTCCCTCCTCCCTCCTCCCTCCCTCCCTCTTCCTTCCTCGCTTCCTCCCTCCCTTCCCCCTCCCTCCCCAGCTTTTGGGATTTGAAGCTGCTAAGGTTTGTATTTCTCTGTGCTACACACTGAATAACTTGGCATGTTTTGCACTATTTATGTGGAAATTATATAAAATTACCAAAATGCCTTTGGAAGTTATTATTAGTTAGTCTGTCACAGTTTGTTCTTATTTGTGATAGTTGTTTCCATGATTCACTTTTTGTTTGATTGAGATCTTGCAAAGCAGCAGAACAAATCTGGAGTCCAGTGGCATCTTTAAGAACAACAAAAGGTTTATTCAAGGTATGAACTTTCATGTGCATGCACACTTTTTTCAAATACATTGGAATGGAAGGTAATAGTTAACACTTATAGACAGAGGCTGAACAGCAAATCAACATGTAACATAATGAAGATGTTTTAAGATATGTGAAGACAAAACAAACAAGCTAAGGTTATAAGGTCAACAGTTGTTCTGATTTAATTAAGGGGGCAAAAACAGTGAGGCAAAAAATGTCAGAATAGGAGATAAATGTGTAAGGTATCCTTTCTAATTGTGGGAAGTAAACTGCAATGCTCTATTCATCACCTCTCAGGTGGGGAGGCAAGCAACAGCAGCAGTTATGGTTCTGCAGCAAGATAAAACAATCTTTCCCTCTTTCCCACACACTTCTCATTCATTTCTGTCTCCTTTTACCTAATTTTTCAATGTGTGTCCCATCCCCCCCACTCTATTTTCTCTTCTTGGTCTCAAGACTTTCTCACCAGATTTCTCTTTTTAGAGGAAATGTCCTCTTTTTAAGGCGTCTGTTCTCTTTTGGGCTGTTTAAAAAAACTGATGAAAATGTCATCTTTTTGGGGTTGGGGGAGGCTGAGCCCATTTTGCCCTATAATCCCCCAGTGGAGGCAAGCTTCAGCTTAAATAGTAGGGGTATTGAAAAATGAGATTTGTCAGACAGACCATTTGTTTGAAGCAGTCAGGAAATATGTCCCCTTCTTTACTTTTCAAAATATGGCAGCCCTATCTCATCCTTATCCTTCTTGGTGACACAATGGCACTGGTTCTGCTGGGCTTCCAACCTCCCCCCCTTGCTTGCACTGTGATTCTTTGCTTGACATCAGCTGGCATTGCCACAACAGCATTGGGTCTACTGGACACTGTACATTGTGCTGGTTCTGCTGGGCTTCCTGATCCCCCCTTGGACTGTGATTCTGTGCCTGACATCAGCTGGCATTGCCACAATGGCACTGGGTTTTGTTGGGCACTCTGTTGATTGCACTGGTACTGCTAGATACTCTGTACATTGCTGGGCTTGCAAAAATGCCCCCCCTTCAGTTTCTACTGCAGATATTCTCTGGTTTGACTTTAGTTTCATTTTGGAACAATGAAGGATGGGGGTACCTTCTTTGGGGGTGGTCAAGAGAGCATTTAGCTTGCAGGGAATCTCTCTGCTGGGTGTGTGTTAATTTTTGTGTTCACTGGTGCTGTCACTCCAACAAACCGGTTTCTCTCCAAGGTGTTTGCTTAGACCAGCCTGATTAGCTAATAAGCTGCAGCTGAGAAACATCAAGCGGAGTTGTCAGTTGCCAGCAATGTGGGAAGACTCTTTAGAGACAGCCTCGTGATTAGTTGAAGGGGCTGATAGGCTCAAGCTAGTTTTTCTCATAAGAATGACTAGGCAGAAGTCCAGTTAGCTTCCTAAGTTCCACCTTTCTCTTGGGGATGCTGCTTGTGGTCTGCTCCAGACTGGCTGATGGAACCACAAACCTTGGACAGTGTTCTTGTGAGTAGTTAGTGAATTGGCTTTGTTGTTTTCTTGCATTTTTCTTGCTGAACTGTGTGCCCATCCCTTTTCTTTTAACCATTTTGTCTTTGTAAATAAATATTTATTGTTACTGCAGAGGGAGTTTACTGGACCAAAACCAGATAAGCCTTAGCTATCTTACCATGCCCCCAGTGCACTATCTTCACAGGGGGGTAGCGAGTTTCTTAGTTAGAGGCACCACATTTTCAGCATGGCTGCTGGTGCCTTTCCTCAAACACCCCCCCCCCAAGTTTCAAAAGATTGGACCAGAGGATCCAATTCTCTTGAGTCCCAAAAGAAGCTGCCCCCATCCTCCACTATTTCCAATGGAAGGAAAGCATTTAAAAGGAAAACAGTCCCTTTAAATGTGATGGCAGCTCCCCTGGAACTCTCTTCAGAGTTCCCTCTCCCAGAGCCTCCTGGTAAGTTGTCCCCCCCACCCACGTGTTGGCCTCACCTGGCAACCTGAGTCAACACAGCCAATCAGATCTTCAGTGCCATATCTGAAGCCCTGTTGGGTGAGCATCCCACCTGGCCCCACCTACTTTAAAAAAACACTTGGTGAGCATAAAGAAAAGTTTTGGTAGGTGTCATGGCACCCATGGGCACCATGCTGGAGACCCCTGTCCTAGATCTCCCATGGTCAGGTTGGAATTTCAATCTGCATTATTGCAATTGTTCTGCTTCTGTCTAACCCTCTGTTTTGGTTGCTTCCATTTTATTTTTCTCTTTGTGTGTTCAAAATTCATTCATAAATACAATTTCTTAAAAGCAGAAATAAGGGCGATGGAATGAAGAACTAATTGGGCTCATTGTTGTGCTACCCAAGCTTGAGGATCTTAACCCCAATGGGGTGTGATGCCCAGCCTGCTTTGCCATTAATTCAATGGAATGCCTGGAAGCGGAGAACATCAGTTGCACCAGTGGGGAGACCAAATTCTTGGAGTCAGCTGTTCACACCTCCGTAGGTGAGCAGAGGTGCTCTGTACATCTTTCTGTGTGAGAAAGAACAGCTTTGTATGTATCGTCATAACTTCAGTGCCTGAGAATGTGATTCAATTGGGTTCTGCTCCTCCTTGGGGGCTACTTTAAGGTAAGGGTATCCAGGGACTGAGCCCAAGAAAGAGGAGACTAATTTCATGGCACCATGGGTGGTTTATGAAAGCCAGCACTGTATATTCTGAACAGCAGCATCTCTCCAGGGTCTCAGACTAACACTTTCCACGAGACCCACAACCTCGTGGGCTTGGTTGAAAGAATTGGGACTTCCCCAAGGACTTTCCCGACATTTGCTATTGTACCAGGACTTCCCCGACATTTGCTATTGTACCTAGTAGTGAAATAGACATTTGCGGAATCCAGATGGGGTGAGACATTTTCAAACTCTCATTATTTGTGGATGATCTAGCCATGTCTATCACAAAGCCTTTTGAGTCTTTACCAGTTGTGTTCTTCTGGTATTCTGGTATTCAGTTGTGTTAAGGATTTCACATTCTTTTATGGGAGGTGGAGGGGAATCTCAGGATGTAGAGTTAATTTAAATAAATTAATCTGGATGGGCAATAGCATGGCTGTATCTCAGAAGAACGAACTTGCTCATTTAATAGGCATATCATGGCATTGTCATCCTATATCTAGGGATTTGGGTTCAGGAAAATTTGAGTAAAGTTGTGGACATTAATTATAGGAAACTTATCTCAGAATCAGAAACTCAGTCAAACAAATGGAGATTACTCTTGGCCGGGGAGGACTGCTACTATCAAAATGTTTTACAAGGATTGCTGTTTTTATTTATGAATAGTCCCGTGTCAATCAATCCAAGAATATTAAAAAGTTGGCAAAGGTGGATCCTTCAGTTTGTCTGACAAAACAGCCCCCCTAGAGTTTCTGCTAGGATCCAGTATCAGAGACTTAAGTGTGGTTGACTGGGTATGCCTAATATATATTTTTATTACCAGTCTGTCAGATAAAGCTCACTATTAAGATGGTTTACGCCAGATAAGAATTTGAGTGCTGTTGAAAAAGTAATCAACAAGAACTTATCAACTATCATTTGGTTTGTTGCCAAGTAAAAGAAATATGAGTTCGAGAGTATTAACACCGACCTAAGCTTTTGGAGAAAATTGGGACCATTATTGAGTCCTGCTCTATCACCACTGACATCTTTTTTTAATATAATGAGGAAGTGCGAGATGTGAGCTCTTTAGCTTTCTTCCATAGCAGAATATATCTTAATCTGTCTACAGATGAAAGTATGTTGAGTAATGAGGGGATTCTCTCTTGTGATCAAATTGTAGCTAAAATGAAGGGAGAAAGACCACGATTGTTTCCTATCTTCCAGATTAGGTATATTATTTCAACACTGATTCAGAAGTATGGGAAATTCCAGCAGAAAAGAACTTTTGAAAGAAATTAATAATACCTCGCTACCTGGCAAAGTGCATGATTTGTATGCACTAATATTGAATCAAGAGGTAATATGTGATAAACCCCTGAGGGAATGGAAATGGTGGCCGGGAGAAGAGGTAACAGTTAGTGAGTGGGTATGGATCTCTGTGAGAATACCAAAGAAGTTGATCTCTGGTAACTGTAAAGAGAACTTTTATAAGATCCTGTATGATTGGTATCTAACGCCATATAAATTGGTTCGAATTTACTATATACCCATAAATATTTATCGGAAATGCCATTCTCCAGGGGCAGACCAATTCCATATCTTTTGGAAATGTACTGGAATACAGAGGTTTTAGTTCTCAGTATTGGAAATAATTCATGAGATTATTAGCTATGACATCCCATTGACCCTAAAGAGGTGATGGAAAATACAGGTTTGGAGTTAGTGGCCAAATTCACAATTGCTGCTAGAACGGGTATTGCCAAATACTGGAAGTGGGTGGAGGGCCCTACAATATCTGAATGGCTTTACAGAATTTGGAACATTGTTTATTTTACTAAATTAACATATTATAAAGGTCTCTTGGGTGGTGAGAATTTGTATGAGGACAAATTCTTAAAGTACTGGACATTTTTTCATTATGTTTGGAATAATAAACGTGAGGAGGGTATATGCCTATATCCTGTCCTTATATATATTTGAATTTTGGTTCCACAGAATTCTATGCTTGTCATAATTGATTCGGCTCAAGAACTGGCAGTCAGAAGACACTGGCCAGGGCTGACTGGCTGCTTCGCAAAGTCCTGCCCACGTCAGCCTCAGTTGGTGTTTTCAGCTCAGTCTGCTCCAGTCCTCTGACAGGAGAGGACCGTCTGGAGTGTGAGCGCAGGGACAGGCCCTCAAGGCTGAGGCAAGTGAGAGAAGCCCTTTTCCGCCCTCCCCACACCATTCCCTGGGCCTTCTATGAGGGGACTAGGCCCAGAGAAGGCCTTTTCCGTCCCCCACATGCCATCCCCTGGGCCTTCTATGGGGCACTAGGCCCAGAGAAGGCCTTTTCCGTCCCCCACATGCCATCCCCTGGGCCTTCTATGAGGGGACTAGGCCCAGAGAAGGCCTTTTCCGTCCCCCACACGCCATCCCCTGGGCCTTCTATAGGCGCTAGGCCCAGAGAAGGCCTTTTCCGTCCCCCACACCCCATCCCCTGGGCCTTCTATGGGGCACTAGGCCCACAGGAGGCCTTCTCCGCCCCCCACGCCATCCCCTGGGCCTTCTATGGGGCAGTAGGCCCAGAGAAGGCCTTTTCTGCCCCCACATGCCATCCCCTGGGCCTTCTATGAGGGGACTAGGCCCAGAGAAGGCCTTTTCCACTCCCCACATGCCATCCCCTGGGCCTTCTATGGGGCAGTAGTGTAGGGAGCAGGCGATGCGATCAGCTGTAGTGCTGGCAGACCACACCGCGGCTGCGCATCCTGCTGCCCCTCTCACCCTATCAGCGGTGGACACCTTGTACTGCACTGTCCGTCCAATCCCCTCTGTACACGTTGCCCTCTGACCTATAAATAAAGCAGCGCTCCTAAGTCGGGAGGTCAGCTTTCGCCACACTCGTCTCGTCTCGTTTCTTCCCGACAAGTGGTGACCCCGACGTGATTCCTGGCGCCTCCCTGCTTGCCCGACTGTGATAGTCTACGGTGCACCTCAGCTTCGGCTCCCTTTTTTCAGGTAAGTATGGGGGAATCATTGTCCAAAGAGCAGATTGAGCATGCGACAGAACTGGCGGCGCTGATAAAAACCATGGCCCGCGACGAGACGGTGTCAGCAAAAGAGATCCAAGAGCTTCTCCGAGAGGTGGATTGCCAATGTCCTTGGTATCCCCTCCGGGGTAGCTTAAAGCCGCAGGATTGGGAAAAAATAGGGCGGGAACTTAAGGGCGAACCCCGGGCCCCCATAAACCTTCTGTTAACATGGCAGAAGGCCTTTGCGGCGGTCTGTGCATTCTCACCGGCAGAGAATGCCCTCTTACAATCTACTAAGCCGCCGCCGGACGACCCTGGGGCATCGCCGCCTCCCTACCTGTACCCTGCTCTGACTTCTTTGAATATTTCTGATCAGCCGTTGGCTCCGCAGGCTTTGCCTCAATATCCGCCACCAACTGTACGCAGTAAAGTGGCACAGGCCATCGCTACCGCTCGTAAAGAGGGTACGTTGGACCCCACGGAAGAATGGAACGGAGAGTCACCCGCCTTCTTCCCCTTACACGGACTAGGAACCCCAATAATGCTGACGAGCTCCAGCTTAACTGGGAGCCACTTCCGTACAGCGTGCTCAGAGAGCTCAACAAATCCATCAAAGACTTCGGCCTCAAATCCTCCTACGTGCTAGGAACTATTGAAGGCCTCTCGAATGGTTATAAAATGCTCCCACGAGACTGGAAGGATCTGTTTCGCATGGTCCTTTCCCCCTCTCAATACGTGGTTTTTGACAGCGAGTATAAGGCTGCCGCTACTGCTTCAGCCTCGGCGCAAATTACTTACGATCAGATGTATGGCGCTGGTCCATTCGAGCCGATAGAAGCCCAAGTACAGCTCCCCGACGAGCACCTCGCGGCTACTGGCCTATGTGTATTACGGGCCATCCGCCGCGTCCCCGTCACCGATCGGCCCGCCAAGTCCTTTAGTCTCATCAAACAAGGCAATGGTGAACCTTATGGTGCCTTTGTAGATCGCTTGCAGGAGGCGATAGCGCGCCAACTTGACAATCCACAGGCCCAAAACGAACTCTTGGTTAAGTTGGCTTATGAGAATTCCAACACTGACTGCAAGCGCATTCTCACCCCTATCGTCCACCGCCCGGACTACACCCTCGCTGAAATGCTTACAGCGTGTGCTGAGGTAGGGTCCAAAAGTCACGAAATGGCGTTCCTCGCCGCCGCCCTTCGAGGGGGGGAGGAGCGGGGGAAAGCCCACCGGGAACTGCTTTAACTGCCAAAAGCCCGGCCATTTCAGAGCTCAGTGCCGCGCCCCTGGGGGTGGGGCAGCGGCCGGAAAAACACCTCTCAGCGAAACCAGCAGAAACCTAACAAGAAGTGCCCTAAATGCAATAAAGGCTATCACTGGGCTAGTCAATGCCGGTCCGGGCCGCATGGAGAGGGGGCAAAAACTAGTCTCCGGGCGTGATTCCCGCCCCGGTCAAATGGAATCTGCATCCTCTGTCACCATTGCCCTCTCGACCATCGCACGAGCCACGCAACCCCTCCCTGGGGAAGTGACTTGCATTCCTATGCAATTCTTGGATCACGTTCCAGGCTCTCATGTGTTGGTCCTGCCGCTCTCCTCGGCGGGAGAGCAAGGAATTTTGTAATCCCGGAGGTCAAGGCTTGCCCCGCCCCGGAGGTTCCACTCGTGGTGCAAGCCTGGAGTAATCTCCCCTTTGATCTCCCGGCGGGGGCCACTATTGCTAACTGCGTGCCCCTCACGGGTCCGCAGGGCCCGGCGCCTTCTTCTTCTTCTTCCTTGCAGATCGCTCTCGTCCGCCAGGACATCCGGACGGAAAAGCCCTTGCGTGAGTATGCTGTAAACGGGAAACGCCTCTCTGGCCTCCTGGATACGGGCGCTGACGTGTCGGTCATCACCAAGGAACAATGGGATCCGAAATGGCCACTGGAAGCCAGCCCATCTGTCTGGGGGGTTGGCGGGGAAAGTAGTGCCGTGCAGAGCGCCTCTCAACTCGTAGTACGCTCTGTCCTCTCTGGTGATCTGTTGGGATATATCCAACCGGTCGTCGTCCCCATCGGCGTCAACCTGTGGGGGCGGGACTTGTTACGGCAGCTGAGAGCCCACGTCGTCCTTGATGAGTGACCCTCCCACTCCGCCCCGCGCAGTTGCGCCCCGCGCAGTTGCGCTCACTTGGGTCGCCTCCGCCCCCGTGTGGGTGGAGCAATGGCCCCTGCCTCTGGACAAGCTTACGGCTCTCCATGCCTTGGTGCAAGAACAATTGGACAGTGGGCACCTTACCCCTTCCACCAGTCCGTATAATAGCCCCGTGTTTGTCATCAAAAAGAAATCAGGGAAGTGGAGGCTTCTGCACGACCTCCGAGCAATCAATAAACTCTTACAGCCTATGGGTCCCCTTCAGTGCGGGCTACCTAACCCCAATCTTATCCCCGCACGATGGGAAATGGCTATAGTGGATCTCAAAGATTGCTTTTACACTATTTCGCTGCAGCCCCAAGATCAACCATATTTTGCCTTCACGGTCCCAGCACTGAATGCGGAGCGCCCCACCCAGCGTTTTCAATGGGCCGTCCTCCCTCAGGGGATGCTCAATTCGCCCACAATGTGTCAGCTGTTTGTGGATCAGGCCCTATGTGCATTTCGCACCCAGCACCCGCAGGTCCGGGTGCTGCATTACATGGATGACATTGCCATTGCCGCTCCAACTTTACCTCAGGAGTGGAGGTCTGATCTTCAACGTGCCCTTGCAGCTTTTGGTCTTCAAATAGCCCCAGAGAAGGTCCAAACGCATGAGCCCTTCTTATATTTGGGTCACAAGGTGTTTGCTTCATATGCTATGCCTGTTTTACCCTTTTTGACCCTGCCCAACCCATTGACATACGTTCAATTGCAGCAATTTCTGGGCTCAATTAATTGGATTCGCCTTTATTATCGGTTAACCACTGATCAGCTTGCGCCTTTATTCAGTGCTCTCCGGCGCGGTCGGCAACCCGACGATCGCATAACCCTTACGGATGCTGAACTGGCGGTCGTCACCTTACTTAATAACCACATGGCGACCCGCTGGGTTGATCGGTGTGAGCCGGATGAGCCCGTTCACCTCGCCATTATGCGGCCTCAAGCGCAATGCCTTGGATTTCTGTTTCAACAGCCTTCCCCTGGCCGCCCCTCTGTTGTCATTTTAGAATGGCTCCATCTCGCTCATACTGCGCACAATACCATCTCTACTCTGGAAGCCATGACGGCGGCTCTGATCTCTCGGGGCCGTACCCGTTCTAAAGCCCTCCTGGGACAGGAACCTGCTACAGTGGTAGTTCCTTTCCCGAAGGACCCGTGGGATCACGCCTTCCGCAACAGTGATCTCCTGCAACTCAGTCTCATTGCCTATGTCGGGGAAATATCTCACCATCTCCCCAAGGATCCCAGGATTCAGATTGTTCCCTTATGTCCCTTTCAATTTGTTCAATTGTTGTCTCCTGTTCCGCTCCGCGGCGTCACCCTCTTTACCGATGGGGGGCCCACCAGGGGAGCGGTTACATGGCAAGACGCTTCCGGCCAGTGGTGTAGCCGCCACACCGGACCCCAAATTTCTCCGCAACGTTCTGAACTTGCCGCCGCTGTCGTTGCGGCCTCGCTTTTCCCTGCTGAACCCATGAACGTCATCACTGACAGCCTCTATGTGGCCAATGTCTTGCGGCGCATTGAGGGCAGTTACGTCTCGCCCGCTTGTGACAGGAACCTCCTGTCCCTTTTCCTTTCCCTCCAACAACACCTCTCGCGTCGGACGGCTCCTTTTTACGTGGCTCACATTCGTAGCCATCAGCCGTTCCCCGGGGTGCTGACTGAGGGAAATGACCGTGCTGACGCCCTCACTAGCGCCTATCCCCTGTCGGCTATCACCGACCATGACATCCACCATCAAAACGCCAAGGCTCTGGCTCGGCAATTCGGCCTCCCTCTTTCCGAGGCACGGGCCATCGTTCAGCAGTGCCCCCAATGCTCTGGGAACTTCTCCTTTCCCTCCACGGGCATCAACCCCCGCGGCACTGCTGCCAACGATCTATGGCAGATGGATGTCACCCACTTGCCAGGTTTCGCCCCGTGGAAGTACATCCATGTGTGTGTTGACACCTACTCTGGATACATCCATGCCACCCCGCAAAAGGGTGAGCAGGTTAAACATGTCACTTCCCACCTTTTGCGGGCCATCGCGGTCATGGGCAAGCCACTCGCCCTCAAGACCGACAACGGTCCCGCCTACTGCTCTACCCTCTTTGCCGACTTCTGTTCCAAGTGGTCCATCCGCCACACTTTTGGAATCCCCTACAACTCCACGGGCCAGGCCGTCGTCGAGCGTGCCAACCGGACCCTTAAGACGGCCCTCTCTGCTCATTCGCAGAAGGGGGAACTGCCTCCCTCCTTGCTGGCAAGGGAGTCCGCCCTTGCCTCGGTCTTATTTACGCTCAATCACTTGAACCTCTGTACGTTTAACTCTCAACTTTTTACCCGCACACAGCGTCATTTTCAGCAGGACCTCCCCCTCCCTCGCGCACAGGTCCGATATCGGCGTCCACCGAGTCCCGAGTGGCTCGGTCCTGCACCGCTCATCACCTGGGGCCGTGGCTACGCCGCAATTCAAACATCAACCGGTCCCGTGTGGATTCCAGCTCGCTGTGTCAGACCGTGGAACCCGGATGGCGTGACACAACAGCCTGGAGAATCCCATTCCGGAGTTCAACAGTCGCGCGACTCTCCGTGTTCCAGTGACGCAGCAGCGACGTCGTGAGCGAGGACATCGGGCTGCGCCCATTACCTGGGGCGCAGTCAAACGCCTCACCGACCAAGCCACTGCCCTGCTGCACGAAACTGACAAGGAAGCAACGCCCGAACATCTTTTCCTAGCCCTGATAGCTTGTATTAACAAGAACTCTTGTCTCGCCCTTATCTGTTGCTTATCCCTCCTTTTGACTCCCGCAGCAGCCTTGCCGCTTCAGCATGACGACAACCCACACCCCAACCTGTGGCTTCGTCATGCCTCGTACATGTTTCATCATCACGGGACCAATGTGACTCTTGTTTATGAGCCTCCAATGGCTGCGGCGGGCATGTCCTTTCTACCTACTCCCTTTAATGTTCCTGAACTGGTACTCAGTCACCTACAGAACTTGAATCGCTCTAATTTGTTTGTACCTCGGGTAACTGATCTTAATCAAACTGCCTTTCGCACCTTTTCCTACCATCGACAATTACCAGGTCTGTGTTTTTGCTGTTATGCCGCCAATGCTGCCTTTAGCAAATGGCAATATAAGGCTGGCGCCGATCGGCACTGGGGAAGCAAGGCAAAGAATCAGACCGCTTGCCTTGATCATTTTTATCTTCACGGCATGTATAATTCCTCTTTTGTCCCTAATGTAACCCTTATGCATGCTTCTCTGGCTGATATTTATTATCGGCTGCCTATGTTTTCTGCAAAGGCCTCTACCCTCTTAGGTGGTTCTATATGTGGTAACTGGGTCATCAAGGACCCCAACTTATGGTTCTTCTGGGGCGGTGGGATTGCTACCAACTACCACCCTGGAAGATATCAGTGCGCCTCTGTCGGATATCTCACACTTCCGGTTCAAGTGGTAGCGTCACATTGCGGCCCCAGGGCTCGCCGCGCGGTCCTGGGACCGCAATGTTCCGACAAAGTGATTGTTGAGAAGCAGCTGAGTGGCGGCTCCACTGGGCTCCGAGCCTTCTTGGGCTCGCTCACTGGTGTCCTCACTCTGGGCTCATACCCTGGAATCATGGTCCAGGAGAACAGGGCCTCCATCATCGGTCTCACTTGTCGTTTGGAAAAATCCATCAACGCTACCACCGAGTTAGTCGGGGATCTGCAGACTGAAATCCGGAGTCTGCATCAGGTACAACTCCAACACCGCTTCGCCTTAGATTTCCTTCTTGCCCGGCAAGGAGGTTTTTGCCGTTTCATCGGCTCAGCAGGGTGTGCAGTTCGCTTCCAGGACCTAAACAGGACCATTGAAGACGAACTGGCACAGCTGCGAAAATCTATCACCAACAATGTCGTGAGCACGGGTTGGAGCCCCCTTGATTGGTTCTCTTCGTGGCTCCCGGATGCCACCTGGCTCCGACAGTTGTTATTTGGCCTCATATCATGCGCTGCTGTCGCTATTAGCCTTTGCTGCTGTGTTCAATGTATTCCTAGCCTCGCGGCCATGCTAGGATCTTCTAAAGAAACCTTGCAACGCCGCGCTATGTATTATGCTTACCACCAGCTTAAAACAACAAAGGGGAGATGTAGGGAGCAGGCGATGCGATCAGCTGTAGTGCTGGCAGACCACACCGCGGCTGCACATCCTGCTGCCCCTCTCACCCTATCAGCGGTGGACACCTTGTACTGCACTGTCCGTCCAATCCCCTCTGTACACGTTGCCCTCTGACCTATAAATAAAGCAGCGCTCCTAAGTCGGGAGGTCAGCTTTCGCCACACTCGTCTCGTCTCGTTTCTTCCCGACACAGTAGGCCCAGAGAAGGCCTTTTCCGTCCCCCACACGCCATCCCCTGGGCCTTCTATGGGGGCAGTAGGCCCAGAGAAGCCCTTTTCCGTCCCCCCCACACCATTCCCTGGGCCTTCTAAGGGGGCAGTAGGCCCAGAGAAGCCATTTTCCGTCCCCCACACACCATCCCCTGGGCCTTCTATGGGGGCAGTAGGCCCAGAGAAGCCATTTTCTGTCCCCCACAAATCATCTTCTGGGCCTTCTATGGGGGCAGTAGGCCCAGAGAAGCCCTTTCTCCCCACACACTGTCTACTGCCCCCATAGAAGGCCCAGGGGATGGTGTGTGGGGACAGAAAAGGCCTTCTTTGGGCCCAGAGAAGCCCTTTTCTGCCCCTCTTCCCTTCCTTTACCCCTTTCCCTTTCTTCCTCTCTCCTTTCTTTCTCTCTTCCCCCTATTCCTTCCTTCCTTCCTTTCTCCAACCCTCTCTCCCTTCCACCTCCCTCCCTTCCTTTCTAGGGCCCATTGTCTTCCACCACAACGGGCTTTGCTCCCTAGTGGTGTGTGTGTGTGTGTGTGTGTGTGTGTATAAACGTAGAGTTTTGAAAATATTGTGTGTATTGTATAGCTATATGGTTTTTTATGGCCTGAGTAACATACCACGTAGTTTACAAATCTCATAGATGTACAAGAAAAGGGCCTTTTTATCTGTTTACAATTTTGCCACCTCTTAAATATCAGATCCCTAAAAGGTTTGATTTGTGTTAAAACTGACAGAAAAACTTCATAGCCAAAAGTCACAAAATGTGTTCACAGGGACTAATCAATTGATATATGTGACTTCTAAGCTGCTTGTTTGGCTATGAAGTTTTTCTGTCATTGATTATGTTATTGGCTATATAGAGATTGCATTACAAAAGACTTCAAGACTTGGTTAGCATAAAAATTAGATTTTAATGATATACCGATAGTTCTTAGAGAGGTATTGAATACGTGGTCTTGGCCTCCTCTTTATTGGTCAGTGACACACACAGAGATGTTTTCTGCACAAACTGGTCTCCTCGTTCCTGCATTTGTGTTCCTTCACGGCTTTCTTTACTTCTGCAGAGGTATTTTCAGTCCGAGGAGCAAAACCGAAGTTTACTCCCACTTGTGGTGTGGCAAGGGAATTTCTGGAAACAGGGAAGTCTGAGGCTGTGCTGCAAGAGAGGACAAACTTCATTTTTTTCACCTCGGACTGAAAATACCACTGCAGAAATGAGTGGAAGAGGTAGAGGAATACAAATGCAGGAGTGGGGAGGCCCATTTGTGTAGAAAACGTCTGAGCACCCCAATTTTGCTCCACCTGGAGGCAGGCAACCCTAGACGGCTCCCCTGCCTGCCTGTTTAGAAATTAATCATTTCTTCAGTTCTGACTGACCCCTGCCGCCTTGCTGTGGCAGCATACCTCTCCAACGGCCTTTGCCAAACTCATGCAAAGGGCTCAGAAGCAGAGAAAGGCATCGGAGGACTAAAAGGGTAAGGCTGGATTATTAAGCAAGAGAAAATTCTCCATCTGTTAGGAAATTTTTGAATTTAGGGCTCGCCAGAGCCATCCTTCCCATTCTGATCAATGCTACCTTCAGCACACTGGAGAAAGAGACCAATGTTGATGTTCTTTTTTTTCTTTCACAGGTTTTGTTGAAGACGAAGCTGATATATATATATTTCCAAGGATGCGCAACACCAAGAGCATGTTTAGCTCTGCTTCCAGAGGCTGAAACATTCTCCAATAAACTGAACCTCAACTTCACCAAACTACTGTGCACCCAAGGCCATAAAGACTTGACAGTGTGAACAGGGGAGTCCAAAGCCTGCCACTCTTTGGAGTCCACCGTTTTTGGATGAGGAAAAGGAAGTTGGGGGCCAAGGGAATAGAACATAAAAGGTCTGGCATTCCGGACTCCTGGGTTGCCTTCTCTGTGGAGGGAGGCAGTGAAGGGGGCAAGTGAGGGAGGGAGCAGAAGACATTTGAAATTTTGGAGGCCGAAGCTAGTGACAGTCTGATGTGCAGGATAAATCTTCACTGAACCACAGTCCATATAAAGCTCCATGACAAATATAGCATATTCAATGTGTATGAGTGTGTGTGTTTCTAAAACAAGTCATATGTCAGGGAACAGAAGGGGGGAGGGATTGCAGATGGAAGGAATGGAATCTGAATAATTTTCAATGCCCAGCCCAGATCCATGCAAATAGGGTGTTTATTGGCACAGGCAATAGATTGAGGCACCTATTGTGATGTATCCACAGGAGATCCATCACCAGCTGTAGGGATGCAACCCAGGGATATTTAACAGGATTCAGGCAACACAAGGCATTTCTGCACTGACAGCTTGCTCTGGAGAATCTGCGAAGTCAAGCCTTAAAGGGTTGACTTTGCACACAACTATTCTACAAACAAACAAATACTATGGCTGTCTTTTAAGGGCTCTTCCTCATCGCGGTAAACTGCTACAGCCAAACCAGCTTGAAACTAGCCTCAAAGAACTAGGGCAGTCTTCCCAAAACTTTTACACAAGTTATGCCCTCTTGGACCCGAATGGTGTTTTTCCAAGCCTTCCCCAAATGTTTATTGTCTAAGGCTAATAAAGTAGCCTGGCTCCAGGGTGACAAACAGGCACCACAGGACCCTATTGTTGGGAAGAAACAATTGTGTGAGGTACAAATTGATCTTTTTAAATTTTGATACACTGGTCCTCCCGTATTTCCTATTACACTGGGACACAATTGGATTTCAAAGAAATGCGCGGTCTCAATTCTCATCGTTTTCAGCACCTCACCAGTCCAGTTCTTCCCACCTGTTGCCTTGAGACTCCTGCCCTTGGCTTATAAATGCCGTGGATCCCCCGTTTCAGCATCGGCTGCCTCTGTCGATTCATCTCTGATCCAACTCCTCTCTGGCTATCCCGTTCTCTGTTACTATGCAGGCACTCCTAAGCATATGTCTCCTTCCGGCCGTCGTTTCTACAGGTGAATAGGAACTCAAAGTCCTGGGAAGGGAATAATATCTAGGAAGGGACTATGCAGCGGCCTACAGCATGGAGGCTGAGAATCTCGTGAGTGTTCCAAAGAGATAAGGAAGAGATGGGATTTATACCTCGCGCTTCACTACCCAAGGGAGTCCCAGAGCGGCTTACAAACTCTCTTCCCCTCCCCACAGCAGGCACCCTGTGAGGTAGGTGGGGCTGAGAGAGCTCTGACAGAAACTGCTCTTCTTCAAGAACAGCCATGCCAGAACTATGGTTTGCCCAAGGTCATCCAGCAGGTGCAAGTGGAGGAGTGGGGAATCAAACCCGGTTCTCCCAGATTAGAGTCTGCACACTTAATCACTACACCAAACTGGGATTATATCAGGCAGGAGGAAGGATGTCTACAATGCAGGAATCTCAGATGGGAGATAGAGGTCTAGTAGGCTACAGTGTGAGGCAGGAGAACAAAGGCCAGGGCTATTTTTGGGCAGGAACACACAGGAAGGGAATTCTGGCTGTCTCCCGAGTTGGTCACGCCCAGCAGGAACTCATTAGCATAATAAGCCACACCCAACAGCAGAAACTCGTTAGGATTGGCTACATTAGGGGTGTGTGGCCTAACATGCAAAGGAGTTCCTGCTACAAAAAAAGCCCTGGGTTTTGACAACAAACAAGGTAAACAGAATAAGAAGCAAAAGGTGGGTGTGGCTGGATGACCACACTCCTGATAACATGGGAGTGTGGCCTAATAGGCTAATGAGCTGTGCTGTCTGGGGTGTGGCCTAATATGCTAATGAATTCCTGCTGGGCTTTTTCTACAAAAAAGCCCTGACAAAAGCTACAGGGCTTTTGCAGATCTGGGGAAGGTATCAAAAGTGGGTGGAAGAAACCAGGATTCCTTGTTCCTTTGGAAGAAGAAAACAAGGATGAAAAGATTCCTGGGCTTACCTAGAAGAACCAGGGGAAAAAAATAAACCCATGTTCTTCTGAGTCCATATCAGTATTAATGCATTAGTGACCCAAGTTGACGGGCTGGTTCACACTGCTTGCATCTAGTGAAGTAGGCCGTTGCTCATAGAAGCCAATCCATAAAATACCACCCAGATGTGCAAAAGTGTCTAGAGGCTTGTAGTGAAGTGACAGGAAGGAGCTCTTCATTAGTGGAGGTTAGAGGAAGCAAGAAGAGCCTTGCCAGACATTTTACTTCCATGAGCCACTCCTGGTTCTCAAAAACAGGAAAGTGACCACAGGCTCAATAAAGTTGGAGGTCCCTGCTAAGGA
Source organism: Gekko gecko (assembly GCA_029375565.1). Lineage (NCBI taxonomy): Eukaryota > Metazoa > Chordata > Lepidosauria > Squamata > Gekkonidae > Gekko > Gekko gecko. The sequence continues at coordinate 224,145,695 of JAPDNY010000005.1, forward strand.
GAACACCAAGGCTGATTTCCCACAAGCGTTCCTCCACGCTCGCTCGATGGTAGGTGTCAATTTCACACTAAGTGCTGCATGCCGCATTTTGCCCCACAGCTTTGCGGGATTTTCCCCACATCTGCTCAATCCTGTTTTTTGAGGATTGAGTAGATGCGGGGGAAACCACGCGAAGCTGTGGGGCAAAACGTGGCCGTGCAGCACTTAGTGTGAAATTGACACGTACCATCAGAGCAAAAGGGAAGAGCCAAGACGGAGCAGCCCTTGTGAGAAATCAGCCCGAGGCTACTGAAGGTTGAAATTAGACATAAAGTTGGGAGAGTCTTGTGCTTAACCCTTGAAAGAATCATATATGAAGTATACAATGGGTGACCTAACCTAAAGAGCCAAAGATATGTGAAGCTCAGGGGACCTTCTTTTTTCACTTTTGTGGCACTGTCCACAAAGGGTGGGGAAAGAAAGTATGGTGGCTGGAGAGAGTTCAGTCCATTCTGTGAGGCCATTCTGCTTTTTAAAAAGATGTTCAAGCCGACAAATGCATACACAAAACTCTAAGAACGGGTCCCAGCTGGGTCCAAGATTTCAGCCCTATAGAGCAACAGGTACTGTGCCAAAAGGCCAATTCTGCTGCATTTGGATGGAGGTGGTGGTGGGGGGAATCGACACAACTCCCATGAAAGCTATAGGTACAGGCACTCTGTCTGCCATTCACAAAAGAAATCCCAATGAGGATAGACTCCTGTTTAAGAACACGCCAGGTGAACTGCAGGAAATGTCAACCTCAAAAAGGACAGCTTCTTTCCTCTAGCATTCTCCCGGTGGAGACCAGGTGGTCGACACAATAGGAAGGGCTCCGTTCAGAAATAGAGCTGATAGAAGCAAACCTATTCCAGACCTTATGCTCTAAATTTTCATTAGTTTTAAGCCTGCATAGAAACAAGATGGGAAGACAGCATAGGGTTACGAGGGTTGCCAGCCTCCGGGTGGGGCCTGGAGATCTCCCGCTTTTGCTACTGATCTCCAGCTGACAGAGATCGGCTTCCCTGGAGAACATGGCCACTTTGAATGGTAGACTCTGTGGCACTGTCCCTTGCTGAGGCCCCTCCCCTCCCCAAACCCTGCCCTCTCCTGGATCCACCCCCAAAGTCTCCAGGTATTTTTCCAACCCAGACCTGGCAACCCTAAGGATTACCAACATCAAGGCTGGGCCTGGAATAATCTGATCAGTTTCCCTGGAAGGAAATGGCAGCTTCAGAAGGTGGGCTCCCTGGCATTACAGCCTTGCTGGGGTCCCACACTACTCTGAAACGCCGCCCTCCTCAGGCACGGCCCCCAAATCTCCAGGAATTTCTCACTCTGACATTGGCAACCTTAAGGCAATGGTTTCTCAGAAGACGTGCTCTCAGTTACCCCGGACTTGCCTGATGACTGAGCCGGCAATGGTTGAGAGCATAGTGGCTGCTGGCTTCCACCGGCTTCGCTCATCCGGCACGGCCACCATATTGGACTCATCGAAGATGGCTGTCGCCGGCTACCGGTGCAGCCACGCCTGCCTCCCGTTTGTCTGCCTCCTGCTGCTCACAACCAACACCGATCTAACTACGCCCGCCACTGGGCCACAGGAGTTGGAGCACCGACTGGGGAGTCAGGGGGGTCTTCTACCCCCCCCCCCCGGAGTCAGCCTAGCCGCACATGATTTTGTCAGACTGCTGGTATTATCCATACACTGGCTGCAGGCTTTGTTAGAGCTTCTGAGGGCAGAAATCGGGATGTGGCTTCACTGGGCAATCGGGGGAAGCCCGTTGAGAACAGGGGAGACCAGGCTGGAGGAGGACTGCCTTCTCGTAACACCAAACAGAAGCCCAGAGACTTTTACACTGGAGTTGAAACCTGGATTAGAAGAGCTACAAATGGCTGCCAGGGCACCACAGTAATTGTTACCTAGTTAGAGTGTTACTAGACATAATTTACATTTGATGTTATTTAGTGGTCTTTAATTGTAAGTTATTATTGTAATTAATTATAAGTAATATCTAAATGGGAGAAATGTAATTAATTGAAGGGAATAACTAATGACTTGATTTTTCGGCTCTGAGAAACTGCCCTAAATCTATCAAATTGTATTTAATTAGTCAATTAATTACTAAGGACTGACTATCCTATTGTTGGAATTAATTTATAATTGGTTTATATGACAAATTCGGGGTGTTATTATTACTGGCCTTTATGTATTTCACTGGCCAGATGGACTAGATTATTTCTAAACTAAATTGTTAGATTAATTGAGACTCTATTACCTATTAGGATAGACTAGGATTGTAGAGATTACCTAGGATTAACATCACTGGGAGAATTGCTACTGTCAGTAGCTTCTAAACTACATCTAACTGCCAGACAGCCTATTAGTAGTCTGTGGCTTTAGCGAAGACCATTAACTGGCGACAGGGCCGGCCCCAGGTGTCTGGGTGCCCTAGGCAGGACAGCCTGGGGTGCCCACCCCACCGGGGATGCCAACCTCCCGGTGGGGCCTGAAGATGGCCCAGCGCCATTTTCTTGGGTGCCTTGCAGCTGCGAGGCACTCAGGAGAGCCGGGGAAGGGGCGGGGTTAGAATGCCCGCCCCTTCCCTCTTGGCGGTGCACCTGCTTTTCTGGGCGCCTTGCAGTCGCGAGGCACCCAGGAAAGCCAGGGCTGCTGGCACTGGGCGGGAAGGGGGGCTTTTCACGGGGGGCAGGGGGCATTTTGGCGCCCCTGCAGGGGATCCCCTTCGAGCCGGCCCTGACTGGCGATGACTGGGCAGGGGATACCAGTGCTCCTGGGGAGGGGAAAATAGAGAGGTGGGCCCAGGCAGAAATGGAAGGGAAGGGGACAGAGAAGTAGAAGAGCTCAGTCCCCTTCCAGCCTGTGTCCCATCCCGAAGGTAATAGGTTGTGGGGCTAGGATTAATGACCCCTCTCTAACATTGGTGTTGTGCAGCACCGGGTCCATAAACAATAAGACCATGGTCCTTCAGGACTTTCTGCTTGAGCAGGATATGGGCCTGGCATGCATGACCAAGTCCTGGGTGCAAGATGGGGAGACTGTAGCTCTTCCCCAGCTGGCTCCCCCCGGGTTTGCGGTCCTCCACCAATCCTGGACTAAGGGGAGGGGGGAGGAGTGGCTGTGTTCATTTGGGAGGCTTACACCTTCAGGGCACTCCTGCCACCAAGGCTTATGAGCAGTTTGTGTGGGAAGTCAGGGAGAGTTTGGCTATTTGGTTGGTGTAGTGTCTGCCCAATGCATCAACAAATAGCCTGCCATCCCTGTTGGAGGCCATATCAGGCTGGGCATTGGAGCACCCTGGACTAATAGTCCTGGGTGATCTCAATGTCCATGCTGATTTCGTGACCTCCACACAGGTGATGAACCTGGTGTCGTCCATGACGGTGCTAGGGCTCTCCCAATATGTAACAACCCCGTACTCATCGTACGGGGCACACACTCAGTTTGATCTTCACGGCAGGGGTTACCGTGGACCGTATTACTGCTACGGCAGTTTCATGCTCAGACCACTTTGTCCTGAAGGCCCACGTGAATGTCCCAACCCAACCCTGTACGGGCAGTGAGCATATTTTAGCTCATCTACAGAGCCAAATGGACCCTGTGGGGCTCCAGATGACCCTCCAGATGACCCCTGTTGGCTCATTAGATTAGCTTGCTAAGGCCTGGCACAGCTGACTCTTGGCAGCCACCAAAGAGACCATCTCCTGACGTCCCCTGCACCCTCTTTCTAAGCTCACTCCATGGCATACCCAGGAGCTACAGCTGATGAAGCAGGGGCTCAGACAGCTAGAGAGACAGTGGCAGCGCACTCATGACGAAGCTACAAGAGCATCCTATAGGACGTTCATGAGATCCTATGAGACAGCAGTCAAAGCTGCTAAAATAGATTATTATGCCATCACAATTGCATCTGCGGGCTCCCGCCCAGCCCAATTGTTTAGAGATATTCGGTCCATTACTACTCTGCCACAGGGCAGACCAAACATGGAGGAACTGGAGATTGGCGGTGAGGCTTTTGCGAGCTACTTTGCAGATAAAATCTTGTCACTCCACTGCGACCTTCCTGCCACGGTTGATACAGTAAGGGGACTCGAGACCCCATGCACATCTTCTTGTCAAGTTCTGGATTATTTCAGTCCACTCAGCCCAGAGGAGGTCAACAAATTATTCTCAACTGTCTGTCCGACCACCTGCAGCCCTGATCCGTGCCCATTGTGGCCAATTAAAGCCTGTCGCGACGGGCTATGAGGCACCCTAAGGGAAATTGTTAGCAAGTCCCTCTCTGAGGGGCTGTTCCCAGGGGTGCTCAAGGAGGCAGTGTTATGCCCTCTCTTAAAAAAAACATCTTTGGACCTGGTCGAATTGGCTAATAACAGGCCGGTTTCCAATTTACCTTATTTGGGCCAACTAATTGAGAGAGCACTGGCAATTCAGTTATAGAGTTTTTTTGGATGACATCTCCATATTAGATCCCTTCCAGTCTGGTTTCTAACCAGGCCATGGGGCGGAGACATTACTGGTCGCCGTCATGGATGATCTTCAGAGGCATCTGGATTGGAGCAGTTCAGCAGTGTTATTGTTGGACCTGTCAGTGGCGTTCGACACGGTTAACATAAGAACATAAGAGAAGCCGATGTTGAATCAGGCCAATGGCCCATCTAGTCCAACACTCTGTCACACAGTGGCCAAAAATACCAGGTGCCATCAGCAGGTCCAGCAGTGGGGCCAGTGAGGTTGACTACCAACTACTGATCCACCACCTTGCCGATGCCAGGATTCAGGGGTCTGCCATACAGTGGCTCTCCTCCTTTCTCCAGGGTTGGAGACAAATGGTGGCCTTTGGGGAACAACTGTCCCAAAGGCTCCCACTAGCCTGCGTAGTGCCCCAGAGAGTGGTGCTGTCTCCGATGTTGTTTAACATCTACATGCGCCCCTTTGCCCAGATTGCCCAGAAGTATGGGCTGAGGTGTCACCAATATACGGATGATGCCCAGTTCTATTTGTTGTTGGGCGGCCAGTCTGACTCTAGTCTGGAAGATCTGGACCTGGTGTTGAAAACCATGGCTGGTTGGCTTAGACTGAGTCGACTGAAACTGAATCCAATGAAGATGGAGGTTCTGTGCCTGAGTCAGAGTGGTCTGGGGGTAGGGATCCCACTCCCAACCTTCAATGAGGTGCCGTTGGTGCCAATGCTGGAAGTTAGGAGCTTGGGAGTGCTCCTGGATGCTTCCTTAACAATGGAGGCCCAAGTAGCAGCCACAGCAAAGTCAGCCTTCTATCACCTTTGGCTGATCAGGCAGCTGGTTCCCTTTCTCGAACTCAATGACCTGGCAACAGTGACTCACGTGATGGTAACCTCGAGATTGGATTACTGTCATGCTCTCTACATGGGGCTGCCCTTGTCCCAAATCTGGAAGCTGCAGCTAGTGCAGAATACGGTGGCCAGGCTGTTGTTGGGCCTCCCTGTATGGAAACACATCCAGCCTGCGCTAAAAGCACTGCACTGGCTGCCTAGAGCATACTGAATTCAGTTCGAGCTGCTGGTTCCTACCTTCAAAGCTCTGCATGGTCAGGGATCTGCATACCTAAGGACTGCCTTTCCCCACATGTACCCAAGAGAGCATTACCCAAAACCATCTGGCCCTTTCAGGCCACAGGGAAGCCAGGGCTGGCTGTGATGAGGGCCAGGGCCTTCTCCGTGGTGGCTCCATACTGGTGGAATGAGCTCCCGGATGACATCAGGGCCCTGCAGGACCTTTTACAGTTCCCCAGGGCCTGTAAAACGGAGCTCTTCCACCAGGCCTTCGATTAGGGAGCCACACTACACAAAGTGAGGCCCTGGCCCCAACTTTAACACCAATATCAATACCACTTTTATTTATTTATTTATTTATTTATTTATTTATTATTTCAATTTATACCCCGCCCTCCCCACAAGCAGGATTAGGGTAGCTTGCCACCACCCAGCTTGCCACAACCCGTTAACAGCTCGCCACAACCCAGACTATGACTTCTAGCCGACTGCATACTTGTGAATGCTGCTTCTGTTCACCATCATAATATTAGTTGTACTAGTACTTTATATCTTATGTTTATGATTATACTGCTGTGATTTTTATGAATTCCCTGTTTTAGTTGTTTTACACAATTTTTGTAAGCTGCCCTGAGACTGCCCTGCAGAGAGGGTGGGATAGAAGTCAAATAAATAAATAAATAAATAAATAAATAAATATACACACAGGGCTCTCCTTGCTGCTGGTCTCAGGTGATGGAATATAAAAATATCCTGGGTTGATGCTGCCCTTGGAAGCACCCAGTGGGAACACAGGATCGCAGGTTGCAAACCACAAAATAAAGGCCAGGGCCAAGACGCCCTTGACACTTGCCTTTCAGTCTGTGACTGAACCCGTTTTTCAAGGCAAAGATTAATGTACCTGCAAAGAAGGGAGGGGCAAATGCTCTGACACAGATATTCAGCTGGTTTTTAAATTTTAGATGTTCCCAATTCCCTTTCCTCCTCTATAAATTTGTTGTCCCTCTCCCTCCCTCTCTTCCACCTTCCCTCCCTCTCTCTCTCCCTCCCTCTCCCCCTCCCTCCCCCTCTTCTACCCTCCCTCACTCACTCACACCCTCTCTCCCTCACTCACTCTTCACTCCCTTACCCCTCCCTTCCTCTCCCTCCCTCACCCCTCTCTCTCTTCCACCCTCCCTCCATCACCCCCTCCTCCCTCTCCCTCCTTCCCTCTATCACCCCCTCCTCCCCTTCCCTCTCTTCCACCCTCCCTCCTTCACCCCCTCCTCCCTCTCCCTCCCTCTCTCACCCCTCCCTCCCTCTTTTCCACCCTCCCTCTCTCACCTCCTCCTCTCTCTCCCTCCCTCTCTCATCCCTCCCTCCCTCTCTTCCACCCTCCCTCCCTCATCCCCTCCTCTCTCTCCTCTCTCCCCCTCCCTCCCTCTGTTCCACCCTCCTTCCCTCCCTCTGTTCCACCCTCCCTCTCTCACCCCTCCCTCCATCTCTCTGTATATATGTTTGTGTGTGTGTGTGTAAGCCTTCCTGGACCTGAATGATGTTTTACAAATGTTTTTTTTCAAAAATGTATCATCTAAGTCTGCAAATGAGCACACACCTGGCTCCAGGGTGACAAACAGATATCAGGGGACCCCATTGTTGGGAAGAAATTATCTCTTTGAATTTTTGTAGACTGGTTCTCCCACATTTCATATTACACTGTGACATTATGGGACTTCTAGGAAAATGCCCAGCCTCAGTTCTCATCATTTTCAGGACCTCGCCAATCCACTTGTTCCCAGCTGTTGCCCTGAGGCTCCTGCCCTTGGCTTATAAATGCCTTTGAGCTCCTGTTTCAGCATCAGCTGCCTTTCTTGATTCATCTCTGATCCAAGTCCTCTCATCCTCTCTGGCGCTTCCTTTCTTGGGTTCTATGAAGGCACTCCTAAGCACATGCCTCCTTTGGGCCTTCTTTTCCACAGGTGAGTCAGAACTCAAACTCCAGGGAAGGGAAATAATCGTATCTGGGATGGGAATATGCAGTGGCCAACAGCTCGGAGGCTAAGAACCTCATGAAAGAAAAAAAGAGATTACATCAGTTAACAGGTGATACGAGGCAGGAATCATGGATGGGGGATAAGAGGTCTAGTAGGCTGCAGTGTGAAGCTTGACAAACAAGGCCACAGGGCTCTGGCAGAAATAGGGAGAGTATCAAAAGTGGGTGGAAGGAACCAGGATTCCTTGCTCCTTTGGAGGAAGGAAATAAGGAAGAAAAGAGTCCTGGGCTTATCTAGAAGAGCCAGGGAGAAAATAAACTCATGGACAAGAGGTGGTGGTGGCTACAAGCATGGACAGCTTCAAGAGGGAATTAGATAAGCATATGGAGCAGAGGTCCATCAGTGGCTCTTAGCCACAAGGTCTAGATAGGAACTCTCAGTCTGGGGCAAGTGATGCTCTGTATTCTTGGTGCTTGGGGGGCAGCAGTGGGAGGGCTTCTAGTGTCCCAGCCCCACTGATGGACCTCCTGATGGCACCTGGTATTTTTGACTGCTGTGTGACACAGAGGTTGAATCTGTATTTATATTTTTAAATCAGTTGTGCGCTGCTGTGGCACCATCTTTCTCTATGCTTGTTTCAATGTTGTGTGGAGAAGATTCTTTTAAAGCAGGGCAGAGGTGCAATGACAGTGGAGCTGCCCCAAAAGGACAATAAACATATGTGGATGTGTGAAAGTATGCTAGCACTGTTGAGGTGTGAAAACCACACCAAATGTGGACAGCTTTTCTGAAGAATGAGTCAAAAGGCAGGGACACTGGTGGGCAAGACAAATGCAGATTCGGCCAGAGTGTTGGACTGGATGGGCCGTTGGCCTGATCCAACATTGGCTTCTCTTATGTTCTTATGGCTTTCAGGTCTATATCAATATTGGTGCATTAGTGACCCATGACGATAGGCAGGTACACATTGCATGCATCCAGTGAAGCGGGCTGTTGCTTATGGAAGTTAATCCATAAAATACCACTGATACGTGCAAAAGTGTCTAGAGGCTTGTACTAAAATGACGGGAAGGAGTCCTTCATTAGAGAAATTCAGAGCATGGCCTTCTCAGACATTTCACTGCCGTACCCACTCCCATCACTCGTAAATAGAAAAGAGCTAGTTAAGCTGATGAAGAACTGGGACTATTAGATCATGCTCCAGGTTTTTTTCTTATAAGCTTTTTATTGGACTAATATGGATATAAGCGTATTTGAAGATCTCCATCTCTTGGGGTTTTAGTTAGATGTGGTTACCGTTTCTTTCTCCCTAGCTGTAGATGTCTTCCTTCCCTTTTCCTGTTGTAGTTTGTAGTGTTTATAAAAATGCAAATAAAAAAAATCCCCTTCAGGGGGCCAAAAAAAAAAAAACCAGAAAAGAGCCCACAGGTTCTATAATTCTGGGGCTCCCTTTTAAAGGCTGCACCAAGACTGTTTATGGCTGAAATCAGAAGTAAATGTGGGATCGACTTGTGCATAGCTCCCTCTTGTGGTGCAGCATGGGAATTCCCAGAAACGGGGAAGTCTGATGTTGCAGCGCAAGAGGAGGCAAGCTGTATCTTTGCTCCTGGGACTGCAAAAAAAATTTGCAGAAATGAGGGAAAGTGGCAGAGGAATGTAGGTATACGAAGGATGGGGCGGGTGGCCTAACCTAAACAGCCAAAAGGCATGTGAAGATCAGGGGACCTGAATCTTTCTCTCCCACTTTTGTGGCTAATCTCTACACTGTCCGTAAAGGATGGGGAGATAAGGTATGGTGGGTGGAGAGAGCTCAGGTCTTTTCTGCGAGCCCATGTTGCTTTTTAAACTGAGGTTGCAACACACATCTGCATACACAAAACTCTAAGAACAGGTCCCAGCGGGCCCCAAGATTTCTTTAGAACAGATAAAAGGAAGTCCTTCTTCACCCAAAGAGTGATTAACATATGGAATTCACTGCCACAGGAGGTCGTGGCAGCTGCAAGCATGGACAGTTTCAAGAGGGAATTAGATAAACATCTGGAGCAGAAGTCCACCAGTGGCTATTAGCCACAGGGTATAGATGGGAACTCTCAGTGTGGGGCAGGTGATGCACTCTATGCTTGGCGCTGGGGGGGGCAGCAGTGGGAGGGCTTCTGGTGCCCTGGCCCCACTGCTGGACCTCCTGATGGCACCTGGTATATTTTGGCCGCTGTGTGACAGAGTGTTGGCCTGGATGGTCCATTGGCCTGATTCAACATTGGCTTCTCTTATGTTCTTATGTTCTTATGCCCTATAGAGAAACAGGTGCTGTGCCAACAGGCCAGTTCTGCTACACTTGGCGGGATCAGCACAACTCCCATGAAAGCTCTAGGTCCTGGCCCCCTATCTGTCATTGACAAAAGAGATCCCAATAAGAATGGATCTGATGGGCATATCCAGGAGATTTTCTTCCTCTTCGTTCGTTTCACGAGCACACAGGCTGAATTACAGGAAGGGGCACCTCAAAAGGGACCGGTTCTTGCCTCTGGCATATCCAACGGGGAGACCAGGTGGGCAACCCAGTAGGAAGGGCTGATATACACAAAGCTTGTCCACAAGCTGTTTTCTAAATTTTCATGCAATCTCAAGCCCTTCTAGAAAGGAGGAGGGAAGGCAGCGTAGGGTTACCAACCTCAAGGCAGGGCTTGGAGTAGTCTGATCTCCCGAACACAGAGCACAGTTTCCCTGGAGGAAATGGCAGCTTCAGAGGGTGGACTCCCTGGCATTACAGCCTTGCTGGGTCCCGCACTGCTCCGAAACTCTGCCCTCCTCAGGCACACACCCCACGTGGTGGTCGTGTAGCATTATTAAAAGCTATTGGATATAGGTGCACATCAGGCCCCTAGCCAGGATTTTTTAAGTCAGGGGGGGCATTTAAATTTCTTAGGGGGCACTGGCTAATCAATTTAATTCAGGGGAGAAGGCTGTGATGCCCTGGGCTAGATGGGAAGTGAGGGGGCCTTGCCAGCAAGTCGGGGGGCCTAGCCCCGAGATGCCCCACTGTAGCTATGAGCCTGGTGCACAGACTGATACAGAAGATCTTAGGGAGTACAATTCCTTTTAAGCCAGAAGTATTGTTGTTAGGTATCTTACTTAAGGAGGTAAATAGAGATGACCGCTACTTGTTAATATACTTGGCAACTGCTGCCAGAATTTTGTATGCAAAATACTGGAGAACCACCCAAATAGCAACAAGACAAGAATTTATTGTGTAGATATTTGAGGCGGCGGAGATGGATAAGCTGTCTCTGAGTATGAAAGGACACTCAGATTCCATTTTTCAGAACACTTGGAAACGTTTCTATGACTGGGACAAACTAAATGGATGAGAGGGTAAAGAACTGATTAAAGAAAAGATAAAAACAGAGATGAAACAGAAGGTTTGACATAAGAGATACTCACATAAAGGGCAACATCGTGTTGAATGATAAAGTGCTTTAAATATGATATACAAACGGAGCTAAATAACCCCCATTTGTGTTTTATGTGAGTGGTTTAGTTTTGTGTGTTATGTTTTTAGTGTTGTTGTGATATTGTATTGTACTGTATTGTGTTGTATCGTATTATTCTGTTTAGTTGTAGTTTGTTATACAAATAAATAAAAGTCTGCCCTTTGGGGCAGAAGAAAGAAAGAAAGAAAGAAAGAAAGAAAGAAAGAAAGAAAGAAAGAAAGAAAGAAAGAAAGAAAGAAAGAAAGAAAGAAAGAAAGAAAGAAAGAAAGAAAGAAAGAAAGAGAGGGAGGGAGGGAGGGAGGGAGGGAGGGAGGGAGGAAGGAAGGAAGGAAGGAAGGAAGGAAGGAAGGAAGGAAGGAAGGCAGCGTAGGGTTACCAACCTCAAGGTGGAGCTTGGAGTAGTCTGATCTCCCGAACACAGAGCACAGTTTCCCTGGAGGAAATGGCAGCTTCAGAGAGTGGACTCCCTGGCATTACAGCCTCACTGAGGTCCCACACTGCTCCGAAACGCCGCCCTCCTCAGGCACACACCCCAAATCTCCAGGAATTTATCCCTCTGAAGTTGGTAGCCTTAAGGTGCTGGATTCTGAGAAAATGCGTTCTCCATTTCCAGTATTGTGGCTATTAACTGAAAGGGGTGGTTAACGTCTGGCTTATTGCAAGTAAACTCCATTTTGTCCAAATCACGCCTAAAATTTAGTATCTTTCCAACTGAGATACATACGTAAACTTGTGCTTATGATTTTGGGTTTTAATCTTAAAGTATACGCTCCTCCTGCTTTCCCAACGGATCCTTCAGTTCACTCCAAGATAAGGGCCATGGTTCAGTGGTAGAGCACCTGCTTGGCGTGCAGAAGGTCCCGGGTTCTATCCTCGACATCTCCAGTTAGAAGGATTAGGTAGTAGGCGAGGTGAAAGACCTCTGCCTGAGACCCTGGAGTGTGATTCAGTATAAGGCAGCTTCATGCGTTCAAGACGCATCCCAATGCTGTGGCTCTAAATGGAAATAATGGTGCGGTTTGTCAAACGTAGCATGAATTGCATAGCTGGCACTCATTCTCTCTCTTTCCCGTTTGCAGGGGCACCACGGAAATGTATCTCATGTCAGGACCCACTAAAGAAATGTGATAATTCTAAAACTATAGACTGTAAAGCTGGCGAAGATTTTTGCCTTTCCTTCTCTGCATCCGTTTCAATCAGTGAGTAAAAACAGGACTTCTTTTCTTATGAGATTATAAGATTATGAATGGGATTGAGCAAGTTGAGAAAGAAGTACTTTTCTCCCTTTCTCACAATACAAGAACTCGTGGGCACTCCATGAAATTGCTGAGCAGTCGGGTTAGAACAGATAAAAGGAAATACTTCTTCGCCCAAAGAGTGATTAACATATGGAATTCACTGCCACAGGAGGTGGTGGCAGCTACAAGCATGGACAGTTTCAAGAGGGAATTAGATAAACATATGGAGCAGAAGTCCATCAGTGGCTATTAGCCACAGGGTATAGATGGGAATTCTCAGTCTGGGGCAGGTGATGCACTCTATTCTTGGTGCTGGAGAGGGCAGCAGTGGGAGGGCTGCTAGTGTCCTGGCCCCACTGCTGGACCTCCTGATAGCACGTGGTATTTTTGGCCACTGTGTGACAGAGCGTTGGACTAGATGGGCCATTGGCCTGATTCAACATTGGCTTCTCTTATGTTCTTATGTTCTTATGTAGGATATCTGCTTAAGAAGCTCCCTATGACATCAGCAGATAAATTATCACTCAAAAATCAGCGTCTCCATACAAGGCCGCACAGGAACCCAGTTTCGGGGCAGAGATCTCTGATACACTGACAGGGCGAGCCAAAGAATAGTTTGCCCCCATTAAATACCCATGTCAGAGAGCAGCAAATATGATTGCTTATATGAGAATGTAGGATTATATGAGAGGCTGGATGGTGTTTTCTTATGCTACACTGGGATCTCTCCCAGAAAGGGACCGACAACCACTTATATTTCATCTTCACCCTCCTGAAGCCATACTGGACTATCAGCTAATGGGATCATTACCAATAGCTCCTGTTGAAATTACGGCTGAAAGTTGTTTGCAATGGTCCAATATACCCAGATAGAAAATGCAGGAAGTGTTGAACAGTGAGCCATTTCTTGGATTTAGGGAAAGGATTCTTATAGTCCAGGATGATTCTATACCCCTTGGCAGTTTATTAAGAGATGTGAGAAGGATTCTGAGCAGGCATGCTTAGCACGTACCTCTGGAAACCAGCCCCAGGTCCTGTCAAAGCTGCAAACGTTTTGTGATTCACCCACCCACCCCGGTGTAAATAAGGCTTTTAAGAATTTGGTGGGCAAAACCCCATGTTTTCAATGTTCTTATTTTTTTTTAATCACTCTGTTGGCCAGCATACGTTATTGAGACTGGCACAAACAGTTAAATTAGGAGACAATGGAACCAGACGTTTGGGCCTCTAAACTTTCTTTCCGATTCCCTTTCACAGTGGTTGGCATCAATGCGTTTTTTAAGTCTTGTGCCTCGCCAGAAGTTTGCATACCAGGCCATTACAGTGCAACGAGCAAGGACAATAAACGCTTCCAGGCAGCAGTGACTTGTTGCAACACAGACCATTGCAACAATGACACTCTTCAGGGTGAGTATCTGCATCTTTTCAGAAGCCGTGAAAACTCTGGTTCTCCTCATCTGTCCGTGTGCCTGAGTCCCAGTTACAAAATCACCATGCATCCCACAATGTTTAAGAATATCACGTTTAGGATGATGGCATAGTGGGAGGGAAATAATGGGCTAGAGGATACATCACATGATCAGACCACAGACCACTAATGAGTGAAATTATAAGCCATGAATCCTCCATCGCTGGTGAGGGGTTCCTGTCTCATCACTAGATAATGGGAGGTGGGGAAACAGGCCCTGTGCTCGTATATTTCTTTCAAGGTACCTTCATTTTTCTTTCTTTCTTTCTTTCTTTCTTTCTTTCTTTCTTTCTTTCTTTCTTTCTTTCTTTCTTTCTTTCTTTCTTTCTTTCTTTCTTTCTTTCTTTTCTTTTCTTTCTTTTCTTTTCTTTCTTTTTCTTTTCTTTCTTTCTTTCTTTCTTTCTTTCTTTCTTTCTTTTCTTTCTTTTTTTTCGGCCCCCCAAAGGGGATTTTTTTTATTGCTTTTTCTATTTACTACAAAACTACAACAGAAAATTCCAGGGTGGGGAACTACAATCTACAGGAGAAAGGAAAGATAACCTCTAGAAACCCAAGAGTCGGTGATCATACAATCGATTTAAATAGAAATCTGCCTCGTAAATGTGGATTGACTTCCACTGATATTCCCCATTTTCCTGCCCAACTCTTTCTCTTTCCTTTTGTTTCGGACTGTCTGTCTCTTTCCCTCTTCATTTTCACTTCCCTTCACGTTTGCTTTTCTTACCCTCCTCCTCCACTTATAAAAAGTTCATGGGACTGAGTGGGGGAATCTGCCAGCTGCTGATGCAGGAAGGGAGAAATCTTAGAATAGTCCCTGAAACCTTCTAATATGAGTTTTAATACCATTAAACACCTTAGTGGCTGTGTTTCTTCAAGGGCGGGAGAGGGGGAGGATAAATCCAATAAATATTGAATAAAGTGAGGTGGAATGCTGAGCCAACTGTTGGAGTTGCTTTTTGCAGTGCCCCCAAGCACGAACAAGACTATCAATGGGAATCGGTGTCCGGTCTGCTTTTCCATGGTGACAGATAATTGTCAGGCAAAGGAATTGATTGACTGCATTGGAGAAGAGACTCAGTGCATCGATTTTGCTGGTTCCGCCAAGTTAAGTGAGTAGAGCTGCTTGTTTATGTATGTAGAAGATGGATAGATATCTCTTTGGCCTCTACAAAAAATAAACTGTGCATCTACAAAGCCCCGATTCAGATCATATCATGTATAATACTTGAATCCCCCCCTCCCCAATTTCTGTACCCTTCCTCCTATCACATTGCTTATTTGAGGCCTGCTATCGATTGCGTTGACTTACACTGGGTAATCTCCTGACTCTCAGTGGGAAAGGCAGGCTATAAATAAATGGATCGTGGCCGCACAGAAACAGGTGGGGAAATTTAATCCTTCAGCTCTTCCCAATCTCATTTTTAAGGAGAAGTGTAGAAGCACAAAGAAGTGGTGAGTGATCAGGTGCCAACAGTTCCTCCTTGCAAAGTACTACTCTGTCGCCTCCTGGGTGGGGAAGAGACCCAGTGACAGATCAGCTGCCATGGATTCTTGAAGCTCCGTGGCCAGAGTCCAGGTGTGCATGCACAACATCTGCTCTCTTGGCATGTCTACACCCCAAGAAGCCTAAAGTTGTAGAGACAGGTTGCTGTCCAGATGTGGGGGGGAGTTCTCCTGTTAAGGTTCTAGACGTTTATCTGGGTTATCGACATGATCTCTCCTAAATACTCCCTTCTACCTAGCATTGCTCCACAGTCTATTTGGGAGGTGGGAAACCAATAGATGGGCGAGAAGATAGGTGAACCACTGAGCAGGAAATCTCAGAGCAAACATGCATGAGACTGACAATCTTTCTCCATCGCTCTTGGCTTTAAAGAAAGTCATCTAGATGCTAGAGGAGCTCTCCGGTATTGTGAATAGCATTTCTCAGCTCAAGAAGATGGCACAGATCCCTTAAGAGGCATGGCAAATGGTGACTCTTCCCAAGACTTTTCCCCATAGCATCAGTCCTCCCTAGGGTTCCCACATCTGAGTCAGGAAATACCTGGATATTGGGGGGTGGGGGAGTTAGACTGGGGAAGTGGGGTGTGTGGAGGAGAAGGGATCATGGCAAGATAAAATGGTGTAGAGCAGAAGTCCCCCAACATTTTAGAGCCTGTGGGCACCTTGGGAGGTCTGACACAGGGCAGTGGGTGCAACTAGGAAATGGCTGCTATGAGCGGTGGAGGCAACCACAAAATGACCACTGAAGGAGGCAGAGAGAGAGAGAGAGAGAAACACACACACGAAATACAGGGGACGAGAGTAACTTTTAAAAATGCACCAGAAAAGAGGAGAGAGAGAATAAAAACAAAACACCGTGGTGGCAGCTTGTGATACAACGGTGTTATTTTAATGGGCACAGCCAATCAGATCCTCAGTTCTAATCAGAAGCCCTGCTGAGTGTCGTGAGGATTTAGCTGCAAACATGTGTTAGGTGTAAACTAACCCTGTGCGAAATGTTTCCCTGAACCTTTTCCCGCCCCTGGGTTCTGAATGGTCTACGGTGTGTGCCCCTTACCAAGGCGAGGATATAAATGTTAACAGTTAGCTGGAATGCAACACAGAGTCACTTAAACAACAAAACTTCCTTTATTAAAACTTATCAAAGTTTAAAGAAGGCAGGACAGTTGCCTAGCCAGGTGCTGGGCATCTGTCTAATACTGAAACAACATACACAAGCACAATACTTGCTTCCTAAGAAAGAGATAGACAATGATTAAATGCAACAAAGATTTCCCCATGCAGCAGAAGCTTCTGGGCTGGCCCCCAGAGACCCCACAAGGACAGAATCTCCCTTGGGTCTCCAAGAGTCAGTGCTGGGATGGAGCTACTGGTCCCCTTTTCTACAATCTTGGTCACATACATTTCGATAGAGCTATTGAAATTATAAACTGCATCAACTGACAATAACTATTTTGATAATGTGGGCCATCATGGCATAGGAGATGTCCCCACATTCCAGCAGCAGTCAGTTTACCATAATGCTTTGGCAAAACAATACAAGATGACACCTGGATTTCTAAATGACAAACACAAGAATGTGTTTGTTTCAGGATGTCCTTTGTGTTCTTGGGGCAAGGTAGCCAGCTAGGCACCGTCTTCTGGCTAGAAGTGGGATGTGAGTTTTGGCATGTAGGCAAACCTTTAGTATTGCAAATATTCCGGCTCCCTCGACTTAATGGCTGGCTCATAGAAATGCTTTATTTCTAAATGGTTTGGAATTCTTTACACCCATAAACAATGGAGGAGAATTTACATTCTGGGGAATGGAATGTGGACTCCTGTTCCTGTGTATGTGATAGGTGACAGATACCTCTTGAGACAAAAGACTTGCAAAGCATGTTGGGACGCTGCTTGCTGCTTGGAAAGTCACAGAAATGGAGAAGCCACTATGATTTCTTTATGGAATTAACTATATAAAAGGGGGGTTTAAATTTTCTGAACCAACTATTTCATTTTTCTCACAACACTGAGCAGCAGCTCCACTTGGCCACACCAAGTTTCTAAAAACACTTGTAAGAGGGAAAGAAGAGGTGTTGGTGGGTGCTACACCACCTGCGGGAACCACACTGGGGGAACCGCATCCCTGCCATTTCCTACAGGGGAACTGATCTCTGTTGCCTAGAGATCAGCTGTAATTGGGGGCCATCTCTAGGTGCTACAAATACCTGGCATTTGGGGGGTGGAGCCTGGGGAGGGGTGGGGTTTTGGGAGGTGAGAGATCTTAGCAGGATGTAATGCCAGAGAACCCAAACTCCAAAGGAGCCATTTCCTCCAGGAGAACTGAACTTGGTCATTTGGAGATCAACTGCAATAGTGGGCAATCTCCAGGGACCACCTGGAGGTCAGCAGCCCTTCTGGCAACCCCAGTCCTCCCTAGATGATCCACTCCATGCAAAGGACTCACTGGAGAGAAAATTTATTACAGGACAGAAACTGGAGAGGTGAACTATTCAGAAGGGGGGGGACACAACATTTGAAGGGAAACTTATCGAGTTTGGAGGCCTGATAATATCACTCCCGCTCTCTTTACCACTAAGGTCCTACTCTGTAACTTATGTGAATGTTCTTCCTTCCCCCCCCCCTTGCAGGTACTGGATTTATCCCTTTTCCACTAGCTGGTGCCTTACAGGGCTGTGCTACACCAAACCTATGTGTCGCTCCAGTACTGCCACCAGAATTATCCAACAGTGGAGTCACGGTCAAGATCACTCGCATGCAATGTAGCAATGGCACCAGCGCTGCCACCACACTGACCAACAGCCCACTGGACAACACCGCACTACCTTTGCTGGGCTGATAGGAAATAGCAAAGCTTTCCCCCTGCAGGGGAAGGAAATTGGGGACTACATGATTAGAACATTGGAGGATCAGGATTCCTGACTCTCTTCATAGCCAGGGCAGAGGTGAATGGGTTGTCAAAGGGCGAAGAAAACGGGTGCAGAAGTTTGGAATTTGAGGCTTCTAGCTAAATAAAATATGGGAAATGAGTAAATATTCACTGAATCATAATAAAAATAAACTGATCTTTGCAAGCAGTATCTATGGCTTTTTTTCTGTGTGTTTACAAAACGAACAGTTTGTTGAAGGAGACAATTGTGTTTCTTGGTGGAAGCAATCACATTTATACAATATTTGACTAAGGGGGTCAATATTAATATGAAGGGAGGAATACTGAAGGAAGCCATGAAGTACTTTGGAGTGTAGCCCCTGGCCTCAGGAATCCTGAAGTAGAAAACAAAACTTTCAGAGAGAATTACCTACTCAGATATCGTTTCATCTCAGATAGGCACAGCATGAATGATTGGAGGCACTCAGTCCTTGTGGGCTAGCTGGCAGAATCCTAGAGATGCTATGAAATATGGAGAGGGGAAGGGGTTTAGGTACTCAGTGCCACGGTTCACAAGTGGGTAACCTCATGACCTGAGATGGGCTACTTCAAGTTTCCCTCAGGGCGGTGGGGGGGGAGGTTTGCAGAAAGAGAGAGCAGGCTTTAGAAATTCTCTCTTTATTTGAAAGGGTGTTGCTATGCCCGTTTTCCAGCACTTCTAAAATAAATGGTTAGGTGATTTCACAGTCTAGCAAATGTGCACAACAGCCAAAGTTGTGTGCCAGTCTATTTCTGTTACTAGATACACGATAGAACCAATAGTCATTCCTTTTTCAGGGGGGAGGTGGGGGGTATAGGGAAAAGGTCTTGGGGAAGCATGGTGATTTCAGCTCCCCTTTTTTCGAGCAGGGGAGGAAAACTCCCCCCCCCACCTTTTCTTGCCAGTCTGAGCTTCCAGCATGAGACAGCCAGCAAGTTTGAAACCTCCGGGGGCTTGAACTTACACCAAACACACTTTTCAGCACATTTGTTTTTTTAAAAATAAAACAAACTGTAGACATGCTTCTCTTGGAAATTCTCTCTGCTTTACTGTCCCCCAGTTTGCACCATGCACGATCATTCTCTCTTTTTAGCCTTCCTCAGCCCGAGGTAAATACACACATACACACAAAAAATTGGCATGCATTTCCAATATAAACACACAGGCCCAGCCATTCAAATTTCCTGCCACCTCACTGTACAGATCAGCAGCAGCCATTTTCCACAGCCTCCTTCTTTCCAGCAACCCTAGCTCACCCCTCCTCCATTCCAGCCAATAGTGAGGCAGGGGGAGGTGTTTCCCCCTCCCTCGCCAATGCGGGGTGGGGGAGGGGGCTGTCACAAGGATTTGACTGCTAGATGGTAGGTCTGTAGCCCTCCTGCTATCCCAAATGTCAATTACATTGCAAGAAAATGCACATCCTCAATGTTCATCATTTTCAGTGCTGCACCAAACCAATGCCTCTGATCCCTTGTGCTGGTATAAGATGTATTAGTAGATTCCCTTTTGATACAAGTCCTCTCTGGTTTTTCTTTTCCAATAATAGGAAGACACTCCTTCTGCCCTTCTGTTCTCCTGGTAAGTAAAAAGGTAAAGGTAAAGGTTCCCTTGCTCGAAAGCCAGTCGAATCCGACTCTAGGGTTGCGGTGCTCATCTCCGTTTCAAAGCCGAAGAGCCAGCGCTGTCCGAAGACGTTTCCGTGGTCATGTGGCCGGCATGACTAAACACCAAGGCGCACGGAACGCTGTTACCTTCCCACCGAAGTGGTACCTATTTATCTACTTGCAATTTCTTGCTTTCGAACTGCGAGGTTGGCAGGAGCTGGAACTAGAGACGGGAGCTCACACCGTCATGCGGCACCCGGGTCTCGAACTGCTGAACTACTGACCTTCCACAGCCTGCAGTTCAGTGTCTTAACCACTTGAGCCACCGCAGCTCCTCTCCTGGTAAGTAGCAGTGGCCTAAAGCATGAAGGATAAGAACCTCATGAGAGTTCCAAAGATAAAAAGGGATTACACCAGAGAAGAGGAAAGATGACTACGAGGCAGGAATTTGGGAGAGGAGAATGGAAATTCTAATAAGCTGTAGTTTGGAGGATGAGAACCAAGATCACAGGGCTTTTGCAGACATGAGGAGAGTATCAAAAGTGGGTGGAAGAAGCCGGGGATTGTTGCTCTTTTGGAGGAAGAAAACAAGGATGAAAGGATTCCTAAGTTTACCTAGATGAAGAGAGGGGTTTTCAACTCCATTTCACTATTAGGATATTAGTGATCTAAAACGATATGTTGGTTCAGATTGCATGCATCTGGGAAAGTAGGAAGTTACCAGGGCTGGCTCTACCATTAGGCCAACCTAGGCAGCTGCCTAGGGCGCAGACCTCAAAGGAACGCTATAAGCCCCTCCCTCCCTCACCACCAGGATGCCGCTGCTGCCGCCTTCTCCACGGTGGGCCCTTGGTGGAGGGAAAGAAGCCAGCTGGCCCCTTTCACTGAGCCCAGGAATGCAGGCAGCTCACCTTGGCTGAAAAGCTACTCACCATGGCCGCTTCTCCGGGGTGCCCACCCAGCCTCTCCCCCCTAGCGGCTTCTCCAGAGTGCCCTCCATGTGTGGCTCTGCTCTGCAGTTGCCCAGCTGAGCTCCCCCCACTGCTCTGGCAAGCCAGTCAAGTGCTGTAACCCGAGCCCTCCCCATCCCCTCAGCTAATCCCTCTCCCTCCTGGCTGGCGTTCGCAGGCTGCTCCACTAGACTTGTTTCTGATGGATTCAGATGACCTTCCTTTTTCGTTTGCCTTAATTTTCGTCCTCCCACCCCCATAATGTTTCCTGAGAATGACTGAGCAGTGGGGGGGGGGTTTACTCTGGGAGTGCAGTCCTGTGTGGGATTCCTCCCGAGTAGCCCCACTGAGCAGCAGAGGGCACCACCAGCGGCAGCCTGGCTGAAGTCCGGACCGCCTGTCTGGGAGCTGGAAACAGGATGGGAAGCATTCTAATTTATGTCTCGCACTGAAAGGGTTAAAGAAGCAAAGTTATTTGCTAGAGGGGCCGAGCAAGGAGGGGGACCTAAAAGAAGAAAGGCTCTTCCTCTGAGGGGGAGGGAGAAGCCTCTGAAAAGAAGAAGAAGAAGAAGAAGAAGAAGAAGAAGAAGAAGAAGAAGAAGAAGAAGAAGAAGAAGAAGAAGAAGAAGAAGAAGAAGAAGAAGAAGAAGAAGAAGAAGAAGAAGAAGAAGAAGAAGAAGAGAGGGAATGGATTTATACCCCGCCCTTCACTACCCAGAAGTGTCTCAGAGCAGCTTGCAAACTCCTTTCCCTTCCCCTCCCCACAACAGACACCCTGCGAGGTAGCTGGGACTGAGAGAGCTCTTGACAGAAACTGCTCTTTTTTCAAGAACAGCTCTTATCAGAACTACGGCTTGCCCAAGGTCATCCAGCCAGGTGCAAGTGGAGGAGTGGGGGGGGGTCAAGCTCGGTTCTCCCAGATTAGAGTCCACATACTTAACCACTACGCCAAACTGGCTCTCTACACCAAATTGCCGAAGAGAGGGAGAACTTCTGAGCCGCAAGAACAGGGGAAAGCCTTGCAGCTGGGTCCAGGGAAGGCTCACTTGCAAGTAGGGTCGAATCTGCCTTTGCATTTTTAAATCAGTTTCATGCTGCTGTGACGCCGTCTTTCTCTATGCTTGATGACATCACGGCAGCATGAAGGGGATTAAAAAATGTAAATGCAGATTCGACCTAGGTCGGGGGGGGAGGATAAGGTTTTAGATCTTGAAAGAGTGGCATGCCACTGACAGCATCAGTTTTCCGCCACTATGTAAATAGGGTGGGTGGGGGAGGGATAACCTGTGTCTTGATGTACAAGAAATATTTAGTGTATGAAGCTGACATTCAGTTGCCTGCGATTTTAATTCTGCAAAAAAAAACCCCAAAAAAGATGCTGCTATCAATCCTAGGGTTGTCAACTCCTGGATGGCAAATCCCTGGACATTTTGCGGGGGGGAGCTTCGGGGAGCTCAGTGGAGTAAAATGTCCCCCCCCAAAAAACTGATCTCTGTACACTGACAATTAGTTATAATTCTGGGAGTTCTCCAGGCCCCGCCTGGAGACTGGCGACCCTACTAGGTGTCAGTTTTGCTCTGCTATGGAAGTGGGGTTGGGTGGGTGGGGATAATCAGTGGTCGAATCTGCATTTGCATTTTTAAATCAGTTTTGTGCTGCTGTGACGCCGTCTTTCCCTATGCTTGTCGGAAAGTTGTTTGGAGGAGTTTCATTTAAAATGGTGCGGAGGCGCAGTGACCAGGGGAGCCTCCACGAGGGGGGGTGATACCCACATGCAGACGTGCAAACGTATGCTGGCACTGTTGAGGTGTGAAAACGACACCAAACGTAGACAGCTTTTTTGAAGACAGAGTCAGAAGGCTGGGACACCGGTGGGAGAGACAAATGCAGATTCGACCAGTGGATGAAACTGGAGTTCAGTTGGTTATCGTTTTAATTCTGGGTGGGGAGAGAAGAGCCTTTTTTGGGTCTGTAAGTCAAAAGGGGATTATGTGGGGAGGGGCTCCCCCCCCAAATGGGAATCGACCACAGCCCCATCCTAAGACCCTGATGTGATGCCGATGTGGGATCTGGGGTGTTAGGTGGTATCCGAGGCCCCCCCAGCAGAGGAGAGGAAAGTCTTTAAAAAAATGGAGAGCCTAGCAACGCCACCGGTGTCGATGGAAACACCACCGATGCCCAGGAGTCACAGCACAAGGCAACTCCCCGGTGACAGGCAGAGATCCAAGGCGAATTACACAATACAAATCCAGGCAATACAAAGATGGGACAGCCAGTCAGCAACGGAATAGGATTAGGGTTACAGAAAACTGAAACAACCTGTATTCATCTAACATGATGCACAAATTATGTCGTAGGATAATACATACAGCAACAGACAGGATGTACTATACACAGTAGTCTCCCTTTATTAAAGTCTCTTTCTGAAACGTTTTGTTACAATACAGCCCTATTGAGGGTGTGGAAAAAAGTCCTCTTGGATCATTCAGATTTGCAGAGTTAGCACAATAGCAGGAGAGTTGGAGGCTGCCTGACCTCAGCACGCAGGCCACTCCGCAAACTGGGGCCCACGACAGAGAAGGCACATGAACGGACAGTTGATCTTGCCCACTGCTGGGTTTCTGGAGCCATAAGAGTTCACCAGAACGATCATGGAACAGTCTTTCTTTGCTTTGTTCTGAGCCTACTACAACATCATTTTACTTCACTCCTTAATATCACCTTCTCTACGTTTTCCTCCAGCATCATTTTATTCCCTCTGCCCCTCACAGGCTTTTAAAACCAGGACTCTACAAACCTGGTAATTGTTAATACTGTTCTAGCCGTTTGCATAGATAATTCATCCTTAGAACATTTATGATTAGATTCAGACCTTTCTTGCCTCAATTCCTTCCTTTATCACATGGAGAATGTACACTTGAAAAACGTGTGACAGATTTCACCCCAACCCCTAGGGATGAGTGTTCCCTCTAAGCTGAGTCAGTGTGAGCTAGCTCAGTTTTTAAGCCTCCAGCTCACACATTTCTGTTTTAGCTCAGGAAGGATGGCTCCAGGGCCAACTAATTTATGCAGCAGCCAAATCACTCGCTCACAATTTTAATGCCAGTAGCTCACAAAGTAGAATTTTTGCTCACAAGGCTCCACGGCTTAGAGGGAACATTGGGTATGACAAGTGATTTCTGGGGTCCTCCCCCCCTTTTTTTTGCACCACCGTGACTACAGGCCTGCCCAGCACTATGGGGCACGATATCTTGCTGACGTCTCTCCCCTCCCCAAGCCCTGTCTTCTCCAGGATCGGCCCCCATATTTCCAGGAATCGCCAGGCCCACACTTGCCAACCCTGCTTGGTTGGTTCTAATAAAAGCTGTTGTGTGGATTGTGCGCTGGATCTAAAAGCCGTTGAAATCCACCAACACTGCCAAACAACACAGAACAATTCCAGGGATTCGCCAGGGTTTTCATGTGCTGGTCACCTCTGGGGGTTTTTTCTCCCCACTGGTTAATTTAGAAAGCCATGTAGGGGGTTACCTGGAGACTCCTCTGGGTATTAGTGTTGCCAACCTCCAGGTGGGAGTACAACTGATCTCCAGGCCACAGGAATCAGTTCACCTGGAGATTCTGGAAGGTTCACTGTGTGGCATTTAAGCTCCATCCCTCCCCAACCCCCCTCCTCAGGCTCCGCCCCTCTCATCTCCTGATATTCTCCAAACTGGAGCTGGCAACGCTACTGAGTATGCACGGACCACTACCTGGCCTGGTTGGGTGGGCTTTGATCATCCACAGGGGCCAGCCATTTTACTGTCGGATGCAGACACCACTGAAAATATGCCGCACAACCAGGGCTCTTTTTGTAGCAGGAACTCCTTTGCATATTAGGCAACACACCCCTAATGTAGCCAATTCTCCAAGAGCTTACAGTAGTCCCTGTAAGAAGAGCTCTGTAAGCTCTTGGAGGATTGGCTACATTAGGGATGTGTTGCCTAATATGCAAAGGAGTTCCTGCTACAAAAAGAGCCCTGCGCACAACCATTCCACAAACACAGATTGTGGCTGTCTTTTAAGGGTTCTTTCTTATCACAGTAAACCGCCAGAAGCAAAGCAGCCCAAGGGCAGTCTTCCAAAAGCATCTACATAAGTTATAAGCTGCGAAAGAGTTCCCTGATATGTATCTGCATGCCCCCTACCTCCTGGTTAAAAGAAACACTAACTTCTGTAAAGCTTCCCAGGATACTTGCTGGTGATGCTCTTCGGCCATCAGAAAGCATTCACGTATGTCCCACTGCGCCCATGAGTTCTCTGGAGATACACACAGGCCCGTTCACAGTCATCAAGGCAACCAGACGGACCATCCCACCTCTCTCTCTCTCTCTTTTGGTACTTTTGCATTTGTGTGTGTGTGCCTGTGCCTGGAAGTCATGGCAACCTCTGGCAACTCCTACTGGGGCACAAAGAATGTTCAGAGAAGTGGCTTAATTGCTTGATTCTGGTCTCCCAACCCTGGTATTCTCTGGAGGTCTCCCATTCAAATGCTTGCCAGGATCGGCCCTGCTTAGTTTCCGAGATCTGACTAGATCAGGCTTGCCTGGACTATTCAGGTCATGGCAATGTCCTCCCTTTCTCAAAACAAAGTTTCTAGACAAGATCTAGATAAACGAGATGGCTTAATAAACTAACAAAGTCACTAGCTTCTGAGAACATGCAGAGTGCTTTACAGCCTTTTTTCCTGCACTTTTATTAATCAAGCCAAGGGCCTAGGACTACGGGGGGGGACTGTAAGCTCTTGCCACCTCCTCTTATTTACCCTCCTTTTCTCCTTGGCAGGTAGATGCGACAAGAAGGTGAAAACATCTTGGGAATGAAGCCTGCTGAATTCTAATCTTCCTGCACTTTCGACTGGGGGAAAACACCCTAATGGAACGCGTAAGCCTCGGAGTTCTTTCACACACAACACTCCATCCTGGCCAATGAGGTGGATTTTGAAGCAAGGGACACCCCCAAGCACATCAGCCACTGGCAACCCCAGGTACCTGCCCTCTTCATCCAACCCTCCAGTTCTGGCTAATACTGCAGGCCTAGACATCAACAGGGCTCTCCTTGCGGCTGGTCTCAGGTCATGGCATGTACAGATATCCCACACTAATGCTGCCTTTGGACGCATCCTGTAGAAACATAGGATTACAGGCTGCAAACCAAAGAATAAAGGCCGGGACCGAGCAGGGCCGGCTCGCTCACTAGGCAAACTAGGTGTTCGCCTAGAGTGCGCCGGCCCTTAGGGGTGCCAAAAGCCCCCCACCCCTGCCAAACCCCCCTGCCCCTTCCCTGGCTTGCCGGCACTCAGATGGAAGAGATGGGGGTTTAAATCCCTGCCTCTTCCCTGGCTTGCCAGTGCTCAGATGAAAGAGACAGGCGTTTAAACCCGCACCTCTTCCCTGGCTTGCCAGCATGCAGGGCCGGCTCGAGGTGCTTCTGTGCCCTAGATGGGTGCAAATACCAACCTCCCGGTGGGGCCTGGAGTCCTGGTGCTGGCCACCGCTTCCTCCTCTCAGCCCGCAGGGACTCCCCAAGGCTGCCCAGCCCTGCACTTACTCATCAGAAGTCACATCCCTCCAACCAACCCCCCCACATGGCTGAACACGGATTCCTCTCCCTGCAGAGCACACCTCAGCACCTGAACCGGGGTAGGTGGTGACTCTGGATTCTGACCCGACCACGGCTTCCCAACAGCACAGAGCATGGGACAGAGAAGCCGTGTGGAAATGCGGAGGGCAAGCCCGCCGCTGCCACCACCACGCCCTGGGTGGGTGAGCCCCTGAGGCAGCTCGCCAAGTGCCCCCACTGCTCTGGCCCAGCAGGGACTGCCCAGACCATGCACTGGCAGAAGGGGGGCACCCATGGGAGGGAGGCGAGACAGCCATGGCCGGCCAGGAGGAGGAGTGGGAAGGCGGACCAGATTGGCTCCAGATTCGTGCCCACCTCATCACGTGCAATGCCAAGTGGAGTCCAGTGGCACCACCGCATTTAGCACAAAAACCAACCGAGCCCGGTGGAGATCATGACCCCACCTGCAGAGTGCACTGGAGCGGGGTGCTCCCATGGAGCCTGACTGCTGCCTGGGGCTTGGTGAGCCCCTGACCCCTGGAGGAGCACTTGGAGACCCACCAGCCAGGGTGCGGCACAGTGGAGGCATGCCATGGTCTTGAAGGAGCAGGAGCCCTGAAAAGCCGAGAAGCCCAGAGGCAGAATGGCACATCTCTGCGGGATGGCCTGGGGCGTACGCCCAAGTCCCCCCACAGCCCACGCGGTTCCCCATGTGCACCTGCTGGCAGAGCCCACGCCCGGAGCAATGCCCCCTCTTCAGAGCAGGACAAGTCCCCACACTGGAGGCCTCAGACTAGGAGGAGGTCCCCCCCCGTGGGACTGTTCAGTAGGGGATCTGGGCCCTGTTGCCCACTCAGAGCCTGAGCGGCTGGCCACCCTGCACTGGCCGCCACCTCCTCCTCCACCCAAGGGGGGAGGGGGGCAGGCGAGGTGTGGCATCGTTGCCTCCTGAGCCCCAGCCAGCCGGTTGGGCATCCTGTTACTGGTGGCAGACGGCGGCAGTGAGTCCCTGCTAGACCCTGCCATGCCACTGAGGGGGGAGGGCAGGTGATCTGTGGGGTGCAGGAGCACCCTGGCCAGGGCAATTTGGCACCCTTGAAAGCAGGTGTGCCCTAGGCAAGCGCCTAGCTCACCTAGCGGGTGAGCCAGCCCTGCCGGCACTCAGATGGAAGAGACAGGAGTTTCAACCCCCACCCCTTCCCTGGCTTGTCGGCGCACCCCGCAGCTGCAGGGCACCCAGCAAGCCGGCGCTCAGATGGAAGGGAAAGGGGTTTAAACCTCCTTCCCTTCCTTGGCCCTTGCCAAGGAAAGACCACGGGGGGGGGGTGCCAGAAGGTGTCCTTGCCTAGTGTGCAAAAACACCTGGGGCCGGCCCTGGGACCAAGACCCCTTTGACTCTTCCCTTTCAACTCATGACTGCACACCCAATTTGTCAAGAAAAGACTTAAGGTGCCTACAAAGAAGGGAGGGGCAGACGCTCTGACACAGACCTTATTCAGATGGTTCAGACGTTCCCAATTCCATGCCATCCTTCTATACATTTGTACTGTAGATATGCCCTCTTGGACCTGGATGACGTCTTACGACGCTTTCCCAAAAATCTGTTCTCTGTCTGAAAAAGTGAATACGCCTGGCTCCAGGTGGACAAACAGATATCGGAGGACCTTATTGTTGGGAAGAAACGATTATGTGAGGTACAAACTGATCTCTTTGAATGTTTGTTGACTGGTTCTCTCGCATGGCCTATTACGCTGTGACACTATGGGATTTCTGGGAAAATGCCCGGACTCAGTTCTCATCATTTGCAGGACCTCACTGATCCAGTTCTTCCCATCTGTTGCCTCGAGGCTCCTAGCCCTTGGCTTATAAACGCCTTTGATCCCCTGTTTCAGCATCGGCTGCCTCTGTCGATTCATCTCTGATCCAAGTCCTCTCATCCTCTCCAGCACTTCCTTTCTCGGGTACTATGAAGGCACTCCTAAGCATATGCCTCCTTTGGGCCCTCTTTTCTACAGGTGAGTAGGAACTCAAACTCCAGGGAAGGGAATAATTGTCTCTGGGAACTTAACATGAAGTGGTCTACAGACTGGAGACTGAGAACCTCACGAGGGTTCCAAAGAGAAAAGGGATTACATTACATAACAGGAAGGCAGGAATCTTGGACGTGGGGTAGGAGGTCTGGTAGGCTGCAGTGTGGCGCTTGGGGGACAAGGCCACAGGGTTTTGGCAGACATGGGGAGAGTATCAAAAGTGGGTGGAAGGAACCAGAAGCCCTTACTTCTTTGGAGGAAGAAAATGAGGGTGAAAAGATTCCTGGGCTTACCTGGAAGAGCCAGGGGAAGATAAACTCATGGACTTTCAAGTCCGTATCAATATTGGTCCATTAGGGAGCCAAGATGACAGGCAGGGACACATTGCATGCATCCAGTGAAGCAGGCTGTTGCTTATGGAAGTTAAACCACAAAATACCACCAATATGTTGAAGAGTGTCTAGAGGCTTGTAGTTAAATTACAGGAATGAAGGAAGAAGATAAAGAGATTGGATTTATACCCCGCCCTTCACTACCCAAAAGAGTCTCAGAGCATCTTATAATCTCCTTTCCCTTCCCCTCCCCACAAAAGACACCCTGTGAGGTAGGTGGGGCTGAGAGAGCTCTGACAGTAACTGCTCTTTTTCAAGAACAGTTGTGCCAGAACTACGGCTTGCCTAACGTCATCCAGCAGGTGCAAGTGGAGGAGTGGGGAATCAAACCCAGTTCTCCCAGATTAGAGTCTGCGCACTTAACCACTACACCAAACTGAGTCCTTCATTAGTGGAGAGGAAACAAGCATAGCCTTGGCAGACATTTCGCTGCTATGCCAACTAGTGTCCCTCAGAAAAGTGCCCACAGGTTCTATAATGCTGGGGGTCTCTGCTAAGGGGTACACCAAGACTATTTATAGCTGAAATTAGATGTAAATGTGGGGCCGCCTTTATTTAGCCCTTGGTAAAATCATATACAAAGCTGCAGTGGCTCAAGTGGTTAAGACGCTGAACTGCAGGCTGTGGAAGGTCAGTAGTTCAGCAGTTCAAGACCCGAATGCACCACATGACGGAGTGAGCTCCCATCTCTGGTTCCAGCTCCTGCCAACCTAGCAGTTCGAAAGCAAGAAATTGCAAGTAGATAAATAGGTACCACTTCGGTGGGAAGGAAACAGCGTTCTGTGCACCTCGGCATTTAGTCGTGCCGGCCACATGACCACAGAAATGTCTTCGGACAGCGCTGGCTCTTCGGCTTTGAAACGGAGATGAGCACTGCAACCCTAGAGTCGGATTCGACTGGCTTTCCAGCAAGGGAACCTTTACCTTTTTAAAATCATATACAAAGGATGGAACGGGTGGTCTAACCTAAGCAGCCAAAAGACATGTGAAGATCCAAGGACCTGAATCTTTCTTTCCCACTTTCATGACTAACCTCCACACTGTCCATAAAGCGTGGGGAAATAAGGTATGGTGGCTGGAGGGAGTTCAGTTCTTTCCGCGAGCCCATTTTGCTTGTTAAACTGATGTTGCAACACACCTATGCGTACACAACACTCTAAGAACAGGTCCCAGCTGGCCCCCTAGATTTCCGCCCTATAGAGCAATGGGTGCTGTGCCAAAAGTCCAATTCTGGTACCCTTTTTGGGATCAGCACAGCTCCCGTGAAAGCTCTAGGTACTGGCCCTCTGTCATCAACAAGAGAGTTCCCAATAGGAGTGGATTTGATGGGCATGTCCAGGAGACTTTCTTCCTCTTGGTTAATTTCACTAGCACGTGGGCTGAATTGCAGGAAGAGTCAAAAGGGACCGGTTCTTGCCTCTAGCGTATCCAGTATGGAGACCGGGTGGGCAACCCAGTCGGAAGGGTTGTGTGCAGTGACACAGAGCTGATAGAAGCAAAGCCGTTCCATGACCTGTTCTCTAAATTTTCATTCAATCTTAAACCTTTATAGAAACAAGGAGGGAAGGCAGTGTAGGGTTACCAACTTCGAGGTGGGGCATCGAATATTCTGATCTCCAGGCCACAGAGCACAGTTTCCCTGGAAGGAAATCGCAGCTTCAGATAGTAGACTCCCTGGCATTACAGCCTCACTGAGGTCCCACACTGCTCCGATACACCGCCCTCCTCAGGCACGGCCCCCAAATCTCCAGGAATTTCTCACACCGGTGCTGTCAACCTTAAGGCAGTGGTTTCTCAGAAAACACATTCTCAGTTTCCACTGTTGTGGCTACTACCTGAAAGGGGTGGTTAACATCTGGTTTATTGCAGGTACATTTCATTTTGTCCAAATCAGGCATTCAATTTAACTTCTTTCAAAATGAAATACATATGCAAACTTGTGCTTAGGATTTCGGTTTCTAATCTGAACGTATACGCTGCTCCGGCTTTCCCAGTGGATCGTTCCGTTGACTCCGAGATAAGATGCATCCCAATGCTGCGGCTCTACATGGAAATGATGGTGTGCTTTGTCAAATGTAGTACGGATTACATCGCTGGCACTGATTCTCTTTCCTGTTTGCAGTGGTGTCACTGAGGTGTTCCTCATGTCAGAGCGTACTGGTGCCATGTGTTGCTCCTCAACCTAAGACCTGTATGCCTGGTGAAGATACTTGCCTAAACTTCATTGGAACAACGTCACGCAGTGAGTAAAAATAGGATATCTGCTTAAGATGTAGCTCATCTGACAATTGCTCCCTATAACATCAGCAGATAACTTATCACCCCAAAACTGGCTTCCGTACAGGGCTGCACAGGAACCCAGTTTCAGGGCTGAAACCTCTGGTGCACTGACAGGGCAAGCCTAAGATGACTTTGCTGAGAATACGGCCCACTAAATTCCCCTGTCAGACAGCAGCGACTGTGACTGATTATACGAGAACAATTGTGAGTCCAGTGTTGCCTTTAAGACCAGCAAAGTTTAATTCTGGGTATAAGCTCCCATGCTCAATAACTGAGTGATACGCATATCTAAGGTTAGATCAGAACAGTCGGTAAGACCTGTGAATAGCAGCAAATTAGCATACAGATAATAAAAGAGTAAACAAACACATCTGTTCGCTAACTCTCGTTAACGCTCTTATGATCTGTAAGCTAATTCGCTGCTGTTCACAGGTCTTACCACTTTAACCCAATTTTAGCTGTAAATCACTGAGTGACTTATAAATATTGACTTTAATTAGCCCTTCCTGGCAACTAACCCTCCACACCTGTATGTAATGGCTGTGAAAGTCTGTTTCAGTGTATCTGAAGAAGTGTGCATGGATCACATCACACCCACCCCTCTTATGATACGGTGTTACGTCAATTTCCTCACAGTGGATCACACTGGGATCTCTCCCAGAAAGGAACCAACAACTGCTTATATTTCATATTCATCTTCCCAAAGGTCTTTCAGCCAAGGGGATCATTACCAATAGCTCCTGTGGAAATTACGACTGATAGCCGTTTGCGATGGTCCAATATTCTTGGGTCCCGATCAGACAGCTCTTTAGATCCACAACATGCATGATTTCCTGGTGGATTTAAGCAGAACGACCAGACACAAACATCTGGGAAACGTCCCTGTTCTGTAGACATCCCGTTTTGCCACACCTCGTAACCAGACTTAAAAGATAGCACTTTAAATCTGGAGTTTTCTGGGCCCAATGGGATGACAGCAGACTTTCACCCGTCTGATCGTGCCACCAGTGCACAACCCTCCCATCAGGGTGGTCTGATGTCAGACCATCACGAGCAGGCGCAATTTTAAAAAAATCACTACCCAATACGCGCTTAAACGTATTTAAAAACAAGGCTGCGGAACCCCAATTCAGCACCATGAAGAATTTGATGTTTATGAATGACCCGTCACTTTAAGGACGATTGGTTAATAGGATGGGACCTGGAGGGAGGATGAGTCTTCTAACATGCAAAATAGTCCCTCCATTGAGCATGATCTCAATGGCAAGGGGGATGGCTGGGACTCCTTTAGTCCATCCCTGCAAGCACCTCAGATCTACAAGGATGCGCAGTCATGCCTATATGCATGCGCAAAAAGTTTTTGTTTTGTTTTTTAAAAAAAACCACTGTGCGCACTTCCTTCAGTGGACACTGTCTAGACAATCCACAGAGGAATCAGCGTGCGGTAAGGCGATTCCCACGGGGGATGTCTGATCATGCAAGGACAGATTTAAAAGATCTGGATCAAATTTGAGCTGGCATAATGACGGGATTAACTGCCCTTATGAATGCACCCTTGAATAGGAAATGCAGCAAGTGCAGAACAGTGAGCCATTTCCTGGATTTAGGGAAAGGATTTTTATAGCCCAAGATGATTCTACACCCCTTGGCAATTTATTAAGAGATGAGAGAAGGGTTCTGAGCAGACGTGCTTAGTGTGGTACCTCAGTTGAAGCACGTACCTCTGGAAACCAGCCCAAGGTCCTATCAAAGCTGCAAACTTAAACTTGCCCATTTTGTGATTCACACCTTCCTCCATTATTCTTTAAGTACTTGGTGGGCAAATCCCATGTTTTCCACGTTTCTATTTTTTAATCACTCAGTTGGCCAATATACATTATTGAGAATGGCACAAACAGTTAAATTAGGAGACAATGGAACCAAACGTTTGGACCTCAGCACTTTCTTTCTGATTCCCTTTCACAGCGCCTGGCGTCCAGGCCACTTTCAAGGCCTGTTCCCCATCACATCTTTGTCACCCAGGCAATTACAGTGCGACTACAATACAGAACACACACATCCGAGGAGCAGTGACTTGTTGCCACACAGACCTTTGCAACAGCGGCAGTCTTCGGCGTAAGTATCTGCATCTTTTCAGAAGCTGTGAAAACTCTGGTTCTCTTCCATCGGTGTGCCTGAGTCCCATGCATTTCTAGGAGGAAAATGAAAGTACCACACTTGAGGGCACTGCAACAGTGGGGGGCAAAATCTTTCCTCCTACCCAAGCTGGGCCTCCACACTCTACGAGAACAGCTGGAGAGGGCCAGTGGCCCTTGAACCAAGCCAGATCGGTCTTTACACACATTCCACACATGGTCATTATGGCCACTTTGTTAGGAACTGAACATTCAGAACCCAAGTCTGCTCTTCTTTTGCCACGCATATTTCTTAGAGGTCTTCTGTTCCTCAGTTTTTTAAAAATATATATATATTGGAACGGGTGAATGAACCTACAGTTTCTGCATTCTTCTTGTATTCAGTACAACTGATGGTTTATTCTACCATGCAGCTAAACATGTTTTATGCAGTGCCAAAAAAATGTGAACTATGAAATAATTGTGTGGAGAAAAGAAGGGGGAATTATCTGGGTTTCTGATCATCCCTGTCCCAAACGTGCTATATCTCACAAGGCTGGGGTGCAGAAAGGCCTCTGGAAGATCAAATGAACCCAACTTTCTGCTGATCTGTGCAATCGGCGGAACACGGTCCCTGATACTCCACCCCCCGCACCAAAAGAAAAGTACTTGGCCCGGGGAATGGCTGACTCCCAGCTGAACCCTTCTCTGCTGGTAGTCTGGTTTGGATGGCTATTAGTGTCCTGTTCTTGCAACTAGATACAAACAGGTTCTGATCAGCCAAGCAGCCTGTGAATTCATTCACTGCCTAGAGAACAAGATATCAGCCCCTGTTGGAAAAGGTATCAGCTGAAGCAGCAGGCATTTGAGCATGATTTTTCAGGGACAAGAATATATTTTTTTTGTCACAGAGGGTAAATCCCAGTCATCTGCAGTGTAGTGGGGTGAGGATGAGCTCCTCAGTTATAGTTTTCAGGGGGTAGGATGTCTCAGCACTCAAGCACAATAGACCCCTGCCTTTCACAGGGGATCCGTTACCAGGATTACTACAAATGGTGAAATATGGAGAGGCAGGGGACCGCTCCTTCCCAGTTACAAAACCACTATGTGTCCCACAATGTTTAAGAATATCACAGTTAGGATGATGGCATTGCGGAAAAAAAAACGGGCTAGAGGATACATCACACGATCACACCACAGACCACTAATAAGTGAAATCAGACACCACAAATCCTCCATCAGCGGTGAGGAGGTTTTATCTCATCGCTAGATAATTGGGGTAGGCAAATAGTCCCCGTTCTCCTCTGTACCTTTCATTTTTCCTCTTAGTTCTTTTTATTTCTTTCTGATATTCCCCATTTTCCTGCCCATCTTTTCCTTCCCCCCCTTCCGTTTTCATTTTTGTTCCTGAATATTTCTCTCATTCTTACTTTCTTTTTACTTCATTTTCACTTTCTTTCATTTTTGCTCCCCTCTCCCTCCCCCCCCCGGTTACTTTTTTAAAAGTTCAAGGGATCAAGTCATGAAACCTGCCAGCCGCTGAAGGGAGAAACCTTAGAATAGTCCCTGAAACTCTCTAATGTGAATTTTTATACCAGTAAACACCTTAGTGGCTATCTTTCTTCAAAGGAGGGGGAGGGGGAGGATAATTTCAATAAATATTGACTAAAGGGAGGTGGAATGCTGAGCCAACTGTCGGAGTTGCTTTTTGCAGTGCCACCAAACATAAACTTGGTTCACAATGGGAAATGGTGTCCAGCCTGCGTGTCCCTCCAGAAGGACAACTGTCAGGCAGTGGAATCAGTTGCCTGCTTTGGAGCGGAGACTCAGTGCCCCTATCTTGCTGGTTCCTACAGTCTAAGTGAGTACAGTTGCTAGTTATATATGCAGAAAAGGGATAGATATCTCTTTGACCTCTGTAAAAATAAACTTTGCACCTTCGGAGCTCCAACTTATATCATACAATGTATAATACTTGAATGTGGGGTTTTTTTCCAAATTTCTGTTCCCTTACTCCTATCACATCGCTTATTTGATGCCTCCTATTGGTTGCATTGACTTACCCTGGGTAATCCCCTGACTCTCAGTGGGAAAGGCAGACTATAAAGTAATGGATCACAGCCACACAGGGACAGGTGGGGAGCTTGAATCCTTCAGCCCTCCCCAATTTATCTTAAAGGAGAAAACAACAAAGTGTAGAAGCACAAACAAAAGGTGAGTGCTCAGGTGGCAGACGTTCCTCCTTGCAAATCACTACTCTGTCCCCTCCAGGGTGGGGAAGAGACCCTGTGACAGACTGGCTGCCAACGATGCTTGAAGCTCCGTGGCCAGATTCCAGATGTGCATGCACAACATCTGCTCTCTTGGCATGTCTACAGTCCAATGTTCCCTCTAAGCTGTGGAGTCTTGTGAGCAAAAATTCTACTTTGTGAGCTACTGGCATTAAAGTTGTGAGTGAGCAATTTGGCTGCTGCATAAATTAGTTTGCTCTGGAGCCCTCCTTCCTGAGCGGAGACAAATATGTGTCAGCTGGAGGCTAAAAAACTGTGAGCTAGGGTGGTGGGTGGAAAGATGAAATGGCTGCTACGGGAGGCAAAAAAAATGGCTACTGCAGGAGGCAGAGAGAGAGAGAGAGAGACATGGGAGGCCTGAATACAGGGGAGAAGAAGAGTAATTAAAAAAAGAATGCACCAGAGAAGAGGAGAGAGAACACTATGGGGGCGACTTGTGCTGAATCGACATTAATTTGATGTGCACAGCCAGTCGGATCCCCAATACAAACCAGAAGCCCTGCTGAGCAGCAGCAGCCCCACCTGGCCACAACGAGTCTCTAGAAACACTTGCAAAGGGGGAAGAAAAGGTGTCGGAGGGTGCCACACCAGCTGCAGGAACCACACTGGCGATCCCTGCCATTTCCTCCAGGAGAATTGATCTCTGTTGTCTAGAGATCAGCTGCAGTTGAGGGAGATCTCCAGGCTGACCGTGGAGGCTGGCAACTAGGGTTGCCAGCTCTGGGTTGGGAAATACCCGGGCATTTGGGGAAAGGAGACTGGGGAGGGGAGGGTTCAGGAGGGGAGGGATCTTAGCAGGATGTAATGCCGGAGAATTCATCCTCCAAAGGGGCCAGGAGAACTGAACTTGGTCATCTGGAGTTCAACGGCAATAGTGGGTAATCTCTGGATTCTTCTCTTCGTTTCGTGAATATCACTTCCTCAGAAGTAAGTATTCTTGACTACAAAGTAGAATACAACATGATTTATATTCTTTTACATATACTATGAAAAATATAGAGTTATAAAGTTAATGTGAATTGGACCCTGAAAAACCCATTAATAAAAGATTATATACCACAAATTTGTTGCCCTTATTTCATTTCCACAGTGTAGAAGTATCAGTTTTACAATCTGTAACAATATTAAAACATTAATACATGAAAAAATCCTCATAGATATATATTACATTGTAATAACTTTATAATTATTTATACAGTCACCACAAATCTTGTGCAATTTCTAAACATACATCAAAATGATCTTATTGGGCACTAGTCAAATGTAGCAGCTGCTTCTCCATGTTAGAATGCCTTAAAATACACAATTTCTCCACTAGTTATATAGAAACTCATGTTAAAGTGACATCCACTACTTACAGAAAGCAAGAAAAATCCATTTCATTATTCAGACCATAGGGACTAATGGTATGCAGCTTATGTGTCCAGTATGCTTCATTCTTAAGTAAAAAAAAAATAGTAACCATTATGTTAAAAGGGTCATGATTAAAGACTTCCAAAATAACAAAGACAAAACTATTGCAATCATGTTGGTGCTCCAGGAAGTGAGAAACCAATGGACAATCCACATTTTGTTGATGGATGCAAGACCTGTGTTCCACAGTTCGCATTCTGATTGCTTGTGTACAAATCCCCACATAATATTTAGAACATGGACATTTTATGAGATACACCACTTTTTTGTTGCACAGTTGGTAAATCGTTTTAATTGTATGTGGACCTTTAAATCTGGAAAAGCCACCTTATCAGATCCAGACACTATCGGGTGTCCTGGAGGTGGCATACCTGCTTTATGAATCTTAGGCAGCACATATAGTACTGGTACTCTGGGTGTTTTATTAACAAGGAGCTCTGCAGTCTTAACATCTATATAGTCCAAAGCTAATGCTTCATTGACTATTGCCTCCCTTTTCTCTCTTCCCTGTGAGAGGAGGGAAACTGGGCTTGGATTCTTTTGCTTTCACAATGTGTTTTTGGTTTGACTCCAGGGTTGCCTGCTTCCTTGGGAAGTCAAGCAGCAGAGTCACCCCACCCCTTCTGTGGGTTCTGCAAGTGGCTGTTTTCTCTGCCTGCTGGTGGTTGGTTTTGACTTTTCAGCTCATCCCAAAATGACACCCACTCTTCCCTGGCTAGTTGGTGACCAACCATCCAACCATACATGGGGAAATCGGGGGCTGCCCTTAGCACTGGCTGTGGGTTCCCCCCCCTTTCTGCACCTTGCACCCCATCCTGCCTGGGTTGCTGCAGTATCTCACCTCAGAGTCCTCTCTCTTCCCCCTGGCCAGTTGGCAACCAAGTCTTAAACCACCTTTGGGGGGGTGGCAAGTCCTCTGGGCACAGGCTGTGGGCATAGCCAGCTCGCCCACTAGGCGAGCTAGGCGCTCGCCTAGGGCACGCCGGCTGCAGGGGCGCCAAACCGCGCCCTGGCCCCTCCCAGAAAAAGTCCCCCCCGCTGCTCCCACCGCCTCCCTGAGCGCCCCGCCGGGGCTCAGGAGGCGGCAGCGGAGCTCGCCGCCCTCCCCAAAGCTGGCTTCTCTCCCCCACCCCCGCCCTCCCAAGCCCACCGCGGGGCTGCGGTTGCTGGGCTGGGCCGCGGGGCGGCCAGGCGGCGGCGGAGCGGCTTCTCCACCCCCCCACACGGCCCTCCCAAGCCCAGCGCCGCCGCTGGGAGGGAAGGGGCGGGCGTTGCAAGTCCGCCTGTTCCCCGGCTCTCCCTGGCGCCTCGCAGATGCGAGGGGCCTGGGAGAGCCGCGCCCGCCGCCCCTGCTGGGGAGGGAAGGGGGGCTTCTAAGCCCGCCCCTTCCCCGGCTGTCCCAGGTGCCTCGCGGCTGCGAGACACCCGTGAGAGCCGCGCACACCGCCCCTGCTGGGAGGGAAGGGGGGGCTTCTAAGCCCGCCCCATTTCCAGGCCCCACCGGGAGGTTGGCATCCCCGGTGGGGTGGGCGCCCCAGGCAGTCCTGCCTAGGGCGCCCAGAAACCTGGGGCCGGGCCTGGCTGTGGGTCTTTTCCCTTTTCTGCACCCTGCCTCCCTGGGTTGCTGAAGTCTCTCACCTCAGAGTCCTCTCCCCCCCCCTTGCCTGTTGGCAACTAAATCTCAAGTAACCTTCTGGGAAGGGTGGTAAAGTCCCCTGGGCACTGGCTGTGGGTCTTTTCCCCTTCCTGCCTGCCTGCTTGCCTGGGTTTATGAATTCTCTCACCTCAGAATTCTCTCCTTGCCCTGGAAAGTGGGCACCCCACTCTCTAACCGCTTCCTGTGGGAGGTTTGAAGACTGCCCTTGGCACTGACTGTGAGGTTTGCATTTCGTCTCATTCGAAAGAACATCCCCCCACACACTTTTGCTTGGGTCACGGCAGTCTCAGACTTGGAAGTTCCTTGTCTCCCGAGGCAAGTGGGCACCCCACTTATGAAACACTTTCTGGGGGGGCTTAACTGTACTTGAAACCACCTGCAGGGCTTGCCTTTCCTCCCCCTGCCAAAATAAAGAAACCCTTCTCCCTCAGTGGGTCGAATCTCTGCCTTTGAGTCCCCCTCTCTCCTCTGGCTGCTGGCTGTGGGTACTTGCCTCAACTGCCCCTGCTGAAAGGGAAAAAAACCCATTCTCCCTGGGCGGGAAGAGTCTCTGCCTTCACCCCTCCCTCCTCTGCCAACGAGGCTCCCACCCCACTGACCCTTGCAGCATTTTCCTACAACTCGAGCAGCCACACTTTCACCCCTACTACCTGGGTCTGATGTGTGGGGGCATGAGTAAGGCCTGAAGGGGTCATGGTCATGGGCAGATGGGAAGACAGGGCACACTGACCACAGGTGGTGGGATATGACTGTGTTCTCCCACACTGGTGCCCTCCTGCTTGGACACATCATCAGGGGCCTCTGCCTCAGGTTTCCCTGCAGCATCCACAGGGCTGGTCTTGGTCACTAGACAAGAGCTCCCCCTGGTTCTAGATAAACTACGGGGGCAAGGTACACGTGAGAGGGAGGAGACCATTGTCACTCATGGCGAGGGTGGTGACAATGACTGAAACATATCATCCTGTTCCATACCTGGGGATTCCTGGCCACGATCCCCTGCCTCTCCCTTAACCATTGGTATGCCCCCCCCCATCAGCCCAGGGTCTGAGTCCAGGAAACTGTTATGCCTGAAAAGTGCCCCGCTGATGGGTGTGGGGGCACAGCTGCAGTCTGCTGTGTAGAAGTACTTCCGCATCCCACCCGGTGATCCATGTGCGGTGGAGAGCCAGGTGTGCGGGGTACATGTTCATTGGAGGAGGGACCCACATCACTTAACTGCTAGCATTCTACAGAGGCTTTTGTGTCAGTCGCACCCCAGTTTGACTCTGCCGGAAGGTGGACCCCCTGAGTCTGCCGCCGGGTGTGGGGTGCAGACTCCATGTCGATGGGGAGAGGGAGAATGGGAGGGGCGGGCTGCCACAGTGGGGTCTCTAGCCTCTCCCATGGGGTTCCCTCAGGCAAGCAACCCTCCAAAAGATCATGCTTGTTGAGTCCTCCCCCGCGCCTGGAAAGAGGATGAGGGCCAGGGATCACAAAGCGATCACTCAGCACATCGAGCGGATGATCGCCCTGGAAAGCTAGCCTTTCTCTCTGTTGGAGGATGTGTGCTTCTGGGGGCTACTATGATGTGTTGCCCCATGGTACACCATCCCCTCCAGGAGGAACATGAACCGGCACATGCTGCCCGGCATGTATCAGTCCACGGTGAGTCTGGTGAAAGCCGAGCTAGCCAACAGTGCGAGGGCGAACCATCCACCTGACGGCCAAACTTTGGAGCAGCCAGCACCATGGCTGCCTCTCCCTCACCACACACTGGTGGCAACCCGAGGAGTTCTAGGCAGGCCCCCATGCCACCCCAACTGGGGATGAGCACGCTTCTATCCGGCTACAAGGCAGTGGTCCTCCACACTCAGGTTATGGACGTGGAGCACACAGCGGTGAATATCTCTGCAGCCATTCAGAGTGGCCTGAAGACCTGGTTTGGGGGGAAACAGATCACCCATGGCTATCTGTTTATGGACGGCAGCCTGAACATCCATAGGGCCACTGAAAAGCCCAAACTCAGAAACGTCGTCTGCATGGCACACAAGATTCACCTGGTGGTGATGGATGCCCTGGGGCTGGGGAGCAATGCCAGGGCTCAGGAGGACACCGCCAAGATCAGTTCCCTGCTGGAGAACTGCCAGTACTTGGCAGCTCACTTCTTGAGAAGCATCAGGGATTCATGGCTGCTGAGAGAAAGGCAGGGTGAGACAGATGAGCCAGAGGACATCCTCCTCCAGGATGCTGGCACCTGGTGGAACTCCACTGATGCCATGATTGCCCATTTGGTGGAGCAGAAGATGGTGGTCCAGGACATCCTGTCCTCCATGTTCATCCAGTGGGGGGAGCTGACCATCAGCTCCAATGACTGGCTTACCTTGTGTCACGAACGTCCAACTTCTCTATCTCGGTAGTCACATAGGCATTCACTGTCCAACTCAAAAATGCGAATCTTAGATCTCACAGCATGTGCAGTCTCCCATCAGGGATGCCCGTGGCACCCTTGGTGAAAAGCGTCTCCTCAGTTTCCACCTCCAACTCAGGCATCTCACGTTCCTCCTCCATGATGACACCCTAACTGTACTCAGTTCAAAAATAACAAAACCCTTACTCTGTTTGAGTCAAAATAAGTTTGCACAAAGGTTAAAAGTCATGGAAGAGCCTCTATGAATCTCAAATTCAGATCCCAGCACAATGCCACCATGTCACAAACACCCAACCCTCTGGTCAGACATTCAGGTTGCTAAACCAGGCTGCACAGCGCTTTTACAAAAATTCTTAAGGGATTCTAACAATCCCTCAAGATTAGAGTAGGCCGCCACCAGGTCTTTTCAGAGCCTCTCCCAGTCTTGGAGTAAAAGACCAAAGCTCCAGACTAAATGAGACTTAAACACAAGGTCAGGTCTATAGGCAAACCCACAGACTGAACCTAAAAGCAAAAGAATTCTATATGGTAGTAGGGGTCCCAATACCAGGCAAATGGATTTAGCCTAAGAGATTCACAGAGCACAGACCACGACAGGCTAAAAAATATTTTAAGTTTATTAGGGTGCAAACAGATTTTAAAACAAGACAATCAAACAGAAGGGACATAAAACAAAAGAACTAAGCTTAACCAGTTTTTGCTAAGAACTTACAATGCAGTAGTACAGGTACCTCCTGGTTACAAGGTGTAGTAATCCAACCACTAGGCAATCAAAGACACAAGCCCACCCGGGTAAACAGCAAGCCAATCCAGGCAGATAGAACAAGATGCCAGAGTCCTGGGTTGCTCCAAACCTAATGACCCGCAAGGTCTGCTTACGTTCCAGCAGCCGACACTTTTTCAGAGTGAAAAGCCTATTTTTATAGAAAATGGTAGCTGTTGGTCAGTTCAGGCCTTCAAACAACCAGCAGCCAGGAGAGTGATGTCAACCTCCTTAGGTTACCATGGCTTCATGACACCCCATAATAATCGTTTTGATGGAGAAACCAAACTTATCTCATTAAGGGGCTGCTTGACTCCAATACACAGGTGCTAATAATTCCATCAGCTTGGAATGTGCTTGATTAGGGCTAGCCTTGTTCCCAGGCCTCTAACAAGCCTTGTACCAGCTGAAAACACTTCTTATCAAGGTTACAGGTTTTTGTATTATCTATGTCTCTAGGGAAAGGATTCTTCCAGGCCTCATGACCTGAACCAAACTACTTTAGCTTAAAGCCACAAACATGAAAAAATGGCTTTCCGTGACACCATCCCCTTAAGTTGAAAGCTTGGAATTTATTTCAACTTTCAACTAAATAACTAGCTGGTTAGATAATAGTCATAAAAGCGATTACATATAATTCTATAACCACACATAAGGAATAAATTTAACAAGACTCTTAAGAGATAGTGAGGTGCAAAAACAGCATTGTGATGATTACAAAAGCAAAAATCAGTGGTTAGCAAGCATTGGCAGTGATGATTATACTCAAAACAATTGCAAACATGAAGTTTTCTGTTTTTATACTTCAGGCACTTCTTGCCAAATAGCAGTTGGCAACAAGCATTATTCTAGTTACAGAAAAGAAAACTCTTTGGTTAGGCCAGGGGTGGGCAAACTGCAGCTCGGGAGCCACATGCGACTCTTTCACACATATTGTGTGGCTCCCAGCACGGCAGCTGGGGAAGTGAAGGGGAGGCATGCATTTGATCCCTTCCTCCCTCCCTCCCTCCCTCCCTCCCTCCCTCCCTCCCCCGTCCCTCCTATCTATTTGCTTTTTTTGTTTCTCTCTCTCTCTTTCTTTCCACCTCTTTCATTCTTTCTTTCCACCTCCCCCTCTTTCTCTGTCTCTTAGACAAATAAATATCATTGGACAAATAAATATCATTATCAATATCTGTTTTTATCCCTTTTGTTTTTATTTTTGGCAGTCTCATTTAATGGTAATAAAAAGCAAATCTGCATATTTTCTAAATAAAAATGTGCGCATAATATTTGTTCATGTCTTGCGGCTCTCAACCATCTGAAATTTATTCTATGTGGCTCTTACGTTGAGCAAGTTTGCCCACCCCTGGGTTAGGCAGCATCGAAGTTGTACAGAAAGGAAAAAATTCAGATTAGATGTCAACATTTGCATTGACTGCATTGCTCAAACTATTCTGGACGTCTTAAGGCTACACTGTTTAAGAAACCTTGTTGCACACAACCAGAATCAGCATTGGCACTTGCAGTTCTTAAAGTACAAGACCTTGAACAAACAGATCTGGAAGTCCCTAACCATGCGGGAGCTAAAAGCACAGGGATAGAGTCTTGCTTCTGACAACAATCAGCTAGCATGTCCAATTGTTAGCTGAAATGCTCTGATCTATAATTAATAGAGCATTTGGTGACAGTTTCTAATACTGGGATCCTTTGGTCTGTGTATACGGAGGACGGGCTGCCACGCTACTTCCCAGTAAAGAGGCGAGAGACAGGAGTAAAATAAATCTTTTGTTTACTGTGTAGTAACATTCAACAGAACACACACAATCACACACACTGGCATACAAGAAACTAATAAAAACAGGCAAGAAATAAACAGCACATTTGCGTGAGCAGGTATTGAAACGATGAGGGGCAATATTTACCTCTGGGTGCGCAGCTCCAAATCTTCCAGCGGGAGGTTCAGGGAGGGAAGGAATATGGGAAGAAATATAAGGAGCACGTGTGCTAGACCAGCTAGGGGCACGTGCGCTACTCCAGCTGCAGACTGGAGCCTTAAAGCGAGGTAGGGGTTGGGTAGAGTAAGCTGGACGTAAGAGGTCAAGCAGGCTGAGAGAGAGATCATTGGTAGGGGGTAGGCGAGGCAGAGAGCTTGAGAAGTGTGTGCGAGTGTTTTTAAAAGCTTCTTGTGCGGTGGGTGGGGGAGGCCAGGCGGCTTACCCCTGGGGTCACTCCCTGCTGGCTAGGGATTGGCTCTCTGGGTCAATTTCAAATACTAGTGGCTACCTTGACCGTTGGTCACCTGGGAGCGGGAAAAGAGGAAGTTGGAACAAAGGAGGATGACTCTTCAGTATCCGGGCAGATTTTCCATGAGGACCATGTGAGTTGGCACGTAGGGTGGGGGTTAATCCCTTTATTGTGGAGACCAGGAGTCTGGGCTGTACACAAGAGTCTTTTGTTTGAGTATAAACCTGTGACTGTAAGACGTGACGAGCAGCAAGCAGGCTATGGGGACCCTCTGGAGTGACTTTAACCAGCACCTCCTTGTCCTTGGCTGGCC
This sequence comes from Gekko gecko, assembly GCA_029375565.1. Lineage (NCBI taxonomy): Eukaryota > Metazoa > Chordata > Lepidosauria > Squamata > Gekkonidae > Gekko > Gekko gecko. Next base: position 224,189,888 of record JAPDNY010000005.1, read on the forward strand.
TCTGCATCTTCTCTGGGCTTTTCCCCTTGGTGCTTTATTAACAATTGGACAGTCTCTTAGCTGGCACACTATCAGGTTTATAACAGCATAAAACAGTCCAGAAATAGCCCAATAGAGGTGGCTGGGCTAACACAATGATGGATCAAGCATTTCACCTTCCCACTGCACAGAAAACATATCAGGTAACCTCTCATGGTATCTTTTCAAAGAATTTGTATGGTAGAGCTTAGGTTTAGAATGCTCTGCCTCACATGAGACAAAATAGTGAACTGTACTTCGTTTTTCCACTATAGTTCCAGGTCCCATCCACATTGCAGTCATTTTATGCGGTCTGATTGGTTTTAACATCAGAACTTTAACACCAGGGTTAAACTTGTGCAACACAGCTTTTCTGCCATAGAACCGTTTCTGAGTCTGTTGTGCAGTGGCTAGATTAGCTTTGGCTGCGTCCCACACACTTTTCAAGGACTCATGTAACTGTTGAAAATATTTAGCTACTGACACAGGCTTAATTTCCGACACACCTTCCCATTGCTGTTTTAACATGGTCAAAGGTGTATTCAGGGCTCTACCATAGATCATTTCATTTGGCGAAAAACCAAGACTTTCTTGAGTCCCATCATTATAAGCACTGACAAGAAAAGGCAAGCTTTGTTCCCAGTCACCACCAAAATCAATAATGTACTTGTGCAGCATCTTTCCCATGGTTTTGTTCGTTCTACCAGACCATTTTCCCAGTGACAAAAGGGGATAGAAACCTGATGTTCTCTTTGAGCAAGTTCACACACCTTTTTCATGAGACTACTAATAAAGTTAGATCCTATATCTGTGGAGATAATTCGTGGAAGTCCCCACAAGGTAGATTGGAGCAGAATGGCTCTCGCCACATTACTGGCAGAAGTATTTGACAAGGGAATTACAGCTAGGTAGTGGGACAAATAGTCAATGATGGTCAGCAAATATTTCTTTCCAAACTTGCTGGATTTATGCAATGCTCCCACTATGTCAATTCCCCAATGAGAAAAAACTTCTTGCGCAATTGGCACTGGCTGAAGAGGCACGTGGGGGCGATCTGAATCAAACCCCTCACGTTGACATATGTCACAGGTGCATACATAGGCTCTACTATCGAAAACATCAGGCCAGTAGAAGGACTGAGTGACCTTCTGAAGGGTCTTTCTTTGCCCTAGATGGCCTGCAAATTGGTGGTAATGAGCATACTTTAATATAGTTTCCTGATAAGGCTGGGGCACAACTAGGTGTTTCACTTCCCCCCTTCTTTTTTGACACACACCCAGTACAGCAAATCATTTTCAGGAACAAAAGTGATTTGTTTGTCTATGGTAGCATGAGGATCACAATCCACCTGTTGAAAACATGGGGCTAGGGTAGGGTCTGCTTTTTGTGCACCCTTAAACCACTCACAAGTTGTTAAATCAGACAAGGAATCAAGCAAAACCTGCCCCCCTCTCTTTTTTACTGTCAGATGACACAGTTTCAACTTCCAGCTTGCTAAGCTCAACAGGTTGTGCAACAGCACCATCTACTGGCAAATTGCTCACAATTCATGGTTTGAACAATAGCATCAGTTTTTGAAACAGAGGTGGTAAAAGGCTTGGTTTGCAAATTAGCTAGATATGATTTGAAAGAAATGTCATTTCCAATAAGGAAATCAGTTGAACATTCCTGATGCAACATTACTGTCACTTCCCCATCAAACCCTCGATATTGAACAGGTGCAACAGCCAACTCACGTTCAATGGGTGCAGATGTACATGGTGTAACCAAGATTTTTCTGTTTAAAATTTGCTCAGGTTTCACCAATGAGTAAGATACACTAGAAACATCTGTCCCAGTATCTCAAAAGCCCATTATCTGAATATTATTAACCCTTATTCGCAGTAGTACAGGTACCTCCTGGTTACAAGGTATAGTAATAAAATCACTAGGCAATCAAAGACACAAGCCCATCCGGGTCAACAGCAAGCCAATCCAGGCAGATAGAACAAGATGCCAGAGTCCTGGGTTGCTCCAGCCTAATGATCCACAAGGTCTGCTTAGGTTCCAGCAGCCACCACCTTTCAGAGTGAAAACCCTATTTTTATAGAAAATGGTAGCTGTTGGTCAGTTCAGGCCTTCCAACCAACCAGCAGCCAGGAGAGTGATGTCACCCTCCTTTTGTTACTACGGCTGTAACTGGTATCTCTGTAGACGAATCTGTAGAAGTAGACAGGAGTGAAGAGTTGTCAGATGCAATCTCATGTCCCTCTTCTTGCTGGTTGTCCTGTTGCTCTTCGTTCAAATCCCAATCCTCTTCTTCCCAATTCTCAGTTGGCTCAATCTGTTGGATGACTCTCACGTCATGCGGTTTCACAGCTGGAGTGCTGGTCTTGGGTGGATTTTCTTTAGCTTTCAACAATGGGCAATGAATTTTTTGATGGCCTTCCTTTCTACAGAAAAAGCATAATCCGCTTTTGGATCCACTCTGGGTCTGACTGAAGCTGTTGGAGAACTAGAAGGCTGCTTGGTGGGAGTGCTGCGCTGACTCTCAGTCACCCTGGAGTTTTTCTCACCGGCCAGTCACCCACTGGCTCCTGCAATCACAGTCTTTCCAAATACCTTCTCACAGTGTTGCCATATCGGCTGTGCAAGGTCTGCTGCACGCTCAAAAGAGATAGGTTCCCAATCTCTCACCAAGGCAGAAAGTTCATCTGGGAGGAGACAGTAAAACCGTTCAAGCAGAATCAGTTCTCTCAGATCCTCAAAAATACTCACGCCTTCTGCAGTTAGCCATCTGTCTACATTCTGCGCAATAGTGGCAGCAGCAACATGAAAACTTCCCTGACACAAGCTGCAATCCAGTTTCCTGAAGGCATGACGGTAAGATTCCAAAGACAAGGCAAATCTCTGCAAGGCTAAGGCTTTAAATTTCTCATAATTACCAGAATCTTGAGCTGGAACATTCCCGAGAAGGTCTGCAAGTTCATCTGCCACTTGTGATCTTAAAATCAGCATGTAATGTCTCTGTGGCACCAATAAATCCACACAGGTCTGTTCAAAGAGAGCAAAAAAGGCCAAAATGTCCTGCCTTGCTTTGTAGGTCGGGAGCATCTTGCGGTCATAATGCCAAGGTGCAAAGCCTCTTGCTGGAGCAGCTGAAAGAGTAAGCAAATTCCAAGAGTCTTTCTGAGCCCCGGCTCGGCCAGCACATCTAGCCTCAGCTCGACCTCTCTCTTGCTCATGTTCTCTTTCACGCTCTCGCTCTGCTTGGTCAGCTTCAAACTGCTCTTGGCGACATCTGATATAGACAGACAGTCCTTCACATTCCTCTGGTTCAGCCAAGCCTCCAAGTAATCCGGCTGCTAGAAGGATCTCTGAGCCCTCTGCACACTTCATTTCTCTGAGAGAGCCTGGAAGTTCTCCACTCTTCTCTATCTCGGTAGTCACGTAGGCATTCACTGTCCAGCTTGAAAATGCGAATCTTAGATCTCACAGCGTGTGCAGTCTCCCATCAGGGATGCCCGTGGCACCCTCGGTGAAAAGCGTCTCGTCAGTTTCCACCTCCAACTCAGGCATCTCACATTCCTCCTCCATGATGACACACTAACTGTACTCAGTTCAAAAATAACAAAACCCTTACTCTGTTTGAGTCAAAATAAGCTTGCACAAAGGTTAAAAGTCATGGAAGTGCCTCTACGAATCTCAAGTTTAGATCCCAGCACAATGCCACCATGTCACAAACGCCCAACCCTCCGGTCAGACATTCAGGTTGCTAAACCAGGCTGCACAGCACTTTTACAAAAATTCTTAAGGGATTCTAACAATCCCTCAAGATTAGAGTAGGCTACCACCAGGTCTTTTCAGAGCCTCTCCCAGTCTTGGAGTAAAAGACCAAAGCTCCAGACTAAATGAGACTTAAACACAAGGTCAGGTCTATAGGTAAACCCACAGACTGAACCTAAATGCAAAAGAATTCTATATGGTAGTAGTGGTCCCAATACCAGGCAAATGGATTTAGCCTTAGAGATTCACAGAGCACAGGCCACGACAGGCTAAAAAAAAATATTAAGTTTATTAGGGTGCAAACAGATTTTAAAACAAGACAATCAAACAGAAGGGACATAAAACAAAAGAACTAAGCTTAACCAGTTTTTGCTAAGAACTTACAATGCAGTAGTACAGGTACCTCCTGGTTACAAGGTGTAGTAATCCATCCACTAGGCAATCAAAGACACAAGCCCATCCCGGTAAACAGAAAGCCAAACCAGGCAGATAGAACAAGATGCCAGAATCCTGGGTTGCTCCAACCTAATGACCCGCAAGTTCTGCTTAGGTTCCAGCAACCACCACCTTCTCAGAGTGAAAAGCCTATTTTTATAGAAAATGGAAGCTGTTGGTCAGTTCAAGCCTTCAACCAACCAGCAGCCAGGAGAGTGATGTCACCCTCCTTTTGTTACTATGGCTTCATGACACCCCATAATAGTCATTTTGCTGGAGAAACTAAACTTATCTCATTAAGGGAGATAAGGCCTTGACTCCAACACACAGGTGCTAATAATTCCATCGGTTTGGAATGTGCTTGATTAGGGCTAGCCTCTTCCCAGGCCTCTAACAAGCCTCGTACCAGCTGAAACCACTTCTTATCAAGGTTACAGGCTTCTGTATTATCTGTGTCTCTAGGGAAAGGATGCTTCCAGGCCTCACGACCTGAACCGAACTACTTTAGCTCAAAGCCACAGGCATGAAAAAATGGCTTTCCGGGACAGCTTGACACATCTTCATATCTCAATAAACAAATCCCTACAAGAGAGTGTTGTTGAGAGTGAGTTTGTTCAGGAGTCTGACACTTTGAAGGTGAGAACCAGCACCTTGAAGTGAATTTGTTATGCTGTAGGCAGCCACTGCAGTGCTTTCAGTACAGGTTGGTTGTGCTCCCGCATGGGGATGCGCTTCTGCATGGGGAGACCCAACAGCAACCTCGCCAAACCACTGCTCCGCGTGCACTCTCTTGCCAACCCCTCTCATGGACCCTGTTTGGTGCTCGGCTCTGTATTGCCCCATGTAGTGCAGCTAGAGAAAAAGAGCTAAGTTCCTCTTCACTGTATACCAGCCCATGAACTCATCATGTCTCTGAAGTTCTGATGTGCACCCTCTGTTTTTCTGTGTTTCCTAGCACTCCGAGAGACACAAGGGCAGGGCCATGTTGAACAGCATTGTGCCAACGCAGCAACATCAATTCTGGTCCCAATGCAAGAAGTTATATCAAAGCATTGGGGTGATGCTTTGGGATTAAACCAATGCTCCATGCTTTTACCTCGGAGTTTTGGGGGAATTCTGGAGCATTCCCATGAGAAGGTGATGTCACTGCCGGCTTCATGCCAGAAGCAGGGTTGCAAATCTGGGCTGGGAAATTCTTGGAGATTTGTGGGTGGAGCCTGGGGAAGAGGGATTTGGAGAGGTGAGGGACCTCAGCAGGGTATAAGGCTGTAGAAACCATTGAAGAATTAAATAAAAAAGACAAGGAAGAACTACATGAAACAAAAGAGGCTTTCAATGTTCTCTGTGACAACTGCAAGTAAAGTACAAGTCTTCTCATATTCTATGGTTACAAAGAAAGACTCTCTTTTTTCCATTTTCTAAGTCCCTGGTACATCAAAACCACAAATCATCAAGTCATTTTCAACTATTTCATGCAAAAAGTCTATTTCCAATCACCAATAGACGTAGTTGATGTAGTGTTTTTTTCTTTTTTATTATTTGTTTCTGTTCTTTGTTATTCTCTCTTCTAATATATATATATATATATATATTTGCAAATTAAAAAAAAAAAACATTGTAGGAGGAGCTCTCCCCCCCACCACCACCACATAGTTCTTTGGGCGGGAATCTTCCCACACTTGGCTTAGGTAGGGGAAGGGGGAGTACTCCAAAGTAGCCTAGAAGATGCTGAAAACTTGTAAAACTGTCTGTGTGACTGGCCCTGTGAGTGCGCAGTCCCATATGGGACTGCACTGAAGACATGGCAATGAACAGAAAGTTCTGTCCCTCAAAACCTTAAAAATATATTTTAACCACATTAAAAAAAAAATCTAAGACAAAGTGGCACAAGGTGGCACAGGGTGGGCAGAGCACCCAAAAGCACTCAGAGTCTGTTGGCTGGGCCTTTTAGCAAGGTTTACTAGGAGGCTGAGGGAATCTGTTTATGGAGCAGATCTCTCTAAACACGTCAGCCAAGCCAGCACTGCAGGAAGGCAAGACCAGCCAGGAGAAGGTACAGTCTTTCCCAGGATGCAGCCTCCTAACAAGGTCATTATCTCCACCTGTTTATGGCTTGCTTTTTCATTTTGTTCCACCCAGCTCCTGCACAACCAGATCTTGCAAAGGGGCAACCCTGTTAGTGTTTTGTAGCAAACACACACATACACTTTCTTTATCTATTCCTGCATTTCTCTATTTTCCATACTTTTCTCCTCCTCCTTTTGTTCTTTTCCTTTCATGATCTGCCATTCATATCTTCCCCCACCCAAAGTGACTTACATTGTTCTCACCTCCTCCATTTCATCCTCACAACAACCTTGTGAGGTAGGTTAGGCTGAGAGTGTATAACAGGCCCAAGGTCTCCCAGCAGTCTTCCATAGCACAAGTGGCGATTTGAACCTGGGTCCGACACTTTAACCACTACACAGGTTTAGCTTACATTGCAAACAGCATGAGGGAAAGGAGTCTGGAAATAACCTGGCCAAAATATTCCAATTCCTTTCATTTTTGGACCCAGAACTCCCATGATCATTGTAAAGCTGGTGGCCAGTTTTGAGATTCCTATTTTTTTCTAATGAGTTATGCATGCCACTAATGGACAGACAGATGGACATGTGGTCCTTTTATTATTATACATGTGTGGTAACAGCCAGTCAAGTGATTTCTTTTGTTATATTTGGTTTGGATCAGGGTCATATGGGATCTTTGTCTGGGGTCCCAAGGTGTCTCTCAGTGCTCCATAATGCAATGGTTCAGGAAGGAGCTTTTATAAATGTAAGAGAACTGTAAGAGAACTGTGGATTCTATCACTGTCATATGGAGAGCCAGTTTGGTGTAGTGGTTAAGTATGCGGACTCTAATCGAGGAGAACTGGGTTTGATTCCCCACTCCTCCACATGCACCTGCTGATGTGACCTTGGGTCAGTCACAAGCTCTGGCATGGCTGTTCTTGAAAACGAGCAGTTTCTGTCAGAGTTCTCTCAGCCCCGTCTACCTCACCGGGTGTCTGTTGTGGGGAGGGGAAGGGAAAGGAGTTTGTAAACCTCTCTGAGACTCCGAGTGAAGGGCGGGGTATAAATCCAATCTCTTCCTCTTCTTTATCCTGCTCTTATTGCATTGCTTTCTCTCTTTGTGATACCATTTTGGGAACTGTTTGACGTTAGCACGCCTAATGATTCTTGCTCTGTTTCAAATTGCTGTATCCCTAAATCTTACTGAATTGTTTATTAGACAATGACTGACTGCATTGACTTACATCGCGTAATCTGTTTTGAATCTCAGTGAGAGAGCTGGACTATGAATAAAGTAAAAAAATAAAATAAAATGCATGGTATTCAGCTATGAGTAGGATTCTTTTCGAAGTGAACGTGCATACAGTCAAGCAACGTCAGTATGCTCCCTGAGCTTCCCACAGGCCACAGGCCCTTTACCAGCAATTTTCCAGCTTTGGAGCAAACACCATAAACTTGTCGTGTGAATAAGATTCTTGTGAATAAGATTTTGCTCACTCACCTCTGGGACGAAATCCCTTCATATTGGACTGCTGTTCTACCAAAAATAATTCCCCCAGCAATAAAAGTTCTACAGAACTATCATGGAACAGTCTTTCTTTGCTTCGTTCTGAGTCTACGACAACATCAATCCTTAATCTCTCTCATTTTTATTCCCTCTGCCCCTTGCAGGCTTTCAGAATCAGGACTCTACAAACCTGGCAATTGTTAATTCTGCCCAATTGCATAGAGAACCAACTCTCTCCACCCCCTGTCCAAACTGCAGCCACCTCCTGAAGGTGCTCCTTTGTCAGGTGCTCTGCTGAGCCACTTGCAGGTGGTGCTGCCACCACCGCACCCCCCTCTCCCTTCCTCCTGGGGGCTGCCACCATCTACCAAGGCTAGCCTCTAGGTGAGGTCTGGGGATCTCCTGGAACCATGGCTGATCCCCAGACGACAGAAATCTTGTCCCCTGGAGAAAACGGATGCTTTGTAGGGTGGACTCTATGGCATTGTACCCCACTGGAGTCCCTGTCCTCCCAAGGCTCCACCCCCAATTCTCCAGTGAGAGGGACATGGTGTTGGCTGGCCAAGCCCTTCTGGGCTTTGTATGGTATGTAGCCATTTTAAGACCACCAGCTCAAAAAGAGGAAAAAAACGGGCCAGCATCAGATCTGCATCTAAAGTATGAACAGTGCACAGACCAAAACCAGGATTTACATCATGTCAGAGAAAAAGTTCTGAGAACTCAAAAGCCTGCACACTGTTCTGTGCCGTTGTTTTGCAGGGTTGCCAGCCACCAGGTGGGGCAGGGTGATGTCCCAGAATTACACAGTTTCCAGGTGACAGAGATGAGTTCCCTTTGAGAAAATGGTTGCTTTGGAAGGCACTATATCATGCTGGGTTCAGGCCTTTTACCTCGACCCCTTCCTTTATCACATGGAGAATGTACACTTGAAGAACATGTGACAGATTTCACCCTGGCCCCTCAGGATGATTGGAGGGGCATGACCAATGATTTCTGGGGCCTGCCTCCCCTTTTTTGCACCACCATGACTACAGGCCTGCCCAGCACTATGGGGCATGATATCTTGCTGATGTATCTCCCCTCCCCATGCCCCGTCTTCTCCAGGATTGGCCCCTGTATTTCCAGGAATCACCAGGCCCACATTTGCCAACCCTGCTTGGTTGGTCCTGAATAAAAGCTGTCATGTGGATTGTGCCCTGGGACTAAAAGCCCCGGAAATCCACCGACACGGCCAAATGACACAGAACAATTCCCTTCCGAGCCCAAGGACTTCAATGGGCTTTCTCCATGGAGCTGAGCCTAGCACCCTTCGTTCAGCTCCATTTTATCCTTCTAACAACCCTCTAAGATCCATTCGAATGAGAGGAGGGATTAACCAAGGTTTTCATGTGCTGGTCGGTCAATGTTCCCTCTAAGCTGAGTTAGTGTGAGCTAGCTCACAGGTTTTTTAGCCTCCAGCTCACACCTTTTTGTCTTAACTCAGGAAGGATGGGGCTCCAGAGCAAACTAAGTTATACAGTAGCCAAATCACTTGCTCACAACTTTAATGCCAGCAGCTCACAAGATTCCACAGCTTACAGGGAGCATTGCTGGTCACCTCTGGGTTTTTCCCCCCACTGGTTAATTTAGAAAGCCACGTAGGGGGTTACCTGGAGACACCCCCTGAGTATTAGTGTTGCCAACCTCAGGCGGTGGCTGGAGATCTCCTGGGATTACAACTGATCTTCAGGCCACAGGGATCAGTTCACCTGGAGAAAACAGCTGTTCCGGAAGGTCCACTGTATGGCATTTAAGCTCCATCCCTCCCCAAACCCCACCGTCCTCAGGCTCTGCCCCTTCATCTCCAGATATTCTCCAAACTGGAGCTGGCAATGCTACAAAGTATGCACAGACCACTCCCTGGTCCGGTTGGGTGGCTTTGATCATCCACAGAGGCCAGCCATTTTACTGTCGGATGCAGAAATTTTACTGTCGGATGCACTGAAAATATGACGCACAGCCATTCCACAAACAAAAACTGTGGTTGTCTTTTAGGGGGTCCTTTCTTATCATAGCAAACCACCCAAACCAAAGTAGCCTTAAAGAACAAGGGCAGACCCCCAAAAGCTGCGAAAGAGTTCCCTGATATGTACCTGCATGCTCCCTACCTCCTGGTTAAAAGAAACACTAACTTCTGTAAAAGCTTCCCAGGATACTTGCTGGAGATGCTCTTCGGCCATCAGAAAGCATTCGTGTAAGTCCCAGTGTGCCCATGAGTTCTTTTTTTTTTTTTTTGGCCCTCCGAAGGGAATTTTTTATTGATTTTTTGCTTTCACACTACAAACTACAAAAGAAAAATGGGGGGGAGGGGGACTACAACTAAGGATAAAGAAAAGAAACCCACACTAAACTAAAAACCCAAGAGAAGGAGATCTTATCCCTGTTAATCTAGATGTTAATACTTTAGTGTTAGTAAACAATGCAAACTGTAAGTTCTTATCTAGCTCAGCTACTGTGTTAATGTGTTACTTGTTATGAGGGAGTTCCGGAGCATCCCCATCAGCTCCCTTCATAAAGGCAATTATCAGAGTCCTTCCGCCATTATCTAGGCTTTCTATCTCTTAGATCATAAGATGCTTTAATGGCTGCAACTGCCTGTTCCTCGGCCAAGTCTTTGTCCGTCTCTGAGGGAGTAGAGCCACTCGACCTGCTTTCTCCTTCTTCTTTTGTTCCCAGGTGGCGTTTTAGAAATTCTTTGGCTTTGAAGATGGAATCAATCTTCTCTCTTTTATCATTAATTTTAAAAATGACCCCTTCTGCCACTGCCCATTTGTATGAGATTTGGTTAGTCTGAAGAAAAAGAATCAAGTCCTTGTAGTTGTTTCTTTTTTGACGAATTTCAAATGGAATGTCCTTTAGAGTTTTAATGATCGTGCTTCCCAGTTTCAATGGAGTTGCTGACATTGCTTTCAAAATTACATCTCTGGTCTGTCTTCTTGAGAACCTGACCGTTATTTCCCCAGGCAGGCTATTTTTTTTGTTGTAATTAGAATACACCCTATACGCTGCTTCCATATCATGAATGATCTCTTCCACTTTCGAGCTTATTACTGGTGCGATAATATCTCTGAGTACTTTTTCAGGTCCTGATTCGGTTCTTCAGGAACTCCTCGAAATCTGAGAACCATATTTGCCTTTTACATTTGTAGTTGCAGCAAACGGTTTTCCTGGTAATTCTGCTTATTCACTAATTCTCCCATCTTTTTCTTCATGGTCTTCTTTTTTTTTACTTTCAATTTATTAATTGCTTTTCCCACTCACGCAGGCTCAGAGCGATTTACAGTTACTCAGAGACAAGGGCTAACAATTTTGGGGGGGACAGGGAGACAACATACAATTATTTTAATCACACACTGTAGCTGTTCGGGAGGATTCATCTGCAGGCTGTATCAGACATGATCCGACGGCATGTTCTTTGTTGGCTGGCTGATGACGTCAGGACTCACGATGTCACATTGTCACACTGCCACCGCCTGGCCGATTTGTATGTGTGTGCCTGTGCCTGGAAGTCATGGCAACCTCTGGCAACTCCTACTGGGGCACAAAGGCTGTTCAGAGAAGTGGCTTAATAGCCTGACTCTGGCCTCCAAACCCTGGTATTCTCTGGAGGTCTCCCATTCAAATGCTTGCCAGAATCGGCCCTGCTTAGTTTCCGAGATCTGACTAGATCAGGCTTGCCTGGACTATTCAGGTCATGGCAATGTCCTCCCTTTCTCAAAGCAAAGTTTATAGACAAATTCTAGTGAAAAGGGATGGCTTAATAAACTAACAAAGTCACTAGCTACTGAGAACATGCAGAGTGCTTTACAGCCTTTTCTCTTGCACTTTTATTAATCCAGGTGTCCCAACCAAGGGACTAGGACTAAGGGGGAGGAATGTAAGCTCTTGCCACCTCCTCTTATATACCCTCCTTATTTCCTTGGCAGGTAGATGCTACAAGAGGGTGAAAACATCTTGGGAATGAAGCCTTCTGAGTTCTAATATTCCTGCACTTTTAACTGGGGGAAACACCCTAATGGAACACGTAAGCCTTGGAGTTCTTTCACACACAACACTCCATCCTGGCCAATGGGGAGGATTTTGGAGCAAGGGACACCCCCAAGCACATCAGCCACTGGCAACCCCAGGTACCTGCCCTCCTCATCAAACCCTCCAGTTCTGGCTAATACTGTGGGCCTAGCCGTCAACAGGGCTCTCCTTGCGGCTGGTCTCAGGTCATGGCATGTACAGATATCCCGTGCTGATGCTGCCTTTGGAAGCATCCTGTAGAAACACAGGATTATAGGCTGCAAACCAAAGAATAAAGGCCAGGACCAAGACCCCTTTGACTCTTCCCTTTTGACTCATGACTGCACACCCAATTTGTCAAGAAAAGGCTTAAAGTGCCTACAAAGAAGGGAGGGGCAGATGCTCTGACACAGACCTTGTTCAGATGGTTCAGATATTCCTAATTCCATGCCATCCTTCTATACATTTGTACTGTAGATATGCCCTCTTGGACCTGGATGATGTTTTACGATACTTTCTCAAAAATCTGTTCTCTAAGTCTGAAAAAGTGAATACACCTGGCTCTAGGGTGGCAAACAAATATCAGAAGACCTTATTGTTGGGAAGAAACAATTATGTGAGGTACAAACTGATCTCTTTTAATGTTTGTTGACTGGTTCTCCCGCATGGTCTATTACGCTGTGACACTATGGGATTTCTGGGAAAATTAAAGTTTTTACTAATGCTAGCTCTTTGGAAGATGCACTAATAGTTTATAACTCTATGATTGATAATCTCTCTTCCTGTGCTAAATTAATTGAACCCAAAACCCAGAACAACTCCCTTAATGCTTGGTTCGATGCTGAATGTTGGCTCACTAAAAGTAAATTACGTCTGCTCTTTCGACAGTTTCGGATGGGTTGCCTCCCATGGATCCCCTCCTTATATTACAAACTTAAAAGAGAATGCCATTTATTATTGGCTCAAAAAAACACTCTTTCTACGCCAAGAAATGGTCTCAACTTTTTAATGCTGTTCAAACTAGTGATGGTAAAGCTTTCTGGTCACTGGTAGGTAGACTTAACTGTCCAACTGGAGCCAATTCTGCCTGCATTATACCTGCAACCAGATGGTACTCCTACTATAATTACTTATTCAATGAGCCCTCTGTGTCACCTTCGATTAATTCTAGCTCAATGCCATTGGACATTCCCAACTGGCCTCCAGTCTCACATGAAGAAATAACTGATCTTATTATTTCTCTCAAATCAAACAAGGCTCCAGGCATAGACGGAATCCCAGCCGAGATTTTAAAGGACAATATCGACTGGTGGTCGCATTCTTTAGCTCATCTTTCACTCTGATCGACAAGTATGGTGTCTTACCTGACTCCTGGTTGAACTCTATAATAGTTCCCCTCTTCAAAAAAGGTGACCCTAATAGCATAGATAATTACAGACCTATTAGCTTGCTCTCCATTTTAGGGAAGCTTTATGCCAAACACCTTCTCAAAAAATTATCTCAATGGATGGTCGATCATGATCTTCCAGAAGAGAGCAAATTGGTTTTATGGCTAATCATTCCACCTTAGACCATTGTACTACCTTAGCTTTTCTAGCTCAAAAGTATTCCCACCACTTAGGTGGTAAGCTATACTCAGCTTTTATTGATTTACGAAAAGCCTTTGATTAAATTAATAGATCCTTATTGTGGGATAAACTTTATAACTTGGGTTTGGATCAACGCCTTTTGTTTTTGATTCGTAAATTACATTCAGCTAACTTCTGCCAGATTCGATTTGATAAGAGAGGGTCCCTTACTCAGAAAATTCCTGTAACTAAGGGGTTAAGCAAGGATGTGTACTTGCCCCTTCCCTCTTTAACCTTTTCATTTCTGACCTGCCACTGTGCCTAGCTAGGATTGATGGCCATTCCCCTAAACTGAATTCCTCTGCAGTTCCCATCTTACTCTATGCAGATGATGCGGTCATTCTTTCTTTTACTAGGATTGGACTTTTGCGCCTTCTACTAGAGTTCAACTCTTATTGCAGCCAGAACTCTCTCTCTATTAATTTTGATAAAACAAAAATATTGGTTTTCTCCAAAGCCTGGAAGTGTAAACAGTGGAGAATAGAGAGAAAAGAATTAGAACAGGTCAAATCATTTAGATACTTAGGAGTCTTGTTTCATTACAACCTAAGTTGGTGTCCCCATAGAGATCATGCCCTTAGTCTAGCCAGGAATAAGACTGCAGCTTTAAGCCGTTTTTTTAATTTAAAAGGTAATCAATTTGTGCCAGCAGCCCTTCAGATTTTTCAGGCATCTGTTATCTCCCGCCTGTTGTACGGGGTACCTGTATGGATTCAGAACTTTAATAAAAGAGTAGAACTAGTAAGTTCTACCTTCTTCCGTAGGATTCTAGGTTTACCTAACTCTGTCTCCTATTTTTCCCTCTGTGCGGAGCTAGGTTTTCATCTTATTGAATCTCGGGCGTGGATCACCACTATCAAATACTGGTTGCATCTGCATTTTAGTTCCCCTTCCAACAGCCTTATTGTTCAACTTCTTGCAGACCCATATATCTCTACCTGGTCACAAGCCATAGTGCATAAAATCAAAACTATGGGAATTGATTTGGACTCTCTGTACAATTGCGGCGAAACAGCTATTTTGCAGGTAGTGCGAAGGAGGATTTGGGATATGGAAGCTCAAATAATTAATGCTGGCAGTTCTGGAGTTTGTTCCCCATGCTGCCTTGACCTCCCCCCCCCCAAGCTTCTATGTCTCTGTACCTCTCCAATCTAACAACTCCACTCTATCGGCAGGTCTTTATGCTTGCGAGATTTAATCTCTTTCCTTCGGCTGTTGTTTCAGGCAGATATAGGGTATCCCCTATAGGGATAGAACCTGCAATTGCCTCTATGGTGAACCTGATTCAGTTGCTCATATCCTTCTGCGCTGTCCCCAATACTCTGCCATGCGCAGCTATTTGATCAGCCCCCATTTGCCTCCCACAAGGAATCCGACTGACGACAATCTCAAAATTTTATTGTCTGATAAGTCCTCGGCAATTACTCTGTCTGTTGCTGAATTCTTAGCCTATGTTTGGAAGCTAAGGGTAAGGGCGTACCAGTCTTAATTTCCCTTGTGTTCAATTGGATTGTTATATATATATATTTTTTTTCTTTTTTAACTGTGCTCACTACTTCTGAGAAGTTTAAAAATGACCCCTTGTTGGTGTAACTTGGTGTAGTTAGTTATGACCTATTAATTTGCTCTAATAGTCTACTTGTTCCATTGCCTTCTCTACTGCTACTGTGTTATGCCAATAAAGGTTTATGTATATTAAAGTTTTCTTGCAACCAACCACCTCTTACCATTCTTTCTAAACCACACTGAATGTAAACATTCACTGGCAAGGAGTTCCATTGGTCCCACAGTTCAAACTCTTGTCTCTCAAAGACAGTCAAGTAACACATAAACTTTTAAATAACAATTCTGGGGGGTTGGAAATTCTTGAAGACTGAGAGGGAAAGCCTCGGGAGAGCAGAGTTTGAGTAGGGAGCTCAGTGAGCTGTAATACTATAGAGGGAACCCTACAGAGCAGTTCTTTTCTCCCGGCGAACTGATCTCTGTTATCTGGAGATCAGGGCTATTTTGGGGCAGGAACACACAGGAACGGCGTTCCGGCTTGCTCCCGAGTTGGCCACGCCCAGCAGGAACTCATTGGCATAATAGGCCACACCCAACAGCAGAAACTCATTAGGATTGGCTACATTTGGGGTGTGTGGCCTAACATGCAAAGGAGTTCCTGCTCCAAAAAAAGCCCTGGGTTTTGACAACAAACAAGGTGAACAGAATAAGAAGCAAAAGGTGGGTGTGGCTGGATGACCACACTTCTGGTAACATGGGGTGTGTGGCCTAATAGGCTCAGGGCCAGCTCGCTCACTAGGTGAAATAGGCATTCACCTAGAGCTCACCAGCCCTGGGACCATAGAATACAATGGGAAGATCGTGCCGCCCCTGTGGTGCGACTTCTGGAGAGAAGGGGTTTAAACTTTAACCCCCTTCTCTCTTTGCTTCCCCCCCACCCCGCCTTGGCTGGGGAAGGGAAGGGGAGGCTTTTGAAAATGCGTCCCCCCCTTTTTGCTTCTCCTTCTGACACACTTCTGGTGATGTCAGGTTGCGTGGCATATGTCGATGAGTTATGCTAATAGCAGGTATGCTAATGAGCTCCTGCACCTCTTTTTCTACGAAATGACCCCTGATCCTAGGTTATCCCCAAGCCCCACCTGGAGATCGGCAGACCTATCTTGAGGCCTACAAGTTAAGTGCTAGACTACAGCATCACCCCAGCATCGTTTCCAGATTTATTTATAATCCAATTTATAATTCAATTCAGATGGCACCAGAACTTCCTTCCCCATGAGAGGATGAAGATTGCATCCCACCCTCTCAGTTTTAGCTGGCTTGTTTCTGCCCGCTGACCAGCTGAACATAAGCAGATGGCAGCCAGAATTACCTGGCGATCTCCTGTCATATTGTCTGTTGAGTTATACCAGCCACAATGGAAAGACAGATGGACATGAGGATCCTTTTATTGTTATAGATGTGTGCAGGGCTCTTTTTGTAGCAGGAACTCCTTTGCAAATTAGGTGACACACCCCTAATGTAGCCAATCCTCTGAGAGCTTACAATAGCCCCTGTAAGAAGAGCTCTGTAAGCTCTTGGAGGATTGGCCACATTAGGGGTGTGTCGCCTAATAGGCAAAGGAGTTCCTGCTACAAAAAGAGCCCTGGATGTGTGGTAGCTCTGGTGTGTGTGAGGGGGGGGTGCTCAGATTCCTTGAAGAGCTCTGAAAGTTTCTTCCCCAGCAGGGTTCTGCATACACGACAGCCACATGGGACCAGGCCTTTACCTACATTGAAATGTTTCGGGGCCCGCCCCCCCCGGCTTCCTGGCAAGGCCCCACAACCTCCCCACCTGCCAGCAGCCCCACAGGCTCCATCCCAGGCTCGCGGTCCCGAGCTGGCAGTGCAGGGCAGCCAGGCAAGCAGGCTGGCAGGTGAGGTAGGGCCAGAGGGCTGTGGGTCCTGTGGCTGAACCTGCAACCCCAGAAATTCCTCCCCTTCTCCCTCCAGTGCAAGACTGCAGACCTCGCTTGCTTGCATGCGCCTGTGCCCTCATCACCGAGGACGCTGGCCACCAAGGGAGAGAGAAACACAGCACTCCCTCCGCCTCCCCTCCCAGGTTTTCCCTTCAGCGCTCGCCTTCTCAGTTCAGCCCAGTTGCACCAATGCAAGGTGCACACAAGCCACCAGCGGCGACAGAGCAGCCATCTCCGTCTCATCTGCTCACCCACCTCTCTTCCTTTGGCTTGTCTCCCTGGGCAGGCTGCCACTTCCAAGTCTGAGAAGTGTTGCAGCAGAAAGCCCCCCAGCAGGGCGGTGGGTGGGGGCGCGACCGAGGCAAAGTCACCGTGGGAGCACAAATTCAGCCAGGAACGAAGAAATAAAGAACTGAATAGGAGCCCGCCACTTTCGCCGTCGTTCCCTGCACTCCACACAGCCAGTGCAGTTGAGGGGGAAAGGAGAGGAGGAGGGAATCCCCTTCAGGTTACTCGGAGTCAGTGACTTCCACTTACACCCGCCCTCCACAATAGGGGAAATAATCCTGCTCCTGCCTGCTCCAACTGGCGAGTGTGAGCTTATTTATTTTGTTGAAGGCTTTTGCGGCCAGAGTTCATTACTTGCTGTAGATTCTCCGGGTTGTGTGGCCGTGGCCTTGGCATTGCAGGACCCGACGTTTCACCTGTAGCTGTGACTGGCATCCTCAGAGGTATAACACAGAACGATGGAGTACTCTCTGTGTCAAGGTACAGAGATGTAGTACTCCCTGTGTCAAGGTACCTTGACACAGAGAGTGCTCCATCTTTCTGTGTTATACCTCTGAGGATGCCAGTCACAGCTACTGGCGAAACGTCAGGTCCTACAATGCCACGGCCACACAACCCGGGAAAATCTACAGCAACAAATTATTTTATTTTATTTTTATTTTATCAGTGCCCCTGATTTATTTAAAGGCTCCCTGAATTTAAAAAAATCCTGCATAGGACTACACTGTGACCATGACCATGAACACAGGGTTGTGGGATGCAAACCATGGAGTAAAGGTCAGGGCCAACCCACCTTTGACTCTTGTCCTATGGCTTGTGACTGCGAGGGTCGTCAACTCCAGGTTAGGAAATTCCTAGAGATTGGGGAGTGGAGCCTGGAGAGGGAGGCGTTTGGGGAAGGGGGGGCAGTGAGAGATAGTTGCAATTCCAGAAGTTCTCCAGGACCCACCTGGCAAGCCTACTGCACACCCATTCAGGGAAAGAATTTGCCACAGATCTTGTTCAGGGGGCTCAGGTGCTCCCCACTCCCTCCTATACCTCTATGAATTTGTACTATCGATATGTCCTCTTGGATCTGAACAGTGTTTTACAATGCTTTTTTTTTTTTTTTTACAAAAAATGTATTATCTAAGGCTGAAAAAGTTGTACACCCCCAATACCCTGGAGCCTGGGTGACAGACGGGTACCAGTGTACCCTATTCTTGGCAAAAGGCGCTTCTATGAGGTACAATTTGATCTCTTGAAATATTTGTAGACCTGTTCTCCCAGATTGCCTATCACACTGTGACTTCTGAGAAAATGCACAGCCTCGGTTCTCACCATTTTCAGCACCTCAGCAGTTCAGCTGTTCTCAGCTGTCACCTTGAGGACTTGCCTTATAAATGCTTCTGATCTCTTGGACCAGTATAAGCTGTTTCAGTTGACTCACCTCCGATACAAGTCCCCTCTGGCTCTTCCAGTCTCCAGAAATATGAAGGCACTCCTAAGCGCAGGCCTCATGTTGGTCCTCTTTTACCCTGGTAAGTAGGAACTCAAAATCCTGAGAAGGAAATGGTATCGGGGAAAGGAATGTGCAGTGGTCTAGGCTAAGAACCTCGTGAGAGCTGCAAAGTTAAAAGAGATTACACCAGGCCTGTAGCCACAGTGAGGCATCTCGGGGCATGGCCCCCTGACTTACTACCAAGGCCCCCCAACTTCCCATCTACCCCAGGTGCTCCCTTGGGTGTGGGTGCAGGGGTATGTGCAGGGTGCCCCCTGACTTATTTAAAGGCCCCCTGAATTTAAAAATCCTGGCTACGGGCCTGGATTACACCACATAAGAGGAAAGATGTCTGTGAGGCAAGAATCGGGAAGGGGAGAATGAGAGTTCTAATAAGCTGTAGTGTGGAGGATGAGAACCAAGGCCATGGGGCTTTTGCAGATGTGGGGAGAGTATCAAAAGTGGGTGGAAGAAGGCAGGAGTCCTTGCTCCTTTGGAGGAAGGAAAAAAGGATGAAAAGATTCCTGAGTTTACCTAGATTAAGCAGGGTATTCAGCTATCAGGCCATTAGTGACCTTCACTGTAAGATCATTAGTGACCCAAGATGATATGATGGGTCAGATAGGGTTGCCTGCCTCCAGATGGTAACAAAGATGAAAACAACCGTGATGTAGTATTATGTAAATATATTTAGACTGCTGTTTTGAAGTGAGTGGGCTGCGGTGGCTCAAGTGGTTAAGACACTGAACTGGAGACTGGGAGGTTGACAGTTCGGCAGTTTGAGACCCGAGTGCCACATGACTGAGTGAGCTCCCGTCTCCGGTCCCAGCTCCTGCCAATCTAGCAGTTCAAAAGCAAGAAATGGCAAGTAGATCAATAGGTACCACTTTGGTGGGAAGGTAACAGTGTTCCGTGCACCTCGGCGTCCAGTCATGCTGGTCACATGACCACAGAAACATCTTCAGACAGTGCTGGCTCTTCGGCTCAGAAACGGAGATGAGCACCACAACCCTAGAGTTGGATTTGACTGGCTTTCGAGGAAGGGAAACCTTTACCTTTGCAGTGAGCAGTGTTTCTTCAACAAATAATAAAGATGTACTGCTCACTGCAAAACAGCAGTCTAAATGTATTTGCGTAATACTACATCGCGGTTGTTTTCATTTTTGTTCGCATCCTTCCCGTGATCTCTCTGTTGTTTCCACATACAGCCTCCAGATGGTGGCTGAAAACCTCCCAGGATTCAGACTAATCTCCAAGAGGCAGAGATCAGTTCCCCTGCAGAAAATGGCCTCTTTGAAAGGTGGTCTCTTTATGGCATTATAACCCATTGAAGTCCCTCCCCTCTCCAAACCAAACCCTCTTCAGGTTCCACCCCCAGCATCTCCAGGTCTTTCCCAACACAAACCTGGTCAAGATTTCATACATCCGGTGAAGCAGAATGTTGCTGGCTTAAACTAATCCAAAATATACCACCAATGCGTGTAAAAGTGTCAAGAGCCTTGTAGTAAAATGACAGGAAGGAGTCCTCATTAGTGGAGCTTAGAGGAAACGAGAAGGGCCTGGCACAAGAAAACTGTGGGTCATATCTACCCCATCAGTCTCCATTCAGACTTCTGGAGGAATCTTGTGAACTGTAGTTTGGAAGAGAGGGGATTAGACGTCTCTTATAAGGAATGCTCAGCTCCATCATCAAACCTCCTTTCCTCGGATTCTTTGTAGGAGACTGACAGTGAAAGCCATATAAAATAAATTAAACACAACATCTATTTTAAAAATTTAGATCTAGAAATATTCTGATGTATTGTTAGCAAGCTGCTTTGTTAAGTTGATACATATTTATACATAAGTTTAAAGTTATTTCATGTCTATGTAGTGTTTTAATCCTCTACAGTTCTGTAAAGGAAATTAATATTATTTATTCCATGTTATAGAAGAACAAGAGAAGGGGCTGAGTGGGAGAAACCTGCCTAAACCTCCCTGACGAATTTGCAGAGATTTCATCCAGCATCATCCTCATTTGTAACTAACAGTGCAAGGTTGGCTTCAGTGGGCAGAAGTTAGAAGCCTGCTTAGGCAGTAATGTTAGGCAGCAATCCTGTGCACATTAACCTGGAAATAAACCCCATTGTTAAAAAGTGGCACTTCAGACTGAGTGAACATGCATAGGATTGGGCTGTTAGTCATTTCTCAAACATACTGTAAGAACTCACAGAATCCTTTAGTCTTGTGTTCGTTATTCAGTCCTAACTCTTAAGACGTGGCTTTTACAGGGTACATTTGTCTCTGGCAGTGATGCCCCCGGATGCTATAACACCCATCCATGTCTTTCTTCTCAGTTCATGCCCACTGGCTTCTTCCTCAAAGCAAGGAGCTATCCCTGGCTTTTCTCCCCTTCAGGGGTAAAAGTAAAGGTAAAGGTTCCCTTGCTCGAAAGCCAGTCGAATCCGACTCTAGGGTTGCGGTGCTCATCTCCGTTTCAAAGCCGAAGAGCCAGCGCTGTCCGAAGACGTTTCCGTGGTCATGTGGCCGGCATGACTAAACACCAAGGCGCACGGAACACTGTTACCTTCCCACCGAAGTGGTACCTATTTATCTACTTGCAATTTCTTGCTTTCAAACTGCTAGGTTGGCAGGGGAGTAGCCGTTAATTCAGGGGAGTAGCAGTTAATTCAGAGGAGCGCAGCAGGCTCCACCTTTGTGACCACAGGGACAGTGGCAAGATTCACCATTAAGCAGACTCAGCATGTGCTTAGGGCACCAGGGACAAGGGGGCACCGCAAAGTTGGGAAAAGGATGAAAAAATGTAGAAAAATGCCTTTCAGATCACGAATATTGGAACTTGGATACATTTAACCTGTGAAATATTAAAATCGATGTTGTGTTGCATTTTAGTAGAACTTTATGTAGCCAAAGCGTGGCTTAGTTTGTACGGTATATCGGGTTATCATATGAATTAATTTTTGTATTGCTGCAACCTGCATGGTATATCTGGTCAGACAGGTCAACGACTAAAATGGGCTGGGTCAGTGTGGAAAGGAGGGGGGGCACCAAGATTGGTCAGTGCTTAGGGCCCCGGTGAGCCTTAATCTGCCCCTGCACAGGGAACATCCATATGGAAACTGCTTCCACCACCTTACAAGCATTCTTGGCTCAGCATATCCGTTTTGGGAACCTCGCAATGTTTTGTGATTGGACCCAGCCCTCTTGGCGACCATTTTTTACTGGTTCCACTACTTCCACTACTTCCACTACTTCCATCTCCACTACTCCAAATGCTGATCACCACTTTGGGGTCAGAAGCAGTTTTTCTCCAGGCCAGTTTGGCCAGGGATCCTGGAGATTTTTTGTCATCTTCTGGGCATGGGACGGCAGTCAGTGCAGGCCCATAGCCAGGATTTTTAAAAATAATTTGGGGGCACCCCGGACACCCCTTCAAGGGAGCGCCACAAATAAAATTTGTGGCTTTCCCCCTTCCCGCTCGTCCTTTTTGCAAAAAAAAAAAAAAGCCGAGCAGAACGACAAGACGTCGAGGAGGGGGAAAGGCTGCAAAGCAATAAACAAATAAATCAATAATCACGCCGGGTGTATTTCTATTTTTTTTTTTTTTTTACCTGCGCCCACCAAGTTAGAAGCAGCCAGAGCCGAAGCGCCGCGGCGAGGAGAGCCCGGGGCCGCCTGCCACAATCCAGCATGCCTGCTGCTCCCAGCTGAACGCCGCCGGATCAGAGAAGACAGCCGAAGAGGACCCGACAAGCCATCGACCGGCCGCGGCCAGGACGAAGCGCATCGGCGGCGGCGGCGTGGCGCTCCTGGCCCCCGGGCGACCCACTGGCGACCCCCTCGGGCACCGCGACCGAGCCGAGAGAGCCTCGCTCTTCCCGCGGCTCCCCGGGGCTGGAGAAGGGGATCGGCGAGCGCTTCTCAGCCTCGATCCGACGAGAGGGATCGGCGTCAGCCACAGCACCGGCGGCGGCAGCAGCAGCAGCTCCCCTTTGCAACTCCGCTCTCAGCTCCTCCGCTGCGCGAACACCCAACAAATCCTAGTGGATATACAAGATGGCGGCTTGAGCAGGGCGTTGTGCTCGCGCTCCTGCAGCAGTAACAACGATTAACAACAACAACAACGAACAGCGGTAACAACAGCAACGAATAATATTGTGACCACCGGAAAACAAATGCTGGAACCAGGGGAGGCAAGCGGCACAGCACAGACTTTTTATCTAGGAGCCGGGGCGCGACTGCTCTCCCTGGAGACGGGACGCCGACGCGGCTTACCTGGCCGGACCTCCGCGGTCTCCACGGTCTCCGCAGCCTCCGGAGGCGGCCTGGGCTTCGGCCTGGAGTGGCAGCCGCCGCCCGGGGCGAGCGGAGCCGTGGGGGGGTGGATGGAAGAGCTGATGGGCCTGGAGTGAGGAGGGGGCCTGGAGCTGGACCTGGAACAGGGCGGAGGCCAGGAGCCGAGCGAGCGCAGTGGCGGGCGCAGCGGCGGGTGGCTGGCGGAGGCCGGTGGGAGCGGCCGAGTCGACCTCCCAGCGACAGTGCCGGCGGGAACTCCAGTGGCGGGGACTCCGGTGGCAGAGGAGGACCGGCGGGGAGAAACGCTGAGGGGGTGCCCCCCTCCTCCGGCCTTTGCAGCTTCCCCCTAGGTTGGACTCTAGGGGTGACTGGACGGTGGGCCGACGCAGTTGTGAGAGGGCTTGCGGCGGTCCCGGGAACAACGTGAGCATTGCAGCGAAGGTGAGACGAGGCGGCATTTTATGCTTTCGCCAGGGGAGGTGGCAACGGTCGACTGGCTCTCCGGGTGGCCGAGGAGGTGGAAGAACAGGCACGGAGAGCAGGAGAGCCGGAGAACAGGAAGAGCGAGAAGAGAGGAGTGCCCCTAGTGGCGGGCCTGAAAAGGACTGGCGAAGGAGAGAGCGGGGTGTCCTAATAATGGGATGCCAGCCCTTGGGATACCAACACAGAAGTTTGCCCCGCAGGAAGACTGATAGGGGTACCTGGCGTTCCTGTTAGCTGTTGGACAGAGACCTGGGGCTTGGAGGGAGTTGAGAATAGCTGAAGGGTGTAGGGAGTGGGGATTAGCTGATGCAGGTGTAGGTGGAGTTGTAGGCCAGGCAGAGCATTATAGCCATCGTGATATGGCTGGGAGTGGGTAGGGGTGTTTGCTTTGGGAGGTGGGTGGGATTTAGCTGGCTTGTCCAATTAATTGGTCTTAGGGTAATTAATTTGTATCTGTTTTATAATAAGATTGTATTTTTGTATGTTGGGAATGTATATGGCCAATTAATTGGGGAGGGAACTGGTTGTTGTGCATCAGCAAAGTGAAGATAGACGAGAACGTGAGGGAGAATAGCCCCAGGAAGGAGAGCTGTTGTGAATGGGCCCCGACGGTCTGGAACCACGGCGTGGACTGTGCGGAGTGGCAATGCCATGGCAGCAGATTCCGGTGCTCTTGGGGAGGGGAAGGTATAGCGGTGGGTCTAGGCAAGGTAGCAAAGGAAGGGCGCTGAGAAACAAAAGGGCTCGGTGCCCTTCCAGCCTACGACCCATCCCAAAGGTGGCCAGCAGTGGGGCTAGGATGAGTAACCCCCTCCGTCATTGGTGTTGTGCAACGCCAGGTCTATAAATAATAAGACTATGGTCCTTCGGGACTTTATTATGGAACATCAGATAGACCTGGCGTGCGTGACCGAGACGTGGGTGCGGGAGGGAGAGACGCTAGCTCTTGCTCAGCTTGCTCCACCTGGATTCTCGGTCCTTCACCAATCACGGACGAGGGGGCGGGGGGAGGGGTGGCGCTATTCGTGCGGGAGGCTTACTCCTTCAGGGCACTCCCCTTGTTGGAGATTGCGGGCATGGAATGTGTCGGGCTGGTGCTGGAGGCCGAGGAGAGTTTGGCGATCTTCCTGGTGTACCGACCGCCTAACGCACCGGATGGTAGCCTGCCGTCCCTGCTGGAGGCCGTAGCAGGCTGGGCGCTGGAGTACCCTAGGCTTATGGTCTTGGGAGACTTCAACGTCCATGCCGATGACGCGACCTCCAGCCGGGCAATGGACCTGGTGGCGTCCATGGCGTCACTAGGACTCTCCCAATGTGTGTCGACCCCTACGCACCAGGCCGGGCACATGCTCGACTTGATCTTCACGATGGGGATTTCAGTGGACCGGATGACTGCTATGGCAGTTCCATGGTCGGACCACTATGCCCTGAAGGCCCGTATGAATGTCCCACCCCGACCCTGTATAGGCGGCGAGCGGTTTTTGGCTCGCCCGCAGAGCCAAATGGACCCGGCGCGGCTTCAGATGGCTCTGCGGGATCCGATGCCCCCTGGCGGCTCGTTGGATGAGCTGGTGGAAGACTGGCATGGCCGACTTTCTGCAGCCATCGACGAGATCGCTCCCAGGCGCCCTCTGCACACCCGCTCTAGGCTAGCTCCTTGGTACTCCCAGGGGCTGCGGCTTATGAAGCAGGAGCTCAGACGGCTAGAGAGGCGGTGGCGCCGTGCTCGCGACGAGGCAACGAGAGCATCTTATAGGACGTTTATGAGAGCCTATGAGATGGCAGTCAAGGCTGCGAAGAGGGAATTCTACGCAGCTACGATTGCATCTGCAAGCTCACGCCCAGCCCAATTGTTTAGAACAATTCGGTCTTTGACAACTCTGCCGCAGGGCAGATATAATAGTAGGGAATTGGAGATTGGCTGTGAGGCATTTGCGAGCTATTTTGCAGATAAAGTCTCGGCGCTCCGCCGTGACCTCCCCGCCACACTTGAAACGGTGAGTGAACTCGAGGCCCCTTGCGCATCTTTGAGCTTGGGTTTAGAATGCTTTAACCGGCTCAGTCTGGAGGAAGTCGACAGATTGCTAGTATCTGTGCGCCCAACCACGTGCGACCTTGATCCGTGCCCCTCCTGGCTCATTAAGGCGGGCCACGAGGGGTTTCGAGGTGCCTTGGGGGAGATTGTCAACAAATCCCTCTCGGAGGGACGGTTCCCCGAGGCACTCAAGGAAGCGATGGTCCGCCCCTCTTGAAGAAATCAATCATGGACCCGGCGGAATTGGCCAGTTATCGGCCGGTGTCCAACTTGCCCTATTTAGGCAAGCTGATTGAGAGAGCGGTGGCGACTCAGTTACAGGGCTTTCTGGATGACACTTCCGTCCTTGATCCATTCCAGTCCGGCTTCCGCCCGGGCTACGGGACGGAGGCAGCACTGGTCGCCTTAACGGATGACCTCCGGAGGCATCTGGATCGGGGTGGTGTGGCGGCACTGGTGCTATTAGATCTGTCGGCTGCATTTGATACAGTCGACCACCAGTTGCTGATCCACCGCCTCGCCGACGTGGGGATTCAGGGGCTCGCTCTTCAATGGCTTGCCTCCTTTCTCCAAGGTCGGGGACAGAGGGTGGTGCTAGGGGGCAGCAGTCCCGGAGGCACCCGCTTGAATGCGGGGTGCCTCAGGGGGCAGTGCTCTCCCCGATGTTGTTTAACATCTATATGCGCCCCCTCGCCCAGATTGCTCGGCGGTATGGGCTGGGTTGTCACCAATATGCGGATGACACCCAGCTCTACCTGATGTTGGGCGGCCAGTCAGACTCCGACCCGGAAGATCTTCACCGGGCTTTGCAGGCTGTGGCTGGGTGGCTCCGGCAGAGCCGATTGAAGTTAAATCCTGCCAAGACGGAAATCCTGTGCCTGGGTCGGACCGGCCGGGGGCTGGGGCTCCTGCTTCCGACCTTCGACGGGGCATCGTTGGTGCCGGCGCCGGAGGTTAGGAGTCTGGGAGTGCTCTTGGACCCCGCACTAACCATGGGGGCCCAGGTGGCAGCCACTGTCAAGTCGGCTCTTTACCATCTTCGGCTGATTCGGCAGTTGGTCCCGTTCCTCGACCGCGAAGACCTGGCCACGGTGATTCATGCAATGGTCACCTCGAGGTTGGACCACTGCAACGCCCTCTACATGGGGCTGCCTTTGGGGCAAATCCGGAAGCTGCAGCTAGTGCAGAATGCTGCAGCCAGGCTGTTGACGGGCACCCCTAGGTGGGGGCACATCCGGCCTGTGCTGAAAGCGCTGCACTGGCTGCCTATAGCATACCGGATTCGCTTCAAAGTGCTGGTGCTTACCTTTAAAGCCCTATATGGCCAGGGTCCGGCATACCTGAGGGACCGCCTTTCCCCACATATGCCCCAAAGAGCACTTCGGTCTGAATCGCAACATCGCCTGGCGGTTCCTGGCCCCAAGGAGGCCAGGCTGGTGGCCACGAGGACTAGATCATTCTCAGTGGCGGCTCCTACCTGGTGGAATGAGCTCCCGGAGGAGATCAGGGCCCTGCGGGACCTTTTGCAGTTCCGCAGGGCCTGTAAGACGGAGCTCTTCCGCCAGGCGTTCGAGTAGGAGCCGCCGCTGTCCTTTCCCCCTCCTTGGCCGCTGCCTGCCCCCCCCACTGCTATTTTACCAACTGTGTGGTGGAGGAAGGGGATAGCTGAGTTAAGTCCTTGGGGCCTACCATGGACAACTCTGCTGGGTTATATTGCTGTGTTTAATGATCATTGGAAGCCATCGGGTTGAGACAAGAGCACTTTATGATGTGGATATGTTTTAGATATTTATATGCCTATGTGTTATGTTTTAACTTGTTTGTCCTGGCACTGGTTGCCCTTTTGTAAGCCGCCCTGAGCCCGCTCGCGGGGAGGGCGGGGTAGAAATGGAATGTATAAATAAATAAATAAATAAAATTAAAAAATTGGAAGCCGGGGGGCTGGGCTGGATGGGAAAGCAGGGGGCCTTGGCAGTAAGTCGGGGGGCCAGGCCCTGAGATGGCACACTATAGCTATGGGCCTGAGTCACTGAGGGTGTGTGGGGGGGGAGGTATTTGTGAATCTCCTGCATTGTGCGGGGCGTTGGACTAGATGACCCTGGAGGTCCCTTCCAGCTCTGTGATTCTATGATTCTATGGTTTAAATGCAGCGCCCACTCCCAGATCAAAAAGCTTGAAAAGTGCCCACAGTTTCTATAACATTGGAGGACCCTGCTAAGGGGCACCCCAAGACTATTTGAGGCGTACTGGAGGACCCTGCTAAGGGGCACCCCAAGACTATTTGAGGCGTACTGGAAGACCCTGCTAAGGGCACCCCAAGACTATTTGAGGCGTACTGGAGGACCCTGCTAAGGGGCACCCCAAGACTATTTGAGGCGTACTGGAGGACCCTGCTAAGGGGCACCCCAAGACTATTTGAGGCGTACTGGAGGACCCTGCTAAGGGGCACCCCAAGACTATTTGAGGCGTACTGGAGGACCCTGCTAAGGGGCACCCCAAGACTATTTGAGGCGTACTGGAGGACCCTGCTAAGGGGTACACCAAGACTATTTGAGGCTCAAGTTAGATTAAAAGATCCTTGTGCTTAGTCCTTGGCAAAATCATATCAAAAATTGGGGAATGGGTAGTCTAGCCTAAACACCCCAAAGAGATGTGAAAATCTTGGAAACAGGCTCATTCCCTCCCATTTTTGTGGCTAACCCTGCACACTGTCCATCAGCTCAGATCTCTGCTGCTGGCTAAGCTCCCTTCTAGTGTCAGGAGCTCAGGTGGAGGCCGGGGCGCACAGGATGAGGAAATAAGCCACAGTAAGTAGAGAGAGTTCAGGGCTTTCTGCTGGTCCGTTTTGCTTTTTAGACTGGATGTCATCACACACTTATGGTTGTCAACTCCAGTTTGGGAAATCCCATTTTCTCCAGGTAAACCGATCTCTCTCCAGGAGATCTCCAGCCGCCACCTGAAGGTTGGCATCCCCACACCGTTTGGCAGTCTGACAGTTTCAGTTAGCCTTTATTGGCATAAAACAATATCTTAAAAGAGGATTACTATAAAAGAGATACATATAAAACCATACATTGTTTGTATGGTTTGATTCCCCACTCCTCCACTTGCACCTGGCTGGATGACCTTGGGCAAGCCATAGTTCTGATAAGAGCTGTCCTTGAAAAAGAGCAGTTTCTGTCAAGAGCTCTCTCAGCCCCACCTACCTCTGTTGTGGGGTAGAGAAGGAGACTGTAAGCCGCTCTGAGACACCTTTGGGTAGTGAAGGGCGGGGTATAAATCCAATCTCTTCTCTTCTTCTTCTTCTACATATAAAACCAAGCATTTTGTGGACTACATAAGACTGCATAATCTTATTTAAAACACTTTGTTACAAAGTGTTGCTCATTTTGATAGTTTTTCCTGTCGTAGCTTTATAGCGTATTGTAAAAACATGGCTACCTTCACTGATATTTCAGGAGCGGAGTCATTCAGAAGACGGTGCACTATTAAAGCATCAGGAAGGTCCATCATGTTGGCCGAAACAGGGTTTAAATGTCTAAAATGGAGGCTTAATAGCTGGACAGCACCATTCAGCTGACAGTGGATATTAGAAGATCACTCTCTTTTATTGTTTCTATAGTATGATTTTATATCGATGGATAGTTTTAACTGGAATTTTAATGTATATTTATTGATGTTGTTAGCTGCCCTGAGCCTGCTGAATGGTGGGGAGGGCGGGATATAAATGTAAATACAAATAAATAAATAAATAAATAAAACGTATATCTACATAAAACTGACAAATAAATAAATAAATAAAACGTATATCTACATAAAACTGACAATGCAAACAGCCCTACACATATACATACACAACATTCTAAATACGGGCTGGCCCCAAAATTTCAGCCCTATAGAGCAACAGCCGACATGCCAAAAGCCAATCCTGCGACTCTTGTGGGTCAATACAGCTCCCATGTAAGCTATGGGTACCGGCAATTTGTCATTCACAAAAGAGATCCCAATAAGGATGGATTCGATGGGCATATCTAGGAGCTGCCTTTCCTCTTGGTCAGGGTTTAATAGAATGCAAGCTGAATTACAGGAAGTGTCAGCCCCCAAAAGACAGATTCTTTCCTGTAGGATATTACCCCCCATGGGGACCTGGTGGGAAACCCATTATCAGGGGCTGTGGTCTGTAAAGCCCTTAGACAAAGGAGTGAAGGCAGCATAAGGTTACCAACTTCAAGGTGGGGCCTGGAGTTTTCCTGGAAATACAGCTCCAGACTACAGAAAACAGCTTCCCTGGAGGAAACAGCAGTGCCAAGGGTGGACTGTACGGCATTCCAGCCTTGCTGAGCTCCTTCCCCCCTCCGAACTTTGCCCTCCCTAGTAGGGTGGCCAACTGTGGGTTGGGAAATGTCTGGAGATTTTGAGGGTGGAGCCTGAGAAGGGAGTTCAGTGGGGTGTAATGCCAGATAGTCCACCTTCCAATAGCCATTTTCCCCAGGTGAACTGATCTCCATCGCCCGGAGATCGGTCATAATAGTGGGGGATCTCCAGCCGCCACCCGGAGGTTGGCAACCCTATTCCCCAGACACACGTATATACACACACACACACACACATGGTCTCTGGGAATTTTTCAATCTGAAACTGTCAGCATTAAACTCAGATTCTCATAAACCTGTTCTCAGTTTCCATTATTCTGGCTAAGGAACAGAAAGGCGTGGTTAATATACAGTCTGTTGTAAGTGAATTGTACTCTCTCCAAATATCTATTATTTTTAATGCCTTTAAAATGTAATATATATGCTTAGTTGTGCTTAGGTTTTTGCTTTTTAACCTGAAATTATACCCTTCCCCCCACTTCCCAAGGGATTCCATTAAGTCCTTTCACAGAACTGGAAAAATCCAGTTTCCACCAAGATCTGATGCAGCTTAATGTCTTAGTTGTAACTGGAAATACAAGCACTATTTGTTATATACGGTATGAAATTACATAGCTGGCACCAGTTCTCTCTCTCTTTCCTGTCTGCAGTGGCATCGCTGAAATGTGCTTCATGTGTGGGTTTATTAAGGCAATGTGAAGATCTTTTATTACAGGAGTGTGGACCTAATGAAGACGTTTGCATTTCTTGGTATTTGTGTGAGTAAAAAAATACTATCCGCTTAAGACATAGCTTGCTTGCCAGTTGGTCCCTGAGGCATCAGCAGATGAGTCGCACTTATTACATTACATTTGCGATTTATATACCGCTCTCTCCATACGGCTCAGAGCAGTTTACAGAGCACATAGTTTTTGGTTTATACTAGGGGCACAATGATAAGGGGAGGTGTATACCTAACACGACACCTGACAGCAGGATCTATTGGCTTCAGTGGTAGATTCTCTCTCTCTTTGGGTGAAGATATCTCGATGCCGAGGCACAGATCTTCTTGCGATAGCAACTTTCTTCCGGAAATTGGGTGTCCCCATACAGAGTTGCACAGGGACCCGATTTCTGTACAGAGACTTTGCTGAGAATAAGCTTCGTTGAATAGACTTGTTAGAGAGCAGCAAGAGCGACAGATAAGAGTATATCATCCGGGTTGATATTTTATAGTTTACAGTGGGACCTCTCTCTGAAAGTGGCCATATTCTGGCACATATATTTCATATGCATCCTTATTGCTTCTGAAGCCTTATTGGACTATTGGCCAATGGGATCGTTACCAATAGTTCCTGTTGAAATGATTGTTGATATTTCTTTGAAATGATCCAATACATTTCAACAGGAAATGCAGCAAGTGCTGAATACTGAGAGGCTTCTTGGACTTAGCAAAAAGACTGTTGCAGCCCAAGATGCTACTAGTGTACTTTATAAATGGACCTGGGCGAGATTCTGAGTAGCCATGCTTAGTAGGGAACTTCAAGGGAAGTACATACCTCTAGGAAGCAGTCCAAGGCCCTGTCAAAGCTACAGGCTGCAATCTGTCCATTTAGTGATCTCCCCCCAGGGTTGCTATTCCCCCAGTGGGGCCAGAGGATCCCCTGATTTCGGGGTCCCAATCCATCACAGCCCAGCTGGCCAGTGGGGGAAAACCCACCCCAAGAAGCCTCCACTTGGCAGTGCCCACTCAATCACATCACCCAGGAGTGACATTGTCGTGTTTCCGACATTGGGGGTGATGCTCTAGGCTTTGGGCAAAACACTATGGTTTTGAGGCCCGAAAAACCCATAGAATTTTGCCCAAAACCTAGAGCGTCATCCCTGACATCGGAAACACAATGATGTCACTTCTGGGTCATGATGACATCACTTTCAGAAGAAGTCCAGGTAGGATCAGGAGTCCCCCTGCTGGCAGCCAAGTAGGACTTGGCCACCCCATCTCCCCCTCCCCACTGTGTAAATTAAGCTTTGACTGTTTGGTTGCTGAATTCCATGCTTTCCATGTTGTTATTTTTATTTTTAATCAGAAAGTTGGCCAATATGCATTCTTGAGAATGGCATCAACAGTTAAATTAGAGACAATGGAACTGAACTTCTGAAGTTCTGGACCAGAAGCCCTGACCTGAACATTTTTGAGCCTGTGAGCACCTTTGGAGTCATGATAGAGGGTGGCAGGCCCAATCATAAAATGGCTGCTGCGGGAGGCACACTCATCCACACAGAAGAATCCCAAGCACAGAGGAGAAGAGGGACAATTTTAAAAAATACACCAGGAAAAGGTGGGATAGAATAAAACCAACACTGTGGTGGCAGCTGTCACTGAGACAACATCGTTTTAATCTGCCTGGCTAATCAGACCTCCAATGTCCCTTTCTGCATTTAGTCTTTACTCCAGAGTTTCCCAGCACTCGAGCCAGTATGCCTTTGATTAATCTTTCTTGCTTGCATTTCTCCATATGGTATCGGAAACACCACTCTATGTGGATTATTCTTTCTGTATTTTCCTGATTGAAAATGCATGAGAGCGCAACGTTTGTGGCCATGCATGAAAGGTTTACATGGACTAGCAACAACGTGTTCTTCAAGTTTCTCTCCCTTCAAGTTTGGTATAGTGGTTAAGTGTGCAGACTCTTATCTGGGAGAACCGGGTTTGATTCCCTACTCCTCCACTTGCACCTGCTGATGTGACCTTGGGTCAGTCACAGGCTCTGGCACAGCTGTTCTCTCAAGGATAGTTTCTGTCAGAAGTTCTCTCAGCCCCACCTACCTCACAGGGTGTCTGTTGTGGGGAGGGGAAGGGAAAGGAGTCTGTAAGCCACTCGGAGATGCCTTTGGGCAGTGAAGGGCGGGGTATAAATCCAGTCTCTTCTCTTCTTCTCTTTCTGCAGAGTTCTGACTCATCTAAAGGATGGTGATTGTTAAACTTTTGATCCAGCAGCCAATCTGTTCATGTGCTAATTATTCCCTCGGAAAAAAACACCAAAGGAAGGAGAGCCAGTTTGGTGCAGTGGTTAAGTGTGCTGACTCTAATCTGGGAGAACTGGGTTTGATTCCCCACTCCTCCACTTGCACCTGCTGATGTGACCTTGGGTCAGTCACAAGCTCTGGCACCGCTGTTCCTGAAAAGAGCAGTTTGTGTTAGAGTTCTCTCAGCCCCACCTACCTCACAGGGTGTCTGCTGTGGGGAGGGGAAGGGAAAGGAGTTTGTAAGCCGCTCTGAGACTCAAAAGTGAAGGGCGGGGTATAAATCCAATCTCCTCTTCCTCCTATTCTTCCTGGGCGATTGCAGTCTTAAGGAAGATCTGCATTACATTAATATTCCTCAAATAAACTAAAAAAGGGATTAAAATTTTACCTAATAAAATTATAATAATTCACCTGAGTAGATCTTTATTTAATCCAAAAAACAAACAGAAAAAAAATTAGATGGGAGAGTTCACAGCATCAAATGACATATGTAGTAAGCAAATGAAGTATAGAATAGTGCCACCTCCTGTTCTACTATCCTAATCGAAGCACTTAGACTCTTCCCACAAACAGGCAGAAGGTGGAAATAAGGGAGGGAAGTGGATGGTGTTTAAAGGCATGCAGAAACTTCTACTTTAGCATTTTGAGACTGGCTCAGAACTAAGAAGCTCAGCAAAACAAGTTTTGAGAGATGCCGGGCAAGAGCATGCTGAAAGTGGTCTGACTACTGATTCCTGCAGATGCAGGGGTGGGGGAGAATGCACCAAACCTGAAGTGAAAGTGGGATGGAATGCAGAAGGGAGGAAGGGAATGCAGAACGGAAGAAAAGGATGCATTCTAAAACCATGACCGATTTCCCAAAAGCGCTGCTCCAGGCTCGCTCTTCCCTTTTGCCCCGATGGTACGTGTCAATTTCACACAAGCTGCTGCAGGGCTGCATTTTGCCTCACAGCTTCACGCGATTTCCCCCACATGAGGATTGAGTAGACGCAGGGGAAATTGCCCGAAGCTGCGGGGAGAAATGCCGCTGCGCAGCAGCTTGTGTGAAATTGACACGTACCATCAGGGCAAAAGGGAAGAGCAAGCCCGGAGCAGCGCTTGCGGGAAATCGGTTCATGACTAAATGCAGATGCAGAAAGGGCCAGTGTCCAGTCACAAAATCGGCTGGGCAAGCGGGTGCCACGGGACTCCTGCTCTACCCTTTCTTTCTAATTCCCTTTTGCAGCTGGTGCCGTCAACTTCATTATCCAGGGTTGTGCCCAATCCAAGTTTTGTCAACCCGGCAATTACAGTAGCACTACAGCACATAATAAACACTTCCCATCAATACTGATTTGTTGCAACACAGATGGTTGCAACA
Organism: Gekko gecko; assembly: GCA_029375565.1. Taxonomy (NCBI): domain Eukaryota; kingdom Metazoa; phylum Chordata; class Lepidosauria; order Squamata; family Gekkonidae; genus Gekko; species Gekko gecko. The sequence goes on from JAPDNY010000005.1 coordinate 224,224,120, forward strand.
GTGCCCATCCTGATTGTAAGTACCTGCATCTTTTCAGAAGTTGTGGAAAATCCCATTCTGTTCTTTCAGGGTGAATGAGCTCTATGCATGCCTATGGGGAAAATGGAAGTACTGTACTGGGGAGCACGGCCCCTGTGGGGGCAATATCTACCCTCTAACTAGGGTTGCCAGCTCTGGGTTGGGAAATACCTGGAGTTTTGGGGGGTGGAACCTGAGGAGGGCAGGGTTTGGGAAGGGGAGGGACTTTAATGGGATATAATCTCTATACTGAAAATTCAAACATTTTTAAAAAGAATTTTGTCAAAAAGGTTCCAGAACTCCGTTCCAGTGCATTTCCCCCAGAAAAAAAGCCCTGGAGGGGTAAGGGATGACTGTTTTCAAGGCTGGGTCAACTGTAGGAATTGCTTTTTGCAGTGCCAGAGAACTCAAAATTTCATCCCAATGGGCTTCAGTGTCCAGCCTGCTATTCCTTCGGGTCAGATAAATGTCAAAAGGTGACGATGACCAACTGCAGTGGTGAGGAGACTCAATGCTTCCGTGGAGCTGCTTCCTACAATTTAAGTGAGTGGAGTTGCTTTTTAGGTACATAGAACATGGATAGATGTATCCTTTTGCCTCTGTAGAAACTCAGCTGTGCAGGTGCGAAGCCCCCAAGTCACATTATATCCTGTCTAATACTTAATTAATTAAATTGGATTTAATAGGCCGCACTTCCCTGCAAGCAGGGCTCAGGGCGGCTTAAACAATACTAAACATTCACAACCAAGAACATTAAAACGGTTCAATAAATAACCATAAGTAAAATGCAGAATACTCGAGGTGGCAGAGAATCCCAACTTCTCAGTCTCCCTGGGGAGAGGAGCCAAGAGGAATGAGGAATCACACATGAGGGCCAGAAGAGGTCTCATCGCTGTCCTCAACCGAAAGCCCGGTGGAACATCTCCGCCCGGTGGAACATCTCCGCCTTGCATGCCCTGTGGAAAGATAACAGCTCCCATAGGGCACGGATGTCTTCTGGCAGAGCATTCCACCAGGCAGGGGCCAAACTGAAAAAGCCACGCCCTGGTTGAGGACAACCGGACCTCTCTCAGGCTGGGGGCCACCAGCAAGTTCTTATTTCCTGAGTGTAATGCCCTTCCAGGGGCATACTGGGAGACGCAGTCCCAAAGATATGTAGGTCCCTGGCCGCTAAGGGCCTTGAAGGTCAAAACCAGAACCTTGAACCTGATCCGGTGCTCCACTGGAAGCCAATGCAGCACTGGTTGTATATGTGCTGTAGGGGGGCTGTGGTCCATCTAGTCCAGCATCCTGTCTCACACAGGGGCCAACCAGTTCCTCTGTAGGGCCAACTACAGGGCCTAGAGTCCAAGACCCTCTCCTGATGCAGCCTCCTGGCATTGAGAGAAAAGATGAGTTGTTCTCTCAGAGCTGTTCTCTCAAGGGCAGTTCTCTCAGAGCTCTCTCAGACCCACCGACTTCCAGGGCCGGCTCGCCCACTAGGCGAGGCGCTCGCCTAGGGCGCAGGCCCGCAGGGGCGCCGAACTGCACCCCGCTCCCCACCACCTCCCCGCCACCGCTGCCAACAAAGAGCACCCCAGCGGGGCTCAGGGGGCGGCGACAGACCTTGCTTGCCCTCCCCCTGACCCCCTCCCCCTGGGGGGGAGAGGAGGCGGGGGGGCGGCCAGTGCCGCTAGCGAAGAGTGCCCCAGTGGGCGCTCAAAGGCAAGCTGGAACTGAAAGGGAAGAAGTGGCGGTTTAAACCCCACCCCTTCCCTGGCTTGCTGGCACGTGGCCGAGGGAAGCCAGGGCAGACGGGCGGCGGGGTGGGGAGGAGGCCAATCACTGTACCAGACATGAGCTCAGCCTTACTAGCTGCCCCGATGTCCTTACGGGAACGTCTGCCCCTCAAGCCGCTGTCTCTGGACTCCTTTCCACACGTGCAAATTCCTCCATCAGCCCAGGCTGCAAGTCATTCCATGAGTGACGTTAGCAAGTCTTTGGGGAATTAACTTTTCGGGCCACCTTAAGGAAATCACGGCCTATAGTAGGGCTGCTGACTCTCCGGCTCCACCCCTCAAAAAGTGCAAACGAAACTCTTTCAAGCCACGCCGCTTGAAAGAAGGGGGGGGAATCTTTAGGAAGTGAAGACCCGAGGGCTGCGCAAGCTGCGTAGGATCTAACGCATTAGTGGAGAAACTAGTAAGTGATAAAGTTATGGGTACCTAAGTGAACATTCTTTACCTTCTCATTGACTTCATGCGTTAGGAAAGCAGATGTGGTTATTGGATCCGAACTGGTTGTTATTTGCTACTGAAAGAAGGAAGAGGTTTGCCCGACCTTGATATTGGAAAAGAAAGTCGTTCTTTTGCAGGGTTAACTCCTGGGCAGATGTAGTGGGCGAGACTGATCTTGGGGGGAAGTTCGTGTTAACTGCGGGGGATGCTTGGAAAGGTGGCCAGCTGCAAAGGGAGGCAGGGGTTCCATGTCTTTAAACGAAACGTGGGTTATTCCGTTTCCGTAAGGGGTGAGGAGCTGCTCGTGCTGGAAAATCCTGCGCCCCCATTTTCAGCTGGCCATCCTTGTGCTTTGTGACATTTGGACGCGCTTTTATGTACGCGGAGACTGCCAGCAGCAGGGAAACAGAGGGAGCCGGCAGTCCTTAGTGCCCCCCTCCCCAAGCCGGCTCCTCCGGCGCCACTCAAGAGGCCTGCCCTGCCCAGCCCAGCCCAGCCCGGCTGAAAGGGGAGGGGGACAGACCCTGGCGGGCCTCAACCTGCCCCTGCACTGAGGCTAGCTTGTGGTGCCTGGTGCCCCCCGTCCCGGGCATGTTTCTGGGAGGTCTGCAGGCCCCACCGGGAGGTTGGCATTGCCTGGGAGCACCACAAGTTGACCTCGCCTAGGGCCCAGAGGCACCTCGGCCCTGCTGACTTCACAGGGTGTCTGTTGTGGGGAGAGGAAGGGAAGGAGACTGCAAGCTGCTCTAAGACTCTGAGTGAAGGGCCGGGTATGCATCCAATTCTTCTTCTTCCCTAATGATCTACTCCATGGTAAGAACTCTCTGAATAGAGAAAATTCAAGGAATTAACTATTCAGAATGAAAAAAAAATCTACAGTTTGAGGGGAAACGATACAGTTCAGAGGCCAGATAATATCACTCACGCTCTCCTCAACACTAAGGTCCTTCTATGAAACTGCTGGACTCTAGCTTCATTCCCACATCTTTTTGTTAACTCCTGCATTTTATGTGCTAATTTGCTGCTATCCATTGATCTTACCGGCCACCTGATCCAATTTCAGCTCTGCAGAAGCATCTTGGCTCTGAGTGGCCCCTCATAACAGCTGCCCCCCCACCCTCTTTTCCCCTGTAAGTAGCCCTTGAGAAGAGTTTTTTCCATTTGGCTGAAGAAGTGTGCTTTGCACATGGAAGCTTACACTTTGAACGAAACTTTGTTGGTCTTAATGGTGACACTGGACGCAGACTCTGTTCTTCTGTAACTTCTGTGAATGTTCTTTCTTTTCTCTCCTTGCAGATACTGCCATTTTTCCTTTCACGCAAAAGATGGCCCTCTGGGGCTGTTGTAAACCAAACGGCTGTAGCTTTGTGGGTGTGGCTGGATGGTTATCCAACAATGGAATCATGATCAACATGACCAGACTGGAATGTAGCAATGCCACCAGCGCTGCCACCACACCGGCCGACAGCACACTGGACAACACCACACTACCCTTGCCAGGCTGATAAGAAACAGCAAATTTCTTACAGATTATGCCATATTTTGGAATGGTGAAGGAAACCAGGGACTAAGTGGTTAGAACATGGAGGGTCAGTACTCCTAGCTCTCTTCATAGCATGGGTAGAGGTGACTGGGTTGTCAGAGGGCAGATAAACAGTGTAGAAATCTGGGATTTGGGGGCTCTAGCTAAAGAAAATCAATGTACGGTATAAATTTTCACCGAATTGTAATCGAAATAAATGGATATGGCAAGCAATGTGTTCTTTGTGTGTGCTTACAAAATGGAAGATATGTTGAAGGAGACAGCGGTGTTCCTTGATGGAAGGAATCATATTTATACAATATTTGAGTGAGGGGTCAGGTACCTTGCCAATATTAGTGAAAAGAGAGGAATACTGAAGGAAGCCATGAAGTACTTTCGGGTTTAGCCATTGACCTCAGGAATCAGGAAGCAGAAAACTAATTTTCCAGAGAGAATTATCTGCTCAGATGTCAGTCATCTCAGGTACACACAGCACTAAGGAGCTGAGGCACACAGTCTCTGGTGCCAACTGGCAGAGCCCTGGAGATGCTATGAAATACGTGTTGAAAGGATTCAAGTGCTCGAGTGGGGAACCTCATAATACGAGACAGGGGCCTAGTGAACTGCCAAGCAGTGTGTTCTCGGGCACCATCCACAGCCCTCTCCAGCAGTAGAAGAGTTGGGAAATCTTCGCCCCTGTTCTGAGATGTCCGGAAGGAGCGGGCTTTAGATGGTAATATATATATTTGATACACAAATCCGTGGCTGTGTGCTCCCGTGCCGAATTGGAAACACACAGCTGGAGTCCAACAAGTTAGATAAGAAGAGAGAGATTGGATTTATACCCTGCCCTTCACTTTTGAGTCTCAGAGCAGCTTACAAACTCCTTTCCCTTCCCCTCCCCACAACAAACGCCCTGTGAGGTAGGTGGGGCTGGGAGAACTCTAACACAAACTGCTCTTTCGGGAACAGCTGTGCCAGTGCTTGTGACTGACCCAAGGTCACATCAGCAGGTGCAAGTGGAGGAGTGGGGAATCAAACCCGGTTCTCCCAGATTAGAGTTCACACACTTAACCATTACACCAAACTGGCTCTCTGTTTAATGCATTGAAACAGGGAATACAGAGGCTGTGCCTTTGCACCTTAGCAATACCAAAGCTGTATTCCGCTATAACCAGGAAGGGCAGAAGGTCTTATACCCCAAATGACATCACATAATAGTTTACACGTTAAAGAATCTCCAACTGGTACCAAGCAGTTAACATCATAGAAACATCATTTGACTCACCGGCGTCTCACTATGCTGGTCCTACGTATCACTGATTATGTTTTCTTTTCTGACAGTAGCCCCTGTAAGAAGAGCTCTGTAAGCTCTTGGAGGATTGGCTACATTAGGGGTGTGTCACCTCATATGCAAAGGAGTTCCTGCTACAAAAAGAACCCTGATTTGAGGGAAGGCTTTGATACGTATTTTGGAAGCTGACCCTGGAAACAGTATTTTCCATGTCATACATGGAAATACATGCCACTTCCTCTGAGCTCATAGTAAGATGTGATATTCGTTGATTTCTCAAAAACATCTGGTTGGCCCCTACAGAAAATGGAATGCTGAGCTAGATGTCTGCCAAGGTCATAGCTCACCTAGAGTCCCAGAAAACCTGGATGGATCACTGTACCAAGCAAAATTTTGACTTCTGGCACATCATATCAAGAAGGTTGGAAACTTTGGGAACCAATATAAAATAAGAATGCTTTCCTACATTCAACAAAGAGGGTAGACAGAGTCAGTGCCCTCCACTGGTAGAAGGCAGGCCAAGACTTGTGTAAATGTTAGGGTTCCCAAGTACTTACCGCATGGGGGCGGGGGAAACATGCTCCCCAGCTGGACCATTCCTCCCTGTAACGCACCATGCCATCACCAGGAAGTGATGCCAGGCGACGCTCTGGCAATGGGGCTGAAAACTCAATGGTACCATCAAGTTTCTAGCCGTATTGCCAGAGCATCGCCTAGTGTCACTTCCTGGCGACGGCATTGTGCGGCGTGTCTTTCCTTCCCTCGGGGATGGTCCTGCGAGGATGTATCCATCCGCCGCCGGCACGAGGTAAGTATTTGGGAAGCCTAGTAAACATACATGGAAATAACAGGAAAAATTGTCTTCAAAATGACTGGGCTTAGAGGAACATTATTAACACTCTGTGACAGACTACACTTTTAAGAAGCTTAGAAGTGCTGTACAAACATCTGAAGAAGAGATTGGATTTATACCCTGCCCTTCACTCAGAGGCTCAGAGTGGATTACAATCTCCTTTCCCCTCCCCTCCCCTCCCCTCCCCTCCCCACAACAGGCACCCTGTGAGGTAGGTGGGTCTGAGAGAGATCTTTCAAGAACTGCCCTTTCAACGACAGCTCTTATCAGAACTATGGCTTGCCTAAGGTCATCCAGCAGCTCCAAGTGGAGGAGTGGGGAATAAATGAAGGACTATGAAGGGTTAATTCTTCACAGAAACAGAGAGCCTTGAGTGACAGGTTGCTCTATGCAATCTGATTGGTTAGCATCAGCTGAACAGAGAAAGACTTGAGGGCTGCATGCTGAGGAGAGAGTCAGTCAGATTTCTCCCTTGACTGAGATGAGTCTGATTTCAGCCTTAGACGAGAGTGGCTTAATACAGGTGGAGAACAGGGGGAAAGTTGGCAAGGAAGTATGGGAAGTAGGTGAAGATTCCATTCTGGTCAAAGAAAGGTGATAGATCTTTTAGAGATAGAAGGGAGTCTGTCTAACAGGGAGTTAGTTCTGAAGAGTGCAAAGATCCCTGGTCTGGTGTTGTTAGAAGCTGCCTGTAGTAACCTTAAGGCTGCAGTCACACACACTAAATAATCCACTTTCAATGCACTTTCCAACTGGATTTTGCCAGTTCACATAGTAAAACTCAGTTGGAAAGTGCACTGAAAGTGGATTGAAAGTAGATTATTTAGTATGTGTGACTGCAATGTAAGAGTAAGTTAAAAACTCAAGACAAGTACTGGTGTTTCAAGAGAAGGGGTCATTCTCAAGAGTGACGAGAGGAAGAAAACAGACAACAGCAACTGAGGACTTTAGATCAAGGTGGGCAGCCGTGTTGGTCTGAAGTAATAGAACAAAGTTAGAGTCCAGTAGCACCTTTACCAACAAAGTTTTATCTAAGGTGTGAGCTTTCATGTGCACGTACACTTCATCAGACGATGAAATGGAATTACATATCATACTTGTATATATAGGGGTGGCTTGTTAAATTTACATGCAAAATAGTGAAGATACTTTTAACAAGCTCAGTTTCTGGTTATCATCTGTTTGGGTTCAACTGGGGGGGGGACAACATAGGTAATAAATATGTCAGAACTGGAGACTGATGTGCCCTAAATTGTGAAACTTTAGGTTTATGTTTACCCTCAGAGAAGGGGAAGTGTGGAAAAGCATATGTTCCCCCAAGGGCACTACGGTCGGGGACTCAACATCTCCTGGTAACTCCAGGCCCCAAAGATACCTGCAACTAGGGACAGGGCCTTTTCGGTGGTGGCTCCTACCTGGTGGAATGAGCTCCCAGAGGAGATCAGGGCCCTGCAGGACCTTGCGCAGTTCCACAGGGCCTGTAAGATGGAGCTCTTCTGCCAGGCTTTTGAATAGGAGCCGCCATTACCACTGCACCACCACTGTACCATCACCGCACCACCTCACCAAATGGAGTGGGTACCATTGGGGAGCGAGATAACCCTGAGATGAAGAATTGATGGCAGTGCTGTCTGGAACTTACTTTGTTACTTTGTTGTTCTGGGACCATCTTTACCAGAACCCCATCTTGCTATTAAGAACTCTGGTAACGACTAGAGCACCTGCATTTTATTGTATTGTTTAAATGACTGTTTTATCCTGTTTTCAGCTGTATTAACCTTGGCTAACCTCACCTGTTAGCCGCCCTGAGCTTGTTTGGGGAGGGCGGGTTATAAATCTAAAAATAAATAAATAAAAAATAAAACAACCGAAAACCCAAGCAAAAGAGCTAAAGAAGAACCTTCAGCTCTCCCTGGCAGCAGAGAAAACTCCCTCCTCTTGCTTGGAATAATACAGTAAAACTGGTACGGGGGGGGGGGGGCAGTTCAATCCACTTGAAGAGCTCTGAAAGTTTCTTCTGGAGCAGGGCTCTGCCTACAACGTATCCATGTGGGACTACTGCACTGTGCTCCCGACCATGGCTGCAGGATGTCCCAGAATAAACGCCAGGACTCTTGCCCTTTGGCTTGTGACTGCAGCCTAGTATTGCCAACTCCAGGTTGAGAATATCTTGGAGCTTTGGGGGCCCAGGGCTCTTTTGTAGCAGGAACTCCTTTGCATATTCGGCGACACACCCCTGATGTAGCCAGTCCTCCAAGAGCTTACAGTAGCCCCTGTAAGAAGAGCTCTGTCAGCTCTTGGAGGATTGGCTACATTAGGGGCGTGTCGCCGAATATGTAAAGGAGTTCCTGCTACAAAAAGAGCCCTGGGTAGAAATATGGGAGGGGGATTGGGCAGGGACCTCAGTGAGGTATAATGCCAGAGAGGGCCCCCGCCAGCCCTTTTCTCCAGGGGAATTCAGCTCTGTCCTCTGGAGATCAGCTGAAATTCCTGTGCCCCACCTGAAGACTAACAACCCCCATTCATCAAGGCAAGCAAAAAAGGGAGGGGGGCAAATGTTTTGCCACAAGATCTGCTTTGCCTCAGGTCTTGCTCGGGTGACTCAGATGTTCCCAGCTATAGACACGTCCTCTTGGATCTGAACAGTGTTTTACAATGCTTTTTTTTTTTAAAAAAAAATGTATCATGTAAGGCTGAAAAGTTGTACAGCCAAAATAGCCTGGAGCCTGCATGGCGAACAGATACAGGGACAGTTGATTCTTGGGAAGAGACAATTACGTGAGGTACAAACTGATCTCTTTTGGACTGTAAGTATCTTGGCTCCCCAACGTTTCAACCACACTGTGATACTATCGACTCGTTTCTCATCATTTTCAGCACCTCGCCAAACCAGTTATTCCCCGCTGTTACCTTTAGGTTGCCTTTAGCTGTTGCTTCCAATCCCTTTGGTCAGTATAGACTGTCTTAGGCCCCGGTCACACGGGAGGATTTGCCACATGAGAGGGATGAATCAGGGGTGTGTCAAGTGGGCGCCATCATACCGCAACATCTGGGAAGTGGAGCGCACCCGTCCTCGATCCGTCCCTTCCCGGCAAAACCACACATCAAAAAGACAGCACCAAAACAGTGCTACCAACTGGTTGATGCACAGCACAGGCGGGCGTCTGTTCGCCGCCGCGCCTGTCTCCACACAGTTTCCGAGGCCCTATTGAACTGCACATGCCCATGCATGCACAGCATGCCCGCCTCATTCTCCTGTTCGTGGCTTCCCCCCAGCATCTGATCATGCCAGGGAGCAACTGCGTGGCAGCTCGAGGAATCTGTCTGATCCCACCGCCATGCTTCTCTTTTGATACAGCTCTAAAAAGCTGCACTTCAGCCACGCCTTTTCCCCCAGTGTGACTGGGACCTTAGTTTATTACCTCTGATGCATGCCCCCCCCGGCTTTTTTTCCCTCTCCAGTACTATGAAAACACTTCTAAGCACATGCCTCCTTTTGGTCCTCTTTTCTCCTGGTAAGTAAGAACTCAAAATCTGGGTTTTTTTAAAAAAACATCTCTGGCAAGGGCATCTGCCTACAGAATGGAGGCCAAGAATCTCATGCGTCCCAAAGAGCAAAGGGATTACACCAGATAAGAGGAAAGGTGTCTTCTCAGTAGCAATCTCAGATTCTTGGAGGTAGGGTTGCCAGGTCTGGGTTGGGAATACCTGGAGATTTTTTTGGGAGGGTTGAACCTGAGGAGGGTGGGATTTGGGGAGAGAAGGTACTACAATGCGGTACAATGCCATACAGTCCACCTTCCAAAGTGGCCGTTTTCCCCAGGGGAACTGACCTCTTTCACCTGGAGATCAGTTGTAATAGCGGGAGGTTTCCAGCCACCCCCTAGAGGTTGACAACCCTACTTGGAGGGGGAAATGGGCATTCCAGTAAACTGTAGATTGGAGGATGAGAACCAAGGCCACGGGCCTTTTGCAGACATGGGGAGAGTATCAGACGTGGGTGGAAGAAGCCAGGAGTCCTTAATTCTTTGGAGGAAGGAAGCAAGCATAGAGAGATTTCTGGGCTTCCCTAGAGGAGGCGGGGAAAAATAAACTCACATCTTTTCATCTCTGATTCCTAGCTATTTGGAACATACTTGTAGACTTCGTGTCATTTTGAATCTTGCCAGAGCTGGGTTGAGCTCCTTCAGTAAAGAAAAGCGGCCTGATGAAGCCCTAAGAAACGGCAAAGCAACCTAGGCATGCCGTTGCCACTCCTTTGGTTCACACTACAGCTATTCCTAAACTCATGCCATCTACTGCATGCTTTCTTCTGGGAACTCTTCGGTGCACCATGAGCCGGTGACCACATCAGTCTGAAAAGAGACTTGTACTTTCAGGGACCATTCGGTCACTATTCGGCCGGTACAGTTGTCATTTATGCATGGTGGCAAAACTACTTGTTATGTGTATTAATTTTGGTTGTAAGTAGAACTGCAGAAGAAGACAGTAGTCTGTAGTGTGATTTGCACAGCGCGAGAGATTATTCCGTTTATTTGTTTGTTCGCTGTATTTCCATTTTTGTGTGTTTGTTAACCCACAGGTGATGGCCGGAGATCTCTCAGTATTACAACTGACCTCCAGGTGACAGAGATCAGTTCATATGGAGAAAATGGACACTTTGGAAGGTGGACTCCATGGCATTGTACCCCACTGAGGTTCTTCCACTGATCAAGCCCCACCACTCACCAAACCCCAAAATCTCCAGGTATTTCCCAGCCTGGAGATGGCAATCTTACATGCATCTGGTGAAGCAGGCTGTAATTTATAGAAATTAATCCATAATATAAGACCGATATGTGCAAAACTGTCAAGAGGCTTGTAGTAAAATAACAGGAAGGGGACCCCGGCCTGTAGCTAATGTGGAGCCCACGGGGCCCAGCCCCCTAATGTTTCTTCTGGCCCCCCTGCCTCTTGGGCTGCCCCCAAAGTGCCCCAACTTACCACCTGCACTGTGCTTTGATTTAATTAGCTGGGGGGCCTTAAGGCCCCCTCCCCCCAAATACCCTAGCTACGGGGCTGGACCTCATTAGTGCAGTTTAGAGGAGACAAGAAAGGCCTGACACATCATATCTACACCACTGATTTAAATCCATTGTTCATGGGGAATCTTGGGAACTGTAGTTCTGTGAGTGAGGGATTAGACATCTCATTTATCATTAAGGTTGCCATCCTCCAGGTGGGGCCTGGAGATCTCCTGGTATTACAACTGAACTCCAGACGACAGAGTTCAGTCTCCCTGGAGACAATGGCTGCTCTGGCATGTGGACTGTATGCCGTTATGCTCCACTGAGGGTGCGTTCAGACGGCTCTTTAGATCTGCACCATGCACGAATGCCTGGGGGATTTAAATGTAATTTCCAGACAGCAACATCTGGGAAACGTACCTCATCCGTGAGCATCCCGTTTTGCCGCGCTTCGGAGCCGTATTAAAAAGGTGGTACTTTAAAACTGAAGTTTTTGGTTCCCAATGGGCCATTCACGGACTTTCCCCCATCTGATCATTACAGCACGCAATTAAAAAATGGTGCCCGTTCCGGATGGTCTGACGTCAGACCATCCCGAATAGGTGCCATTTTAAAAAATCTCAATTCCGCACCTGAGCGGAGAAAGAAGGATGCGATGTCACAAAACCACCACACATGCCTCCTTCAGTGGATGCCATCCGGACAATCCACAGCAGAGGCAGCGCGCAGTAAGGCGATTCATGGGGGACTGTCTGGTTGTGCAACGATGGATTTAAAAAATCAGGATAAAATTAGACCCAGGCTAATGGCAGGATTAGCTGCCCATCTGAACACACCCTGAGGTCCCTCTTTATTCCATACCTCACCATTCCCATTTCTGCTCTGAGAAGACTGAAATGTTACTCCTATAATCTACTGGAGAACAATTGAGCCAGCAACGTGAGAGAGAGAGCATTTGCCAGCCAATCTGCAAAAAGAAGGCTTCTAGCCAGATTTTTTTAATTTATTTATTTGTTTTGATTTATATCCCGCCCTCCCCGAAGGCTCAGGGCGGCTAACAATATAAAGAATTTAAACAATATAAACAATATAAAACAATATCAACCAGATAAAATTATAAAAACAAACAATACAACATAAGCACATTTAAACCCAAGATGATGGGAAGACAATGGCATGGTTTTCGAGGTGGAATATCGAAGGTGGAATAGCGGCAGTGGCGGCTCCTACTCAAAAGCCTGGCGGAAGAGCTCTGTCTTGCAGGCCCTGCAGAACTGGGCAAGGTCCCGCAGGGCCCGGATTTAAAAAAGAGGACTGGTTCCTACTATTAAGAAATTAATTAACTGGCTTGTTCCTACTACAAATACTTGAAATGGAACTGGAAGATCATTTGAAAAAGAAGTTAAACTGCAATAATCTGAAGAAAGTAAAAAAGGAACTATTGGAAGGAAGTAAAAAAAAAAGGAAGTTACATTGTATTGAGAGGCTGACGCCTTCTAACATAATAGTACTCCTGAGGAAGATTGTTGAAGTGAGTGTCTAACCTCATTGAGGACGTTGGACTTTTTCTTGAATACATTAGAATTTCCTGAGCTATATTGCAAAAGTTTTTTTATTGATATACACATTGATGTTCATAGGAATTATTAAATGTTATTGTCGATTTCATCACAGTGTTTCTTTGTTTTGACCTACTACACACAGGGTTGCCAGCTCTGGGTTGGGAAATACCTGGAGATTTGGGGGGTGGAGCTTGAGGGAGGGTTGGGGAGTGGAGGGACTTCAGAGGGGTATAATGTCATGGAGTCCACCTTTCCAAAACATCCATTTTCTCCTGGTGAACTGATCTTTGTCACCTGGAGATCAATTGTAATCCCAGGAGAATTCCAGCCTCCGCCTGGAGGTTGGTAGCCCTACCACACATGAGTAGCCCTTGATTCAGAAGAGCCTAGCAAGCATTACCTTTGTGACCACAGGGAACACCACTATGGAAACTGCTTCCTCTACCACACAAGCATGCTTGGCTCTTAGCATCTCCTTTTGGAGCATTGCAATGTTTTGTGATTGGACAGAGCCTTCCTGGCGACCATTTTGTGATTGATTCTACTGCCTTCATCTCTGCCATGTTACTATGGCGCCTTCTCCCAAATCTCAAACATAGAAAAGTGCCCACAGGTTCCATAAAGTTGAGCAACCTTGCTAAAGGGTACCCCAAGACTAACTGAGGCTGAAAGTAGACCCTTGTGCTTAACCCTTTACAAAACCATAGAAAAAGTTGGGAATGGGGGTGTAGCATAAACAGTCAAATGACTCGATTCTGGTGTTGGAGCCAAGATGCGGGGAAAAGAACTTCAGGGGACAACAGGCCCTAGAAGAGCAACACTAGAAATCTGGAGGAAATTGCAACCTTACTGGCTAGGGAAAGTTTCAAGATGGGCTCCCCTCGAAACAATAAATAAAGAAGCAGAAGAAAATAAATGGTGGGAAATGCTAAAATCTAAAGGTTACTATAGAGTGGGTGATATGTTCAGTGGGGGAACTCTAAAATCCCTATAGGAAATAACAGAAGAGATAGGTGAACAATATTGGCTAAAAACAGCAGGGCTATTTCAGATCGTTAAAAATATTAGCGAAAAGGAAGACCTCTGGATAGACGCACCAATGGAAGAAATATACAAAGAAATGGCTAAGCAAAAAAAGGGTCTAATAGGAAAAATATATAGAAAGATGCTAACAAATCTACAATATCTACAAAAGAGATGGAGCCATGAAGGTCAGGTAACAGAGAGGATGTAGATAAAATTATGAAAGGAGTGGAAGATATTAAGTTAACCAGACTTAAAGAACTTGAATACAAGTTTCTCACAAAATGGTATAAGACACCAGCACAGCTAGCTAATATGATTCCAGGTCTGAGCGCCTTGTGCTGGCATTGTAAACATTCTAAAGGCTGGTACGCGCACATGTGGTGAGAATGTGTAGAAGTAAAGACCTTTTGGAAAGAAATCACTGAAATCATTTAGAAAAGTATGCAATATAACATTAACCATAGATTTTAAGTTAATGTTGTTAAGTACAATAGGAAGCCCATTGCTGGATAAGACCACTCAACATTTAGTTAAGGCTATGATACTGGCGGGAAAAGCGGTCATCACTCTGGGTTGGAAAGACAAAAGTAAATGGACAATAGAAATCTGGCACAAATATTTGTTTGATTTCATACAGTCGGATATCGTGGCGTTAATTAACAAAGGAATATCATGGGAAGAAGAATCCATGGAAATCAAGACCAGATGGACAACCTACTGAAAGAAGGAAGGAAGGAAGAACATTCAGTGGAAGATCAAGACTCTGTGCCCATGGCTGGGGGAAAAGACTAAGACAAAAAGAGAGGGAGGGAGGGAAGGGGAGAAAATGTATATAACCAATAAATACCCAATGTAACAGACTAAATAACCAATACAAAAAATTAATTTAAAAAAAGAACTACAAGGGTACAAAGGCCCGATCTGCATCTAGCATTTGCTCTGCTGTCTTACCAAACCCACACTGGAACAGAAATTCCCATCTGCATTGCATGCCACTTTCACTTTGATTGAGTGTCGCATTTTATGGCAGTGTCCAGTCTGCATGCTGCTTTCACTTCTTTTCTCTGCTTTTATGGTGGCTGTCTGCATAGATTTATGGCCGTTTTATGGCCATTTGGGGGTGACTCCTCAGTCAGTACAGTGTTGGCCTGGGGTAGTTGAATATGGTCTTGAACTACATCTTTTTCTGTTCCAGTGTGGGTTTAGTAAAACAACTGAGCAAAAGCTAAATGCAGATTGGCCCACAGTGTGGGAAAATAAGCTACGGTTGGTGGAAAGGTTTTAGGGCTTTCTTCAGACCCATTTTTCTTTTAAAACTGGATTTCCCCCCACACATATACATATACAGACTATCTCTTAAGTACAGATTCCAGCTGACCCCAAAATTTTAGCCATATAGAACAACAGCTGCCATGCCAGAAGGCCAATTCTCATTAACTTTGGGGGATTAACACAGCTCCCATATAAACTACAGGTACCGGCAATATGTCTTTCATTCACAACAGGGATCCCAATAAGGACAAATTCAATGGGCATATCCAGGAGATTGTCTTCCTCTTACGCCCTGGTCACACAGCAAGGTAATTGCGCTTTGTTCCTGCTGTAAATTAATCGGGAACATTTTTCTTCGCATTGGGCTGACTAGATGCAGCCAGGCCCTCTTTTCCAGCACCCGATTGCCTGCTACCACGCCGTCCCTCCAGGCAATCCTGCCGGCCACGGGGAGGCTCGGGCAGCTGCTTCTCCTGCCGCCACTGTGGGGGGGGGGTCCCCTGCTGCTGCTGCCGTCATTGCCCCATGAAAACAGGCTCCATTGTCTCTGCCATCTTCCTTGCCAGCCCGTCCAGGCTGCCGGAGCCCCCGCCTCTCGTTCCCGCCTCCAGGGCCGTCTTTGTGCGTTTGTTTTTTTTAAAGCTTCTGGTTTGAGCGCTTGACTAAACATGCGCTTAATAAATCCATTATTAAACGTTAAATAGATTTATTAAGCGCATGTTTGCTCAAGCGCTCAAACCGGAAGCTTTTAAAAAAAAAAATCACAAAGAGCATTCAGACGGCCCTAATCGCAATGATTGCAAAAGATGGGCTGTCCAGATAGGTGAAATCGTGCATTCAAACCGCAAGTGCCAGGAAAACAGTAGATTTTCCAGGGATCAGGAAAACCCGGCAGCATTGCGTGAGTGAGCCTGCTTCGGGCCGGGAGTCAGATTGACACGTGTGAACGTGAAACTGACATGCGCAAGGGAACAGCAGCGAACCCAGATCAAAACGGCAGTGTAACTGGACCCTTAGTTAGGTTCACTAGCAAGCAGGCTGAATTGCAGGAAGCGTCACCCCAAAAGGGACAGTTTCTTTCTTCCAGGATATCACCCCCATGGAGCTGGTAGTGGCAACTTAGTATGAAGGGCTGTGGTCTGACACATAGCTGGTACAAACCAGCAGAAGCCTTCTCCGGATTGTCATTAAATTTCAAACCCTTATAAAAAGAAGGGAGGAAAGCAACAGACTATTACCATCCTCAAAGTGGGGTCTAGATTTCTCCTTAGGGTTGCCAGCCTCCAGGTGGGGCCTGGGGATCTCCCGCTTTTACAGCTGATCTCCATTAAAAGATTTCTAGGCTCAGAAAAATAATTACATTCAAATATCACATGACCTGCACCACAGTCACATACTCTGTCAAGAGTGTGGTATCTTAGGAGAGCCAGTTTGGTGTAGTGGTTAAGTGCGCCGACTCTAATCTGGGAGAACTGGGTTTGATCCCCCACTCCTCCACTTGCACCTGCTGGATGACCTTGGGTAAGCCATAGTTCTGGCACAGCTGTCCTTGGAAAAGAGCAGTTTATGTCAGAGCTCTCTCAGCCCCACCTACCTCGCAGGGTTTCTGTTGTGGGGAGGGGAGGGAAAGGAGTTTGTAAGCCGCTCTGAGACTCCTTTGGGTGGTGAAGGGCAGGGTATAAATCTAATTTCTTCTTCCTCCTCTTCCTCTTCTTCTTCTTCTTCTTTGCTGAACTCTAGATGGTATTAAGGCATTAAGGTGTGCCTTTACCAAGGAACAGTCAACTATGAACAGTAATTGGGAACCTCTCCAGGTGGAAGAATGCTAGCAAACCGAACAGAACAAACACATTGTGTTCTCCAGATTGTGCTGTTATAACCATACCTAAATAGACATTTCTTAATCGTTCGCATCGCTTCCTGTCTGCTAACTGAATGGAGTCCGAGAAAAGACTGAGGAGCTGAAAGATGTTGCTCAACAAGTTTATCCCAATGGGAAACATAAGAATCCTCTCTGACTGAGCCACGACAGCCTTCTTGGCTGTCGGCGTGTATAATTTTAACTCGAAGGAGAGAAGCCTTCAACTAGGCCTGAGCTTCAAGAGGCGGTTGTCCAGCTCAGAGGGCCACCCCTGCTACGCGATTCAGAATTCCAGAGACGGAATGTAGGCATTTAAGAAGAACGGAATCCAAGGACTCCCCTGTTTTATCGATCCAGATACCAGCCCCATATAAACTTTGCACAGCCACCTTGGCCTTGAAGTAGCAGGTTTCCTCTGGGAAGCAGCTTGAGGCCCTGTCAAATATAGAGGCTTGAATCTGCCCATTTTGTGATCTCCCCTCTCCCCACGGTGTAAATGAAGCTTTACAGATTTGGTTTCCAAATCTCATGCTTTCCAAGCTTTTTCTTTTCTTTTGTTTTTAATCACTCATTCAGACAACATACATGAGCGGGAAGGGGATAAACGGTCCAGTTAGGAGACAAACTGTTGGAGCTCTCTAGCCTTTCTTTCTGATTTCCTTTCACAGTTGGTGCCATCGGTATTTCTTTTAAGCAGGGCCTTTTCTGTAGAAAAAGCCCAGCCGGAACTCATTACCACAATAGGCCACACCCAACAGCAGAAACTCATTAGCATATTAGGCCACACCCCTGACAGCACAGCTCCCTCCCAGGATCAGCTTCCCCAGGTGCCCTGCGGCTTGTGGGGCACTTGCGAAACCCGAGTTTAAATTGCCTTCCCTCTCTGGATCGGCTTGGCTTCCCCAGGCACCCTGTGACTTGTGAGGCACTTGGGGAAGCCGAGGGGGGGTAGGCTGTAGGCATGGCCAACTCGGAAGCTAGCCAAAACTCCATTCCCATGCATTCCTGCCCAAAAATAGCCCTGCTTTTAAGTCTTGTGCCCCATCAGCAATTTGTCAATCAGGCAGTTACCCTGTCCCTACAGAGCTGAATACACATATATCCATATGGTATTGAATTGTTGCAGCACAGACCTTTGCAACAATGGCACTCTTAAATGGTAAGTATCTGCACCTTTTCAGAAGCGGCGAAATATTATTTTCTCTTCCATGACTGTGAGTGACATACGTTCCAATACGGAAAATGGAAACATTGGGCTTGAGGGCATTGTCACTGTGGAGGCAAAATCTTCCCTCTAACCCTGGCTAGGGTTGCCAGGTCCTTACTGTGTTCTGGCAGGGGGGCTGCTGTCTTCTTCCTGGAGGTGACCTCATCATATAGGGCATGTCGCAAGAGGGGGGACACTCTAGCATTTGAGAAAAATCTCTATGGTTACCATAGAGGGTTCCCCCCCCAAATGTCAGAGTGTCCCTCCCTGCAGCATGCCCTGTGTGATGAGGTCACCTCCAGGCATTGTGATCGCACCAGGCATGTCGGCACAGATGGGGCTGCTTGGGGGTGGGGCTCCCTTCACAAGTCAGCTAAGTGATGGCAGATTGGGGCCTCAAAAAGTGGGGAAAACCCTGCCCCCATCAGAGGAATGGCACCCCTAACTCTGGCTGAGCCTTCATCCTCCGCAAGAAAAAGTGGAGATGGTGAGTTGCTGACCAACTATGCCTGCCAACACTATCTCTATATACACTCCACCCATTGTCATTATGCTTACTCGTTTAGGAATAGAAAATGGCCGCTCAGAAGAACCCAAGTCTGCTCTTCTTTCTCCACGTATGTTTCTGAGAGTTCTACTGTTCCTCAGAACAGAATGATCAGAATGGGGGATGAGCCAACCATTTTTACAATATGGACATCTTTCTTGTATTCGGTACAGCTCATGGTTTATCCTAACATGCTGTAGCTAGACACATTTTGTGCGGTGTCAAAAAAAATGTGCACTATGAAATAAATGTGGGGAGCCGAGAAAGTGAATTACCCAGGCTTCTGATCAACCCTCCCCAAATGTGCTATATCTCACAAAGCTGAGGTGCAGAAAGCTTTTCGGACTGGCAGATCAGAAGAACCCAGACTGTAGGAAAATGACGCATACAAGAGTCCAAAGTCTGGGACCATGACAGGATGGAGTTGATACGTTGAGTCATCAGTAGGGGGCAGACACATAAGCTTTCAGGTGTATTGGGCTTGAACATGCAAGAAGAGGGCGTGCTTGGATCGGGAGTCCTGTAATGATAAATACCTTTGGCAATCTTTCACTACAATCATGAAACCTGGAAACATGTGCTTCTTTTGAATGAAACCTGAGTTCTCAATTCTGCAGGAGCTGTTCAGTTCTGCAGCGAAGGCCACATTGCTGTGCTAGTTGAATCTTGTCTGTAGAAATCCAGGCTAGGAGTGGGGAGACCTGGACTGAAACCCTCAGTCATAAACCACACTGGAAGTGCTGTCCTAAGAAAAAGTCTCGCCTTCTGCCTCTTCTGATGTCAGTGGGCTTTGAAGGGTGTGACTCTGCTTACGATGGTACTGCCAATGACCTTGGGCCTAGTTTTCTCTCTCAGATCAACCTCACTCATTGCTTTGTTGTAAGGAGGAGAGAACTAAATATGCCGCTCTGAGCTCTTGATGGGAAGGGTGGAATACACACATTATGACCAGGTTTGCTCTGCTGCTGTGATGCATGATTTCTACACATGCCTTAAGCAATGGGACCACCTGGAGCGGAAGCGTCGTCTGGTCTGAGGAATGTCTGCTCACGTGAGGGGAATGGGTTTCAAGGAAAAGGAGGAAAAGGGAGATACTAATCCAAAGCTCTGCAACTGAGGGAGGGTCTCCATGAATTACTCTCAGTCCTCCACAAGTGAGGAGACATCAGTCTCCAGTTTTGACGTATTTATTTCCTTCTCTGTTTTTCCACCGGGAATTGAACCTAAACAAATGAGAACCATATATACTAAGTTTACTATTCCTGCTTCATCTTTGAACCTGTTAAACATCTTCTTTTTACAAACAATGAAATACTTTTTATGAGTAAAACATGTACAATAAACTTGACGTGAAACACATATTGCATCGTAATATAAAAGACCATTCAAACAAACCATCAACGAAAGGAAGTTATAATACCATTGATATTTATTTCTATTGATATTCACTAACCCTAGTAAGTTTGCACTCTTGTATATGACCTTTGATTTGATAAGCCAGATGAAAACGTTGTTATTATCTCTTTACTAGGAATAAGGCCCGTTGTGGAAATAAATACAACGGGCTCTAGAAAGAGGCTCTGGGAGAGTGCCCCGGCTTTGGGCACTCAGTGACAATTTGCTGCGGCAATCTCAGCAGGGTATAATGACAGAGTTCACCATTTTCTCCAGAGGAACTGATCTTTGCTACCTGAAGAACAGTAGTAATTTTGAGTGATCTCCAGCCCACACCTGGAGATTGGCAACAATGGTTCCACATCAGGGAATGGCTGGATTGGAGGGTGGAGTCTATGGCATTGTACCTGTCTGAGGTGCCACCCCTCTTCAGGCTCCATCCCTCAAATCTCCAGGAATTGCCCACCTGAAGTTGGCAACCTGATCAGGACTGGGCCCAATGAGTTTTCTCCCAAAGGCCAACATAGGTGTGGAAAAGGCCTTTTACTGACAGAGGAGAAAGTACAGGTGCCAACTCTGATTAGGGAAATACCTGGAGATTTGGGGGGGGTGGATCCTGTGGAGGGCAGCATTTGGGGTGTGTGTGGAAGGACTCAGCAGGGTATAATGCCATAGACTCTACCCTCCAAAGCAACCATTTTCTCCCGGGGAACTGTCATCTGGAGGTCAATTGTAACAGTGGGAGATCTCCAGGTCCTACCTGGAGATTAGCAACCCTAGGGGAAAGTCAGCCACACAGCGGGGAGCTGAAGAAAATGATTTGATGGTCGCTGGCCCACCTCCTTAGCCAGCCAGCCAGCCAGCCATGCTGAAGCTAAGCAGGAGAAAGAGCTTTTTTCCATTTATTCTGACAGGAAAGTGGCCGTTGAGGAGGGGGTTATGGGTGGGGGAGGGGGTTATGCTGAAAGTCCTTTGTTTTTTTATTCACAGAACCAAGCTTGGCTGCCTACCAACAGCCACTGAGGGGACAGTCCCTCACAGGAGTCAAGAGAACTATCTTCCTCAGGAGAGAGAGCTGTCTGCCAGTAAATCTGACGTGCAAAAGGGGGAGTGGGTGGGGAAGAGGAGCAGACCCAGCACCCGGCCAATGGCACGCGAGTACTCTTGAGTGGCGGCTAATGGGCCAATGGCTGAGGGAGGGCATTTTACAGCCAATAGGAGCGCATGGAATCTTATGAAACCAAAAGATAAATATTATAAGGAGAGATATCTTTGAGGAATTGTGTGAGATGGAACAATGTAATCTGAAAATGATGCTTCAATAAATGGGAGCCATTTTACATAAAATAGTGATTGTGATTGGTATATTCATTCTTCTGTATGATAATTTACTCATCACCCTCTACCCATATGCATGGACTGGTAATATCCATTTTTTCCCATCTCTATCTTGACTCTAATTTCTGGCAACTAACCCCCCCACCCTCTCTCTTCCTGTGTGTGATGACTGAAGAAATCCTATTTCACTCTATCTGAAGACGTTTGTGTGCAGATGAAAGCTTATGGCTTAAATAAAAATTTGTTGGCCTTAAAAGTGCAACTGGACTCAAACCTTGTTCTGCTGCTTCGGACCAACAGGGCTCCCCCACCTGAATCTATCTCCATCATAAATTGTTATTGCAGAACATATCAATGGCAGCAATAATTGGTGAATATCATGCTACAAGGTGGGTATAATCCCAATAGCTTCTGGATGACGGGGTTACACTTTTCGATGTTGAAATGGGAACCTTTCGTCTCAGAAATACATTATTATTTTGTTGCCTTTTAAAAGAGTTCTAGAGGTAACGTGACTGTCTGGGGCCAATCAGAGCCCTGGACTCCGCCTCCCCACTCAGTCAGCCCTAGTGAGGAAGGACCCATCTGGGACAGTAAAGTCAGGGGAGAAGTGGAGTGAGATGGGCCCTGATGGGCTTGTTGCAAAAGACCCAGGTTGGGTCTGGGGTGATTGGGGGTTGGAGTCACCCCTTCAGAATGGGAGGTTCCTGTGAAGGCTGGAGAAGAAGATGGCTGGAGGTTGCCGCTCTGTGGGCGGAGCAATCTAGGCAGGGCAAGGGAGAACCAGGGTGAATCCAACCCTTAACCTAGCTGGAGCCCACGGGAAGCCTGGGGTGGGGGTGGTTTCAACATGACGTCATAGGACTGTCAGGCAAGGCCCGCGAATCTGGACTCTCACAGCAATATAGTGCTTAGCATTTTGGAGACCCAAGTGCAAATCCCCACCCTGTCATGGAAGCTTGCTGGGCGACCTTTGGGCAGTCACATGCTCTCAACCTAACATACCTCACAGGATTGTTGTGTGGGTAAAATCAAAGAAAGGAGAACATCAGCTGCTTTGAGTCTCCCTCAGGAAACAAGACAGAATGCCACGCCTCCGCCCATGTGGTTCCTCATTCCTGATACTTGAAGCCCTTCTGTTCAGAACAGCTTGGGTCTCAACGTTTCTCCCCATTAGCATGTGGAGTTAGATGCCTTGGCTCCCTGGTGTTGGTTGAGGGCTTGCCTGAGAGTTCCTGTAAGCCGGGATAGCTACAGTCCATTGCCCTCTTCCATAGGCTGCAACAGCAGCGGAAAGGGAGGCAGGCAAACTCCAGCTCCTTTCACCCCCAAGCAGCACCTTCTTACACCAGGAAATCATCCACTCAAAAAACTTACACAGGAAACACATCTTTTGTTTGCTGTGGTATCCATTTATTTTGATCACGTCCAGTTGGAATTCAGCCCCTACACCAGATTTTCCTCGGCAGAAGCCCCAAATCCCAACCCTTTCAGTCCCCCGCTGCCCCCTTTGCATCCCCTTCACCTACACCCAGCATGGAGGAGACGGCTCAGGAGTTCCCCCGAGTCGCCCCCTTTCCTTGGCCTCCTCCCCTAGATTCTAGCTTCATTTCCAGCTTCCAACAATGATAGAATCCTTTGTAGAGAGAGGAGTTTTCCCTTTTGCATCTACTGCTCAGGATAAAGCTCTCGTTACTTTGGGTATCGGGCACAGGAACATTCCGCTTCTATCGCATCTATGGGTGTCAGGTCATTTTCTTCTTGTATGTCTCCTGCCAGCATGCCACACAGACTTTCTGTCGCACAGCCTTTGAAACTGATTGGTTGAGATTGATCGGAGAGCATGGCTGAGAAAGAGAGATGAAAAAAGGCTATTTATGTGAATTCTGTATAGGGATTTGGGGGTGGTCATCATCAACATGGATGTTCGGTTTTTACTGGGCCTCAGACAAGAAAGCCACATTTTCCCTTTGCTTTTATGGAAACCTTTTTTTTGGGGGGGGGGATTGGTTCTCCATTCTACTTACATGTTTTAAGACTACCAGTATATGAAATGCATCGATTCTCCTTGTTATGACAGCTGACAGTAGTGTCACTCGAGCAAGATTCGTTTGCGTTGCGGGTGAGGCAGCCTGGGCACACCTGCCCATTGATCGCACGATTCACTTTATATCCTGCAGCCGAAAGAGAAAGCCCTTCAGTCCACACACGGTCCCGTCACATTCTTCTTAGGCACTTATTCTGTACAAGTCTCAGGAGGGCTTCTGCTTCCCTGTTGTGTTCCATCTTTGGCATCAACTATTAGACAAGGACCCAATAAACTGTGTTTTATACATCAGGTTTATCTGGGATGTTCTTCTATGGGCAATCCAGATCTCTTACTCTCTATGTGCTCCCCATAAGCGACCTTTCAGATACCAATTGATTCTTTCCACCTCAGTGCCAGGGTCCGAGATACCTGAGGGACCGCCTTTCCCCACATATGCCCCAAAGAGCACTTCAGTCGGGGACACAAAATTGCCTGGTAACCCCAGGCCCCAGGGAGGCCAGGCTTGCTGCAACTAGGGCCAGGTCCTTTTCCTGGTGGAATGAGCTCCCAAAGGAGATCAGGGCCCTGTGGGACCTCTCACAGTTCCGCAGGGCCTGTAAGATGGAGCTCTTCCACCAGGCTTTTGAGTAGGAGCCGCCACTGCCGCTACCACTACCACCTTCAGTAGACTTAAGGGGTGGCACTATGGAGATCAACCATGATTTCGCTGTGATCGACACCGTTGGATGGGATCGAGTGACATCGAGTAGCATCCTTCTTGCTATGTAAGATACT
Source organism: Gekko gecko (assembly GCA_029375565.1). Taxonomy (NCBI): domain Eukaryota; kingdom Metazoa; phylum Chordata; class Lepidosauria; order Squamata; family Gekkonidae; genus Gekko; species Gekko gecko. The sequence goes on from JAPDNY010000005.1 coordinate 224,248,061, forward strand.
GGGGAGACCATTTGTAAATCTGATCCCATCTTGTTAAACTTTTGACTGTGACTTTGAGCACTTTAATGTTGATTGTTTTATCTTGTTTTTATGCTGTTTTATGCCTCGACACATGGTGCCCTATTGTAAGCCGCCATGAGCCCATTCCCAGGGAGTGCAGGGTAGAAATGTAAATAATAATAATAATTATTATTATTATTATTATTATTATTATTATTATTATTGTTGTTGTTGTTGTTGTTGTTGTTGTTGTTGTTGTTGTTGTTGTTGTTGTTGTTGTTGTTGTTGTTATTTCAATGATCCAATGGTGGACCTGCCCCCATTATGCTACTTTATTTATTTATTTATTTATTTATTTATTTATTATTCAAATTTATATCCTGCCCTCCCCAACGGGCTCAGGGCAGCTAACAATAAAGGCACAAAGCCATGATAAAACAGTCAGAAACAAGATAAAACAATACAAAATTACAATAAAGTGCTGGCAGGTGTTAACTATCATGGCAGATGTTGAAGAATCCAGAAGCTCTGAATTCCTCCTCTGGCCAGCCTAGTCGATGGGTAGATAAACTTTTTGTCTATGTACGTATCTCTTAGTTGGTATGCCTTCAAAATTTTCATATCCCCTGGGAGTAAGAGACTAAAATAATACTAATTTAGAAAATTCTGAATGTTTTTTCTTTTTGACGAATACCCTTAGGAATGTGATTGTTATGTATAAAAACAGTAGCTGGATAACGTCACTCGCCACCATGCTGGGCAAGGAGATCTGGCCCTGACTCCCTTCCAGGAGTGACTGGATTGGGTAACTTCAGGGGCTCTTCCAAGCTCCGAGAGCAACCGAAGGCTCTCCACTGACTCCAGCAACCAGTCTGACAGTTCAGTTTTAATGGACAGGAACTGAGGAAGAATATGCTTTGATTCTTTCTAGTCCAGATGTTTCTACTGGTTTTATATAACTTTCGTTGTTGTGACACCACTTAGAGAATCCTGGGATTTTCTGAGATTCCTAGATCCTCACTGGCCCCAGGGTTGCCTCGGAACCCACCATTCTGATAGAAGGCGGAGTGTAGATCGAAGTGGTTGGCCCCAGGTTGGGGTCCTGACTGCACATTTCTTTTTCTGTAGGGCTGCTTCAGGGGTCGTTTTCCTGCACATCTCCCTCCAACTGAGCTGGTTGTGTTTGGGGCTGTCCCCTTCTGGATTTTCTGTGGCTCCACCACAGGTCTTCCCAAACTTGCTTCGGTGCAGTTTTCCTGACATATCATGCCAAAACATGTGAGGAAGTATGGATGGGAAGGATCAGAGTCGTGTAACGTCCCACCCACCTCTAGTGATATTGACCTTCCTGCCCCAACCCCCTCTTTTGCCACAATTTTTTTTTTTTTTTGCTGTTTAATTCTTTGCTTGTTGGGATAGCCCTAACACAAGAGTGATAATCTGTCTGCTGATTTAAAGCAAAAAACGACTAGAAGCCTGCTGGTGGTGGAGGTGGAAAAGGGGAATTGGGGCAGACCCATTCCCAACATGGAAATTGGCATCATCATGTTGAAGGTCCAACCCCATCTTCTTCTCTGCCACTCATCGTCATGAGTATTTTAATAGTAGTGTATCAATATATATGGCAGCCAGAAAACATTGTTGTAGTAAGCTTGTAGGGGGGAGGTCTGCTGGGCATCAGGGAAGAACCATTCACAATGTGGGGATCCTCTCATGAGTGTGAGCCAGCCTCTTGCATGTAAATGCAAAGATAATACATTGATGTACCCCTCAGCATGTGCCATAATGGTTCTGACCAAGACCTAGTTCATTGTTACAAAGTTCACACAGACTTCTGTTCAGATTGTTCTTGGCATGCTGTGTGGTACCGGTGGCTACATGTAGCCCAGCCGGTCAAAAAGCCATGTCATAGGGCTGTTGGGGGTTATGAGAATGGCATGGATGGATTTCAGTTCCTTCCCAGTGCTCTGTTCTCCTAGTCTCAGTCAGGGAGAAGCATGGAACTCCCAACACATCTGGTCAAAAGTTGTCCTATAGGATGAACAGACACGGAGCTGCCTATACTGAATCAGACCATCTGTCCATCAAGGTCAGTATTGTGTATCCAGAGTGGCAACAGCTCTCCAGGGTCTTTGGCATCGGTCTTTCAGATCACCTCTGACCTGATCCTCTTCAGTGGAAATGCCAAGGTTTGAACCTGGGACCTTCTGCATGCCAAACAGATGCTCTAATATTGAGGCACAGCCCCTCTGCACTTTGGGGGACTTTGTAATATGTGACTGTTCCCCTGGCACTCAAGTGGAGAGAGGCAAGGGTGTGTGTAGGGCTACAGAGTCCAGGTTGGAGGATACCTGGAGATTTGGGGGTGTAGCCTTGGGAGAGTGGGATTTGGGGAGAGGCAGCTCCTCAGGTGGGCATTTCGCCAGACAGTCCTCCTAAAAAAGCTGCTGTTTTCTCAGGCCCGTAGCTACAGTGGGGCGTCTCGGGGCTAGGCCCCCCAACTTACTGGCAAGGCCTCCCTGACTTCCCATCCAGCCAAGGATCCCCGAGCAGTGGCAGGTGTGGGGAAGGAGCTGAGTATTCCTGCACAGCTGTCTGGCACGAAGGGCCAGCTAGAGTGGCCATACGGAGCCAGACAGCACCTCTCTATTTCCCCCAGAAACAGAATTAAATTACCTTTAATTCAATTAGCCAGTGCCCCCTAAGAAACTGAAATGCCCCCCCCAAACTTAAAAAAAATATTCCTGGCTGCGGGCCTGCATTTTCTCCAGGGCAATGGATTTCTGTCATCTGGAGACCAGTTGCAATTCTGAGAGGTCTCCAGGCCTCACCTGGAGGTTGGCAACACTATCTAGAGATCAGGAGTAATTCTGAGGAGGATTGCCACCTAAAGGATCACAACCGTAGGTGTCTTTGTGTGAAGAAGGCACGGTGTTCGGTTTGGGATAGCAGCAGTGTTCCCTCTAAAGCTGAGTTGGTGTGAGCTGGCTCACATTTTTTAGCTTCTGGCTCACACATTTTTTCTCTTAGTTCAGGAAGGGATGGCTCCAGAGCAAACTAATGTATGCCGTAGCCAAATCACCTGCTCATAATTTTAATGCCAGTGGCTCACAAAGTAGAATTTTTGCTCACAAGACTCCACAGCTTAGAGGGAACATTGGATAGGAGCAAGAAAGAGAATCCAGAGCCGTGTCTGGTAGAGGTTTTGGTTGAAGCACATGGAACATTCAGGATTCTCTGTCCCTGTCTCTCTGTCTCTCTCCGGATATCTGATGTGGTGTAGAGGATCTGTTGTGCTGTAGTGATGCCTCCACAGTTGTAAATAAAGCAAAATGCTGTGGGGACACCCAGAGGTCTCCAGGACCCACTCCTCCCCATGGAAGCAGCCTGGGCAAGCATTAGCCCCTGGAAGTTCTCCCTGCTTGGAGAAGTGGGGTAGGAAGATTAGCTTTTCCTTGGTCCTAGTCAACCTAAGGGTAACGATAGCAAAAATTCCATAACTTGAGCGGTGTCTCAAAAAAGGCTGAGACTTACCTTCGATACGTTTGTTGCAAAACCCTTTGTTGCAGCAGTTGACTTTCATGTGAATGTACCTGCCATCTGGTAAGCTAGCAGTGTAAATGCCTGCGTGACAATGTGTCGCACATCCCTGGCTGAGATAAGTTATTTGACTCCCATTTTCACTGTCTGGAAAAACACAGTTGGAAAGACAGGTCTAGAACGCCACACACACTCTCTCTCACTCACACAAAATACCCTTCTTGCTGATCTTGTAATGTAAAGACTTTTTCCTATAACTTTCGTCATCTGTATTAGTCAAATGAAGGTGTTGTTTAAATAAAAGTGTTGGTATTGTTTAATTTGGCACATTATTGTGTTCATTCATTCAATTGACATCCCCCCCTCCCCGCCAAGGCAGGCTGCGTGTGGCTTACATAAAAGTACATAGATAAATACAGTTAAAATCATTCATAAAAACACTGTAACAATTAAATGTTAGTTATCTTTTTTTTTAAAAAAATACAATTTATTATTGGATATATCACATGTTCATACAATTTAAACAAACCAATACATATCCATTTTTCTTTCTCCCTCTCCCCCCAAACAAGGCTTCCCGCACTGCTCCAACCCCCTTGATATTTCTCTTGTACAATTACATTTACTACTAAGCATATTTCTTTTACTAATGGTAACAATTCAAAGATCTGAGTCTCTTTCCACTTCTCCTCAATAACTGTCAAAGCAAATCAAACCACGTTTTACGTCCCAATTCTTCAACAAGTATTCTTGAAAGTCTTTCCAGTCTCCGAAAAAGGTTTCGTCTTCTTCGTTGTTTAATTTTCTTGTTAATTTATCCATTTCTGCCATAAACAACGTCTTTTTAATCCATTCCCATGTTTCGGGTACTTTATCTTGTTTCCAACATTGAGCAAAAGTCAGTCTAGCTGCTGTAATCAAGTACCATAATAGTGTTCTCTTGGCTACATTTATTTCTTCCATTTTAAGACCTAACAATAACATCTGTGGGTCTTTCTTAAAAGTACATTTCAAAAATTTTTGTATCTCATTGTGGATCTCAGTCCAATACTTTACTGCTTTATCACATGTCCACCACATATGGTAAAAAGACCCTTCATGTTTCTTACATTTCCAACATTTGTTAGACATACTTTCATTTATAATAGCAATTTTTTTAGGCGTCATATACCATCTATACATCATTTTATAACAATTCTCTTTAACATTTACACACGTTGAAATTTTCATTGATTTTTTCCACAAGTATTCCCAAGATGACATTAATATCTCATTGTTAACATTTACTGCCCATTTTATCATTTGCTCCTTTACAACCTCATCCTCAGTATACCATTTCAATAACACCTTGTACAGTTTAGAAATCATTTTTTTATCTTTCTCAAGCCATACAGTTTCAATTTCAATATTCTTTTCTCTAAAACCATGTTCTCTTTTATCGGTCTTAAATAGATCATAAATCTGTCTATACTTCAACCAATCATATTCAAATTCAACATCGAATCTGTCTTTTAACACAAAATTTTTCCCTTCAAGTTTTAAAAGACTTTTGTAGGGTAGCCAATCTAACCCTTGATTTCTTGAATACGGATTAATTACTTCAGCTGGTACAATCCAAAGTGGTCTTTCTTCCGAGAAGAATTTTCTATATCTCGTCCATGTCTCGAACAGTGATTGTCTTACAAAGTGGTGTTTAAAAAATTTATCCATTTTTACTTTTCCATACCATAAATATGCATGCCATCCGAATTTATTATCATGTCCTTCAAGGGCCAATAACTTCTTATTCTCCAAATTAATCCACTGTTGCAACCATGTTAAACAGACGGCATCATAATACAGTCTTAAGTTTGGTAGTTGTAAGCCTCCTCTCTCTCTTGCGTCACATAAAATTTTCATTTTAATCCTTGGCTTTCTTCCTGCCCATACAAATTTGGATAATTCTTTCTGCCACGAATCCAATATTTTCCTTTGTTTTAGTATTGGAATAGTCTGAAACAAAAACATCAAACGCGGCAAGATATTCATTTTTACAGTCGCGATTCTTCCCATCAATGATAAATTCAAAGTATCCCATTTCTTCATATCCTGCTGAATCTTATGCCACACCTTTTCATAATTGTTTTTAAACAAGTCAATATTTTTCATGGTTAAATCAATTCCAAGATATTTAGTCTTTGTGACTACTTCACATTGTATTTTCTCTTGAAGTTCTGTTTGTCTTTGTTTCGTCATATTTTTGCACATCACTTTAGTTTTATTTTTATTAACATAAAATCCCGCAACTGAACCAAATTCTTCAATTTTTTCCATCAATTGTGGTATTTTCTCAATTGGGTCTTGAATCATAAACATTACATCATCTGCAAATGCCCTATATTTATAGGCTAAACCTTTCACTGTAAGTCCTTCAATACTGTCATCTTTTCTTATCGCTGTCAATAATATTTCCAATATCCAAATAAACAACAACGGGGATAACGGGCAGCCTTGACGTGTTCCCTTTTGGACTCGGAAGAAGTCCGTCTTTTCTTTGTTTATATTCAAAGCCGCTTTTTGTTCTGAATATATTGCCACAATCATGTTTAAAAAGGACTGTCCAATATTCATTTTTTCAATAACTTGCAGCATAAACTCCCAATTTAAATTATCAAAAGCTTTTTCCGCATCTAAGAAGAGGAATCCAACTTCTTTTTCAGGATGCTTGTCATAATATTCAATTGCATCTATCACCACTCTTAGATTATCTCTAATTTGTCTATTTGGTAAAAATCCCGCTTGTTCTTCCGCTATCGTATCTTTCAAATATTTTTTCAATCTCTCTGAAATTATTTTTGCAAATAATTTGTAGTCATTATTTAATAGCGATATTGGTCTATAGTTCTTTACTTGAGTCAAATCCAAACCTTCTTTAGGTATCAATGAAATGTTTGCTTCCTTCCATGAATCTGGGATCCGCTTGGTCTGTCTTATCTCATTTGACAGAAGTACTAAAATAGGGGTTAGCTCCTCTTTAAATTTCTTATAAAATTTTGCTGTAAAGCCATCTGGTCCTGGAGCTTTGCCCAACTTTGCATCTTCTATCGCCATTGTCACTTCTTCTTTCGTTACTAAACCATTTAATAGTTCTTTAATTTGTTTTCCCAGCTCTGGAACTTCAATCGTCTCCAAATATTTCTTGATTCTCTGTTGGTCAATTCCTTTCTTTTGGAATAGTTTGGCGTAGTATTTAAAAAAGCTCTTTTTATACCATTCAGGCTCATCACCTCCTTTCCATCTTCAACAATCTTGGATATAAAGTTCCTATCTTTTCTATTTTTCAATTGCCATGCCAAAAACTTTCCTGGTTTATTTGCACCCTCAAATGCTTTTTGCTGTAATTTTTTTAAATTCCAATATAATTCTCTGTTTAAAAGAACATTCAGCTGATCTTGCAGGAAGTGGATCTCTTTAATAATTTTCTTCTTCCCTGGTCTTTTTTTTAGTTCCTTTTCTTTTTGTCGAATTTTTTCATGAAGATCTTTCTGTTGCTGAATCTTTTGCTTTTTATCTTTGGAGTTCAGAGAGATAAGCATGCCTCTGATTACTGCTTTGTATGTATCCCATACAACTTGTATGTCCGTGCCTTTATTCAAATTCAGTTCAAAAAAACTTTTCGTTTCCTTTTTTAAGATTTCATTAATTTGTTTTTGATCCAGTAAATCTTCATTAATTCTCCAAAATAGCTGTTTAGGTTTTGCTTTAGATATCCAAAGTAGGGGATTATGATCAGAGTTAGTTTTCGGTAAAATTTGTATTTTATAAGTTTTTTGCGCCATCTCCTCTGACATCCAAATCATGTCAATTCGAGAAAAAGAATTATGTCTATTCGAATAAAATGTGTAGTCCTTAGTCTTAGGATTCCACTTCCTCCAAACATCTTCTAATTTTTCTTGCTTCATCAATTGAAAGAAATTTTTTGGTAACTTTCCAACTGTCTCTCCACTTGCTTTGGACTTTCTATCCAATGTGTTGTTCACTGTACCATTAAAGTCTCCCGCAAGAACAATTTGGTCATAATTTAAACATTCCAACTCTTTAGTCAAATCATTGAAAAAGGTCTCTTTGCACCATTGGGTGCATATATATTAACAAGCAATGTCTTTTTTCTATCCATACAGATTTCCACGCCAACATACCTTCCTTCTTTGTCGGAAAAAATTTGCTTAGGATCCAAATCTTTTGAAATATAAATCACTGTTCCTTTTTTCTTGTTAACTGCTGAAGAATGAAATTCTTCTCCCAATTTTTTATTAGTCAGATATTTGTCGTCTTGTTTTCTTATGTGTGTTTCTTGTAAACAAATTATATTACATTTTTGTTTTTCCAGCCAATGATTCACCAGTCTTCTTTTACCTGGTGAATTTAATCCATTTACGTTCCAAGATAAAAATTTGTAATCCATAATGGTGTTAAATTAAATATCTTTAAAATCGTCCAGATTGTTCGCTTTAAATCTATATAAGTCTCCTTCAGATTTAAGAGTTGATCTCACCGAGTTGTACATGAATGTAAGTCCATATGGAATCTCCCATCTGAACCTAATGTTCATTTCTTTTAGCCTGTCTGTCAATTTCTTGAATTTCTTTCTATCTTGTAGAATTGATCTCGGAATTTCTCTCAAGATTATTATTTTCTTTCCATTAATTTCCAACGGTTGTGAAAATTGTTTCTTGAAAACGTCTTCCTTCATCTTTGTTGTCACAAATTGAACAATTACATCTCTGGGTAATTGCTTTCTTTTGGCATAAGCTGAATTTACTCTGTAAATCAAGTCAAAGTCTGCATCCAAATCTCCTTCATCTTCCCCTATATAAGTTGTCAATGTCTTAATTACTAGGGCCCGTAGATCTTGATCTTCCTCCTCTTCTATCCCTCTCAATCTCAAGTGATTCTGAGTAGCCCTGTAATCCATCATGGTCTCCAACCTTGCATTTTCTGACAAGGTTTTTTTAACCTTTTGTTCCATATCTTCAGATTTTGTCACCAGACTTTTGACTTCCTTTTTAAGTTCTTCTGTATCTTTTTTAATCCCTGACACTTCTGCAAGTACCAGTTCTTTCAATTCTTCCATATTTTTTTCTGTACTTGGATTTGCACTTGCTCTATTTGCTCCAATTGTTGTTGCAACTGTGATTCTATTTGTTTTCCAAGATTCTCCGTCATCCGTTTCTCCATCGCTTCTATAGCTGCTTGCCACTCTTTTTTTTTCCTTTGCAGTCATTCTTGGACTGGGTGATGAAGCAGCTCTAGGTCTTGTTCTCAAATCCGTCTTGGAGGCCACTTCAATGTTAATCAGACTTTATATTAGCCAAATGTTAGTTATCTTAAAGTGCTGGAACGTTATTCAAGTAAAGTGTGAGCAGAGGTTTCAAGATTAAACAATATTACTTAGGTGACAGGTATGACGGCAGTCTCAGAACCAGCTCAGCAGATCAAATTCTGTATGCGGAAGGCACAGGCTGAGGAAAGGCCAGAGGCCTGAAACACTTAGGCTGAGTTCAGACTGGCAGTTTGCCCCGAGATATGCGTGTCCCAGCAACGTTTCACAACCAGATTAAAGGGGGCGTTCACACAGGCACATCTGTCTGGCGTTCCCCACCCGTAGCCAACCCGTCGTGTACTGCTTCGCTCCCGCGTTTAAAAGATACTTGGTGAAAATGGTAGCAAATCCCGGAGAGCATGTTTATCCCACTTCATTCCGCTTCCCGGAAGTGTGAACGCTAACCCGAAAAGCCGGGAGTCAGGAAAACGCCGCTTACAGGCCCGCCTCCGCCAGGGGTGGGCCAACAGTGTAAACGCTCCCTCGCGCCTCCTCCCCGGGACACGCTGGCATCAGTCTGCGCAGTGTGACCTGGAAAACCCGGAACACTTTGTTCCAGAGCTTTTTTGCCGCCACTCACTCCCGCTGTAAACTGCCACTCTGAACTCAGTTTTAGATATCCGGAATAAGCGTTGTCTGTAAGAGAAACACAGACTCATTGAACTTTGAGCAAAACTGCTTTTGTGGATTTGAATAAGGACACAAGACTGTTTATGGAATATAGACTGAGAGAGACTTGAGCAGACTGCTGTGTGAATTTCCATCGACCTTTGTATCTTTTCTGTGATGGAGGGTGCTGTTTGCCTTCATTATCAGACACTAAATAAGTTATAGCTTTAATATAGTCTCTGTTGTTGTTGGATTGTTCTGTAGGCATCTAGCACACTTCTGCATATATTGTTTTGGGACCATGTGTTATTCCTTTGGATTGTTTATCTCCAGATATGCTAGGATGTCTCTTCAAAAAATGCCAATGTACAGATTAGTTGACATCCTGAGGCCTTCGGAGATGCTGTCAGTCCATCCTCCCTTAATTGCTCAACATTTGGTGACTGTTGAATGTGTGAAAGGTCACTGTCCGAAACGACTGTGTTTGTTGCCTTAGGTGAGATCCGTGTTTTCATGCCCCATGTACATATGTGAGTCCTCTGATGAGGTAAACCTGCCGAAATGATGAGTGCCTATTCTCAGTGTTTAATGGAGGAGAAGTTCTTACTTACCCAATGGGAAGTCTACGATCTTGCTATAACAATATGGTTTCCTACAAAAAGTCAAGCTATGGTTGCTACAGTCCAGTGAGTCACATGTGCCACAGATGCCAGGCACAGATGACACTACGAGTAAAACAGATGACAGTAAGAGTAAAACAAACATGAGTGTAAAACCATTTAACAACTAGCGTCAACATTTGCAGTAATGGCCCACAGTGTTACCCCAAATCAGACGATTTCAGTGCAGAGGGTGGAGTTAACGGGGTTGGGGAGAGGAAATCTATTCTAAATAAAATACTAAAAGCCAACTCAGAAGAAGGAACATTAATATATATATATATATATATATATATATATATATATATATATATATATATAAAGTACTGTGAATAAAATCCATGGTGTGGGTCAGGGGATATTTAACCCCACTGCTGTTTGTACAAATAAGACAGCAGCTGAGGGATCCATTTGGAGATCTGCCAGCCTTTCACTGAGTTTGGAGCCAGCCTCAGGGTTGCCAAACCCCACGCGGTTTGGCACGGGTCCCCCGCTTTTTGGGGGCTTCTATCTGCTGCTGGCCAACTGGCTGCTGAGGGAAGCTCTGCCCCAAGCCCCAACAGTGTTTCCCACACACACAATCTCCAGTGTTTCCCACACGCACAATCTCTGTGGAGATTGGGTGCACGGGGTGGGGTGGGGACGACACACCAGCTCTCTGCACTTAAAGGGGCCCCTATAAGTGCAGGGAGCCGGTGCTGCTGGAAGATAGGGTGGCTGGGTGTCCGGGTGGCCGGGATGTCCCTAACATGATGTCATCACGTTGGGGATGCCCCGCCTCCTCCAGGAATGCCCCCCAAAGTCTGAAGATGGGACTTGGCAACCCTAGCCAGGCTACAGCACAGGAAAGATGGAGAATGCAGTTCAGAACTCACCGGTCCCTAAATGTAGGCAAACCATGCCCTCTCCCCAACTTAGGCTTCCATTTGCCGTACTAACCTCCCTACCAATACCATACAAGGCACAATTGCAGCCAGGGAGCATAGGAGAGATGTTCTGAAGTGCTTGGTCTTGTTACATTCCCCACATTTTGAGAGGTGGGAAGTTCCAGGGGCCGATCTGCTACTGGGGCTGGTTCTTTTAGGAAGCAGCACTGGAGGCTTATGGCGTTTTGTTTTGTAACACCTGCATTCTTTCCAGATGTGCAAGCAGAGGGGAAAGGGACCTTCTACATGGCAGGAGAACGACCCCACTGCAGTTCCCCAGAGTGGTCCAGTGCCTGCCGAGCGCTTGATCCGACTCACAGTTCTCTGCCTATTCATTTGTGGCATATTTATCTTGCCTTTCCTTGAAGATGCTCTGGGCAATAAACGAGGCATGTTGGTTGTGCAGTGAGAGAGAAGAGGGGGAAGGCAGGATCTGAGGTCACCGCCATCTGGACTGAAGAATATCCCGTCCCCCACTTTAGCCTCTCCTATAGACTTTTTAAACCTCAACCGCCCATAATCACCTAAAAGGGGGGATAGAGGCTTTGGCCGAGGACAGACTGGCAATTTGCCGCGGGATGGGACCCGGGCTGACAGCGACTCAATATCGGAGTAAATGGAACGTTCACACAGGCACATCTGCCTGGCGTCTCCCACCCGGAGCTTACCAGAGCCCTCGCGCTTCAGAGCCGGTTTAAAAAAACACCTGTTAAAAGCCGTTGCAAATCGTGAAAGCCTGCGTTCGTCGCGCGTTTCCCCACTTCCGGGGAGTCTGAACGCGCAGCCGAAAGCCGGGAGCAACCCGCATTGGGCATGAGGCAGCAGCGGCGTGATTGGCTGCGCTCCGCTCCACTGCCCAATGCGGTGCCGGCGTTGCAGGGCAAAAAAAAAAATCGCCGAAATGCGCTTATGCGCATGACCGCATGAGCGCTCATGCGCTCATGCGCACATACGCCCACAGCCGAAATAATGGGGGAACAGCGAATATAGCGCGCCTCCGGCACGGCAGTCCGAACGGTCCCGCGCGCCTCCGTCCCGTTTCTTCCGGCAGAGGCCCCCGCTGTGTGGACGGGAAAACCCGGTATCGTTTACTCCGGGGTTTTTTTGCCGCGACTCGATACCGGGGCAAATTGCCAGTCTGTCCTGGGCCATTGATTAAACAGTTGGTAGTGGATGAAGTGTGCGCTCCCGGAAGGTCTCTTGTTTGGAATCCTGCCCGATCTAGGCTATACTTATCTGTGAGGTAGATAAAAATTATTTTTTTCCTCCATATGTGACTCGAGGGATGAGACACAGATGGAAATGAACTGCAAAAGCTTGTTTAAGAGAAAATACATTATTTAATAGGAGCACTGCTTTGTGTGGATGGCTTCAATATCTAAAGTAAAACTGGTTCTCAGTTTCACCCCCCAAGGTTCCTCCAATGAGAGTACTTTGCACCTGAGCTTCAGGTAAAGTCAATAAACCCTGAGGGGAGATTTGATTCCCCTCTCTCCATCCTGGCAGGTTACCTCAGCAGGTTCAAGGCTGGTCTTTTGCTACCCAGAGCTTCTGTCCACAGAACCTTCACATCTAAGTTAGGAATGAGGGGCCCTTAACAGGACCCTTATTTGTCAGACTGAAACCAGCTTCCTTCCCTAAGCCAACAACCAAACCGAACTAAAGGCCAAATATAAAACCTGGCTAAGTGGACACAGCTATCCAGAGCAGTGAAACACCTGTCCAAAGAGGGAAGCTTTGCTTCACCCCACTTAAACTGAGCCTGGCTCACCCCTCCCCGCCTTTAGCAGAGTTCCAAGGTGTGCGATTGGCTGACAATCCTTTGGACTTGCCTGAGGCTAAAGTCACTGGGATCGTTCCAGAGCCCTGGAGGAGAAGTGGGACTTTTAAAATGTTGCCATCAAGTCAAGCTGACTTCTGGCGATCCCCAGTGGGGCTTGAAGGCCAGGGACATTCAGAGGTGACATGTCATCGCCGGCCTCTGAGTCATGACCCTGGAGGTCTCCCATCGTAATACTAGCCATAGACAGCCCTGCTTAGCTTCGGAGATGTGATGAGGCTGGGTTTGTTTGGGCTACCCAGGTCAGGGAGAGAGGAGAGACCTCTGATGGTTGTCTGCCTAATTATCTATGGCATATTTATCCTGCCCTTCTTTCAAGAAGCTTTGGCCAAAATACCTTGTCTTCCCTCCTCCGCTTAGTTTCTGTAACAGTCCTGCGAGGCAGGTTAAGCACAGAGGAATGACTGGCCCAAGCAGTACCTGGAACCCGATCTCCCTAGACCTAATCCAACCCTATGGCCACTACACATGCTGCCTCTCTGAGTCTGTCTTTGGCAACGTATGGCTGTGTTTCTTCCCAGACAGAGAGCTAAACCTGTACTTTCCCTTCAGCAAGTGGAGGAGTGCTGTCAGTTGTTTGAAGCCCTGAGGTGTGCTCGGAGAAATCTATCACGTGATACTTCAGAGTGTCTGAGACAATTCCAGCAGTCCTTTACAACTATGACTGCTCTCTTTGTCATTGGCCGCTTTCTGCAATGCGCCTTAAGACAGAGGCATCCACAGAAATCAGAAGTGAAGACTGCTGCAGCATGATTCTCACAGGGTTAACACCATAACTATTAACATGAATGAGCACTTCCTTGTTTACATGTACCATGCAAAGAGGTGGAGAAAAGCATTCACTTTTGACCAGGGCTCTTTTTACAGTAGGAACTCCCTAGCATATTAGGTGACACACCCCTAATGTAGCCAATCCTACAAGAGCTTATAGTAGCCCCTGTAAGAAGAGCTCTGTAAGCTCTTGGAGGATTGGCTACATTAGGGGCGGTGTCACCTAATATGCAAAGGAGTTCCTGCTACAAAAAGAGCCTAGTTTTTAACAACTCTGGTTGTGTGTCCAAGAGGATGGCTGCTAGAGGATGGGACATGGCGTCATCTACTTGTCAACACTGCAGACTGAAACCAGTTCCAAGCCTTGTGTTTCTGAAATGCCTTAGGAACTCCTACAGTGGTGGGCTGCTGGGAATATCCCAAAGCCAGCTGTGACCTACACTCTCCTCTGAGAGAAGATGGAGGAGCTCAAAACAGATCAGAGGAGGTAAGTTATATATTCATCTAAAATAAGTAGGAATTGTAATGAATGACGACTGTGTAAAAGAATCTATCAATATTATATAGCCACAAGAGGGAGAGGAAATCCCATTCTCCCCCTCTGGCTCAGGCGATGTTTTCTCTCACTCAGCTGACCCCATGCTCAGCTTTCTCCTCTTCCCATTTACTCATCTGCATTCCTTCTTGTGTATCCTGGTTTGCTAACAGCTGCTTGCTTGCTCAGTCTTCCCTTCTCTCTCTTGCTGAATCTCATTTAGCCCTGTCTTTTTCTACCTGGCCCAGTTTACCCCAGTTTCTTCATGTCAGCTTGCTTTTCCCTTTGATGCCCCCCTTTTTTCATGCATACATGTACATCACAGTGTGGATCTAGATTAATAGAAGGAGCCTGAATTAAACTGCTATCAAAAGGCAGTGAGTCAAACTACAGTGGAAAGGGATGCAGGGCAGCTCCTCTATCCAACATGCAAAGACCCACCCAATGAGGGATTCTATCGAGGGCCATTTCCCCCAAGAAACTTGGAGCCTTTTCCCAGATAATTTGATCATAGCTAATAACTGACATCTCTGAAACAATAAGCAATGGGCTGATTCCAGTAATGTTATCCATACCTTCGTGACTGGAGAGGAAGATTCCTACCCTTCCCCACTCATGACTAATACCCAGCTACGTCCTACTTCCAGATCTCCTCAAGGAAACACTTTAGACAATCTCCATGCAAAAGCAGAAAATTCCCCTCTGCCACATAGAAAAAGGATTTATTTTTTGGCCTCAGCCAAAGGGTATAAGAAGTAGGGGTGTACAAAAAGGGACTGTCCCTTTCAATGTGTTAGGCTTCTCCTGCCCCGTGGTTTAAACCGCAGGCCAGGAGAAGCTGCGATTCAGTATTGCCATGCCAAGCCGAATAAAAACCGAATGATATTGTCTTTTATCGGGATTCTCTATATCGATAGCTAATTACAGCTTGGGAAATTCCTGAAAAATACCAATGCAGTATTTTGGGGTATATATTTGGCTCAGTAAATATGAAATGCATGCCCCTAATAAGAAGTTACCATTTAGTCCCACTTTTGTAGTCAGTTTGGGACTCATCTTACTTGTCCTAAGCAGAGTTACTCCCTTCAGTCAATTGAAGTCTTTGGGCTTAGAAGAATCTGCCAATGGCCTTGCTTGCATGAAGGGGAATAACAAATAGCTTACTTCATCAGCTCCATGGCATGTGCACATTGAAATGATCTGTTGCTCTACAATGGCCTAGTACTGAAGCCAAGTTTTAAAAATTGACTTTTATTCTTCTTTGGCTCTATAAAATAGCCCCAGGAATGGTGATGCCCAGGTCTGCCACTTGCTTTCAAACCCCTCCAAAGACTAAGGACTCTTGGCTCATTCTATCGACTTCTGATCTCCTAGAATCACCTCCCTATCTTTTCCTCCCTTCATCTCTGTAGTTCTGGCACCCAGACTCTAGAATTCAGACTGTAGGTTGCCAGGTCCTCTTTGGGCACTGGCAAGGGATGGAGGGGTACGGTTGCCAGATACAGGCTTGGAAATTCCTGGAGATTTGGGGATGCACCCTGAGGAGGACAGAGACATCAGTGGGGTACAGTGCCATGGAGTCCACCCACCAAAACACCCACTTATTCCAGGGGAGCTGAGCTCTGCAGTCTGGAGATGAGCTGTAATTCCAGGGGATCCCCATGTCCCATCGGGAGGCTGGCATCCCTACTTCAGAGTATGAGACACCAGTGACACAGATTCTCCTTAACTCACCCCTCTATTCCTTTCTCTCCAGAGAACCCATGAACTTCTCAGCTCTAGCCCAATTCCATATTCCCTTCCCAAGGATGATAAAAAGAATGGTGGGTCTGGGGTTCCTACTCACCTGGATAAAGCATAGCCACAAAGAGACATGCGCTCAGTAGGGCCTTCATGGTGCTGCAAAGATGAAGAACCAGAGAGAACTCAGCTCAGAAGTGGACCAACGAAGGAGTCTGATGCTGAGTCCAGGGATTCACCTTCAGCAATTTATAGGCCACCAACAGAAGCTCCATGGCAGAAACTGGGAACAACTGGCTTGGTGAGATGTTGAAAGTGATGGGAATTGGGATTGCACATTTTCTCAGAAATCCCTTAATGTTTTCCCAGAAACCAGAGCTCAGAGTTGAAGTCTGATGAAACAAGTTTCTGGAATTCCATGTGATTTTGCCCGTAGTGTCTGCCAGTCTCCTCTGGCCAGTCTTGCCCCACTGGATGGGGGAACACATGTCCCCAAACAGCTTGAAAGACATCATTCTGTTCCACGTACAATCTTCTCTTCCCAGCATTTTTGGAGACGTGAACATGTAATATTGCCAATTTTGAGTTCTGAGCAACAGAAGGATATCAGGACAAGGGTCCTCCTCAGAGGGGGTGTGAGTAAAACAAACTGGAAAAATACATCTTCCAAGTTCTGCATGATGATAATTCGAGCAGGGAAGCTAGTCTGTTTTGGCAAAAGTCCAGAAGCTTTGTAGGGTCTAGCAACATGTCTTCTGGGCAGAACCAGCCTCAGCATGCTGACCGAGAAGTAAACCCCAGCCAGTTCAAAGGGCGCTTAGTCTCAAGCAGGGAGGACTTCCGTGATTGCTTTTATCTTTAACTAATTTATTTTTCCCCCAAAATTGATCTTAAAGAGGGGAAAGTAGATCTCTGTGCATTTCTTTCTTCAGCATGTTTACTCACAAATAAGTCTCCCAGACTTTAGTGAGGCTTTCTCCCTAGTAAGCCTACACAAAACTGCAGCCTAACCATTCCTTTTGGAGAAGAATGAATTTCTGACCATGAATAAAATCCCTATTTAGGATCTTTCCCTCTTTGTTCTAAGACGTCTCAATATCTTGCAAGGGAAAAAAAATCCACAATGGTTGCAAAGAACTGCCCTCCTGTTTCTAAGGGAACAGACTGGGTCTTCTTCCCTTATCAACTTTGTGCTAGGCGCAAGTACTTCTTTCTCCTCCACTCTTTTATGGGGTGGGTGATCATCTCTCAGGCTGTGGGGGTTCTTGCACCCTTCAAGAGCCACACAGACATGCTCTTGTCTGACACAGCGAGTCTGGCTCTGGTCGTCCCCATGTTCCACATGGCACATGAGCGACTGGCCTCATTGTTGGACCCAGAAACAGAATGTGCAGACCTTGTCCCAGAGGTGTGTGTAGTGGTGAGGAGGCTGAAAGAAGGGCTCAAGGCATGCTTTCAGCCCATCTTCACCAAGCAGAAGGCACACATGTTGGCGACCATGTGTGACCCATGCATCAAGGGCAGGATCGTCAAGCAGGTCAATGAGTTCGATCACTGGAGAGAGGCACTCTCCCGGCAGGTTGAACGCAGGCAGTGGGGTCATGTTGCTGGGAGCTGAGGAGGTGGGGGGGCCGAAAGCAACACAGCTCTTGCTCTTCCCCACCTCTCCAGCTAGGCTACATCCCCCCCACAGCCCCCACCTTGGAAGAGTGGAGAGATGGCACTCTTGGGGTGGCTCCCTGGCCCCTCTGGGAGCAGTAGCAGGCCCATGAGACAGGATATGGTGGCTCTGATGGGCAGGGATTACCTTTTGGAGCCCTGTGAGTCACAGTCCCCCTGTCTGCTGAGCTACTGGGCCATAAAGGAGTCGGTCTGGCTGGCCCTCTCCGTCATGGCCCAGGGGCTCCTCTCATGCCCTCCTACGAGTGTTCAGAGTGAGCGCGTTTTTTCACATACGGGCAACATCATCAGCCCACATCGCTCTCGCCTGAACCCCTGGACAGTGGAGCAGTTTGTCTTCCTCAGGGTCAACTTGCCACTGTTTGGCTTCCCGGACCTGGACTTTGAGGGTGACTGAGGTGAGCACAGTCTTGTTGCGCCTGCATCCTCTCTCAGGCTGTGCTGGGAAGTTTAGGGAGAAATGCTCTTCCCCAAAATTAAAAGTAGAGTGAGAGACCAGAGAGAGACACGTCCCCCCCAATAATTCTGATTGGCAGATAAATGCCCCACCAACTCCCCTTCCACTGGCATTCTCTCACCCAGGCCACCCTCCCCAGAACACCTCCATAGAACCCCAGTAGCTATGTGGCACTACGTGATACAGGTTTCCTCTGGGTACCATCCATACATACATACATACATACATCACCAAACAAAAATTGAATTCTGGTCTAAACAGCAGCAAAAACAGTTTTCAGTCTAGCTGGAAAAATGGACAGTACAAGACAAAAACCAGGAAAAAAGGCCACAGGAGTGCCACAGAGACATTTTTCTTCGCAGGGGTGGGTGGGTGGTGGACAATGCTCCCCCTAAGCTGTGGAGTTTTGTGAGCCAAAATCCTACTTTGCGAGCTACCAGCATTAAAGTTGTGTGCAGGCAGGTGATTTGGCTATTACATAAATTAGTTTGCTCTGGAGCCCTCCTTTCTGAGCTAAGACAAAGTTTGGTGAGCTGGAGGCTAAAAGGCTCATGGGAATGCTTTTGAAAGACTTGCCAGGACCTGGGTGGTCTACAGCAGAACTGAACTAGCAGAAAGGGGGCCTGTTGAAGATGTATTGAAGGTGCTCCTCTTGAGGCACCTTGTAAGCTTTCTTCTCCTGTGGAAAGGAACTCAATAGGCATTTAAATGCCTTCTGAGCTGTCTTTTCCCTGGGTCCCACGATGCTCCCCCCAATTCCACAGTGGGAGGGAGAGGGAAGTCCCAGGGCAAGCTTGTGACATTCTCACCATGGCAAGCTGCCAGCACCAGGCATTGGGGGGGTTTCTCCTAAAAGAAGAAATATATCTGGAATGACTTTTTGTGGGGCAAGGCTTTTAATTAAGGGGGCGGCCCCCCCAAATGTCCCAATGTAGCTACAGGCCTAGATATATAGAGGACTCTACTATGATGGGTTGTTTTTTTTCCAATTTACGGCCAAGAGTCCCCAAACTTCTATAAACTCCCCAAAATTCACAAACCTGGGTTCCCCCCTCCTGGAAGACCCATAGTATCTGGGTCTAATACTGTTTTGGAACCTTTATCTCAATTCATTGATTTTTGTTTAAATCCATTTGTTAGTAAAGCCCCCTCATACATTAAGGACACACAAAAATTATAAACAGATAGGACAACTACAAATTCCTAATGAGGCTGAGTTAGTAACGCCCTCTCATACATTAAGGCTTAGTTAGTAATGCCCCCTCATACATATAAACACAAACATTATAAACAGATAGAATAACTACAAATTCCTAATGTCAATGCTCTATATACCTCCATACCCCACAGGGAAGCGAGGAATACAGTAGACATTGTCTTAAACAAATGGTCTTTGCTTTCTCCAGCTACATTTTTTTCCTCATGGAAATCCTTGATATAATCCTAGATGAAAATTATTTCATATTTGAAAAGGATTTTTACTTTCAAATAAAGGGACTAGTGATGGGGCATCCCAGCAGTGCCTGGTGTAGCCAACCTATTTATGTCATCATTGAAGTGTGTGAAAGTTTGTCAGTAATGCCTTGCAGTTCCTCCAAGCCCCAATTTTATCACCATGTATGTAGGACAGTGTGCCCACAAACAGTCAGAAAGAAGTCAGTTTGTACCACACTTAATTGTCTCTTCCCAGCAATAGGGCCACTCACCAGTGTATGCTTGTCTCCCTGGAATGCGGCCACTGAGAGTTTCATTTTCCAAAATGTCACAATCTGTTTTTAAAAATTTCTTTAAAAAAACAAAAACAAAACACCTCCCAAACATCCCCAAATCTTTAGGAATTTCTCAGGCTAGAGTTGGCAACCCTATAACAGTTTAGTTGGACTGCCTTAATTACTGTGAATGAACCTGTCTGTATCACCAGACAGCTCAGAGGTGGTCGCTGGAAAGCACATCCAGCAGCAGCAACTAGCCAGGAAAGTTTTATGGAAGTTAGAGTTTCTTTTAGATGGGAGGTGGCCAACGTGGCAATACCTGTCAGTGAACTCTTTGACAGCTCACAACTCATGTGTGTGGGCCACGCAAGTTGAGAGAGTCCCGGTGCTGCCATAGACGACACTAGGTCTGTAGCCCGGCTGGAGGTCGTGTCCACAGTATGGACATTGAAACCACCCAGGACAATTAGCCTTGGGTGCTTCGATGACCAGCCTGATACGGCATCCAGCAGGAATGGCAGGCTATTGGCTGGTTCAGTAGGCGGTCGGTACACCAGCCAAATCGCCAAACTCTCCTCAGCCTCCAGCATCATACCGACACACTCAACACCCGCAATCTCCATGGGTGGGAGCGCCCTGCAGGAGTAAGCCTCCCAAATGAACAAAGCCACTCCTCCCCCTGTCCCCTAGTCCGCGATGGGTGAAGGACCGAGAAACCCAGCAGAGCGAGCTGGGTGAGAGCCACCATCTCCCCCTTCCACACCCAGTTCTCGGTCACGCACACCAGATTGGCCTGTTGTTCTACCACAAAATCCCGGAGGACTGCAGTCTTAATGGACCTGGCGTTGCACAACACCAATGATGGAGGGGGTTAAGAAATCCTGGCCCCACTGCCGGCCACCCTTGGGATGGGCCATAGGCTGGAAGGGCACCGAGCCATTCTGCTTCTCCGCGGCCTTCCCTTACTAACCTGCCTAGGCCCACTACAAAACTTCCCCCTCCCCACGAGCACCGGAATAGTTCTCCTGCCATGTGGAAGTGGCTTTTCTTGTCCACTTGCACATCTGAAAATAATGTAAATGTTACCAAAAAAATGTCTCAATCTTCCAGTACTCCTTCCTAAAAGAACCAGCCCAAGTAGTAGATCAAAACCTGGAACTTCCCACCTCTCAAAACGTGGGGAGGATAACAAGTCCAAGTGCTTCCAAACATTTCTCCTGCACTCTCTGCGCCTTGTACAGTATTGGTAGGGAGGTCAATATTGCAAATGGAAGACTACATTGGGGAGAGAGCGTGGTTTGCCTACATTTAGGGACTGGTGACTTCTGAACGGTGTTCTCCATCTTTCCTGTGCTGTTGCCTGGCTCCAAACTCGATGAAAGGCTGGAACATCTCCAAATGGATCCCTCAGCTACTGTTTTGTTTTTGTTTTTTTGTACAAACAGCAATGGGGTTAAATATCCCCTAGTTCACACCATGAATTTTATTCACAGAAAATATTCTGTCCTTAAAATTACTTAGTATACTTTTAAAAAATATTTAATCTCCCTCCTGTATTTTCTGTAGAATAAGTGTCTCTCCCCTACCCACAGGGCCCCATGAGTCCACCATCTGCGCCAAAATAGTGTCATCTGGGGGCAACGCTATGGGGCTTCAGTGGAAATGCTGAAGCTAGTTGTCAAGTACTTTGACCATCATGTTTGTTTGACTCTTACTGTCATCTCTTTTCTCTTAGTCTCATCTCAAGGTGGAGTTAGTGCCTGTTATGGTTGTTCCAATCATGACTGTACTCAAAAGGGCTTGGGTCTCTGTCTACCCAGTACAAGAAACAAAATTTGTTATAGCAAGGTCACGGACTTCCTGTTGGGTAAGTAAGAACTTCCCCTCATGAAACACTTAGGATAACCACTCATCATTTGGGCAGTTTTTCCTCATTGGAAGACTCACATCTGTAAATGGGGCATCAAAACATGGATCTCACCTAGAGCAACAAACACATTCCTTTTGGACGGAGACCTTTCACACATTCAGCCGTCATCAAATGCTGAGCAATTAAGGGAGGAAGGACTAACAGCATCCCTGAAGGCCTCAGGATGTTGACTAAGCTGTACGTTGGCATTTCTTGAAGGGACAGTGAACTAAGTGGGAGACAGACTGGCCTATCTAGATATAAACCAGCACCAAACCACAGTAGCATCACACCAATTTAACTGGAAACCTGGTATAGAGTTCTCCAGGATCAAGGGGGTGACAAAATCAGGACTGGTCCAAAGCTAGCCACAGGGGTTCATGGGATTCCCCCACAGCCAAAGGCAGGCAACCTCTGAATACTCATCCCACAAGGCAACCTCAAGGAGCAGACATAGTTTCTGTGTCCTGTTTGTTGGCCCTCCAGGGCATGAGGTGCCTCCTTCGTAAAACAGAATACTGGACTACCAGTCGATTCCAGCAAGGCACCTCTGATGTTCTTCTGACTATGACTTAGCATCCTTGGCTTCTCCGCTTTCAGTCATACTCTTGTTGCTATCACTGTGTTGTACCAGCAATAAATCTTTCAAAATCCCCACCAAACTTGGAAGAATTCTAAACATCCCGCACCAACAGTGCAATCCTAAACAGAGTTACACCTGTCTAAACATGGTAATTTCATTCAACATAGCAGAGGATGGCTCTGTTGAGGATTGCCTGTTGGAGACCCAACCTCCCTCTGGGTGCTGGAGCAGTACAGAAGACCAACACAGGGGCAAACAATACCTTATGTTTGATATGTGCTCCAAGAGAGACTGGAAGCCACAACATGGCAGAAAATCCTAAAGCGGGGGTGTCGAACTCATTTGTTATGGGGACTGGATCTGACATAAAGAAGACCTTGTTGGGCCGGGCCACGTGGGTCATAAAATGTAACGCCAGGTAGCAGAGAGATAAACTTCATAAAGGGCACAAACACAAAGGGTTTTTTTTAAAAAACATGCTTAAAACATTAGCACTCTTGCAATATTTTGTCTATTTAACAGTGTCTGATAACTGACACCTCTTGCTCTGAATTATTGCACCGAAATGTCTGTGCTGTTGCAGTCTTGAGTATACTGTTCAGGTGTGTATCCGTAAGCTGCAAACCTACTTTTGATTAACTGACATTCACCGCAGAAATCTCATGCCCAGAGTTCTGAGTCTAGGACCCAGGTGAAAACATGAAATGGCCGAGTGATTAAGGGAGTCTGGTGAAGCAAGCTACGATGCAGCAGCAGCAGCAGAACCGGAGGCAGGAGATGGGCAGTTCCACTGCGGGCCTGACGGAAGCCTTCCAGGGGCCTGATGTTTGACACCCCTGTCCTAAAGGGTAGCTTCCTTGAGAAGCACCACTATGGCCTGATTCAGATTGGGACTGTGGCGTGGGGGGATGAGGATCCTGCTTTATCCGAAACTGTTTTCATGAGCAGAAACGGTCCAAGCAGCGTTATTTACCCCATCGTGGGTTGGCACATGCGCTGAATGCTTCCATGTTCAGCCCCCCAATGGGACAACAGGGCAGCCTTGGTTTTGGAAAGTAGTACAGATGGAGAGAAAGCGCCCCGCCTCCTCTCCCATGACATGAACGCAATCCAAATCAAGCCCTTGCAGCACTCCTACACAGAGTTACAACCAGGGATGCACAGCTGCCAATATGGCTGCCAGTCCCCAAAGGGAACTAAACATCTTCTTTGGCCCTGATAAGTGTGCTGCCATCCACCGCCCTCCCAACCACAACACATATCCCAGCCAGGACAGACCTAGATCAGGTGCCTGTATTTCTCCAGCCTCCTGTTAATCTCACACGGGGAACTTTCATGATGGAAACCCCACAGAAACACCTTCCGTTGCCCCCGGGAGAGGTAATTTGTCTTCCTGGGGGAAACGTGCAATTTGCAGATAGGAAAAGAAAAGTGATGTTGTGCAGAAGATAGAAGAAATGTCTCCCAAATAACGGTCAACCTTGCCATTCTCCATCACCTCTAGAAATTTTGGGCTCCAGGATTTTGGGATCCAAGGCTACGGCAGCCCACTGTCCTCCCTCGCCTGAAAGAGGGCCGAGAGACAAAGGGACCATGCTGCCTTTACATTTTCTGTGCTTTTGCAAATTGGAGATGACACTGCTGTTGGGGAGACAGCCCTTCCCCAGTCTTGAGACCCTAATCCAAGGGGCTTTCCCTCACCACTGAGTGCAACAGGGTCAGAGGTTGAGCCAGGATGAATGCTTAGTTCCTGCAGGAAAGGCTGCTCTCCACCGGGATCTTCTCTGATGGTATTTGGGGGCCTCCAGTCTAGATCGGCTTCCAGAGAACTGTCCCTTCAAGACCTGCACACACTGTTACCTCTCCAGTGAAATGAAATTTCTATACATTCAGGATGTAATGAATTTTTTAAAACTTAAACTGCAAATTTAAATTTCAAAAGGCACCCTGACAAAACGGCATTGGAAGTGCAAATGATTCTTTAAAACAGCTGTTAAACAATAACTTCCCAAATTAAACAACACACACATTTTTCTTGAAGCAATACCTTCACTTGGCTAATACAGATGATGAAAACGATAGGAAAAGAATTTACATTACAAGATCAGCAAGAAGGGTACTTTGTGTATGTGTGTGAGCAAATCTAGACCTGTCTTTTCATCTAACAACTAGTAAATACATAACTATAAAAGATGAATGGATATAACTACAAGAATATAATTATACAGTTTTGAGTATTAATCAATTTAAATTTCTTCGTAACTCCTCTAACAGCCTTATCTAACCTATGTAGTTTGTCTGTAGTAACTATAAAAGGATCTCCACCTATTCTCGAATTCACTGATTGGTGTTTTATTTACATGGTACGTCATTTTTGCCATAACAGCATATTCTTCTGTTTTGTCTCTCCAGTTCTCAAGATCTGAGCAGATTTCAGACTTCCACTTGGTTGCAAATATTAGTTGTGCCATGGTTAACATATATCTGAACAGTTCATGATCTGATCTATTTATATTAGATGGTAAAATTCCTAATAGCATAGCCTGAGGTTTCATGGGAAATTTGAAGTTCTAGATTTTCTGCATTTCAGCATGTATTTCTACCCAGAAGTTGTTGGTCTTTTTGCAGGATCACCACATATGGTAAAAGAGGGAGGGGAGGACTTGACCATCCCATTGTCTTTAGCTGAATTTATTAGCATTTGTTAAGAGGTAGCTGAGGTGAGCCTGGAAAGCCATTGACTAACTTCCTCCTCCCTGCCTGTTCTCTGCCCAGAGGTGGGGGGGAACTTTTAATAACATTGGCTCACTTCAGCCTCCCAAGAAAAAAAATGCATTTCTTCACAGAGAGTATCACATTTCAGATGGAGTCTGCAGTCTTAGTGCATGCAGACCCCATGAAGCCATTCATCCAGCATACAGATGCTAGCACAAATAGAGTGGGGGAAGGACGATATCAAGAGACTGATGGGAAAACGGCCAGTTCCTTTTGCAAGCAGGGGACTCACCAACCATGAGACTGGATAGGATATATCAAAACTGGCATTTCTATCTTTCAAGTGGGCTATCATTGAGAAATTCCAAGACTACCTATATGGTGCTAAATATCAGGTCTGGACAAAAAATAACCCACTTACCTGTGTGCTCACAGGTGCAGATGCTGCTGATCACAGATTGGTGGCTGCCCTTTCAATCTACAACTTCAGTATTCATTATTGAAATGGAGGAGGAGGAGGAGGAGATTGGATTTATACCCCGCCCTTCACCACCCAAAGGTGTCTCACAGTGGCTTACAAATTCCTTTCCCTTCCCCTCCCCATAACAGACACCCTGTGAGGTAGGTGGGGCTGAGAGAGCTCTTGACAGAAACTGCTCTTTTTTCAAGAACAGCTGTTATCAGAGCTACGGCTTGCCCAAGGCCATCCAGCCAGGCGCAAGTGGAGGAGTGGGGAATGAAACCCGGTTCTCCCAGAATAGATTCTGTTCATTTCTTTTTTGGGGGTGGACCACTCTGTTCATTTAGGTGTGGTAATGACCTCTGTTCTAGTGCACGGAAAGCATGGGTTCAGGGGGCAGAACCAGATTCTCTGCCAAACCACCTTCCTGGGATCCTGTGGATTTCTAGGTCCTGTGGCGCCACAAGGGCTCAAGGAGTCTCGGATGTGGCATGCCCACAGAGGCTGAGGAACATGGCCTTGACTATCTTGTCACTGGTGATCGCATTTGCAGTGAGATGGTACTGGAACCAGGATATGTACAAGTCCCAGTGACTCTGTCAGCTGGGGCCCCACTGATAGGGAGGGAGTGTAGTAAATGCAAGATTATGAATGGGTTATTCTACAAGTCACACCTGAACCAGAAGAGGGCAGCACAAGTGACTGATCCTCACCCAGACAGCATCGATGGACTCTGATGCATGCTTTACATGATGACTTAAGACATCTGGGAAGTGAAAGGACATTAGAATTTCTCATGGACAGATTCTATTGGTCTCGGAGGGCAAAGATGTGGCCACGAAGTCTGAGACCTGGGCCCGCTGTGTTCAGTGGAAAACCCTGCCTATTAGGGTGGCTTTCCCAGACCATATTGGCATCACTGGCCCAAGGAAATTGGTGTGCCTTGACTTTTTACCTGATAGGCAGAGTTATGGAAAGATTGAAAATGAGCAGGCCAATCCACATCCCCTCAGATGCTGAAGCAGGGGAACAATCCCACCATACTGAAGATTTTCCTTTAAACCATTCAATAGAGAGAAAGGAACTTCATTTTGTCACTCAACCCAGGAAGGAAGGTGCCATAGCTAATACAAGAAAAATACTATTTTTTAATACGGACTAATGCATCACTGTTGGGTTTAGCAAGTTAAAACACTTCAGTAATTATAGAGTTAACTTTGTGTTAGTCAACAGGAAGTCACATGTTTATTGTACCCAATCTGTTTACTAAGTGAGAAAAGACCACGAATCTTGTAGGAGGTCTTATTATAATGATCTGAACTTTAGGCATATTGGGGTCTCTTCCTCCCTTTCTGTTGTTGGAGAAGAAGAGGCGCCATTCCTGTAGCATCTTTAGCAGTAAAGATGTAGGGATCCTGTTTACGTTTTCCCCATGTTTGTTTTCTAGTAAACTTTTATATTTTTACAAACATACACGTGGACTCAGTCTCTCACTCATTGCTCTGCTGATGTAATCTCTGCTTAACTATATTTTTCTAAGAATAACTATCAATCACTATTTTTTTAAGAAAACCATGAGTAATGTATCTGATGCTGCTAATGTAGTCCACCCACAACTATCCCAATCTAAATCTTTAATTGTTGTTTTTACACATATGTATTATTTTTCAAATTGTTGTATTTTAAAGTGTCCATTGCCTTTGGGGCCCTCACTGGGTACCAAGGTGGCTAAGTATGATTTCTGACTGTGTGTACCTATAATAATCTTTTTTTTAGTAAATACAATTTATTATTGGATATATTTTGAAGGCTTGCATTCCTTCAGCAGTGCTGTCAGAAGACTGGCCACAAATATGAGATGTCAGCAATGCATACTTTTCTGTCACCCTTTCCTAAAGAATGCCCACAAGGCCTTTTCCTGTTGTATCTGTGACATGCAGAAATTCTAAAGAAAAAAAAACTAACACCTCTCCTTGATGCCCACTGATCTGCTGTTAACAATGAGAGGCGAAGCGTGTCACTAGAGTGGAGAAACTGTCCCTTGGCACCAAGGTGAGAGCTTAGCATTCGCCACCATACAGTTATAAAGCTTCCATTCTCCATTTCACTGTGCGGTGAAGTTTGCAACATGTGAAAAGACCCCCGCAATTATTTCACTGCAGGGGTGGGCCTTGCTGTGTCCTCCCCCACTCACTGACGATGCCGGCACTGCATAATCAACATCCGCATTTATTGAAGCATAAGCCACCTAAGATTCCATGTAACGTGAAGGGAAACAGTGACTCCGGCTGAAGGTGGTGACTTGGGCTTCCTCATTATATTGAGTGACTAGCCTGATACCTGTGCTTCGCTACAGCATTTAACTTCCGTAAATCCAGTTACAAGACTGATGATGTAAAGTTTGAAATGTAACATTTTTTGTAGGCATCCTAGTGGAGAAGACTGCATTGTAAAAAATGAAGTTAGACATACGTACTGTTTTCCCCCTCTACTGAAGGACCTCTCTATAGACCACATTGATGGTTCTGCCCTCAGGTGCTAGGATCCCCAGGCTGCTTGGTGAGCTCACTCTGGAGCAGGCCACATAGAACCGTCCATGTGAGAGGGAGTCGTCTGATAAGTGAATTCCTGCCACCTTCAGTGTCTGGCCTTGGGACCTGTGGATGGTGGTAGCAAAGCAGACCTTGAGTGGGAACTACAACCTCTTGGACTTAAAGGGGCTTTCTGATGGTTTGAGTGGGATCCGTGGTATGAAAACTGACTCTCCCCTAGCACTGCCAGTGAGCAGCGTGGCCTCGATATGTTCCTGTGCAGGGCCTTCACTTGCAGTCTGGTGCCACTGCAGAGTTTGGGTGGGTTGAGGTTCCACAGCAGCTTCACGGAAGCCCCCACTTTGAGGAGAAGCTTGTGGGCTGTTTTTACTTTAGAACACTGAGATACACAGCTGAGCAATCGGAGGGAGGTGGGTGCAAGCAGACGGGTTTTACCTTGGACCTCTGGGCAACATGGTTGACCAGTTGGAGGTGGGCGGGAGGCAGCAGCCTGCCAGGCACATGGAAAACAATTGGGGAAACATATTTTGCTCCCTTTTTTACCCCCTGAGAAATCTCTTCGTAGTGGGGGTTGATGTCATGGTAGGAATGTACTCCTCTTATTTGGAGGGGGTGCAGGATATACTTTTTTTTTTTTTTACAAAAATGCTTCTCGTTTATATGTTGTCGGAGGCTTTCATGGCCGAAGTTCATTAGCTGTTGTAGATTTTCCAGGTGGTATGGCCGTGGTCTTGGCATTGTAGGACCTGACATTTTGCCAGTAACTGTGACTGGCATCCTCAGAGGTGTAACACAGAAAGATGGAGTAATCTCTGTGTCAAGGTGAGCAGAAAAATGGTAGGCAGGTGATTTTATATCTACTCAGGAAGGTGGGGTAGGGCTGAGTCAATTGTCTTGTAGAAGTTCCCCAGGCTGTGAACATGCTAATGAAGGAGCTTTCCTGAGGAGGTTCTTTTGCATATGGATTAGTTGTTTCCTGAGGAGGTTTCCTGTTTCCTGAGGAGGTTCTTTTGGCTGTTGAGATTCTAATCCTAACTGTAGTGCTGTTGTCAGATGTAGAGCTTTTTGTGTTTTTTAGGACAGGAAACCATGCCCTATTTATTTTTAAACTCTCTTCTTTCCTGTTGAAATTGTGTTTATGTTTATGAATTTCAGTGGCTTCCCTGTGTAATCTGGCATGGTAACTGCAAGTGTTGTTCAGCCTTTCTGTGTCTTGGAACAAAATATTGTGCCCTGTTTGAGTTAGGCCACTGCTGATTTTTCTGGTTGGCCCAGTCTGCAGTGTCTTTCATGTTCTTTTATTCTTGTCTGAATGCTACGCTGTGTGGTTCCGATGTAGACCTGTCCACAACTGCAGGGTATGGGGTTGAATAATCAAAACATTAGTAGACCGTGCAAGGTGGATATGTGAACTGCACTTTCTCAATGACAAACTAAATCATCTAAACCACGCACTTCAATCCAGGAACGAAATCAGAAGAGCGATTAAACAAACAAATCAAACAAATCAAACAAATGAGGAAAAATCTGCCTGGCGTTCCCCACCCGTAGGCAACGCGTGCTGTTCCGCGTGCCTCCTCCCGGTATGCTCCCGCATCAGTCCACCCAGTGTGACCAGGAAAACCCGGCACAGTTTATTCTGGGGCTTTTTTGCCACGACTGGCTCCCGCTTGAAACTGCCAGTCTGAACTCAGCCATATTTTTGTTAAACTGTTTACCAGATGAGTTAGAAGAATCATAGCTATTTCATTTTACATGTTGTGACTGCTGCCAGAATCTTATTTGCAATGGCATGGAGGACACTGAAGATTCCAAGAGCCAGTTTGGTGTAGTGGTTAAGTGTGTGGACTCTAATCTGGGAGAACCGGGTTTGATTCCACACTCCTCCACTTGCACCTGCTGATGTGACCTTGGGTCAGTCACAAGCTCTGGCACAGCTGTTCCTGAAAGAGCAGTTTCTGTCAGAATTCTCTCAGCCCCACCTACCTCACAGGGTGTCTGTTGTGGGGAGGGGAAGGGAAAGGAGTTTGTAAGCCACGCTGAGACTCCAAGTGAAGGGCAGGGTATAAATCCAATCTCTTCTCTTCTCTTCTTCTTCTTCTACATGAGTTGATACTGAAGATTATGGAAAGTGCTGAAATGGACAGGCTTACCAACATATTAAATGGAAAAATGGAAGAATTTATGAGACCTTGGAGGGTGTTTTATGACTGGTTAAAACTCAAGTACTGAGAGAATACGTTTAAGTGAAGAATAATAAGAATGATTGATGAAATAGTTGTGAAATCGTAATGAGAAGACTTGCATGCAAAATGCTAAATTGGAATTTTATATATTTCTGTTCATTTTCCTTCCTCCCCTCTTTTCACCTTCCCCCCTTTCTTTATATAAACTAATAAAATTATTTTTTAAAAAAACCTTTCATAAACATGCAACATAAAATAACAATAATTTAAAATGCACCTAAAATGTGGAACAAGATAAGTAAACAAGAGCAAAGCTTATTTATAATATGGTGTAGGTGACTGTGTATCCTTGGGGCCTGGATGGGCCAACTGGTTTTGCATCCCTGAACACAGTGCTCTCCAGGGAACATGTGGAGAAAGGCGGTCCCTCAGGTATGCCTCAGGTATGGCTTTAAAGGTTAAAACCAGCATCTTGAAATGAATCCAGGATGCTATTGGTAGCCACTGCAGTGCCTTTAGTACAGGCTGGATGTGCTCCCGCATAGGGAGACCCGTCGACAGCCTGGCTGCTGCATTCTGCACTAGCTGCAGCTTCTGGATTTGAGAAAAGGGCAGCTCCATGTAGAGAGCATTACAGTAGTCCAGTCTTGAGGTGACCATCGCATGGATCACTGTTGCCAAGTTGTTGCATTCCAGGAAGGGAACCAACTGCCTGGTCAGCTGGAGATGATAGAAGGATTACCTGGCAGTGGCTGCTACCTGGGCCTCCATTGTTAAGGAAGCATCCGAGCAGGGCCGGCTCCAGGGGTTTTTGCACACTAGGTGAGACTACCTTCTGGCACCCCCATGCACCCACCAGTTTTCAAACATAAATGCATTTTAGGAAATAGTGATAATGATAATGATAATAAAAAACAGGGATCATTTCCTAGAAAAAGAGGTGCAGAAGCTCATTAGCTTAACTCATTAGCATAGCTTATTTGCGTATGCCACACCCCCTGACATCACTGGAAGTGTGTCAGAAGGCAACACCCACCACTCAGGCTCCACCCCTAGGGACTGTCTTTCCCCTCTGGGGGCTGTCATTCCAGTCCCAGAGTAGCCTATCTGGGCCCAGGAGGAATGCTATATGTGGTGCTTCGTGCTCCTGCTGGGAGCTGGGGGCGGGGCTTGTCACCTCCTGTGCTTCTAACTGCCGGAGCTCCGCTCCTGCACGCTCCTGCTCCAAATGACCCCTGATTTTAATATTTCACAAGTTAAATGTATGAAAGTTCCAGTATTTATGACTTGAAAGGCATTTTTCTACATTTTTTCATCCTTTCCCCAACTTTGTGGTGCCCCCTTTGGCCCTGGTGCCCTAAGCACATGCTCAGTCTGCTTAATGGTTAATCTGCCACTGGTCACCTGGAGATCAGTTTTATCCCAGGAGATGTCCAGCCACCACTGGAGGCTGGCAACTCTACTGGGGAGCCTGTTGTGTGGCTTTCTTCACCCTCACAGGGCCAGTCACTTTACTTACAGATAATGTGATGATCAGAAATGTGACAGATGACAATCACACACACAAGGATGGGCTTCTTTCAAGGGTTCTTCCTCTGGGCAGTAAACCACCACAGCCAAACCAGCCTCAATATAATAATGGCACCCTTCTAAAAACGTCCACATGAGTTGTGAGCAATGTTCCCTCTAAGCTGTGGAGTCTCATGAGCAAAAATTCTACGTTGTGAGCTGCCAGCATTAAAGTTGTGAGCGACTGATTTGGCTACTGCATAAATTAGTTTGCTCCGGAGCCATCCTTCCTGAGCTAAGGCAAAAATGTGTGAGCCAGAGGCTAAAAAACTGTGAGCTAGCTCACACTAACTCAGCTTAGAGGGAACACTGTTTGTGAGCTGTCAAATAGTTCACTGACAGGTATTGCCACGTTGGCCACCTCCCATCTAAAAGAAACCCTAACTTACATAAAACTTTCCTGGCTAGTTGCTGATGCTGGATGTGCTTTCCAGCGACCACCTCTGAGCTGTCTGGTGATACAGACAGGTCCATTCACAGTAATTAAGGCAGCCCAACTAAACTGTTATAGGGTTGCCAACTCCAGCCTGGGAAATTCCTAAAGATTTGGGGGTGTTTTGTTTTTGTTTTTTTAAAGAAATTTTTAAAAGCAGATTCTGACATTTTGGAAATTGAACTCTCAAAGTAGCCGCACTCCAGGGAGACAAGCATATACTGGTGAGTGGCCCTATTGCTGGGAAGAGACAATTAAGTGTCGTACAAACTGACTTCTTTCCAACTGTTTGTAGACACACTGTCCCTCATACACTGTGATAAAATTGCAGCTTGGAGGAACTGCAAGGCATTATTGACAAACTTTCACACACCACAATGATGGCATAAACAGGTTGGCTTCACCAGGCACTGCTGGGATGCCCCATCACTAGTCCCTTTATTTGAAAGTAAAAATCCTTTTCAAATATGAAATAATTTTCATCTAGGATTATATCAAGGATTTCCATGAGAAAAAAAAACGTAGATGGAGAAAGCAAAGACCATTTGTTTAAGACAATTTCTACTGTATTCCTCAGTTCCCTGTGGGGTATGAAGGTATATAGAGCATTGACATTAGGAATTTGTAGTTGTCCTGTCTGTTTATAATTTTTGTGTGTCCTTAATGTATGAGGGGGCTTTACTAACAAATGGGTTTAAACAAAAATCAATGAATTGAGATAAAGGTTCCAAAACAGTATTAGACCCAGATACTATGGGTCTTCCAGGAGGGGGGAACCCAGGTTTGTGAATTTTGGGGAGTTTATAGAAGTTTGGGGACTCTTGGCTGTAAATTGGGAAAAAAACAACCCATCATAGTAGAGTCCTCTATATATCTAGGCCTGTAGCTACAGTGGGACATTTGGGGGGCCGCTCAGGAAGGAGAGGCTCCAGAGCAAACTAATTTATGTAGTAGCCAAATCACCTGCCTGCACACAACTTTAATGCTGGTAGCTCGCAAAGTAGGATTTTGGCTCACAAAACTCCACAGCTTAGGGGAGCATTGTCCACCACCAACCCACCCCTGTGAAGAAAAATGTCTCTGTGGCACTCCTGTGGCCTTTTTCCTGGTTTTTGTTCTGTACTGTCCATTTTTCCAGCTAGACTGAAAACTGTTTTTGCTGCTGTTTAGACCAGCATTCAATTTTTGTTTGGTGATGGATGGATGGATGGATGGATGGATGGATGGATGGATGGATGGATGGTACCCAGAGGAAACCTGTATTACCTAGTGCCACATAGCTACTAGGGTTCTATGGAGGTGTTCTGGGGAGTGTGGCCTGGGTGAGGGAATGCCAGTGGAAGGGGAGTTGGTGGGGCATTTATCTGCCAATCAGAATTATTGGGGGGACACGTGTCTCTCTCTGGTCTCTCGCTCTACTTTTAATTTTGGGGAAGAGCTTTTCTCCCCAAACTTCCCAGCACAGCCTGAGAGAGGATGCAGGTGCAACAAGATTGTGCTCACCTCAGTCACCCTCAAAGTCCAGGTCCGGGAAGCCAAACAGTGGCAAGTTGACCTTGAGGAAGACAAACTGCTCCACTGTCCAGGGGTTCAGGCGAGAGCGATGTGGGCTAATGATGTTGCCCGTATGTGAAAAAACGCACTCACTCTGAACACTCTTAGGAGGGCATGAGAGGAGCCCCTGGGCCATGACGGAGAGGGCCAGCCAGACCGACTCCTTTATGGCCCAGTAGCTCAGCGGACAGGGGGACTGTGACTCACAGGGCTCCAAAAGGTAATCCCTGCCCATCAGAGCCACCATATCCTGTCTCATGGGCCTGCTACTGCTCCCAGAGGGGCCAGGGAGCCACCCCAAGAGTGCCATCTCTCCACTCTTCAAGGTGGGGGCTGTGGGGGGGATGCAGCCTAGCTGGGGAGGTGGGGAAGAGCAAGAGCTGTGCTGCTTTCGGGAGAGCGCCTCTCTCCAGTGATCGAACTCATTGACCTGCTTGACGATCCTGCCCTTGATGCATGGGTCACACATGGTCGCCAACATGTGTGCCTTCTGCTTGGTGAAGATGGGCTGAAAGCATGCCTTGAGCCCTTCTTTCAGCCTCCTCACCAGTACACACACCTCTGGGACAAGGTCTGCACGTTCTGTTTCTGGCTCCAACAACGAGGCCAGTCCCTCACGTGCCACGTGGAACATGGGGACGACCAGAGCCAGAGTCTCTGAGTCAGACAAGAGCATGTCTGTGTAGCTCTTGAAGGGTACAAGAACCCCCACAGTCTGAGAGACGATAACCCACCCCATAAAAGAGTGGAGGAGAAAAGAAATACTTGCGCCTAGCACAAAGTTGATATGGGAAGGATACCCAGTCTGTTCCCTTAGAAACAGGAGGGCAGTTGTTTGCAACCATTGTGGATTTTTTTTTCCTTGCAAGGTATTGAGACGTCTTAGAACAAAGAAGGAAAGAATCTAAATAGGTATTGTATTCGTGGCCAGAAATTCATTCTTGTCCAAAAGGAATGGTTAGGCTGCAGTTTTGTGTAGGCTTACTGGGGAGGAGCAAATCATTCAGTCCTCAAAGAAATCAACCCTGACTGTTCCCTCGAAGGCCAGATCCTGAAGTTGAAGCTCAAATACTTTGGCCACCAAATTAGAAGGGAGCACTCCCTGGAGAAGACCCTGATGCTGGGAAAGATTGAAGGTCAAAGAAGAAGGGGACGGCAAAGGATGAGATGGTTAGACAGTGTCATCGATGCAATGAACATGAAATTGAGCAAACTTCAGAGGACAGTGGAAGACAGGAGGGCCTGGCATGATCTGATCCATGGGGTCACAAAGAGTCGAGGGACTTCTGGTGGCATGAACCAACATGGCCGTCTAATCTCTTTGCTCCGACTTACCCTCTCGCTTAAATACTGATCACAGCGATCAAAACCACATTCCAACCCTCAAACTTATGGAGAAAGAAGAAAAATCAAACGAGCTACAAAATAAAGATAAATACAAGAAAATACAAGCGACGCTCATCTCTAAACCATCCAAAACGAAATCGGGACTTCAGCTTGCTATTTCAACTAAAATGGCGTCCGGAGCGGCAGAGAACGCCACAACATCGAACCCCATTACAGCTACTGATCTGTCATCGGCACTAAACACCTTCGAGAACTCAATATTAGATAAATCTCAACGCTATTTAAACCAATATATGAACAGATGGAAACAATTCAAAAAGCGATCACTGAAACCAGAAGTATAGCAGACAGAGCTATAAACACCAGCCTCTCCAACAAACAGGATATACTTCAACTCCAACAAATGGACGATGTCCTAGCTGAAAAAGTATTAAGATCTGAATTAACAATGAAGCAGAACAACCTGAAGATTAGAGGATGGCCTGAAAAATTGGAAAAGACTGGTAACTTAAATGCTTTGATCTCTGAATGGCTTAGAAAAGAAGTCCCGCCCAAGAGAGACTTGTCCTGCATCATCACGAAAGCCTTTCATGCAGGCCCATTAAGCATTCTCAAAACAAGAGTATCTCGTGATATTATAGTCACATTTATGGATCTCAGATACAGAAAAGCAATTCTTAATGCCTCCAGACAAAGACGACATCTTAACTTCAAAGGCCACAAGACTGAAATTTTTCCGGATCTCCCAAAAGAAGCACTGACAAAAAGAAGAGAACTCAAACCAGTCATCTCATGCCTCACAGAAGCGGACATTCATTATGTATGGTCTTCTCCTCTAGTTTTACAATTTGCATACCAAGGAAAAACCCATCGAATTTCCTCAAAAGAAGAAGGCTTCAGGCTGCTAAATGAAATAAACCTGGTGCAACCGATGGAACTTTCAAAGCACTCCAATAAAAGAAAATTCCGATCCCCGTCCCCTTCAACTACTGAGCAGCCAGAATTACAAGAGAACTCTATCTGAATGTTTACAACTTGGTTGATAAGTATATGCTTCCATATTTAATCCGTTAGCTATGACCATAAAATCATCATAGAATCTTCCCTGTCATTCTGTTAAAATAGTATTACAAGTTTATTAAATCCCATAATCTATTCTCTTAAAAATGGTGTCTCACTTATGAGCCTGGGTAGCTATTATAATCTGTTTTATTTGTCACAGTTCTAAATTTAATGGTTACATGACTGTTTAATCTACCTTAGGTCTTCCTCATAACCTGACAACATGTTATTTCCTGCTTCTTTGCCGATGGGGCATTTGACGTGATGTTAAACTCACAATTTAATTGATATGTTATAGCGTTTACACTTATTAATGTTTAGTTTGATTTGTTGTATATGAGGCTGTTCTACACCTATTTAATTATTGCTACTAAACTCAATTGTTAGTACTATCACATCAGTAATATAATGTTTCCCGCCATTTTGTAATTGAAGCGGGAAACAACACTTTAATCCTCTTGCTCGCACTTAACTTGCATACTAGCTGTGTTCCTTATTCTTGGGCTATCTCCAATATACGTGTTGTTGTTACTATATGTGGTAGTTTTTTTAATAGTGTTATATCGGGGGGGTGGGTTGCTTAAAGGGTTTTCTTTTGATCCTTTCTTTATCTAAATACTCTCACCCTACAGTGCTGGGGAAAAAAGATTCAATACTCACCCCAGCCTTCTGCAAAACCTTGATTTTTTGCAGAAGCTCAGAGAGTTTTTATTAGTTTAATAAATAAATCCTAAGATCACCTAATACTATATTTTATTTACTTATAATACAATTAATTGATACTTCACATCTTCCTGATCTAGTGATTGTTCATTGCACTAATTGCAATTTTTATTTTCAGTTTTTGTTTTTAGTTGTTGTTGCTTCTACATATATATAATAAAAGAAATTCAAACTCAAATCACTCTTCCAAAACACATACAAGCAAAAAAAAAAAAATAGCATTTAACATTAACTCTTTATTTGATTATACTATAAAATAGACAAAAGTATCAAATTCATTACAGAATTAATTTTAACCCAATCAACTTGATATATAATTAATCTATTTAGCAACCATTATTGTTAATTACAAAAGTTTATAAGGATTTCTATCCTTTTTTCTTTGTACAACAGAGGGATTCAACTGCCCCAAACAACTCATCACCCAAAACATTGTGATTGCTTACTTATCTATTTATATAGAGCCTTACTGTTTATGTCTATGTTACAACTATTGATTGTGGTGTAAATTTCATTTTAGAAATCCTGAATATTCTTGTGATCTGACTTCTTAAGATACATAAATTGTGATTTACCTCCTAATTTCTTGCTTTTTGCTTTTTACTCTCCTATTCTTATGAAATAAAGGTACAGTGATAAGTCATCATGCAGTCAATGATCAAGGTCCATACGTACAACGTGCGGGGATTGAACAACATCATCAAGCGTAAGAGAATTCAGAGTCAAATTGTGAAATTAAATCCGGACATTGTTTTTCTCCAGGAGACTCACATTAAGGATGATGTAGCACCTCTGTTCAAAACTAAAAAATTCTCACACCAGTTCTTAGCTAAAGGCACATCAAAATCCAGGGGCACAGCCATTTTGCTATCTAAAGATTTAAATTTCACACATCAGGCAACATTAGCTGATCCCCAAGGGAGGTTCATCTTTGTGAAGGGAACCCTCAATAACATAGAGGTAACTCTTGCATCGCTATATGCGCCCAACTTAGAACAAATTCCTTTTCTTGAACAAACTTTAAGTAAACAAGATAACTTTCGCATGGGTGAAATCATTATAGGGGGTGACCTCAACATCATTATGGATCACTCTAAGGACAGGTCAGCCTTTCACCCTAGCCATGCCAAACCAAAACGAGTACTAACTAAACTTAACGAAACCTTGACCTCCTTCCACTTAACAGACATATGGAGACATATGCATCCTACTGAACGTGATTATACGTTTTACACAACATGACATTGTTCTTATACACGCATAGACTATATCTTAGTGTCACCATCTTTGATCAATCTGGCCCAAAGTACTATAATAGGGCCACAATTGTGGTCTGACCACTGCTGGGTAAACTGTAATCTAGCATTAAACTGTGACAAACAACAGACTCCTTCATGGACTTTAAACAGCTCTTTATTGTTGAATGACCAGGTGGTGTCCAAAATTGAAGAAAACATAAATAACGTCTTTCATGACAACCCGGTTGGCTCGGTGTCACTGGGATTATTATGGGATGCACTGAAACCAGTGGTAAGGGGGCAATTGATTTCCACAGCCTCCTACATCAAAAAACAGAAACAAAAATTAAAATTAGATCTTCAGAAGACAATTGTTGCTCTGGAACACCAACATAAACAAACGGGCAGTTCAAAAATATACAAAAAACTATTGGCAGAACGCAGGAAATTAGAAATCTTAGAGATGACACAAATTCAAAAAAACATCTTATATTCAAAACAAAGGGGCTGGGCCTTTACCCCCAAATCATTAAAATTCCTATCTAGAAGAGTGAAGCAACAACAGCAATCCAGACTGATATCGATATTGAAGGATACCCGGGGAGAACCCCATTTTGACACAGATACCATTTCTAAACTCTTTTTAAATTTTTACAAAAAACTCTATAACTCAACAAATGTTGCTCATTCAGATTTAGACTATTTTTTTGCATCCTGCCCGGTGGTTAAATCTCTCTCAGAAGAATATAAAAACTTAATGAATACACCAATCATGCCCCAGGGGTCACAAACGCGATCAAACGATTAAAACCATCCAAGGCACCAGGCCTTGATGGATTCACTTCTGAATTTTATAAACAATTTGTAACTCTTTTGGCTCAACCCCTATTTGAGGCATGCAACCACATTCTTAATACAGGATGTCTCCCACCATCTTGGAACAGTGCAGCAATCATAGTCATCCCCAAACAGGGCAAAGATCCATCCTCACCAGCATCTTATCAACCCATATCTTTACTAAATACAGACTTTAAAATATTTACATCTATTTTGGCTAATCGACTTAACTCATTTGTTACACAATATGTAAATCAAGATCAGATTGGATGTATGCCTAAACGTGATATTTCTGAGAATATTCATAAAGCTCTTACGATATTGAACTACTGCAAATCCCAAAATATTACGGCAACCTTTTTATCCCTGGATCTGAAGAAAGCCTTCGATTCAGTGGAGATCCTTTATCTTAAAAAGGTGGTGCAACAGATGGGTTTCGGAAAGAAATTCTTGCCATAGATGCTATTTATGTTGACCCCAGAGCTTACCTGAAAATTAATGGTCATAACTCAGAATCTTTTCAACTTCGACGGGGCACTCGCCAAGGATGTCCCCTATCCCCACTCCTATTCGCACTATGTATTGAACCCCTAGCCAATTTAATTAGAGAAGACAAAGATATTAAAGGTATTACTCTACACAAAAAAGAATTCAAAACCTCTTTATTTGCAGACGATATGCTGCTATTCTTATCTCAACCCATCTCCTCTTTAAGCTATATACAAAAACATCTATCGTATTTTAGCTCTATTTCAGGACTCAAAATTAATGTGGCAAAATCTTATCTTTTACCAATTAATCTAGATAAACAAACCTCATTAATCATTAAATCCTCTTATGAGTATGCGTGGACCACTGATTGTTTATCATACTTAGGTATAAAGATACCCAAAAACTTTAATGATATTTTTAAGTTTAACCATGCTCAACTAATAAAAGATATCCAATCTGACCTGGAAAAGTGACATAGATTAAATATCTCCTGGTTGGACAGACTAAATATAATTAAAGCTTTTGTGCTGCCTAAATTTATTTTCCTATTCCATATCATTCCTATACTTGTCACCACCAAACAATTACTCCAGTGGCAATCATTGCTTTTAGATTTTTTCTGGTCATACAAACACCACAGAATTAAATGCAATACACTTTACAGATGCTCAGAAAAGGGAGGAATAGGCTTTCCTAACTTAATATATTACTATAGAGCCATACATCTTTCTCAGATTTTGCGGTTATTATATGTAGGTCCTGATTCAGATCAGATCAAACAATACGCTGCATACACTAATCCTTTTGATATACAAGAAATCATATGGCAAACCTCTTCTAACAGACCCAAACAGATTCGCTCTAACCCCCTGCTTTCAGCTATGTTGAATACGTGGGATCGGTTGAGGTCACAATTGTTACCTCCCATCTCCCGTTATCAGACATTCTTAAATCAGTCGTGGTTTCCCCCAGGTCTCGACAACCCTGCATATAATCATTGGAAATCTGCTAACATTACCACTCTCCAAGACCTCTCTGCAAAAAACTACTTTTGCCCAAAATAAATCTAGAAGCTAAATTGCAAAAAACCATTCCTTGGCTGCAATACCTCCAAATTTCTCACATGTGTATACAAATCAAACTTGAATCCATACTCAAAACACCACTCACAGCATTTGAATCAGTCATCGCGATTGCTAGCATCACACAAAAGGGCTTGATTTCTAAGATACATAAGGTACTAGCCTCAATGAAGAATGATGAAATACTATCCTACCAAAATATGTGGCATAAGACATGCAAGAATACTCTCACAACTGAATCTTGGGATCGCATATGGACTTCACCACCATTCCATTCTAGAATCACATCTATGAAGTTACAAACTTTTAAAATCTTATCACACTGGTACCTAACCCCTTACAAATTGGCTCGCATGAACCCATCATACAACCCAAAGTGTTGGAAAAATTGTAATATTATAGGTGACTACACACACTGTTGGATTCTTTGTCCTAAAATCCTCCCCTTCTGGAATGATGTGCTAGAACAGATCAAATCCCTTGATGATGTAATCATTGCTCCTACATCTGAAGATTTGTTTTTGAACAGTTGGGCTACGGACTGTGTCAGTCTCTCTACCATAGAAAGAATTTCTATATTGCTTTTTGCTGCCAAAACTGTCATTGCCACACACTGGAAAATGACAATGACACCCACTCTTTCACAATGACATAAAAAGTTGTGGGATTTATATATTTTAGCCAAACTCTCAGATAATCTTACATGTTTTGATAAATGCCCTACCCGTACCAATTTTACATCAGTATGGATCCCTATACTAGAATATCTCTCCAAGCAATCAGAAATCCCCTCAGTGATAGATACCTTATGGCTTTGGTAAACTGTACAACTTAAGCTCAGATGTATCAATCTAGTTCAATCTACTATACCTAAACACACATCATAATTATTGTTTTCAACTTTCAATGTATACTCTTTAGAAACAAAATATGTAAATGTCAATTTTATAGCTCATCTAAATGTTAATGTTACTGTTACTGTTACTCTTTTGTAGTGATCTTGAAAACTACTGTAATTTTGCTGATTGTAATCTCTTATCATCAATCAATTAAAAATATTACAAAAAAAAAAGTCGGACTCAACTGTGCGACTGAACAACAACTAGGGAGACTTACTTGTGAGTAAACATGCTGAAGAAAGAAATGCACAGAGATCTACTTTCCCCTCTTTAACATCAATTTTTTGGGGGAAATAAATTAGTTAAAGATAAAAGCAATCACGGAAGTCCTCCCTGCTTGAGACTAAGTGCCCTTTGAACTGGCTGGGGTTTACTTCTCAGTCAGCATGCTGAGGCTGGTTCCGCCCAGAAGACATGTTGCTAGACCCTACAAAACTTCTGGACTTTTGCCAAAACAGACTAGCTTCCCTGCTCGAATTATCATCATGCAGAACTTGGAAGATGTAATTTTCCAGTTTCTTTTACTCACACCCCCTCTGAAGAGGACCCTTGTCCTGGTATCCTTCTATTGCTCAGAACTCAAAATTGGCAATATTACATGTTCACATCTCCAAAAATGCTGGGAAGAGAAGATTGTACGTGGAACGGAATGATGTCTTTCAAGCTGTTTGGGGACATGTGTTCCCCCATCCAGTGGGGCAAGACTGGCCAGAGGGGACTGGCAGACACTATGGGCAAAATCACATGGAATTCCAGAAACTTGTTTCATCAGACTCCAACTCTGAGCTCTGGTTTCTGGGAAAACATTAAGGGATTTCTGAGAAAATGTGCAATCCCAATTCCCATCACTTTCAACATCTCACCAAGCCAGTTGTTCCCAGTTTCTGCCACGGAGCTTCTGTTGGTAACCTATAAATTCCTGAAGGAGAATCCCTGGACTCAGCATCAGACTCCTTCGTTGGTCCACTTCTGAGCTGAGTTCTCTCTGGTTCTTCATCTTTGCAGCACCATGAAGGCCCTACTGAGCGCATGTCTCTTTGTGGCCTTGCTTTATCTAGGTGAGTAGGAACCCCAGACCCACCATTCTTTTTATCATCCTTGGGAAGGGCTAGAGCAAGGAAGCTGAGAAGTTCATGGGTTCTCTGGAGAGAAAGGAATAGAGGGGTGAGTTAAGGAGAATCTGTGTCGCTGGTGTCTCATACTCTGAAGTAGGGATGCCAGCCTCCCGCTGGGACATGGGGATCCCCTGGCATTACAGCCCATATCCAGACTGCAGAGCTCAGCTCCCCTGGAATAAGTGGGTGTTTTGGTGGGTGGACTTCATGGCATTGTACCCCACTGATGTCTCTGTCCTCCTCAGGCTGCATCCCAAAATCTCCAGGAATTTCCAAGCCTGTATCTGGCAACCTTACCCCTCCATCCCTTGCCAGTGGCCAATGAGGACCTGGCAACCTACAGTCTGAATTCCAGAGTCTGGGCACCAGAACTACAGAGATGAAGGGAGGAAAAGATAGGGAGGTGACTCTAGGAGATCAGAAGTCGATAGAATGAGCCAAGAGTCCTTAGTCTTTGGAGGGGTTTGAAAGCAAGTGGCAGAACTGGGCATCAGAATTCCTGGGGCAATTTCATAGAGCCAAAGAAGATTAAAAGTCAATTTTTAAAACTTGGCTTCAATACTAGGCCATTGTAGAGCAACAGATCATTTCAATGTGCACATGCCATGGAGCTGATGAAGTAAGCTATTTGTTATTCCCCTTCATGCAAGCAAGGCCATTGACAGATTCTTCTAAGCCCAAAGACTTCAATTGACTGAAGGGAGTAACTCTGCTTAGGACAAGTAAGATGAGTCCCAAACTGACTACAAAAGTGGGACTAAATGGTAACTTCTTATGAGGGGCATGCATTCCATATTAACTGAGCCAAATATATACCCCAAAATACTGTATTGGTATTTTTCAGGAATTTCCCAAGCTGTAATTGGCTATCAATATAGAGAATCCCAATAAAAGACAATATCATTCAGTTTTTATTCGGCTTGGCATGGCAATACTGAATTGCAGCTTTTCCTGACCTGCGGTTTAAACCACGGGGCAGGAGAAGCCTAACACATTGAAAGGGACAGTCCCTTTTTGTACACCCCTACTTCTTATACCCTTTGGCTGAGGCCAAAAAATAAATCCTTTTTCTATGTGGCAGAGGGGAGTTTTTTGCTTTTGCATGGGGATTGTTTAAAGTGTTTCCTTGAGGAGATCTGGAAGTAAGACGTAGCTGGGTACTAGTCATGAGTGGGGAAGGGTAGGAATCTTCCTCTCCAGTCACGAAGCTATGGATAAAATTACTGGAATCAGCCCATTGCTTATTGTTTCAGAGATGTCAGTTATTAGCTATGTTCAAATTATCTGGGAAAAGGCTCCAAGTTTCTTGGGGGAAATGGCCCTCGATAGAATCCCTCATCGGGTGGGTCTTTGCATGTTGGATAGAGCAGCTGCCCTGCATCCCTTTCCACTGTAGTTTGACTCACTGCCTTTTGATAGCAGTTTAATTCAGGCTCCTTCTATTAAGCTAGATCCACACTGTGATGTACATGTATGAAAGGAAAAAAGGGGGGCATCAAAGGGAAAAGCAAGTTGACATGAAGAAACTGGGGCAAACTGGGCCAGGTAGAAAAAGACAGGGCTAAATGAGATTCAGCACGAGAGAGAAGGGAAGACTGAGCAAGCAAACAACTGTTAGCAAACCA
Organism: Gekko gecko; assembly: GCA_029375565.1. Classification (NCBI taxonomy): domain Eukaryota; kingdom Metazoa; phylum Chordata; class Lepidosauria; order Squamata; family Gekkonidae; genus Gekko; species Gekko gecko. Next base: position 224,292,273 of record JAPDNY010000005.1, read on the forward strand.
GGATACACAAGAAGGAATGCAGATGAGTAAATGGGAAGAGGAGAAAGCTGAGCATGGAGTCAGCTGAGTGAGAGAAAACATCACCTGAGCCAGAGGGGGAGAATGGGATTTCCTCTCCTTCTTGTGGCTATATAATATTGATAGATTCTTTTACACAGTCGTCATTCATTACAATTCCTACTTATTTTAGATGAATATATAACTTACCTCCTCTGATCTGTTTTGAGCTCCTCCATCTTCTCTCAGAGGAGAGTGTAGGTCACAGCTGGCTTTTGGGATATTCCCAGCAGCCCGCCACTGTAAGAGTTCCTAAGGCATTTCAGAAACACAAGGCTTGGAACTGGTTTCAGTCTGCAGTGTTGACAAGCAGATGACGCCATGTCCCATCCTCTAGCAGCCATCCTCTTGGACACACAACCAGAGTTGTTAAAAGCTGGGCTCTTTTTGTAGCAGGAACTCCTTTGCATATTAGGCGACACCCCCTAATGTAGCCAATCCTCCAAGAGCTTACAGAGCTCTTCTTACAGGGGTACTATAAGCTCTTGGAGGATTGGCTACATTAGGGGGTGTGTCAACTAATATGCTAATGAGTTCCTGCTACAAAAAAAGCCCTTGTCAAAAATGAATGCTTTCCTCCACCTCTTTGCATGGTACATGTAAACAAGGAAGTGCTCGTTCATGTTAATAGGTATGATGTTAACCCTGTGAGATTCATGCTGCAACAGTCTTCAGTTCTGATTTCTGCGGATGCCTCTGTCTTAAGGCACATTGCAGAAAGCGGCCAATGACAAAGAGAGCAGTCATAGTTGTAAAGGACTGCTGGAATTGTCTCAGCCACTCTGAAGTATCACGCAATAGATTTCTCCGAGCACACCTCAGGGCTTCAAACAACTGATGGCACTTCTCCACTTGCTGAAAGGAAAGTACAGGTTTGACTCTCTATCTGGGAAGAAACACAGCCATACATTGTCAAAGAGAGAGAGGCAGCATGTGTAGTGGCCATAGGGTTGGATTAGGTCTAGGGAGACCGGGTTCCAGGTACTGCTTGGGCCAGTCATTCCTCTGTGCTTTACCTGCCTCGCAGGACTGTTACAGAAACGAAGCGGAGGAGGGGAAGACAAGGTATTTTGGCCAAAGCTTCTTGAAAGAAGGGCAGGATAAATATGCCATACATAATTAGGCAGACAACCATCAGAGGTCTCTCCTCTCTCCCTGACCTGGGTAGCCAAAGCAAACCCAGCCTCATCACATCTCCAAAGCTAAGCAGGGCTGTCTATGGCTAGTATTATGATGGGAGACCTCCAGGGTCATGACTCAGAGACCGGTGATGACATGTCACCTCTGAATGTCCCTGGCCTTCAAGCCCCACTGGGGGTCGCCAGAAGTCAGCTTGACTTGATGGCAACATTTTAAAAAGTCCCACCTCTCCTCCAGGGCTCTGGAACGATCCCAGTGACTTTAGCCTCAGGCAAGTCCAAGGGACTGTCAGCCAATCGCACACCTTGGAATGCTGCTAAAGGCGGGGAGGGGTGAGCCAGGCTCAGTTTAAGTGGGGTGAAGCAAAGCTTTCCTCTTTGGACAGGTGTTTCACTGCTCTGGATAGCTGTGTCCACTTAGCCAGGTTTTTATTTGGCCTTTAGTTCGGTTTGGTTGTTGGCTTAGGGAAGGAAGCTGGTTTCAGTCTGACAAATAAGGGTCCTGTTAAGGGCCCCTCATTCCTAACTTAGATGTAAAGGTTCTGTGGACAGAAGCTCTGGGTAGCAAAAGAGCAGCCTTGAACCTGCTGAGCTAACCTGCCAGAGAGCGGGGAGTCAAGTTTCCCCTCAGGGTTTATTGACTTTACCTGGAGCTCAGCTGCAAAGTACTCTCATCGGAGGAACCTTGGGGGGTGAAACTGAGAACCAGTTTTACTTTAGATATTGAAGCCATCCACACAAAGCAGTGCTCCTATTAAATAATGTATTTTCTCTTAAACAAGCTTTTGCAGTTCATTTCCATCTGTGTCTCATCCCTCGAGTCACATCTGGAGGAAAAAAATAATTTTTATCTACCTCACAGATAAGTATAGCCTAGATCGGGCAGGATTCCAAACAAGAGACCTTCCGGGAGCGCACACTTCATCCGCTACCAACTGTTTAATCAAAGCTTCTATCCCCCCTTTTAGGTGATTATGGGCGGTTGGAGTTTAAAAAGTCTATAGGAGAGGCTAAAGTGGGGGGACGGGATATTCTTCAGTCCAGATGGCAGTGACCTCAGAGCCTGCCTTCCCCCTCTTCTCTCTCACCGCACAACCAACATACCTCGTTTATTGCCCAGAGCATCTTCAAGGAAAGGCAAGATAAATATGCCACAAATGAATAGGCAGAGAACTGTGAGTCGGATCAAGCGCTTGGCAGGCACTGGACCACTCTGGGGAACTGCAGTGGGGTCATTCTCCTGCCATGCAGAAGGTCCCTTTCCCCTCTGCTTGCACATCTGGAAAGAATGCAGATGTTACAAAACAAAACGCCATAAGCCTCCAAGTGCTGCTTCCTAAAAGAACCAGCCCCAGTAGCAGATCGGCCCCTGGAACTTCTCACCTCTCAAAATGTGGGGAGGGTAACAAGACCAAGCGCTTCAGAACATTTCTCCTATGCTCTCTGGCTGCAATTGTGCCTTGTACGGTATTGGTAGGGAGGTTAGTACGGCAAATGGAAGCCTAAGTTGGGGAGAGGGCATGGTTTGCCTACATTTAGGGACCGGCGAGTTCTGAACTGCATTCTCCATCTTTCCTGTGCTGTAGCCTGGCTAGGATTGCCAAGTCCCATCTTCAGATTTTGGGGGGTGTTCCTGGAGGGGGCGGAGCATCGCCAACATGATGACATTGCGTTGGGAACGTCCCGTCCGCCGACCCGATCTTCCAGCAGCACCAGCTCCATGCACTTAAAGGGGCCCCTTTAAGTGTAGAGAGCTGGTGTATCATCGTCCCCCCCCGCACCCAATCTCCACGGAGATCGTGCGTGTGGGAAAAACCGGAGAGTGTGTGTGTGGGAAACACTGCGGGTGTTGGGGCTTGGGGCAGGGCTACCCTCAGCAGTCAGCTGGCCAGCAGTGGATAGAAGCCCCCCAAAAAAGCAGGGGACCCCTGCCAAACCGGGGGGGGGTGGTTTTGGCAACCCTGAGGCTGGCTCCAAACTCAGTGAAAGGCTGGCAGATCTCCAAATGGATCCCTCAGCTGCTGTCTTATTTGTACAAACAGCAGTGGGATTAAATATCCCCTAACCCACACCATGGATTTTATTCACCGTACTTTATATATATATATCTTAATGTTCCCTCTTCTGAGTTGGCTTTTAGTATTTTATTTAGAATAGATGTCCTCTCCCCAACCCCAATAACTCCATCCTCTGTACCAAAATAGTCTGATTTGGGGTAACACTGTGGGCCATCACTGCAAATACTGATGCTAGTTGTTAAATGGTTTTACACTCATGTTTGCTTTACTCTTACTGTCATCTGTTTTACTCGTAGTGTCATCTCAAAAGGCTGGCCTCTGTGTCAAATGTGACTCAATGGACTGTAGCAACTCTAGCTTTACTATCTGTAGGAAACCACATTGTTATAGCAAGGTTGTAGACTTCCCATTGGGTAAGTAAGAACTTCTCCTCCATCAAACACTTAGAATAGGCACTCATCATTTTGGCAGATTTACTTCATCAGAGGACTCACATATGTAAATGGGCCATGAAAACACGGATCTCACCTAAGGCAACAAACACAGTCGTTTTGGACAGAGACCTTTCACACATTCAACAGTCGCCAAATACTGAGCAATTAAGGGAGGATGGACTAACAGCATCTCCGAAGGCCTCGGGATGTCAACTAAGCTGTACATTGGCATTTTTTAACGAGACATACTAGCATATCTGGAGATAAACAATCCAAAGGAATAACACACAGTCCCAAAACAATCAGATATGAAAAGAATATATGCAGAAGTGTGCCAGATGCCTACAGAACAATACAAAAACAACAGAGACTATATTAAAGCTATAACACTGTGGTGGTGAACCTATGGCATGCGTGCCAGAGTGGGCACTCAGAGCCCTCTCTGTGGGCATGCACGCCATCGCCCCCTACCTGCCGTTCGCTCCCCCTCACAGCCTACCCAGCCGCGCTGGTGGGAGGAAGTCATGCCGGATTCCACCCGGCTGCAGTGTACGGTCAATGATGCAGCAGCCAGAGAGGGCAGAAGGGGCAACGGCTGGCAGTGTGCAGGGAGGCGTGGTGTGGGCCAGCCCCTGATTGCGACACTTCCTCCTCCTCCTCTTGGGCAGTGCTCTGGCAATTCCCTCCCTCCCTCCTTCCTCCTCTTCCTTTCCCAGCAGCATTGGCTGCAGCTACAACAGCGGTTGAAAATGAGGAGGGTGGCAGCGGCCACAGGTCGATTCTCTCTCGGCGAGAGACTGTTGCTACCCTCACCACCAAAGGAAGTTGCAGGGGCGCCTGGCAGAGGAGCAGCCTGCAAGGGCTTTTGTTAAGGGAGGCTGCTCAGTGCTTTGTCCATGCAAAAAGCTTCCTTTTTATGCCTCTGTTTGCACACACTTGCATCCTGCACGTGAACTTGCTTTTCTTTGCCTTTTGCAGCCTTTTCTGCATCCGTAAGGAGTCCTTTCCCCTTCTGCCCTGTGAAAGCCCTGGTGATGGGTGCTGTGTGCTCCTCTCTGACTGGTTCCCGGGTTCAGGGTTCCAGTTGGGGTCGATTGGCTTGTACCCGCCTCCTCCCCTTCAAGATGAATCGATATGTTAGGAAGAGGATGGGGGGGAGGACGGTGTTCTCCCTTTCTGTTCAGTGGAACTGTAAAAAGGACAGCTAGTCTGTACTGTGTACGCATGTAATAAAGAGGACGTACCCTTAAAATAAATCGGGGGGGGCAAAAAAAGGGCCATCTGGCCAACCCCTTGCAAACTGTTCTTTGTTGCTGGCGACGTGCTCCCTCCTGAGGGAGCCGCTTAATGATGGTTCCTGCTTTGCATGCTCCACCAGGTGCCTGTATTGTCCCTGCCACTGTGCCTTTTTTTGCCCTTGTTCCTCTCCTCTGTTCTCCCTCTCCCCACGGGTGCCAGTGCTGTTGCTGGTCTGTTGTGGCAGCAATGCACACACTGAAGCAGCCCTGGAAAGGTTCTTCTGCCCTGCCCCCCTCCCCCCCCATTTTAGTCAAAGATTTTTATAGTTCCGTGAGATGGAAACAACCAGCCCCGTAGCTAACAACTTTTTCTTAGGGGGCCTGCCATTAAATGACTGTGTGCTACTGCCATGCCATGCTCATACTTTTAGATAATAACTAAATAATAACTTCTAAATAACAACTAAATAATAAATACAAGCGGTTTATTGCACAAAAATGTTTCAGTACTAAACATCATTATACCTAAAGCCAGTACTAAGTACCATTATACACAATGCAGAGCACATAATCATTCACACACTGATTGATTTATATTCCTCATATATTATAGTCCTCACATATGTATTATCAACAAGGAGGACTATAAATCCTCTGTATTTTAATGTATTTCTTTTTTTCAGAATAGTATATTAGAATACTCAATGTATGCAAGGGATATTAGGATATCTGCTGAAATAATAGCATTTTTGTAGGGGGAGGTAGTGGTAAGTGCCCTTCGCACCTGACAGGAGGGAATGAAGATTCCCAGTCACTTCCCATAGCTTCCCACTTTGCACATCTTGATCTGCATCATGCTGCATGTTAATTTACTGTTGATTCTCTGGCTATAAGTTTGAACCTTGCCTCAGATCAGATTCAGTGGAAATTATTTATTATTATCCACTTATGCCCTGCCTTTCCTCCCACCCAAGAGGGATCCAGAGCAGCTTATGTTATGCCCGCCCCCCAATTTTCTTCACCCCAGGAGTACTTCTTCACCCAAAGAGTGATTAACACATGGAATTCACTGCCACCAGAGGTGGTGGCAGCTGCAAGCATGGACAGTTTCAAGAGGGAATTAGATAAACATATGGAGCAGAAGTCCATCAGTGGCTATTAGCCACAACGTATAGATAGGAACTCTCAGTCTGGGGCAGGTGATGCACTCTATTCTTCGTGCTGGGGGGGCAGCAGTGGGAGGGCTTCTAGTGTCCTGGCCCCACTGCTGGACCTCCTGATGGCACCTGGTATTTTTGGCCACTGTGTGATAGAGTGTTGGACTGGATGGGCCATTGGCCTGATTCAACATTGGCTTCTCTTATGTTCTTATATTCTCCTTGCAAGCATTCTGTGAGGGAGGTTAGGCTGAAGCTGTGACTAGCCCAAGCTCACCCAGCAACCCATGGCAGAGTAGGGAGTTGAAACTAGGTCTCTGGGCCCAAACAGACTACTCTGGGACTGGAATGACAGGCCCCAGAGTGGAATGACAGCTCCTGGGGGTAGTAGGAGTGTTCTAGAACTGTAATGACAGCCCCTGGAGGTAATAGGAATTGTCTGGGACACCCTGGGGCTATCATTAAACTCTGGGGCCTGTCATTCCAGTCCCAGAACACATCTGCTACCCACAGGGGCTGTCATTCCACTCTGGGGCCTGTCATTCCAATCCCAGAACACATCTGCTACCCACAGGGGTTGTCATTCCACTCTGTGGTCACTCATTCCAGTCCCTGAACACTCCTGCTACCCCCAGAGGCTTTCATTCTACTCCATGGTCACTCATTCCAGTCCCTGAACACTCCTGAGTTGTTTTTTCTAAACTAAAACCTCCACACACACTCCATCACAGAAAAAATACAAAGGTCGATGGAAATTCACACAGCAGTCTGCTGAAGTCTCTCTCAGTCTATATTCCATAAACAGTCTTGCGTCCTTATTCAAATCCACAAAAGCAGTCTGCTCAAAGATCAATGAGTCTGTGTTTCTCTTACAGTCAACACTTATTCTGGATATCTAAGGCTGAGTTCAGAGTTTTAAACGCGGGAGCGAGGCGGTACACTACGGGTTGGCTACGGGTGGGGAACGCCAGACAGATGTGCCTGTGTGAACGCCCCCTTTAATCTGGTTGTGAAACGTTGCTGGGACACACATATCTCGGGGCAAACTGCCCGTCTGAACTCAGCCTAAGTGTTTCAGGCCTCTGGCCTTTCCTCAGCCTGTGCCTTCCGCATACAGAATTTGATCTGCTGAGCTGGTTCTGAGACTGCCGTCATACCTGTCACCTAAGTAATATTGTTTAATCTTGAAACCTCTGCTCACACTTCACTTGAATAATGTTCCAGCACTTTAAGATAACTAACATTTAATTGTTACAGTGTTTTTATGAATGATTTTAACTGTATTTATCTATGTACTTTTATGTAAGCCACACGCAGCCTGCCTTGGCAGGGAGGGCGGGATGTCAATTGAATGAATGAACATAATAATGTGCCAAATTAAACAATACCAACACTTTTATTTAAACAACACCTTCATTTGACTAATACAGATGACGAAAGTTATAGAAAAAAGTCTTTACATTACAAGATCAGCAAGAAGGGTATTTTGTGTGAGTGAGAGAGAGTGTGTGTGGCGTTCTAGACCTGTCTTTCCAACTGTGTTTTTCCAGACAGTGAAAATGGGAGTCAAATGACTTATCTCAGCATGGGATGCGCAACGCATTGTCACCGGGGCAATTACACTGGTAGCTTACCAGATGGCAGGTACATTCACATGGAAGTCAAATGCTGCGACGAATGGCTTTGCAGCAAACGTATGAGAGGTAAGTCTCAGTCTTTTTTGAGACACCGTTCAAGTTATAGGATTTTTGCTGCCATTACTCTTAGATGAACTAGGACCAATGCAAAATTAATCCTCCTACCCAGGGGCTAATGCTTGCCCAGGCTGCTTCCATGGGGAGGAGTGGGTCCTGGAGAACTCTGGGTGTCTCCACAGTATTTTACTGTATTTACAACTATGGAGGCATCACTACAGCACAACAGATCCTCTACAACACATCAGATATCCAGAGAGAGAGAGAGAGAGAATCCTGAATGTCCCATGTGCTTCAACCAAAACCTCTACCAGACATGGCTCCGGATTCTCTTTCTTGCTCCTATCCAATGTTCCCTCTAAGCTGTGGAGTCTTGTGAGCAAAAATTCTACTTTGTGAGCCACTGGCATTAAAGTTATGAGCAGGTGATTTGGCTACTGCATAAATTAGTTTGCTCTGGAGCCATCCCTTCCTGAACTAAGACAAAAAATGTGTGAGCCAGAAGCTAAAAAAATGTGAGCCAGCTCACACCAACTCAGCTTTAGAGGGAACACTGCTCCTATCCCAAACCGAACACTGTGCCTTCTTCACACAAAGACACCTATAGTTGCGATCCTCTAGGTGGCAATCCTCCTCAGAATTAGTCCTGATCTCTAGATAGTGTTACCAACCTCCAGGTGAGGCCTGGAGATCTCTCAGAATTGCAACTGGTCTCCAGGTGACAGCAATCCGTTGCCCTGGAGAAAATGCAGGCCCGCAGCCAGGATTTTTTTTATGTCAGGGGGGCATTTCAATTTCTTAGGGGGTGCTGGCTAATCGAATTAAAGGTAATTTAATTCAGTTTCAGGGGGAAATAGAGAGGTGCCGTCTGGCTCCGTATGGCCACTCTAGCTGGCCCTTTGTGCCAGACAGCTGTGCAGGAATACTCAGCTCCTTCCCCACACCTGCCACTGCTCGGGGGTCCTTGGCTGGACAGAAGTCAGGGGGGGCCTTGCCAGTAAGTCGGGAGGCCTAGCCCCGAGATGCCCCACTGTAGCTACGGGCCTGAGAAAACAGCAGCTTTTTTAGGAGGACTGTCTGGTAATAAGCCCACCTGAGGAGCTGCCCCCCCAAATCCCGCTCTCCTCAGGCTACACCCCCAAATCTCCAGGTATTCTCCAACCTGGACTCTGCAGCCCGTGAGTCTGTTCATCCTATAGGACAACTTTTGACCAGATTTGTTGGGAGTTCCATGCTTCTCCCTAACTGAGACTAGGAGAACAGACCACCGGGAAGGAACTGAAATCCATCCATGCCATTCTCATAACCCCCAACAGCCCTAAGATGTCAGTATTTGTCCGGCTGGGATACCTGTAGCTGCCAGTACCACGCAGCATGCCAAGAACAATCTGAACAGAAGTCTGTGTGAACTTTGTAACAATGAACTAGGTCTTGGTCAGAACCATTATGGCACATGCTGAGGGGTACACCAATGTATTATCTTTGTATTCACATGCAAGAGTCTGGCTCACACTGATGAGAGGATCCCCACATTGTGAATGATTCTTCCCTGATGCCCAGCAGACACACACACCCCCAAGCTTACTACAACAATGTTTTCTGGCTGCCATATAGATTGATACACTAATATTAAAATACTCATGAGGATGAGTGGCAGAGAAAAAGATGGGCTTGGACCTTCAACACGATGATGCCAATTTCCATGCTGAAAATGGGTCTGCCCTAATGCCCATTTCCATCTCAACCACCAGCAGCCTTCTGGCCATTTTTTGTTTTAGATCAGCAGACAGATTATCACTCTTGTGTTAGGGCTATCCCAATTATTAAAGAATTAAACAGCAAAAAAAAAAATTGTGGCAAAAGAGGGGGTTGGGGCAGGAAGGGATATGAAAATTTTGAAGGCATACCAACCAAGAGATACGTACATAGACAAAAAGTTTATCTACCCATCGACTGCACTGGCCAGAGGAGGAATTCAGAGCTTCTGGATTCTTCAACACCTGCCATGTTAGTCAACACCTGCCAGCATTTTATTGTAATTTTGTATTGTTTTATCTTGTTTCTGTTTTATCATGGCTTCGTGCCCTTATTGTGAGCTGCCCAGAGCCCGTTGGAGAGGGTGGGATATAAATTTGAATAATAAATAAAGTAGCATAATGGGGGCAAACGGGCTCAGAGCGGCTTACAATAGGGCACCATGTGCCGAGGCATAAAACAGCATAAAAACTAGATAAAACAATCAACATTAAAGTGCTCAAAGTCACAGTCAAAAGTTTAACAAGATGGGATCAGATTTACAAATGGTCTCCCCAGTATTTTACATAGCAAGAAGGATGCTACTCGATGTCACTTGGTCCCATCCAACGGTGTCGATCACAGCGAAATCATGGTTGATCTCCATAGGGCCACCCCTTAAGTCTACCGAAGGTGGTAGTGGTAGTGATAGTGGCGGCTCCTAGCCGAAAGCCTGGTGGAAGAGCTCCATCTTACAGGCCCTGTGGAACTGTGAGAGGTCCCGCAGGGCCCAGATCTCCTTTGGGAGCTCATTCCACCAGGTAGGAGCCGCCACTGAAAAGGACCTGGTCCTAGTTGCAGCAAGCCTGGCCTCCCTGGGGCCTGGGGTTGCCAGGCGATGTTGTGTCCCTGACTGAAGTGCTCTTTGGGGCATATGTGGGGAAAGGCGGTCCCTCAGGTATCTCGGATCCTGGCAATGAGGTGGAAAGAATCAATTGGCATCTGAAAGGCGCTTATGGGGGGCACATAGAGAGTAAGAGATCTGGATTGCCCATAGAAGAACATTCCAGATAAACCTGATGTATAAAACACAGTTTATTGGGTCCTTGTCTAATAGTTGATGCCAAAGATGGAACACAACAGGGGAAGCAGAAGCCCTCCTGAGACTTGTACAGAATAAGTGCCTAAGAAGAATGTGACGGGACCGTGTGTGGACTGAAGGGCTTTCTCTTTCGGCTGCAGGATATAAAGTGAATCGTGCGATCAATGGGCAGGTGTGCCCAGGCTGCCTCACCCGCAACGCAAACGAATCTTGCTCGAGTGACACTACTGTCAGCTGTCATAACAAGGAGAATCGATGCATTTCATATACTGGTAGTCTTAAAACATGTAAGTAGAATGGAGAACCAATCCCCCCCCCCCAAAAAAAAAAATGTTTCCATAAAAGCAAAGGGAAAATGTGGCTTTCTTGTCTGAGGCCCAGTAAAAACTGAACATCCATGTTGATGATGACCACCCCCAAATTCCTATACAGAATTCGCATAAATAGACTTTTTTCATCTCTCTTTCTCAGCCATGCTCTCCGATCAATCTCAACCAATCAGTTTCAAAGGCTGTGCAACAGAAAATCTGTGTGGCCTGCTGGCAGGAGACATACAAGAAGAAAATGACCTGACACCCATAGATGCGATAGAAGCGGAATGTTCCTCTGCCTGATTCCCACAGTAACGAGAGCTTTATCCTGAGCAGTAGATGCAAAAGGGAAAACTCCTCTCTCTACAAAGGATTCTATCATTGTTGGAAGCTGGAAATGAAGCTAGAATCTAGGGGAGGAAGTCAAAGAAAGGGGGTGACTAGGGACTCCTGAGCCGTCTTCTCCATGCTGGGTGTAGGTGAAGGGGATGCAAAGGGGGCAGCGGGGGACTGAAAGGGTTGGGATTTGGGACCAGGGGCTTCTGCCAAGGAAAATCTGGTGTAGGGGCTGAATTCCAACTAGATGTGATCAAAATAAATTGATATCACAGCAAACAAAAGATGTGTTTCCTGTGTAAGTTTTTTGAGTGGATGATTTCCTGGTGTAAGAAGGTGCTGCTAGAGGCTGAAAGGAACTGGAGTTTGCCTGCCTCCTTTCTGCTGCTGTTGCAGCATATGGAAGAGGGCAATGGACTGTGGCTATCCCTGATTACAGGAACTCTCAGGCAAGCCCTCGCCCAACACCAGGGAGCCAAGGCATCTAACTCCACATGCTAATGGGGAGAAACTTTGAGACCCAAGCTGTTCTGAACGGAAGGGCTTCAAGTATCAAGAATGAGGAACCACATGGGCGGAGGCGCGGCATTCTGTCTTGTTTCCCAAGGGAGACTCAAAGCAGCTGATGTTGTTCTCCTTTCTTTGATTTTATCCACACAACAATCCTGTGAGGTAGGTTAGGTTGAGAGTGTGTGACTGCCCAAAGGTCACCCAGCAAGCTTCCATGACAGGGTGGGGATTTGCACTTGGGTCTCCAAACTGCTAAGCACTACATTGCTGTGAGACTCCAGATTCGTGGGCCTTGCCTGACAATCCTATCACATCATGTTGAAACCACCCCCACCCCAGGCTTCCCGTGGGCTCCAGCTAGGTTAAGGGTTGGATTCACCCTGGTTCTCCCTTGTCCTGCCTAGACTGCTCCACCCACACAGAGCGGCAACCTCCGGCCATCTTCTTCTCCGGCCTTCACAGGAACCTCCCATTTTGAAGGGGTGACTCCAACCCCCAATCACGCCAGACCCAACCTGGGTCTTTTCCAACAAGCCCATGAGGGCCCATCTCACTCCGCTTCTCCCCTGACTTTACTGTCCCAGATGGCTCCTTCCTCACTAGGGCTGGCTGTGTGGGGAGGGGGAGTCCAGGGCTGCGGTCGGCCCCAGACCGCCACGTTACCTCTATCAACCGTAGAACTCTTTTAAAAGGCAACAAGATAATAATGTATTTCCGAGAAAAAAGATTCCCATTTCAACATTGAAAAGTGTAACCCCATCATCCAGAAGCTATTGGAATTATACCCACCTTGTAGCATGATATTCACCAATTATTGCTGCCATTGATATGTTCTGCAATAACAATTTATGATGGAGATAGATTCAGGTGGGGGAGCCCTGTTGGTCTGAAAGAGCAGAACAAGGTTTGAGTCCAGTGGCACTTTTAAGGCCAACAAAGTTTTATTTAAGCCATAAGCTTTCATCTGTACACAAACGTCTTCAGATAAAGTGAAACAGGATTTCTTCAGTCATCACACACAGGAAGAGAGAGGGTGGGGGGGGTGAGTTGCCAGAAATTAGAGTCGAGATAGAGACTGAAAAAAATGGAAATTACCAATCCATACATATGGGTAGAGGGTGACCAGTAAATTATCATACAGAAGAATCAACATACCAATCACAATCACTATTTTATGTAAAATGGTTCCCATTTATTGAAGCATCATTTTCAGATTACATTGTTCCATCTCACACAATTCCTCAAAGATATAAAGAGATAATGGCCGAGGACAGACTGGCAATTTGCCCCGGGAAGGGTCCCGGGCCGACAACGATTCAATACCGGAGTAAATGGAACGTTCACACAGGCACATCTGCCTGGCGTCCCCCACCCGTAGCCTACCGGTGCTCTTGTGCTTCACTGCCGGATTAAAAAAACACCTGATAAAAGCCGTCACAAATCCGAAAGCCCACGTTTGTCGCGCGTTTCTCCGCTTCCAGGGAGTCTGAACGCGCAGGCGAAAAGCCGGGAGCAACCCGCGTTGGGCACGAGGCAGCAGCGGTGTGATTGGCTGCGCTCCGATCCACTGCCCAATGCAGTGCCGGCATTGCAGAGCAAAAAAAAAAAAATCAGCAAAATGCGCTTATGCACATGAGCACATGAGCGCTCATGCGCACATACACCCATACACCCACAGCCGAATTAATGGGGAAACGGCGAATATAGCATGCCTCCGGCGCGGCAGTCTGAATGCTCCCGCGCGCCTCCGTCCCGTATCTCCCAGCAGCGGCCCCCGCTGTGTGGACGGGAAAACCTGGTATAGTTTAATCCGGGTTTTTTTTGCTATGACTGGCTACCGGGGCAAACTGCCAGTCTGTCCTCGGCCAATAACAACGTTTTGATCTGGCTTATCAAATCAAAGGTCATATACAAGAGTGCAAACTTACTAGGGTTAGTGACTATCTATAGAAATAAACATCAATGGTTTTATCACTTCCTTTAGTTGATGGTTTGTTTGAATGGTCTTTTATATTACGATGCAATATGTGTTTCACGTCAAGTTTATTGTACATGTTTTACTCATAAAAAGTATTTCATTGTTTGTATGTTTTCAAGTTAAAAGTTATAAGTAAAATGTTAAAAAAGATGTTTAACAGATTCAAAAATAAAGCAGGAATAGTAAACTTAGTATATATAGTTCCCATTTGTTTAGGTTCAATTCCCAGGTGGAAAAACAGAGAAGGAAATAAATATGTCAAAATTGGAGACTGATGTCTCCTCACTTGTGGAGGACTGAGAGGAATTTGTGGAGACCCTCCCTCAGTTGCAGAGCTTTGGATTAGTATCTCCCTTTTCCTCCTTTCCTTGAAACCCATTCCCCTCACATGAGCAGACATTCCTCAGGGGACGCTTCCGCTCCAGGTGGCCCCATTGCTTAAAGGCATGTGTAGAAATCATGCATCACATGGTCATAATGTGTGTATTCCGCCCTTCCCGCCAAGAGCTCAGAGTGGCATATATGGTTCTCTCCTCCTTACAACAAAGCAATGAGGGAGGTTGATCTGAGAGAGAAAACTAGGCCCAAGGTCACTGGCCATGCCATCGTAAGCAGAGTCACACCTTTCAAAGCCCATTGACATCAGAAGAGGCAGAAGACTAGACTTTTTCTTAGGACAGCACTTCCAGTGTGGTTTATGACTGAGGGTTTCAGTCCAGGTCTCCCCACTCCTAGCCTGGATTTCTGCAGACAACATTCAACTAGCACAGCAATGTGGCCCTCGCTGCAGAACTGAACAGCTCCTGCAGAATTGAGAACTCAGGTTTCATTCAAAAGAAGCACATGTTTCCAGGTTTCATAATTTTAGTGAAAGATTGCCAAAGGTATTTATCATTACAGGACTCCCGATCCAAGCATGCCCTCTTCTTGCATGTTCAAGCCCAATACGCCTGAAAGCTTATGTTTCTGCCCCCTACTGATGACTCAGCGTATCAACTCCATCCTGTCATAGTCCCAGACTTTGGACTCTTGTATGCACCATTTTCCTACGGTCTGGCTTAACATTTCGACTGACTTTTTTGCATTTAAACATTAAACTCTGTCTGCAGCTAGGCTCAACAGTCCCACCTGCCTCACATAACAAAGGACAATAGAATGAATCTTGTCCCTTGGCCTCTTACTGTGAATATTCAGAAAAGTCACCAGCAGAAGGGACTGAGACGTTCTTCCTTCCCGCAAAGGTAGAATTTCTTCATTATTACTTAGATTGCGGTCGCTGTTTCTGAAGTCATTCAAATGTCAAATGTCTCTAAGGAACAGCTGAGCTGACGTCCCACAGAATAGGAAGGGAAATAGGTTGCAAGCCAAAATCTCCCGGAATTTCCTCAAGCCGGAGTTGTCCACCTCCATCCAGGCAAGTGGGACTCTACACAACAGGAGGAATTTCAGGCAAAGGCGGATGAGATATCCTCTCGCACCATCTGCTGGACAATTCTCTCGCACAATCTGCTGGACTGTGCAGAGGAGGGATGTCCATAAAGCATCTCATGGTTGGATGTGGGGCTGTCCAGTCCGTACATACGCACCATCTGCTGGACATACCCATGAAAAAACAAACTTCTTAAACCAATAAGGAGCTTGTGCCGGAGGGCCTATCTACATTTAGGTTTTCTGCATCGGTCTGGTGGAGAGGCACACTCTGAAGCAGTGTTCCCCCTACGCTGAGTTAGTGTGAGCTAACTCACAGTTTTTTTAGCTTCCGGCTCACACATTTTTGTCTTAGCTCAGGAAGGAGGTCTCCAGAGGCAAACTGAATTTATGCAGCAGCCAAATGGCTTGCCCACAACTTGAATGCCAGTAGCTCACAAAGTAGAATTTTTGCTCACAAGACTCCACAGCTTAGAGGGAACATTGCTCTGAAGTTCAGTTCTCCCCAGGCACATGCAGATTTCATTTAGATCAGGTCTGTGGAATACAGAGAGTGAGGCCCAAGAGGCCCCCACAGTCTATAACCTAGGTATTGGAAGCAAGGGTGAGTTCAACATTAGAGTATCATTTCCTAAAACCCATGCCCCCTCCTTGCTACTCACACACTCCAGTTAAAGTGAAATAAGAAAATTTATTGAGAAAGAGAGAAACATAGGTTGCACTGTTCAGTGCGGCACTCCTCACCCACGAAAGTCCGATATTCTCAAAGCTCTACATTCCCCTCCCCAGCCAGAAATGGGCCATCCTGGAAAACTATACCATACTGAATTTTTTTGCATATCTAAACTGCATCCTCCCAATACTTACACTCTAGTAACTAAAGTTTTCAATGGTTGAATGGGTATATAACTTGAAACATCAGTCAATCTTCTTACAGGCCCTGTGTCTCTGCTTCATTAATCGCCTCACAGTAGGTGAGGCTGTTACCTCCTCATTGACTAGGCTTCGGGTCAGGGCAGAGGAGGGACTTCCATAAAGCATCTCATGGTTGGATGTGGGGCTGTCCAGAACACACATATCTCCTTCTTCAATACTTACAAATGGTTGGAGGGAAGTTTGTATCAGCAGCTATATTTGCGGTTGTTGGTGAATGCCAGTGTACTGCTTGTGGTATCAATGTTACCCAAAGTGGCGGTATATGAGTTAACTGAGGAAATTAGGTTAGCAAGACGTGGGTAACTGGGATCCCCAGCAGTGTTTCCTGGGATTATTCCCTTAGAGAACTCTCAAAATAAACAGGCTGGAGTTCAACTGGAAAGGTGTTTTATTAATAAAAGTAGGGCTATTTTTGGGCAGGAATGCACAGGAATGGAGTTCCGGCTGGCTCCTAAGTGGGCCATGCCCAGCAGGAACTCATTAGCATAATAGGCCACACCCAACAGCAGAAACTCTTTAGGATTGGCTACATTAGGGGTGTGTGTTCTAACATGCAAAAGAGTTCCTGCTCCAAAAAAAGCCCTGGGTATTGACAACAAGCAAGGTAAACAGAATAAGAAACAAAAGGTGGGTTTGGCTGGATGACCACACTTCTGGTAACATGGGGGTGTGGCCTAATATGCTAATGTGCTGTGCTGTCAGGGGTATGGCCTAATATGCTAATGAGTTCCTGCTGTTGGTATGGCCTATTATCTAAGAGGACAATAAAAAGGAGGAGTAGGAAAATAAGAAATTGCAAGTAGATAAATAGGTACCACTTTGATGGGAAGGTAACAGCGTTCCTTGCACCTTGGTGTTTAGCCATGCAGGCCACATGATCATGGAAACATCTTCAGACAGCGCTGGCTCTTTGGCTTTGAAATGGAGATGAGCACCGCAACTCTAGAGTCGGATTCGACTGGCTTTCGAGCAAGGGAACCTTTACCTTTACCTTTAATATTTACCTATCTTGCAGATCAAGGTCCACAGAAAACAGCAAGAGAAATAGCCAACATTTTGTGGGAAAAAGGAGGAAGCCCAGACGCAAGTGGAGGTGTGATGTTTAGTGCCGAGAACACCCGCAAACTACCATGGAACAGAATGGGTCCAGTTATAGGAAAGTTCTCCCTGGGGCAGTCTGACATGTTTGTCCCTAAAACAATACCTTGATTTGGATTTTCTAGGGTGAACAAAGACCTTGGGAAACTTGTGATGGGTTTGCCTAAACTGGGCTGATGGCACTTCATATTCCTTCATGAGATTACTTGATGTAAACTAAAAGGGTTAATGTTCCTTGATTACCCTTGACTACAGGATAGAAGCAGCTACTGGGTTTTATGAATAGCTCATTAATTAGGGTGAATGAACAAGTGGAAGCATGACCAGATGTGAACGAGGTTCGTTCAAGTTGGTGTTCTGTTTTCTGGAGAAACCCAATGTTTAGATTAAGTCTCTGTTTGGGGAGGAGAGCCGTTAGTGAGTCAGCTGCTCTGGTTCACCTTCCAAAATATTTTCCCAGGCTTCTCTCTGGCCAGCATCCATTTTGTTTGTACCTGTCATGCCAGAGATACTGATTTGCAGAATCATCATGGATAAGATGCCTGTAAGTTCAGTTAGAATCAGCACGTCCAGTAATCTAAGCAAATGGGAGACAGTTGAGTCAAGGCAGCAATCCCTAATTAGCCTAGGACGCGGATTGGGGAAGTGAAAAATAAGAATCCAGTCCTAGAAGGAGGACGAGGAACCAAAAGGAACTGATGGACTTGCCTGAACACGCACACATCTATGCATTCAGAGGAAGCTGTGAGACCGGACGCTCTCGACAACTTGACGAATGCCAGGAATGCTGCACATGACCTTGAAGAGCCAGAGGCTGTGGCGGGAATCTTCCTGAACTGCTCACCGTGAGGTATAGTCCGGGTGCAGGAGCTACTCAGAAGACAGCCAGTGTCTGCAAGCAAGTGAGTCTTGGCAGTTCTGAGTGATTCCTGAAGCAAGTGGCTAAGCCAGAAGGAGCCAGACGTTCAGGAAGAAAGGATCAACAAACCGTATGTGTATAGTAGCTAGGATAGATTAGGATTAGTTTTGTCTATTGTCCGTTTTATTCCACAACTCCCCCTTATTTGTTTTTACTTCTTTTGAATAAACCTTTATGTTTTATAAGCCGGGTGTCTGAACAAGTCTTTGGGCAGTAGAGACTGTTCATGTGCCCTCCTTGCTTCTCCTAAGCTGAGCCGGCTGGCTCTGGAAACGAAGGGGACTCAGGATAAGGGAAGCACGCTACCAGAGTGACCCTGAGCCCCAGTCTAAATTGAGGCCCAGACCCAGGGGGTTGCTGGAGAGATATTGTGGTCAACACCCACCTGGCACCCCAGGGCCCTAATAGACGAAGCATTCATATCACATGTATGTGATAGTACCAATTTGATAGCCATGCCCCAAGGTTCATAGACTGGTGTGGCTTGAGCCAATAAGTCACACCAAGAGGCAGGAGGCAGAATAGCAAGAGGAAAGATTGCTTTATTAATAAAGGGAACCCTCTCAGCTCAATGCCAAGTTGAAGAGCTCAAGTGAGTAACATTGGGTTACAACTTTTATTCCCTCTGATCATGCTCCCATTATGACATCTTAAGACCTCTCCTATGACATCATCCAGGCATGCTCAGCTGCTTTTTCTTTAAGATATGGAGCAAGTGCACTCATAATCTCTTTATTCTCCTTTTGCATGCATACAAGAACCATGTTTATCAGTGATAAAAATGTTTCAAACTTTGTTTCAAAGTCATGTTCCCAGATACTGAGATATCAGTTAGTGAACAAAGCATGGCTATAAGTTCACGTGTTGAAAATATGTTTTCAACACTTTGCCAAATGTGACTTTTTGATAAAGATGTTGCCACTGGCTTCTACCACTGTCTAGGTCTGGTCTTCAGACATTCCAAGATTACATTCAGCTTAAACAAAACATTGTTACATGTCTTTGAGGCCTAACTGCAAAATGATGCTGGCTCGTGTCCATATTTTTACTTTTAGCATCTGGATAACATTGTTGTCTTGGAGTAACAAAGAGACCTTTTGCCAAAGCAAGAACTTGGCACAAAAGATTTAACATCTATATGCGCCCCCTTGCCCAGATTGCCTGAAGGCATGGGCTTGGGTATCACCAGTACGTGGATAACACCCAGCTCTATCTGTTGTTGGGCGATCTGACTCTACACCAGAAGATCTGGACAGGGCTTTGTAAGCTGTGGCTGGTTGGCTTAGACTGAGTCAATTGAAATTGAATCCGACAAAACTAAATTCACCTAACAAAAGAAAAGTAGTGAATCATTGGTTACAAAAGCAAAATTCTAACATCATCTGCTTGCAGGAAACGCACATAAAAAATCGGGACAATAAATATTTGATTAACAAAAAATTGGGAGAAGAATTCTATTCTTTGGCAAAGAAAAAAACAAAGGAGTGGTGACCTATGTAAATAAAAAGTTGGAACCTAAACAAGTTTTTACAGATAAAGAAGGAAGATATGTGGCGGTTGAGATCAATATGTTACAAAAAAAGACATTGGTTGTGAATCTATACGCTCCTAATGGAGCCAAAGAGAACTTCTTTAAGGATTTGCTGAGCAAATTGGACCAAGCACATTATGAACAGATAATTGTTGCTGGTGATTTTAATGGTACTGTTAACAACAAATTGGATAGACAATCACAGAAAGGCATTGAGAAGATTGGAAAATTACCCCAAACTTTTTTTAGAGTTATTGAGCAAGAAAAGTTGGAAGATGTATGGAGAAAATGGAATCCAAAAATTAAAGATTTTACTTTCTATTCGAATAGACACAAATCCTTCTCAAGAATAGATATGATTTGGATGTTGAGCGAAATTGCATTAAAAACTCAGAAGGTGGAAATATTGCCAAAGACCAACTCAGATCACAACCCGTTAATTTGGACATTAAAAGAAAAGGCAAAGCAATATCATTGGAGAATTAATGAGGATTTATTGGATAAGACGAGATTAGTGGAGACCTTGCGGAAAGAAATGCAATTTTTTTTCCAAATGAATTTGAATCAAGAGGTCAATATACAGACAGTGTGGGATGCTTACAAATCGGTGATGAGAGGAGTTTTGATGTCAATGAATGCAGCAGATAAGAAAAATAATTTGAAACAGCAGCAAGACCTACAGGATAAAATACAACAAAAAGAGAATGAGCTGAAAAGGAGACCAGGTAAAAAGAAGCTTCTCAAAGAAATGCAAATTTTGCAAGAATTAAAAGTAGCATTAAACAGAGAACTCTACTGGAATTTAAAGAAATTGCAACAAAAAACCTTTGAAGGTGCAAACAAACCAGGGAAATATTTATCTTGGCAATTGAAGAATAGAAGGGAGAGAAGGACAATAACTAAGATAATCGAGGAGGGCAAGGAAATTGTTGATATAAATGGAATCAAGAGAGCCTTCTTCAAGTATTACGCAAAATTATTTCAAAAAAAGATTGATCCAATGAAGATTAAAAAGTATTTGAACAAGGTAACTTTACCTGAGATGAATAGTGATACCAAAGATATTCTGAATGGTCCAATACAGAAAGAAGAGATATATAACGCAATAGAAGATGCCAAATTAGGGAAAGCTCCTGGACCAGACGGATTCACAGTGAAATTTCATAAAAAACTAAAGGAGGAACTAACCCTGATTTTGGAACTTCTAATTAATGAAATTCAGCGAACTAAATTAATACCAGAATCTTGGAAAGAAGCCAACATATCGCTTATTCCTAAGGAAGGACAAGATTTGTCAGATGTGAAAAATTATAGACCAATTTTGCTACTTAATAACGACTACAAATTATTTGCCAAAGTTATTTCAGAAAGATTAAAAGTTTATTTAAAGAATGCTATTAGAGAAGAAGAGAAGTTTATTTAAAGAACGCTATTAGATTTGGCTTTCTACCAAATAGACAAATTAGAGACAATTTAAGGATTGTGATTGACACAATAGAGTATTATGATAAACAACCTGAAAAGGAAATTGTCTTTTTATTTTTGGATGCTGAAAAAGCCTTTGACAATTTAAATTGGGAATTTATGTTTCAATTCCTTGACAAAATGGACATTGGACAGCCCTTTCTAAATATGATCAGGGTTGTATATTGTGAACAAAAAGCATTGTTGAACGTGAATAAGGAGTTGATGGATTATTTTAGAGTACAAAAAGGTACAAGACAAGGGTGTCCGTTATCTCCTTTGTTATTTATTTGGATCTTGGAAGTGATGCTGAGTAAAGTAAAGGAAGATAAAGATATAAAAGGGCTTACAATTGGAAACTTTGAATATAAATATAGGGCTTTTGCTGATGACGTAATGTTTATAATTGAAGACCCATTAAGAAATGTACCGTTATTGATGGAAAGGATTAAAGAATTTGGTGACTTGGCGGGATTTTATGTTAATAAGAACAAGACAAAGATACTCTGTAAAAATGTGAGAAAGGAAAAACAATTGTATCTACAAGAGAGAGTCCAATGTGAAGTGGTGAAAAAGACTAAATATCTGGGAATTGAGGTTACAGCAAAGAATATAGACTTGTTTAAGAACAATTATGAAAAGGCCTGGAATAAAATTCAACAAGATATCAAGAAATTGAATACTTTGAATTTATCCTTATTGGGCAGAGTCTCTGTAGTCAAAATGAACATTTTACCCCGTTTGCTATTTTTATTCCAAACAATTCCAATTGTGAAAGATTGCAAAGTGTTGAATTTATGGTAAAAGGAGATTTCTAAATTCGTGTGGGCTGGAAGGAAGCCAAGGATTAAAATGAAAATACTTTGTGATGCGAAAGAAAGAGGAGGCTTCCAGCTTCCTAATTTTAGACTATATCATGATGCGGTGTGCCTAGCTTGGTTGGAGCAGTGGATCAACTTGGAGAATAGACAACTGTTGGCACTAGAAGGGCATGATCGAAGATATGGTTGGCATGCTTTTTTATGGTACGAGAAATCCAAAGTAGATAGCCTTTTTAAGCACCACTTCATAAGGAGATCACTATTTATGACATGGATGAGATATAAGAGATTCTTTTTTGAAGCAAGACCAATGTGGATTGTTCCGGCTGAAGTAATAAAACCACTTTCAAGGCACAAAGGAAAAGACTGGTTACCCTACAGAGACATTCTGAATACTGAGGGGAAAAGTTTCGCGATGAGATCTAGAGAAGATTTGGGTTTTGAATATGATTGGCTAAATTATAGATTTATGATTTATTTAAGACTGACAAAATGAGATATGGTTTTAGAAAAGAAAATAATGAAATTGAAAAGATTTGGAGTGAAAAAGGTAAAAAAATGATTTTTAAAATTTATAAGATTTTGTTAAAATGGTATACAGAGGATGAGATTGTAAAAGAGCAAATGGTGAAATGGGCTATAAATGTAAACAGAGATATAGAAATGTCATCTTGGGAATGTTTGTGGAAAAAGTCGATTAAAATATCAACATGTGTTAATGTTAAAGAAAACTGTTACAAAATGATGTATAGATGGTATATGACACCAAAAAAAATTGCTAATATGAATGAGAATATGTCTAACAAATGTTGGAAATGTAAAAAGAAAGAAGGCTCATTTTACCATACGTGGTGGACTTGTGAAAAAGCAAATGTTTTTTGGACAGAGATTCATAGTGAAATTCAGAAAATCTTGAAATGTATGTTGAAAAAAGAACCAGAAATGTTGCTTTTAGGGCTAAAGTTAGAAGAAGTCAAAATGACAAAAAGAACTTTGTTATGGTATCTCATTTCAACTGCAAGAATAACTTACGCTCAGTTCTGGAAACAAGAGCAGATACCTGATAAGTGGGAATGGATTAAAAAAATGATTTTTATGGCTGAAATGGACAAACTAACAAGAAAACTTCATGGAGCAGAAGACAAAGAATTTTTAACAGACTGGAAAGATTTTAAAGACTATTTAGAGCTTAACTGGGATGTGAAAAATAGATTACTTTGTTTTGATAGTTACTAATAACAGAAGTGTAACAAGAGAGACTGTATTTGAAAAGTTACCTAATTGTTAAAGTTAAAAAGCAAAATATTGAAATTTAAGATTTGAATATTAAGAACAAGTTGAACGTACGAGAATATTGGGTGGAAATGCTAACGGGGGTGGAGCATCGTGGGAGGCCAGAGGAGGGGGAGATAAAAATTTGAAAAGGATATGATAAGAATTGTAAACAAAATGTGGAACGTGCTATTATATATCCGATAATAAATTTTCTTTAAAAAAAAGAAAGAAAAGAAATTGAATCCGACAAAGACAGAGGTCCTGTGCCTGAGTCAGGACAGTCCAGGGGTAGGGATCCAACTCCCGACCTTCGATGGGGCACAGTTGGTGCCAGGGGTGGAGGTTTAGGAGCTTGGGAGTGCTTTTGGATGCAGGGCCAGCTCTTTCACTAGGCCAACTAGGGTGATGGCCTAGGGTGCAGATTTCCGAGGGGCGCAGCGAGGCCCCTGCCGCCACCGCCACTGCCCAACCTAGCATGGCTTTCTGGATGCCTGCTCCACAGTGCGCCCCTTCCCATCAGCTCGCTTTGCCCCTAGCTTCCCAACTCCTCGCTTCCTGCCAGCTTGCTTCCTGCCTCCTCCCTCCTGCTCAGCGCACCCCTTCCCCCTCCCCACCATCCTCCGCAGCCCTCCTCCTCTCTCCACATGCTCTTTGGCAGCTCTTCCAGGTAGGCTGGCCAAGGAAAGGTGAGAAGCAAGAGGGCAGTGGGAGGCCTGGTGACATGCATGCCGTTCCAAGGTGCCCGGCGCACCCAGGTGCAAGTGGCAACACGCCCTCCCTCATCTCCTGCAGGTGCATCGGTCCCCCCGGGGTGCCGCTGCCCCACTCATGCACTGACTGCTGAGGGGCTTGCCTCACTACCCCCGTCACAGCCCGTTAGGAGGGGTCAGTTCTGCAGCAGCCATCAGCTTCTTGGCTCCCACAAAGGCAAAAGCGCAACAGGGGAACGCCAGCAAGCTGAAGGGGAGCTTCCCTTTGTGGGAAAGTGTCGGGATCCAGTGGGGAAGCCTCCCCCCGTCGCCCCGGGCTGGGGTTTCCCTTCGGGTTGCAGATAGATCCAGATGGGGAGCCCGTGTTAAGTCTGCCCTGAGCAAAAGTCCTCCAGTCTGGAAAGAGCAAAAGTCCTCCAGTCGCCCCTGAAAGACTGGCGCAGATTTCAGAACAAAGTTGGAATCCAGTGGCACCCTAAAGAGCAACCAAGTTTCAGTCAAGATAGGAGCTTACCTGTGCATGCACTCTTCTTCAGATACTTAATGGCATCACTGGGCTCCGACTTTGTTCTCCCTCTTCAGAAGAACCCAGCTGCCCACCTGGATCTAACACAGATTTTTGTGAGTCCTTCAGGTGCGACTGGACTCTTGCTCCCTTCTCCCCCTCACAGCCATTTGCAGTGATTTTTAAAATGTTTAAATGCTATTGCAGCTGTCAAGTTTGGAGAGTCAATGTGCTGTTGGGGTTTGATATACATCATAACCAAAGCCATTGCTCATGTTTATTATCAGGGGTCATTTGGAGCAGGAGCGTGCAGGAGCGGAGCTCCGGCACTTAGAAGCACAGGTGGCAGCAAGCCCCGCCCCCAGCTCCCAGCAGGAGTGCGAAGCAGCACATGTAGCATTCCTCCTGGTCCCAGATAGGCTACTCTGGGACTGGAATGACAGCCCCCAGAATCGAAAGACAGTCTCTACGGGTGGAGCCTGAGTGGTGGGTGTTGCCTTCTGACACACTTCCGGTGATGTCAGGGGGTGTGGCATATGCAAATAAGCTATGCTAATCAGTTATGCTAATGAGCTCCTGCACCTCTTTTCCTAGGAAATGACCCTGTCTGTTATTATGTCTCATGTTTCTTTCCTATTGGCCCTTCTTCCCCTGATGGTTCTGTCTCAGGCATGCCAACCAACTGTCCTACTGGAAGTAGATGTTCCTATGAGGTGTTTTTATCTGCCCAACTCTGATCCTCAGGAATTACTCAATACACGGGCAGCATTTCCAGATTCTTCCCCACAAGAAAAGTTTATGCTTTCCATCGATTGGCTTGCTTATGCTGGAATCATTACAGGTGGCATTATAAGCGTGCACCAAGAAGGTTATATTCTGACTCCAGCCAGTTTTCTGTCCAGTGTGCTGGGTGCTCAGCATATTCAGCTAAGTGCATTCAGGCTGGGCGTCACCATGAGGATGACAACAGGTTAGTCCAAGATATCTTGGAATCATAGAATGTTAGAGTGGGAAGGGGCCTTGCAGGTCATCTATTCCAACCTCCTGCACTTTGCAGGAACATAGCCAAAAGATAGCCCTACAAAAGATACCTGAAAGATGGTCGTCCAGCCTCCACTTGAAAACACCCAGTAAAGGAGATTCCACCACCTCCCGAGGCAGTCTGTTCCACTGCTCAAACACTCTTACAGTTAGGAAATTTCTCCCGATATTTAGCCAGTAACGACTCCCTTGTAATTTCCACCCATTAGATCTAGTCTTGCAATCCAGAGCAGGAGAGAATAGCTCTGCTCCATCTTCTACCTGACAGCCCTTCAAATATTTGAAGACTGCAATCACGTCCCCTCTAAGCCTTCTCTTTCCCAGGCTAAACATACCCAACTCTTTCAGCCTTTCCTTGTAAGGCTTGGATTACAACCCTCTCGCCATCCTGGTCGCCCTCTTCTGGACATACTTGAGCTTGTCCACATCCTTCCAAAAATGTGGTGCCCCAAACTGGACACGATACTCCAGGTGAGGCCTGACCATAGCAGAATAGAGCAGAACTACCACCTCCCATGATCTGGACACAATGCTTCTGTTAATGCATCCTAAAATTTATTTGCATCCTAAGATTCTTTGCAAGAATGCCTTTTGCCTTGATTAAGTTGCAGTTTTTCCTCTTCCGCTGCAGGAAGCGCTCACAAAAATGCCCCAGGGTTCTGCATGAAGAAAAAGACAAGCAATTAATGCTTGTTATCAAAAACAAACAAGCACTAGGATCTAGGCCTAGCACCTCCCCAGCAAAGGGAAGGTGTTCACCAGTTTCCCTTCCTTCTAGGGATGTGCTGCCTCCGCAGTGTGAATCCCCAGCCAAGGGAAGGTATTTAAACTTTAAATACTTCCCTTGCTGAATATACGGCATCCATTCGGGGAATCCCTGTTCAGCCAGCCAAATCTGATTCAGCGTTCAGCATTCGGTGTTTTCTTGGTTTGTCTGAACTGAATGTACATCCCTACTCCCAGTTAGACAGTCCAAGGTGGCTTGCACACAAGGCATAGTATACTGGTCAGGTTTGGTTTGTTTATTTAGTGTCTGATAATCAACACACATTCTGGTCTTCCCATTCTTTCCCCTTACTACAACTATATGCGAGGCACAGAGACAGCTTGGCTCAGTGATAAAGATATTCAAACCAGGCCGGAGTCCTCGTAATATGATTCTTATAATATTTTATACGCTTATCAGGAATATGTATTTTATAAGAATATTTGAAAAAAAATATATAACAAAGTATAACAACACGTGGAAGCCACGTACACACCATGCCACAATGCCACAAATGACATCAAACAAACAAGCTGAAGGCCAAGTAAAGAGCAAACAAACATCCAACAAGACTTGCCCATCTGCACAGCTCTTACCTACTGCTTCATCATCTCACGCCCTTCAGAAATAAAGCCACTTGGAGCAGACAAGTATACGATGTGTGTGTGTGGGTGTATGTGTTTGAACTGGGGGAAAGAGAGTGGGGAGGATAGTTTTACCAGTGGTATATATGGTCTGTGTCTCTGTGTGTACCGTATATAGCTACTTCCCCCTTCTCTTTTTCCCATTTCAAAAAGAACCAGAGACTAACAAAGCTAGGAGTGAGCAAACTAGCTCCCTAC
This sequence comes from Gekko gecko, assembly GCA_029375565.1. Classification (NCBI taxonomy): domain Eukaryota; kingdom Metazoa; phylum Chordata; class Lepidosauria; order Squamata; family Gekkonidae; genus Gekko; species Gekko gecko. Next base: position 224,319,317 of record JAPDNY010000005.1, read on the forward strand.
ACTCCTCTCAACATGCAGATTAAGTAGGTACATTGTCCAACAGCTTAGAGTGTTGCCACCTCCGTGCTGTGAATTTCCTGGAGATTTGGGGGTGGAGCCCATGGACAGCAGGGTTTAGGCAGTGGCAGGGCCTCATGAGAGGGAAACTGATCTCGGGAGCCTGGAGGTCAGTTGCAATTCCAAAGTGTGCATCCAACCCCTTACCCTTGACCCTCCCCAGGTCATTGCCACCCCGGTGGATAACAAGGATGTCAGGAGGAGGACCACTCCATTCAGCAAACAATAAGGGCAGAAGCCCAGTCCAGCACAAGCCCCATCGGCCAAGCCACTCGCTAATAGCGCAATCGCTCAGGCCCAGCTGGGAGCCCATCCCCAATCTCTGCACTTGATGGGCCACCCTAAAAATCATGCTGTGACCCACTATGAGAATCCGGAGCCTCTGCACAGGAACCAATGAACCTAGAACACAAACAACAAAACAAACATGAGAGAAGAACAATAGCCCTGTGGTGCCACCAGAGGCCGAACATAGGACTTGTAAGCTGCGGAGCGCCAACGCCCCACCTTCTGAATGGCTTTGCTGGAATAGTCCATGGCTGCAGTGGTGGATACAGCCCCAATCCTCAAGGAATGAGTGCCAAAACACACACCAGACAGGCCCAACTTACTCAAGGCCCTTGATGTCACTGCCTAAAATTGGTATTTGGTCAAGGGAGACTTGTCCTGGTGACTGAATAAAGGGCCCTCCACACAGGTCTCTATCCACACAGACTCCCAAAGAGATCTCGTTCCCATTTCCCTTCTGGTCAGTCTTGGACCACCTCGTGCAGATCAAAATCCCATCATTGCTGATGGAAACATCACCTACTTGCAGGGCCCTCTTCAAAGGGTCAGACCGGGATTGCTGGACCAGATCGTTCACCTGTAAAGCGCCAAAAAATGCGGTCACGCAGCAGCATGAAATAAGAGGATTTCAAAACCTGGACTACATACCTGAGTCCATGTGCCAAATAGCCCTTTCAACACCCCAGGCGAAATGGGTTGCCTTAAATCCCATTGTGAGCCAGCCTCTGACGCTCAGCCTTTGAGCATTTTACACAACCGAAATCAGTAGTAAAGTCCAAGAATCCTTGGGCCTTACTATGAAAGGCCATACCGGCAAACTGCAAGCTAATGGATTTAATGGCCAAGCCCTTACCTTTCAGCCTAACACAAAATGGTCCACGTAACACAAAACAGATGGTCCACAGGTATCAGCCGTACATCCTGGAACCCTACCTGCCCCCTAAATGCCAAAAACTTTCAGACCACATGGCCATAAGCTCTATGTGTACTCGGTCCTAGGGTCTGCTCAAGTGCCATGTTAGCCTCGACCGGCCAAGCTGCCAAAGTTACTGGAGCATCCTGGTTGGGTGTAGACCTGCCTCCGGCATGATGAGGGAAAGAACGTTCAAATGCAAACAGTGTAGCGTACAAAGGTGAACAAGGCCCATGATTCTCATGAGCTTTGGATGCACACTTCGTGCATCTGATGGAGTGAGTTCTGATTCATGGTTCCTTAAGCTTGTGTTTCTCTTGATGGGCTTACTGGAGTCCTCTTTTACTCTGCCGCGATAATTACAGTGGGGTAGCCGTGCCAGTCTATATTGTAGCAAAAGAAAAGAAAGGTCCAGAAGACATGTTCTTAGTCCTTATAAAGTTTATGGAACTGTGCTGCAACATACTAGCTTCCCTTCGAAAATTATCATCATGCAGAACTTGGAAGATGTATTTTCCCAGTTTGTGTTACTCGTGCACCCTCTGAGGAGGACTCTTGTGCTGATATTCTTCTGTAGCTCAGAATTCAAAATTGACAATATCACACATTCATATCCCAAAAAATGCTGGGAAGATTGTATATGGTATGAACTGATCTCTTTCAGGCTGCTTGGGGACATCTTTTTCCCAAATCTAATGTGGCACAACTGTAGCCAGAGGGGACTGGCAGACACTACTGGCAAAATCACAGGGAGTTCCAGAAACATATTACATCAGACTCCAACCCTGAACTCTGGTTTCCAGGATGACATTAAGGGCCTTCTGAGAAAAAGTCTAATCTTCCCAATTCCCATCCCTTTCAACACCTCACCAAGCCAGTTGTTCCCAGTTTCTGACACGACGCTTCTGTTGGTGGCCTATAAATTCCTGAAGGTGAATCCCTGGACTCAGCATCAGACTCCTTCATTGGTCCACTTCTGATCTGAGTTCTCTCTGGTTCTTTGCAGCAACATGAAGGCCCTACTGAGCACATGTCTCCTTGTGTCCCTGCTTTCTCTAGGTGAGTAGGAACCCCACATCCACCAGTCTTCCTATCATCCTTGGGAAGGGACTATCCAATTGGGCTAGAGCAAGGAAACAGAGAAGCTTGGGGGGTTCTGAAGAGAAAGGAATAGAGGGGTGAGTGAAAGAGAATATGTGTCCCACAGATTCTTGGAGATGAGATAGGGTGGCTAGTACTCTGCAGGCTCGAGTCTGGAAGCCAGAACTACAGAGATGAGGGGAGGAATACACAGAGAGGGAGGTGATTCTAGAAGATCAGAAGTGGGTAGACTGAGCCAAGGGTCTTGGGGTGGGGTGGGATATGAAAGTCAGTGGCAGAACTGGCAGCCAGGATTCCTGGGGCTACCTAGCAGAGCTAAAGAGGAACAGAAGACAACTGTTTGTTTTTTTAACTTGGCTTCAACGATAAACCATTGTAGGTCACCAGACGGATCATTTCCATTTGCAGACCCCATGCAGCTGATGAAGCAAGCTCTTCCTCGTTAGACTACATGCATAAGAGGCCATTGACAGTGCCACCCTAAACAGACATACAACTTTCTAAGTCCAGGGACTTCCATAGACTGAAGGGTGTAACTATCCTTACGGTAACACTCGAGAGCGTCATTGGAGACCGTCCTCCCGCTGAGTTACTAAATGTGAAGCAAATACATGTATGTGGAGCACTTTAATATACTTGATATCTGGCCTACATATACCAAGGTCCAGCTGCAGAACGACAGAAAAAGAGACCACAGTAATCTAAGCAATTTGGAAAAGGCAGCAATGAAAATCACAAAAAGGAAAAAGTCAATGCAGTAAAATGACACACACCCGCACCAAAAAAAACCCTTTCCCTAAAAGAAAAGAGTACTAACTACTGGGTAATAAAACTAAAAGAGGGGGAAATTAGACCTTTGAACCTGCTTCTTGGAGAGAAGGGGAGGTTGTTCTCAGCGGTCATGAACCGGTGTTGGGATGAAACTGACCAGGACAGGGAAGGAGTCACAGAGACAGGTCTGTGAAGCAGAAAAGTCAGAGGCCAACCAAGAAGCTGGAGTGAGATGTAGTCCCAAATGCACTACCAAAGTGGGACTGAGGAGTTACTTCTTACACCCTTTGGCTGACATTATGAAGGATATGCGGTGTTGGAATTGGAATGTGGGAATAGTGAAGATGCGATCTTTCCAAGATCAGCCAGCCTAAAAAAGAAATCCTTTGTCTCTATGGTAGAGGGGAGTTTTCTGCTATTGCATGGAGACTGTCTAAAGCAGCGGTTCTCATCCTGTGGGTCGCAACCCCTTTGGGGGTCGAATGACCCTTTCACAGGGGTCGCCTAAGACCATCGGAAAACACATATTTACGATGGTCTTAGGAACCAAGACACCGCTCCTTTATGGTTGGGGGTCATGACAACATGAGGAACTGTATTAAAGGGTCGCGGCATTGGGAAGGTTGAGAACCACTGGTCTAAAGTGTTTCCTTGAGGAGATCTGGAAGTAACTGGGTACTAGGGGTGTGCAAAAAAAAAAAAAAAATGGCCTGATTCAGGTTCAGCCGAATCCGACAGAATCAATTTTGGCTGGCAGAAAGACTCCTGCATGTCAATTTCGGCAGTACAAGTGGATTGGGGAATCTTTCAGCCAGCCAAATGTCAATTTCGGCCCCATTATATCCTATAGGCCATTGAAGTCAATGGTGAAAACATAGGGTATATTCTGGGGGCTGCAGGGGAGGGGGTTTGAGGGAGAGGCTCCAAACTCACAGGGTAGCTGATGGAGCCTCTCCCCAAGATACCCACCAAGTTTCAAGTACATTGGATCAGGGGGTCCAATTCTATGGGCCCCAAAACAGGTTGCCCCTATTCCCTCCATTGTTCTCTATGGAGGGGGAAAAGTTACTTTTCCCCCACGGTGCTGTTAGTGGCTCTGGGGGGGAAGGGGTTTGAGGAAAAGGCTCCAAACACTTTCCCTATTAACACTGGTGGCTAGTGGTTAGATAAGAAGGTGGCTAGTGGCTAGATAAGAAGGAACTCTTGGTCTCTGGGGCAAGTGATGCTCTGGTGCTGGGGGGGCAACCCCTTCACCTCTTTTAATAGTACTGCATTATGTATAGTTTTTTTAAAAAAAACAACTCCTGAACACCAGCCACTGATGGACCACTGCTCTGCCCCAGCCTCCTGTGGCAGTAAATTCCATGTGTTAATCACTGTTCGGGTAAAGAAGTACTTCCTTTCATCTGTTCTTCTAAACTGACTATTCAGCAATTTCATTGAGTGCCCGCGAGTTCTTGTCTTGTGAGAAAGGGTGAAAAGTACTTCTTTCTCTACTTGCTCTATCCCATGCATAGCCTTGTAAACCTCTTATCATGTCACCCCTTAGTCATTGTTTCTCAAAGCCAAGATCCCCAAGCACCTTAACCTTTCTTCATAGGGCAAGTGTCCTCCTCTTATCATTGTAGTTGCCCTTTTCGGCATCTTTTCCAGTGCTATAAATATTCTTTTTGAGGTTTGTGTGGTGTGAGTGGTCCAATATGGTTGCACCATCAATTTATACAGGGCAGGGCCTGTATCAATGTTGTTCCTGTTGGTCTTTTGGGGTTTCTGTGTGACACTGTGGCATGCTTGCACTGCCACAGTGCCACTTGTTCTGGAGTGTGCCACTTGTTCTCATGGCAAACAAGCACCTCCCAAGACAGTTCACTTTCCCTGAGATTCTCTGGGAGAGTCTGACTGCTAGGTGCTGCCTGCTTGCCTGCCTTAAGTGCTGCTGGCTGGGTTTCCCATTGGAAACAATGGAGGTAATGGGGGTAACCTGTTTGGGTGCCCATAGAATCGGGCCCACTGGTCCAATTACTTTGGGGCATGGGGGTTTATGTGGGGAGAGGCTCCCAAAGCTACCCTGAAAATTTGGAGCCTCACCCTCAAACCCCGTCCCCCCCCAGAGCCACTAACAGCACCGCCCGCCCCCCCCCGAGCCACTAAACAGTTCCTCATCATAAAGAACAATGGAGGGAATGAGGGCAACCTGTTTAGGGGGCCTGTAGAATTGGACCCCCCCATGGCCCAATGTTCTTGAAACTTGGTGATTGTCTCGGGGAGAGGCTTTAGCAGCTACCCTGCAAGATTGGAGCCTCTCCCTCAAACCCCCTCCCCTGCAGCCCCCAGAATATACCCTATGTTTTCGCCATTGACTTCAATGGCCCATAGGATATAATGGGGCTGAATTGCTGCCGAATTTCTGCAGCAATTTGGTGGCAAGCCAATTCAGATCAGAGAAAGGGGCCCAAATGGGCCATTTTTGGGGGGTGCATTCTGTTCAGACGAAATCTTCCTGTCCAGTCATTAAGATATGGAGGAAATTACTGGAATCAGATAGCTGTTTATTGTTTCAGAGATCTCGGTTGTAAGGTATGATCAAATAATCGGGGAAAAGGCTCCAAGATCCTCAGGTGAAATGGGCCTTGACAGAACCCATCATCTGGTGGGTATTTACATGATTGATGGGGGACCTAGTATTTGGATGGGAGACCTCCAAGGAATACCAGGGCCTTGATTCAAAGGCAGGTGATGGCCAGCCAGCTCTGAACATCCCTTACCTTCAAGCCCCACTAGGGGTCACCAGAAGTCAGCATGACTTGATGGCAACATTTTAAACAGTCCCACCTCTCCTCCAGGGCTCTGAAACGATCCTAATGATTTTGGCCTCAGGCATATCCAAGGGATTTTAAGCCAATCACACTCCTTGGAACTCGGCTGAAGGGGAGAGAAAAGCCAGCCTCAGTTTAAGTGGGATGAAGAGAAACCTTTGTTTCTTTGGACAGGGATTTCTCAGCTCTGGATAGCAACGTCCACTTAGCTTTCAGTTTCACTTTTAGTTAGGTTTTTTTGCTCGCTTAGGGAAGGAAGCTGGTTTTCGTCTGACAAGTAAGGATCTTGTTCAGGGCCCCTCATTCCTAACTTATGAGTGGACAGAAGTTCGGTGTGGGATAGTAAAGGAGCGGCATTGAACCTGCTGAGGTAGCCTGTCCGGAGAGAGGGGAATCAGATCGCCCCTTGGGGTTTCCTGACTTTACACGATGCTCAGCTACAAAATACACTCATTGGAGGAAAGTCTTTGGGGGTGAAATTGAGAGCCAGTTCTACTTTATATATTGAGGCCACCCACACAAACCACTGACCCTATTAAATACTGTACTTTCTGTTAAATAAGCCTTTCTAGTAAAGTCCATAGGGAGGAAAATAATTTCTGTTTTTCTGAAGAATTAGAACAGCCTTGGTCGAGCAGGTTCCCAAACAAGAGACCTTTAGGGAGCAGACCATTTATATGCTACCAACCCTTTAGTAAAAGCTTCTGTCCCACTTTTGAGTTGATTGTGGGTGGCTGGGGTGTAAAGAATCTATAGGAGAGGTGGGGGGGGACAGGATATTCTTCAGCCCAGATGGCAGCTGTCTCAGAGACTCTTTTTTCCCCCCTCTTCGCTCTCACCCCATAGCAGGGTTGCCAGCCTCCAGGGGGGCCCTGGAGATCTCCCACTTTTACAACTGATCTCCAGCTGACATAGGTCACCTCCCCCGGAGAGAATGGCTGCTCTGAAGGGTGAACTCTAGCACTGTACCATGCTGAGGTCCCTCCCCTCCCCAAACCCCGCCCTCTTCCAGATCCACCCCCAAAGTCTCCAGGTACTTTCCATCCAAGGGCTGGCAACCCTGTCCCATAGCCAATATACCATGTATGTTACCTGGAGCATTTCAAGGGAAGGCAAGATAAATGTGCCACAAATAAATAGGCAGAGAACTGTGAACTGGATGAAGCACCTGGCAGGCGTTCTGGGGAACTGCTTTGGGGTGTTCTCCTGCCATACAGAAATGCCTTTTCCCCTCAACTAGCAGATCCGCAAGAATGCAAATGTTACCAAACAAAACACCGTAAGCCTCCAGTGCTGCTTCCTAAATGAACCAGCCCCAGTAGCTGATCGACTCCTGGAACTTCCCACCTATCAAAATGTGGAGAGAGTAACAAGACCAAGTGCTTCAGAACATTTTCTCCTATGCTCTCTGGCTGCAATTGTGCCTTCTACAGTATTGGTAGGGAGGACAATATTGCAAATGGAAGCCTAAGTTGGGGAGAGAGCGTGGTTTGCCTACCTTTGGGGACTGGTGAGTCCTGAACTGCATTCTCCATCTTTCCTGTGCTCTCGCCTGGCCCCAAACTCAGTGAAAGGCTGGCAGATCACCAAATGGATTCCTCAATTACTGGTGGGTCTTTTTGTACAACCAGCAGTGGGGTTAAATATCCCCTAACTCACACCATGAATTTCATTCAAAGTAAATATTCTCTCCTCAAAATGACTTAGTGTACTTAAAAATAATAACAATATACCTCCTGAGTAGGGCTTTCGTATTTTATGTAGAACTAGGAATAAGGCCCATTGTGGAAATAAATACAACGGGATCTAGAAAGAGGCTCTGGGAGAGTGTCAAGGCCTTGGACACTCTGTGCCAATTTGCTGTGGCAACCTCCTCAAACCCCATCCTCTCCAGGCTCCACCCCTGAAATCCCCAGGAATTTCCCTACCTGGAGTTGGCAACCCCATCCCAGCTAGCCATCAACCTACTGCTATTTGCCCCTCTGACTGCAGCTGACTTTTGCCCTCCCTCCTTGAGATCAGTTGTAATTCTGAGTGATCTCCACCCTTCACCTGAGTGACCTCCACCGCTCACCCCTTCCCAGCCAAGCATCAACCTGCCATTATCTGCCCCTCTGATTTCAGCTTTCCATCTCCTCCCCCTCCCAGGGATCAGTTGTAATTCTGAGTGACCTCCACCCCTCACCTGGAGATTGGCAACAATGGTTCCCCAGGAGAAGAAGTAGTCTTTTTCTGCAATAGGGACCAAAGCAGATTACATCATTCAACTCTCCCCCTTTTGACTCACACAACAACCCTGTGAGGTAGGTAAGGCTGAAAGTCTGTGAGTGGTCCAAAATCACCCACTCAGCTTCTACAGGAAGAACCTGGATCTACAGCTAGAACCCTACTGCTTCTACAGCAGGAACCGTGCTCTGAAGTACTGACTGCTATGCTTAGGTCTGAAGATCACCAGGTATCACAACTGAACTCCAGATCTCCCCCCCCTGAGAAAATAACTGCTTTGGAAGGTGGGCTTTATGGCATTTTGTTCAGCTGAGGCCTCTCCCCTCCCCAAACCCTGGCTTCAATAGACTATACCAGAAAATCTCCAGAAATCTCACTACCTGGAGCTGGCAACCCTAGGCTGGACTAGCCCCAATGAGTTCCTCACAAAGGTCTGCAAAGGGTTTCCTTCCTTTGTCTTCACCAAGCTTGGTTGCCTACTGTGGTGAAACGGGCTCCAGTTTACAGCTGTTCATCTCCCACCCTCGTCCGGTGGGCGTATCTCACTCTTTAAGTTTGCTGCTTTTACTCACTGAATTGTCACTGCCTTTTTAGAGGGACAGTGAGACCTCTCTGGCCAAATCTCCCTATTTGGAGATGAAATCCCCAGTCTTGGGGGATCCCAGAAAAGTTGGCAACCCAGGGGTCTGGCCTTTCCTTGCTTCCCTGGGCTACCCCCTCCCTTTAGTGTTGTACAGAGAAGGGGAGACTATGCAGTCAGAGCACAACACAGATTATTAGCCCAAAGAAAAGAATTTAACTATTTACACAATACACACATACACTAAATGAATCGGGCACAGCTGTAGGAGTAAGCACACACTATGAGCCAACACGGCATAAATCAACAGGGGTTAAATGCAGTCCTCTTTCCCCACACACAATACTCTTTACTTGTGCAGGTTGTGGGCTCAGGATAGGATCTCTCCTTGAACCGGCCTTTGGCTCTGCTTCAGCCTCTCTCTCTTGTCCAAGACAGTAGGGAAAATTCCATTCATTCCCCAGTCCAGGCAACTGGAGTGGCTGAATTCCTGCTGCCTCCCAGGATTCCCCCACGTCTCTGGTTTGTGGCCTGGTCAGCACAGGCAGCAGGAGCCTTTCCTAACCTTCTGTAGGATGAAGACTGCCTCCTCCCTGAATGGGCTAGAGTCGATATTGATGCTTCCCCACCCCTTGGCAGCTGGAAACTGTAGGCCAGCAGATGAGGAAGCCCCATTCGACCCAGTGAGTGATAACCCTGGAGGCCCATCTCTGGAACTACAGCTCAATTAAACCTTATGGGGGAACATTTTAAACAATCAACCACAGATGGCAGCCATCTTTCATCAAAAACAGATAACTGCCATTTTGTTACACTTACCAACAGCCACTGAGGGGGAAGTTAGTCTCACAGGAGGCAAGCAGGAGAAGTCTTCATCAAGAGAGATAGCTGTTTGCCAATAATTCTGACAGTGACTGAAGGGGGAGTGGACGGGGAAGAGGAGCAAACCCAGCACCCAGCCAGTGGCACGCAAGGACTCTTGAGTGGTGGCTGATAGCCCACTGTCTGAGGGAGTGCATTGCACAGCCAATGGGAGAGCTGCGAAGTGCCACTCCAAAACATAATTATATATAAGGAGATAAGTAGAATAAGTGTCCTCTCCCCAACCCCCATGGTCCCATAACTCCACCCTCTGCACCAAAATAGCCTAACCAGAAATGCTGATAGTAGTTGTCAAGTACTTTGACATTCATCTTTGTTTTATTCTTATTGTAATCTTTTTTACTCTTAGTCTCATCTGCCAGAGGACCTAGGATGTGTATCGGTTGTAATTCAAATGACTGCTGGAGAATTTTTTTCGATATTTGTCCACTCAACATTGGAAAAATAATGTGTTATAGCAAGATCATAGATTTCCCATTGGGTAAGTAAGAACTTCCTCTCCATTAAACACTGAGGATAGGCACTCATCATTTGGGCAGGTTTACCTCATCGGAGGACTCACATTATGTAAATGGGGCATGAAAACATGGATCTCACCTAAGGCAACAAGCACAGTCCTTTAGGATGGAGACCTTTCACACATGCAACAGTCACCAAATGCTGAGCAATTAAGGGAGGACAGATTAACAGCATCTCTGAAAGCCTCAGGATGTCGACTAAGCTGTACGTTGGCATTTCTTGAAGAGACAGCGACCTAAGTGGGAGACATACTGGGATAGCCAGAGATAAACCAGCACCAAGCCCCAGCGGTATCACACCAATTTAACTCAAAGCCTGGTACAGAGTTCTTCAGGGTCAGCTACTAGGCGCATTGGTTCATGGGATCCCACTACAGCCAAAGGCAGACCTCCTCTGCATACTTGTCCAACAAGGCAGCCTCACACAGACATGGGGTGCCTGCTCTGTAGAACAGGATACTGGACTACACAGTCTATGAATCCAATCCAGCCAGGCACCTCTGATGTTCTTATGACTATGACTATGACTTAGCATCCTAGGCCTCTCCACTTTCAGTCATACTCATGTTGCTATCACTGCATTATACTAGCAATAAAACTTTCAAAATCCCCACCAAACCAGGAAGAGTTCTACAGTCCCTGCCCTAACAGTGCAATCCTAAACAGAGTTACTCTCATCTAAGCACACTAATATCATTGGACATAGCAGGATGTAACTCTGCTTAGGGACTCTATGGAGTCCCACCCTGTGTTCGAGCCCTGGAGCAGCACAGAAGATCAATGCAGGGCCAAACAACACATTATGTTTTATATGAGCTCCAAGGGAGACTGGAAGCCAAAATGCAGCAGAAAATCCCAATGGGTAGCTCCATCTAGAAGCACCACTCTGACCTGATTCAGACCGGGACTGTGGAATCAGGGGGTGGGGGGGAGATGAGGATCCTGCTTTACCCTACACTGTTTTCATGAGCAGAGAGGGTCCAGGCAGCATTATTTACCCCATCGAGGGACTGCACATGCACTGGAGGCTTGTGTGTTTATCTCCCCTCCCAATGGGACAACTCATGCTCCCCAGGGCAGTTTCAGTTCTGGAAAGAGGTGCAGATGGACAGCAGGAGCCCCACCTCCTCTCCCATGACATGATCTGAATCCATTCACAGCCCTCCCAATCATAACACATATCTCAGCCAGGACAGCCCTAGATCAAGTGCCGGTATTTCTCCAACCTCATTGTCAGTCCTTTGTGATGAACACCCCACAGAAAGGGCACTTTGGGAGGGGACACTTTCAACTGCTTCTGGGAGAGGTGATTTGTCCACTGGGGGGAAACGTGCAACTTGCAGGTGGGAAAAGATAAGTGATGTTGTGCAGAAAACAATAAAAGAAATGTCTCCCAAATGATGGTCAACCTTGCCATTTTCTATCGCCTCCAGAAATCTTTGGCCCCATGATTTTGGGGTCCAAGACTATGGTACCCCACTGTCCTCCCTCATCTGGAAGAGGGCAGAGATACAAAAGGAGGACGCTCTAGCTACATCTGCAGTGCTTCTGTGAATTGGGAATGACACCACTGTTCCAAAGACAGCCCTAATCCATGGGACGTTACCTCACCACTCACTGCAGCAGGGTCACTGATGGGCCTTGAGCTAGGATGAATGCTTAGTTCACACAGTTCCTCCATGAACTGAGTATGTGCCCCAGAACACACCCCTGGATAGATACCACAGACTCTTCTGGATCCACACAGTGCCAATACAGATAATGGAAAGGCTGCTCTCCACCAGGATCTTATCTAATGATACTTGGGGGCCTCTGGTCTAGACCACCTTCCAGAGAACAGTCCCTTCAAGACCTGCATACATGGCTGCTCCTAGTCGTGAACTGAAGATTCCATATGTTCAAAATATGATCCATTTTTAAATCTTCAAATGTAAATTTAAATTTCAACAGCCACCCAACAAAACTGCATCTGAAGTATGGATGATTTTTTAAAATAGTTCTTTTTTTAAAAAAAGAAATTTTATTAACAGGATATAGTAACATGTTCCATGGTTGATAACCAAATCTTAACATATCCTTTTCTACAATTTTCTTCCCTCCCCTCCCCCGGCTCCCAGCGATGCTCCACCCCCATTAATATTTCAGTTAGTATTCTCTTACGTTCAATTCTTACTCAATAATCAAATCTGCATTTTAAACATTTTCCTTTTCTATTTCTCCCTCTTAGGTAACATTTTGAATACAATCCATTTCTTATACTATTTCAGTTCTTAATAATTATCAAAGCAAAGTAATCTATTTTTAACATTCCAATTCAGTTCTAAGTAAACTTTAAAGTCTTTCCAATCTGCTAAAAATTCTTCATCTTCTTTTCCATTAAGTTTTTTTGTCAATTTGTCTTTTTCTACCTTAAAAATTATCTTCTTAATCCATTCCCATTTATCTGGTATCTTCTCCTGTTTCCAAAATTGAGCATAAGTCATTCTTGCCGTTGTGATTAAATACCATAATAATGTTCTCTTTGTCACTTTAATTTCTTCCATTTTAAGCCCTAAAAGTAACATTTCTGGCTCTTTTTTCAAAGTACATTTCAGGATCTTCTGAATTTCGTTATGAATCTCAGTCCAAAAAGCAACCGCTTTATCACATGTTCACCACATATGGTAAAACGAGCCCTCTTTTTTCTTACACTTCCAACATTTGTTAGACATGTTCTTATTCATATTAGCAATTTTTTTTTGGTGTCATATACCATCTATACATCATTTTAGAACAATTTTCTTTCACATTGACACATGTTGAAATTTTAATCGACTTTTTCCACAAACACTCCCATGATGACATATCTATTTCTCTATTTATATTTATAGCCCATTTCACCATTTGCTCTTTTATAGTCTCATCCTCTGTGTACCATTTTAACAAAATCTTATAAATTTTTGAAATCATTTTTTTACCTTTTTCTGCCCATATCATTTCAATTTCATTATTTTCTTTCCTGAAACCATACCTCATTTTATCTGTCTTAAATAAGTCATAAATCTGCCTATAGTTTAACCAGTCATATTCAAATTCCAACTCCTCTGTAGTTCTCATCGCAAAACTACTCCCCTCAACCTTTAAAATGTCTCTATAAAGTATCCAATCTTGTCCTATTTTTTAAAATAGTTCTTAAACGATAACTTGTGATATTAAACAATACCCACATTCTTTATTTAAACAACACCTTCATTTGGCTAATACAGGTTACTTTACAACATGAGTGAGAAGGTCATTTTGTGTGCACGTGTGCAGATCTAGACCTGTCTTTCCAACTCTCTTTTTCCAGAGGGTGAAAACAGAGAGCAAACAACACATCAAAAGCGGGGATGCGTGGCACGTAACAACTGTCACCGAGGCAATTACACTGCCAGCTTGCCAGATGGTAGATACATCCGCATGGAAGTCAAGTGCTGCGACACAAGGGTGTGCAACGACCGTGGTAAGTATCACTCTTTTGCTATCATAACACTTAGATGAACTAGGACCAATGCAAAGTTAATCTTCCCACCTCACTTTTCCAAGCAGGGAGAAGTTCCAGGGGCTAATGCTTGCCCAGGCTGCTTCCATTGGAAGGAGTGGGACCTGGAGACCTCTGGGTGTCTCCACAGTGTTTTGCTGTATTTACAACTGTGGAGGCATCACTACAGCATGACAGATCCTCTACCCCACATCAGATCCCTACAGAGAGAGATCCTGTACATTCTATGTGCTTCAGCCAAAACCTCTCCTGGCCATGGCTCTAGATTCTCTTTCTCCCTCCTGTCCCCAACTGAACACTGTGCCTTCTTCACACAGACACACCTGTGGTTGTGATCCACCATGTGGGTCTGGAGATCTCTCATATGCACACCTGATCTCTAAATAGTTTTGCTATCCTCCAAGTGGGGCCTGGAGGTCACTCGGAATTGCAACTGGTCTCCAGATGACAGAGATCAGTTGCTCTGGAGAAAACAGCTACTTTTGAAGGTGTACAGAATAAGTGGCTAGAAGGTAGAACCATGGAAGAATGTGACGGGACCATGTGCTGATTGAGGGGCTTTCTCTTGTTGCAGTACCAAAGCAAGAGGATCATACCCTGAATGGAATGCAGTGCCCAGGCTGCCTCACCCGCTACTCTAATGCAGACCAACCTTGTGTGAGTGATACTACTGTCAGCTGTCGGGGAAAGGAGAATAAATGCATTTCATACACCGGTAGACTTATAACACGTAAGTAGAATTGACAGCCAACTAAAAAAAAAGTTGCCAGAAAAGCAAAGGAAAAATGGGGATTTCATTTCTGAGGATTATCAGTAAGATCCAACATCCATTTTGACGAGGATCACCCTCCAATCCCTATAAAGAATTTGCATTAACGGCCTTTTTCCCTCTCTTTTTCTCAGCCCAGTTATACTATCCCCGACTCAGTTTCAAAGGATGCGCAACAACAAATCTGTGTGACTTACTAATGGGAGCCACACAAAAAGAAAGTGACCTGCTGAAACCCAGCGACACAATAGAAGCGGAATGTTCACCCGCCAAATACCCCATTGCAGAAGAGCCTTCTCCAGAACAGGAGATGTGAAAGGGAAGACTCCTCTCTCTACAAGGGATTCTATCATTTCTGGAAAAATGAAAATGAAGTTAGAATCTAGTTGAGGCGCCAAGGAAAATGGGAGACTCAGGACTCCTGAACTGTCTTCTCCATGCTGGTGTAGGTGACGGGGATGCAAAGGGGGCAGAGGGGGACTTGGGGCTTCTGCAGAGGGAAATCTGGTGCATGGGCTGCATTTGCATTGAATGTGACCAAAATAAATCGATATGACAGCAGACAAAAGATGTTTTTTTTTCCTGGAGTAGTGGTTTGGTGTAGTGGTTAAGAGCATGGACTCTACTCTAGGAGAACTGGGTTTGATTGCAGCTGCTGGATGACCTTGGGTAAGCCATAGTTCTGTCAGAGCTGTTCTCTCAAGAAGTGTTCGCTCAGAGTTCTCTCAGCCCCACCTACCTCACAGGGTGTTTGTTGTGGGGAGGGGAAGGGAAAGGAGTTTGTAAGCCACTCTGAGACTCTGAGTGAAAGGCAGGGTATAAATCCAATATTTTCTTCTTCTTCTTCTTCTTCTGGTGTAAGGAGGTGCTGCTTGGGGGTAAAAGGAAGTGGAGTTTGCCCACCTCCCTTCCACTGCTGATGCAGCATATGGAAGAGGGCAATGAAATGTAGCTATCTCTGAGGACAGCAACGATCAGGCAATCCCTCACCGAACACCGGGGAGCCAAGGCATCTAACTCCCCATGCTAATGGGGAGAAACTTTGAGACCCAAGCTGTAGTGAACAGAAGGTATTCAAGTATCAGGAACCACGGGGGCAGAGGCACAGCATTCTGCCTTTCTTCTTTTATCTGATTTTATCCACACGACAATCCTGTGAGATAGGTTGAGAGTGTGTGACAGCCCCAAGGTCACCCAGCAAACTTCTGTGGCAGAGTGGGGATCAAGGGTTGACCAGCTGGGTCAAGGGTTGGATTCATCCTGGTTCTTCCTTCCCCAGGCTAGATTGCTCCATCCACACGGAGCTACCTCCAGTCAACTTCTTCTCCAGCCTTCACAGGAACTTCCCATTTTGAAGGGGTGACTCCAGCCCCAAATCAGCCCAGACACAACCTAGGTCTTTGCAAGAAGTCCTTCAGGGCCCATCTCGCTCTGCTTCTCCCCCGACTTTACCATCCCAGATGGGTCCTTCCTCACTAGGCATGGCTGCATGGGGAAGCAGGAGCCACAGCTGTGGTTGGCCCCAGACAGTCACGCTACCTCTATCAATTGTAGCATTCTTTTAAAGGGTGACAGAATAATAATGGTGTTTTTTTTCAGGAGAAAGATTCCCATTTCAACATCGAAAACAGTAATCAGTTATTCAGAAACTACTGGAATTATACCCACCTTAAAGTATGATAGTCATCCATTATTCCTGCCTAGGGGTCATTTTGTAGAAAAATAGCTCATTAGCATAACTCATTAGCATAACATTTGCATATGCCAGACCCCCTGACATCACTGGGCCCAGGAGGAATGCTGCATGCGCTGCTTCGCGCTCCTGCTGGGAGCTGGGGGCGGGGCTTGCCACCGCCTGTGTTTCTAGCTGCCGGAGCTCTGCTTCTGCACACTCCTGCCATCAGTATCTTCTGCAATAACAATTTCCCATACATTTCTGTCACTTAAATATTTCTATAGCCTTTTCCATCTGAAGGGTGGATCCTCAAAGCAGCTAACAGTTGTGTCCTCTCAGATGAAACGGAGCAATGGCATCTGTAACAGGATAACCCCTGAAATAGAAACAGCTCAACTTTTTTACAAACCAAAAGGAGAGAGAATATAGATCTCCTGCATAATCCACTATTTATTTATTGTATTTTATTTATTACATTTTGTTTGTGGATCGCCTAATCCCCATGATTGTAGGGCTCTAGGTGATGTACAGATTTAATGCCATAAAAACCATAAAACCATATCCAACATATTATACAAAAATTAAAAGCAAATAGTGATATTATCTGGTTCCCTCTGGTGTCTGGTCTGTGGGAGCTTTGTGAGCACAGAGGAGGGAGTAAGTTCTACAGGGGATGGGGGGGGTCCAAGTAGGGTGCCAGCTGTGATGTAAACCATCGCTGTCCTCAACCAAATGCCTGGTGGAACATCTCTGATATACGGGCCCTGCGGAATTGCATAACATCCCACAGGGCCCTGATGTTCTTTGGCAGAGAGTTCCACCAGGTTGGGGCCAGGGACAAGAAGGTCCTAGCCCTGGTCGAGGACAGCCAGATATGTCTGGGGCCGGGGACCACCAGCAAGTTGTTCTGTAAAGAGCATAAAGCTCTCCCAGGGGTGTAATGGAGGAGGCGGTCCCACAAATACATTGGTCCCAGACCTCTAAGGCCTTAAAAGTCAAAAACGAAACCTTGAACTTGACTTGGCACAGCACAGGTTGAATATGTGCAGTCTGCGATGTTCCTGTTAGGACAGGTGCTGCCGCATTCTGAATCTCAATTCTCCCTTATTCCTCAGTAACACAGGCAGAGCCACAATTGACAAAAAAAAACCACCCTGGAACCTAATAGAACAAAACTGCCAATTATTAGCCAACAAGGAGCTCACCCACCTGACCCAAGTTCTCCTTTCTGTTCCTCCATGAAAGCAATCCTTGCGAAGTGCCACAGAATCCTAGGATGTTCCAGTTCAATCATGCTTCTTGGAGAGAGGCAGTTCTTGCCAACCACGGACTCCACCTGAGGACACAAAGGCCTTCTAAAGCTCCTCCTCCTCCTCCTTCTCCACTGAAGGGCAGCAAAGTCAGCATTAGCTTTTTTCCTCTGGGTAAGAAACAAGTGGACATAATAGTACCTATAGGGACCAATATCTGATAATGTAAAAGAGGCAAGAACTTCTCTCAGGGTCCTCAGACAAACCTCATCCTAGGGTCACCAAGTCCAGGTGGGGAAATTCCAGGAGATTTGGTGGTGGAGCCTGGGAATGGTAGGATGTGGGGAGGGACCTCAGTGGGGAGCCCAGCCTCAAACAGAGCCCAGCCTCAAAAGCAGCCATCTTCTTTAGAGCCACTGTTCTCTGTAGCCTGGAAATCAGTTGTCATTCTGGGAGATCTCCAGGCCCCAACTAGACATTCCAGCAAAAAAAATATATACACTGCAAAAACCTTTTTAAGAAACTAAAGTGTTCTATTTATAGTCATTATTTAGTAAAGTGCATAGTATATCATTATTTCATCCTGGTCAGGTATAAATATTCATTGTATTCATTAAGCAATAACAGTCAGTACATATAGATTTCTAACTACCAGACAGTTTAGCATCAATGTTTTAAAAAGTCAAGCCCCAACGGGAATTCCTAGAATAATAACCCGCTTCTCCTTGCGATGAAGTCTTCCAAAAAGAAGGACTGCCTTCTCAGTGGTTGTATGGATGCTTTTGCCAGTCCTACAAAAGACTATTTAAAAGATACAATTCATAAGTATAAAAATTATGCAAAATTTCTAATACAGCTTGGCTTCACAGGTTTTCTTACCACATAGAGCAGCTACTATTCATAAACGGAGTACTCCTGTCATTCTCAAAGCTGCATAGTATTCGACCCAGTTCTCTGATCATTAAATTCTTTCAACACCTGTTGACAATTCATATGAGTGTTCTCTATTTAAAGAGACAATTACAAGCCTTCACATTACACTTCTTCGGATACACATGATGCATTACAGTCCATACAACCACTGAGAAGGCAGTCCCCCCTTTTGGAAGACTTCATCGCAAGGAGAAGCGGGTCATTATTCTAGGAATTCTAGGAATTCCCATTGGGGCTTGACTTTTTAAAACATTGACGCTAAACTGTCTGGTAGTTAGAAATCTATATGTACTGACTGTTACTGCTTAATGAATACAATGAATTTTTATACCTGATCAGGATGAAATAATGATATACTATGCAATTTACTAAATAATGACTATAAATAGAACACATTAGTTTCTTAAAAAGGTTTTTGCAGTGTATATTTATTTGTTGCTGGACTCTTTCAACACTGCAGCTCAAGTTTCTTCAGCTGCTTTTTTTGAGCATGGCTTTTTGGAATGATGCATTACACTACAGTAAGGCAGATAAGGACTTAATTCTTTCAAGGTTTTCCTCTAGTATTCACAACACAGATAAAACTACCAGTTCTGACTGTTCACAATTGTACAATTTAAAGAAAAAGAAGTCAAAAACTTGGCCTCATGCAGTCTTCTTAACTGATTATTGCAAGGCTGAAAGGATACCCCAAGGTCTACACATTCAAAAGCCTCCGGCAATGTTTATGGATGACTTGGAATTCAAAGGTAAATGGATGGCAATTATGAATCGTTGCTCAGCAGACCTCATGCTCCTCATTACAGAACGTTCTTATCAGGAGACAGAGGAACTGAGCAAACAAATGACTAATATGGAACAAGAGCTTAAACGATCAGCTGCACCTGATGAATATGAATTCAAAATAAAAGAGGTAGAGACCCGATTGAAACAGCTTGAGAATAAAATACGGGATTATAAAAACAGAAAGTTTCATAGAGACATAAAAGATTATGAGCAATCCAAAGTTTGCTCTACTAAATCTAATACTAAATCTAAAAAACAGGTCACATGGGCAGATAGTACCATTTCTTCAACAGATGTAGAAACCACGGATGGGGAGGAATCTCTTCCTGAATTAGAGGAAGCAGGACCATCAAATAGACGTACCTTTGATAGAAATTGTAAGAAAATCTATAAAGAACCTTTTTGGGGGCCAGCGTCCATACAAAAGGATGCGCAAGAAAAATTATTTATTAATCTATCAGATCATAGACTTTCAGATGTTGAGGAACAGGTCTTAAATTGAGGCTTGTTTTTTTTCTGTGAACACCAATTATAACTCATTTCAGACACACATAGATTTATTTTTACTTTTGAGACAATTAAAATTAAAGAGCTTTTTTGGTGAATCAGAACATCTTAAGAACCCACGGACTTATCTTAAGAACCCACGGACTTATCCTTGCAAACCTCCAGGTAGAATCTGGAGATCTCCCAGAAATACAACTGATCCCCAGATGACAGAGGAAAAGTCTGCTTTGGAGGGTGGACTCTGGCATCATACCCCACTGAGATACCTCCCTCCTCATGGCTACACCCCCAAATCTCCTGGAATGTCCCAAACCGGAGTTGGCTATCTGACCTTGTGTGATTGTCCATCAGTCTCCCCAGGGAACTCTGGGAGATGTAGTTTGTTGATTTGCTCATTTTATTTGCAGACCAAATTTTATGTTAGGAGTCTTCAATAGACAATTCTCAGCACCCTCACTCAACTACAGTCCCCGAGATTCTATGGCAGATATAGAGTTGCCAGATCCCTCCCGGTAACCACCGTGGGATGGAAGGGATGAGGAGTAAGAGAAAGGCCTACGCCTCATCGCCAATTTGGCATAGGAAGTGACATCATCACACCAGCAACATGTTTGCAGTTCTCTGGAATTAGGGCAAAAACTCAATAGGAAAACTGGCTTCAGCCATAGAGTTTTTGACCAAATACCATTGCATTGCCCAGTCTTCGCTACTGTGATGAAGTCACTTCCCATGCAGTTTCTGCAGCTTGGCTGCCCTGCTTGCCTGACTCCTCCATGCCAGGATGGCTTGATTGCCACCTAATTAGATCACCACTAATTTGACCAATCACTAATCAGATCAGAGGTAATATAATTAAGCTCCTGCTCCTGGAATTCATCCTCCTCCTCACACACACACACACCAAAAATTGTCTGGATACAAGCCTTCTCTGACCAGAACTGAAATCTTCTGTTTGGGCATTCTGCAGACAGTTCTTACGAGGCAAAGGGAATTTTTGTAACAAGGATACATTAAATGCCACCAAGTCACTTCCAAATTATGTAATATTCCAATGAATTTATTTTTGCAGTCTGAAGCAACAAAATGCTGGGAACTGGCCCCACAGCATTTGCTGAAATCGGCCTTGAAAGTTCTATCTCACGCATCTCAGAATGCTACCTTGTTGGAGGAGATGCTGTCAAACTGGTTTTGCTGCAGTTACTGCAACTAGTTGGCTCATTAGAGGTACTTTCTTATGATGCACATCAAGATTATTATAGGTACACACAAGGGATATGCATTCAGTAAAGCTGAACTGAAAGAACCCCCAGAAATGCCTTTTCTGCATTTTTCATGTACTTGGCTGCCAAATACTGAATGCCAAAAAAACCCCAAAAATATTCGGAGGGATTTTGGGTTTTTTCAGCATTGATGAATACAGGCTATGGGAGGCTTTAAACTTTAAAGGGCTTCACTTACCTTCTTTTCCCTGCCATTTTTGTCTCTTGCCCACCCTTTTTTACTGTAAAGATCTTCAGATTGACCTGAGTCCTGTTGGGTTTGGGCACTGACTGCCACAATGGCACTGGTTCTGCTGCTAGTCCTGCAAACATGCCCCCAGAGATTCTCAGATTTGACCTGAGTCCTGTTGGGTTTGAGCACTGACTGTCACAGTGGCACTGATTCTGGTGGACACATTGCACTGGTTCTGCTGCTGGCCTTGCAAACATGCCCCCTCACACCACCACACCTCACTTACTTTCTAGAGCAGAGATTCTCAGGGAGACACTGCTGCCTGCCTTTTCCCCCTTTCACAGGAAACAATGAAGAATTGGGGGCACCCTCTTTGAATGCCCCTAGAATTGGACCCCCAGATCCAAACTTTTCCAAACATAGGATTTCTTTGGGAAAGAGGCTCCAAAAGCTACAGTACAAATTTGGTGCCTCTGTCTCAAACCACCTCCCCCCATCCCACTGAATACTTGTTAGAAGATTTTTGACATTGACTACAATAGCCCCATAGGATGTAATGGAGCCCAAAAAATTCAGGAATACTGAATGTTTTCGGGTACCAATACAGTATCAGTATTGGTATTTGGGTATATTTGGGAATACCGAAAAAATTCAGCTTATCATTACCGAATTTTTTAAAAACCCGATTTTTTCCCCCTGCAGACCCCTACTAGGTAGAGATAAAGGTTTCCCTTGCTCGAAAGCCAGTCAAATCCAACTCTAGGGTTATAGTGCTCATCTCTGTTTCCAAGCTGAAAAGCCAGCTCTGTCCAAAGACATTTCCATGGTCATGTGGCCGGCTAGATGCCAAGGTGCACGGAATGCTGTTACCTTCCCACCAAAGTGGTACCTACTTATCTACTTGCAATTTCTTACTTTTGAACTGCTAGGTATACACACAGTCAAAAAACATACTTAGCCATCTTGGTACCCAATTAGGGGCCTAAAGGCAATTTTTAAAAGAGAAAGAAACAATTTGAAAAATAATGCATATGTGTAAAACCAACAATCAAAGATTTGAATTGGCATATTTGTTAGAGGGTTAAATTAGCAGCATCAAGTATGTTGCTCTTGGTTTAAAAAACTGAGAGATGCATTACGCCATATTAAAAATATGTATTGTATCGCCTTTGGCTCCTTTGATCCTATGCTGAGTGATAAAATTAAGTTCTCGCTCACTTTCAGCGGCCCGCTCACTTTCAGTGATGAGAGTGAAGAAACTTCTTTCAGATCCCCTTAGACTGAGGCTTTTCCAGTGCAATATTTGTATTGCTTTTACACAAACAATGCCAATTTTATTGACAAGCATTCCAATAAAATCATCGAAGGCATATTGTCTTCTCTCTAGTTGTACACAAAGAAATAAAACTAACTAAAAATCGAAAATTTGTACAAGCCCTTCATCAGAGTAAGCAAAATGAAACAAGAAAAGGGAATGGTCTCCCAGCCAAGAACTAACCACGGCCAACATTGCTTAGCTTCTGAGAGAGGAGAAGATCAAGCTAGCCTGGGCCATCCAGGCCAGCCTGTTTTCTGAAAGCTCTAGACACCATTTTCACAATCTGAAAATTTTCAGCAAGTTTCTATTTGCTCTACTGGGCAAATGTCATTCTCTGGGGCCATTCCAGGTATAGAAACAGCAAGGATCTAAGCCCATTGGCCTGGGAAGCATAGAAAACAAAACCTGGGGGTGTCCCCTGGGAAAACATCATGGACCATTCGGCCCTGAGCCCACACAGGCTATGAAGGCTGGTCAATCAACAGGTCACTAAACCCTTCTCAAAGATGAACATAGAGCTCCCTTCATACACTATAGTTTTATGGGGAAAGAGTTCTAATCCTGGGACCTTGAAGGGTTGCTGCCAGTCAGTCAATTCAGGTGGGTAGCGATGTTGGTCTGAAGCAGCAGAACCAGGTTTGAGTCCGGTGGCATCTTTAAGACCAACAAAGTTTGATTCAAGGGATAAGTTTTCATGTGCATGCACACTGCTTCCGATACAATGAAATGGAAAATACCAGTCCTCACATGTAGGCAGAGGGGGAGCAGTAAATTAGCACACAGCATAACGAAGATGTTGAAGACCTTCCCGAAGGTCACATGTTCACTTTCCCCAGGCTCCATCCCCCAAATCTCCAGGAATTCCCCAACATGGTGTTGGCATCCCCAATGAGTATGTGCCCTTACTCTTTCCCTCTGCGGCTACAGCCTACCTGACACACAGGAAAAGGGTGGCTTTTTTGCTTCATGCAGATGGGAAGAGAAGCTGGGGAGGTCTCCCTCTACAGATACAGAGACTGACTTCCTCCCACCTTGCTGAGCCCAGTTAACACCTCCGTAAAGCCTCCAGGATGACTCATTGGGACACGTTAAACAGAACTGTAAGAATGTTTGATTTGTTTCCATTCCCCTTATTAGTTTAGAGTCCAGGATGTCAGCCAGTTCATAATGTTCCTCTCCATCTACCATCAGCGGGGGGGTGCAGGATGCTCTGGATGCCACTTAGTCGGGGAGCCAGTTTGAGGAGGCTGAAATGGAAGATGGGATGAATTGTTTTAAGAGCTTTAGGTAGGTCCAATTGGACAGTCACTTTATTGATACAACGAACAATCTTGAATGGGCCAATATACTTCCAAGCCAGTTTTCTCGATCCTTGGGATAGACGCAGGTTCTTAGTAGACAGGTATACATAGTCACCAGGCTGAAGATCCCATCCCACCACCCTTTTCTTGTCAGCCTGTTTTTTATATTAAGCTTTGGCCTCATTCAATGCTTCAACAATCACTGGCCAAGATTCATGAAAGGTCTTACACCAATCTGTGGCTTTCCCTCCCGTTCCCCCAGGTTTCAAAAAAGGGAGAGGGAGGCTATCATAGCCCAAAGCGGCTTTGAATGAAGACATTCCAGTAGAAGCGTGCCAAGAGTTATTGTATGCAAATTCTGCCAACGGTAATAAATCCACCCAATTGTCTTGCTGATAGTTGGTGAAACAATGTAAATACTGTTCCAGAGTTTGATTCACCCTTTCCGTTTGGCCATCAGTTTCTGGGTGGTATGCACTGCTCAAAGCACGCTCTATGCCCATGAGGGCCATTAATTCAGTCCATAATTTGGAAACAAACTGAACCCCACGGTCGGATATTATTTTGATAGGCAAAGTGTGGAGTCGAGCAATGTGTTGTAAAAAGGCCCTAGCCAGGACCTTAGCTGTTGGCAAGCCAGCAAATGGTATAAAATGTGCTTGCTTAGAAAACAGGTCAACCACCACCCAAATGACAGTCATATGTTTGCTAGGAGGGAGGTCGATGATGAAGTTCATAGAAATGACTTCCCAGGGACAGCTTGGAGTGGGCAACGGCTGCAGGAGTCCCGGGGGTTTTCCCACTCTGGATTTGCAACGGCTACACGTTGGGCAGGACTGTATATAGAGTGACAAATCCTTTTTCATTCGGGGCCACCAGAAGTTGCGTTGCAACAGGTGCAGTGATTTCACGTACCCAAAATGTCCTGCCGGTTTTAAATCATGCAAGACCTGCTTTCGTGTGCTTTCAGGAACAAACAGTTTATTTCCCTTGTACCAGCAGCCATTGGGTTTGCACACCAGATCTCCCTGAGCTTGAAGCTCTTCCTTCTCCTGATCGGTCACAGCTGTGGCAAAATGCTCTTCCCACGACACCCCCGGAGTTTGGGGAACTGGTTCTAGTCGGCTTTGCTTGTGGGTCACTACCACCCCGATGAGTTGGTCTGGGGTGAAAAATGACTCTCTCACCTCAGTTTTTTTGCTATCATGCTGGGGTAGACATGAGAGAGCATCTGCCAAGTGGTTGGATTTACCTGGGAAGTGGTGCAGGGTGAATTGGAATTTGGAGAAAAACTCAGCCCATCGGAACTGCTTGGCATTTAAGACCCGGGGCTTCCGTAGTACCTCAAGATTCTTATGGTCAGTCCAAATTTCAAATGGGACTCGGGCTCCCTCCAGCCAGTGTCGCCAGGTGAGTAGAGCCAATCGAATGGAAGCTCCTTCCTTGTCCCAAATGGGCCAAAACCTCTCAGTTTCATTAAATTTCCGAGATACATAGGCAAGCGGGTGGAGGTGCCCCTGGGCGTCCTCCTGCAAGATCGCCCCCCCCAGAGGTGTCTGAGGCGTCTACTTGGACAATGAATTTCTTGGTCTCATCTGGGTGCACCAACACAGGTTCAGAGGTGAACAAAAGTTTAAGTTGGTCAAACGCTTGTTGGCACTGAGGTGTCCAATCTAAGCATGCTCCTGGTTGGGATGCTTTTGCCCCCCTCCCCTTGGTTTTGAGTAGATCTGTGAGAGGGTGGGCAACTTGGGCAAAGTGGGGCAAAAATTGGCAGTAAAAATTGGCGAAGCCGAGAAAACTTTGGAAATGTCGCCTGGTCTTGGGGGCTCCCAAGCGAAAACATCTTGGACCTTTTTCGGGTCCATCTCCAAGCCATCCGGGGATATGCGGTACCCTAAGAAGTCAATGCGCCTCTGATGAAATTCGCACTTAGACAGCTTGACAAACAGTTTGTGCTCTAACAACCTTTCCAATACCTCCCAGAGCATTTTGATGTGAGTCTCTAGATCCGGGCTATACACCAAGATATCATCCAAGTAAACAACCACCCCCTTGAACAAATAGGGGTGCAGCACCTCATTTATTAAGTTCATGAAGACCCCAGGAGCCCCTTGCAATCCGAAGGGCATAACTCGGTATTCAAACTGTCCCAGAGGGGTATTAAAGGTAGTCTTGTGTTCATCCCCTTGTCTAATGCGGACTCGGAAGTAGGCATCACGTAAATCCAATTTGGAAAACACCTTACCCTTCGCCACCTCTGCTAACAGGTCTTTGATGAGGGGCATGGGATAGGCATTGGTGGCTGAGACTGCATTAAGACCCCGATAATCGGTGCAAAGTCTCAGTCCCCTGTCTTTCTTTTTACAAAACAGCACGGGAGCTGCAAAGGGGGACGAAGCCGGTCGGATAAATGCACGGGCTAGGTTCTTATCAATGAACCTGCGTAGCTCCTCTTTTTCCATGGGACTCATGGCATATATTTTCCCTCTAGGCAATTTCTGCCCTGGGAGAATCTCTATGGCACAGTCTTAATTACGGTGGGGGGGCAGATCATCCGCCTCTTCCTCCTCAAAGACGCGAGCCAAGTGCCTGTATTCTTTGGGAATGCGGTTAATGTCCTCTGTTGCTAGGCAGGCTCGTGGGGGATCGTTGTCTGGAGGATTTCCCCACAAAGGGTCCCACTTATGCTCCGTGCATTTTGGGGAAATAAAGCATACTATCCCTTTTTCCCAAAGAATATAAAGATCATGACCATGTAGCCACGGGCTACCCAGAACCAGTGGAAACTGGGCTTGTGGAGCTATCACAAAAGAACGGAGCTCCCAGTGTTCCCCAGCACCCACCCGTAAGGGGATGGTCTCGAACCGGCAAGGTTCTTTCATCGGTGACCCATCCATTTGTGTAAAGGTGATGGGGTCCTTCAAGCTGGTAACCGCGGCTTCTAGTCCCGTTACCAGGGATGGGTTTATCAAGTCTCTCCCGCACCCAGAGTCAATGAGGGCTCGGACCCTGATGTGGGTCATCATCACAGGAGTCATTATAATTACAGTCACAAAGAAGAGGGAGGGGTAATTGCTCACCATCTTGGGCGCTTCAGGGGTAGGGTCTTGCTGTGCTGCGCCACTTACAAACAGGAACAGCTCGTTTCCCTGCAGCTCACCCTCGTCTTCTTCCAAAATCAAGGAATCCACAGTGTCTGGGTTGGCAAAAAGAGCCCGTGGATTGCGCGGCTTGGCTGTTCCCTTTCTGGGGGTTGGCATCGGCCGTCGCCTTTGTTCTTCCTGGGATAGGGCCCAACCAGGGTCTTCCTTGGGACAGGAGGCTGCAAAATGCCCTTTCTCCCCACATCTGAGGCACAAGCCCTGTCTCATGCGTTGATCCCTCACCCCGCTCTGGGTGAAAGTTGGTTTGCTTCTGACCTGGGTGGTAGAGGTACTTGGACGGCTATTCCCAAGAGATAAATCCAGTTTCATGAGGCGCAGTCGGCTTTCGGCCTTTTCTGCCTCTTCCATCCAACCTTGGAGCATGCGTGGCTCCTTGGAGCTGAGGACATTATGGCGGACATCCACCGCTAGTCCCATTCGGTATTGTTGAGCCAGCACCGGATCAGTCCAGTCTTGGATCTTGGCAGCATGCCTTTGGAACTCCCTTGAGTACTCCCTCATGGTCAATTTGCCTTGTTTGAAGGTGCGGAGAAAGGCTTCCGCCTTTTGGGCCGCTGCCGGGTCTTCAAAGCGATTTCTCAAGGCCCACATGAAGTCATCTACATTTCCCAGCTCCACTGCCTCCAGATCATGCAAGGCCACATACCAGCTGGTAGCAATCCCCGGAATCGCAAAGCGATAAACTCCACCTGCTGCTCTTCATCCGGGAACACATGGCCCCACCGCTGCACAAATTTTCCAACCTGTAAGATGAAAAACGACACAGTCTCGGGGTCACCGTCAAAAGTGATCTCCAACATGTCTTTGGGTCATATTATTGGTGGGACGGGGACCATGCCTGGTACTGGTGCTGTCAGCGGTAGGGGCGCCGGTGCAGGAACTGGTGGTGGGAGGACCAGTGGAGGCTGGCCCGGGACTGGTTGTCCTGGAAGTGGCCCTGCCGGCACGGGTCCCGCCGGGGCTGGCTGGCCAGGAGCTGGTTGGCCTGGTGCTGGTGCTCCTGGTACTGGCTGCCCAGGAATCGGTTGACCGGGGAGGGGTTGTCCAGGCAATACTGGTGGTGCTGGAGCAGGGGCGAGTCATGGCTGGGTCAGCGGGTGTGCATGGATAGCCTGGTCCATCATCTGCGGGAGGGATTGCATCAGCTTGCCCATGTCCTGCATTAACCGTCGGGTATCATCTTGGATAGTGTCCATGTGCGCATCAGTGTCCAGGCTGGACCCGGGCCTCATTGATCCATGCGGGGTGCGTCCCTGTGGGAGCCCAAAGCTTCCTCGGGGATCCAGCAAACTGTCCCGACTCTGGCTCCCAGGTAAGGACCAGGTTGTCTGGATTGTGTCCAATAGATTTTTAGTCCAGTCCCGCGGCTTCCGCTGGGTAACCCACTTATCCCATGGGATCGGGGCACTGTGATAGTAGGTTCGGGGTATCGCCCCTCCATGGCTCTGGGTCGGCCCCGCCGGGCTGTAGATTGGGAGAGTATACGATGCTCCCACGGTGCTGATCAATGGAGGGGTAACAGGTCTGGCCAAACAGTATGGGATCAAAGCTGTCGTTACCAGGGTCATAGTCACTGGCGCGACTGTAGCCGGCATGGTCGTAACGGGAGCCGTGGTCACTGGAATCACTGCAGTGGTAACAGGAACCGTCGTGATAGGTAGTCGCTGGGACCGTCACTGGTGTTCCCCCAGAACTGCTCATCTTGGTGGAAGGCAGGGGCTGGAGGTAGCACAGTGATGAAGATTCCTGACAATTTCTGTCAGGTTTAAAAGCAAGTAGATCCAAGCATTCTTTGATTAAGAAGGGCTTTATTGGAATACAGTGCTAAAACCCACAGTGAAGGATCATTGTCAGGAATGGCAGGAGAAGCGGCTCAAGCAAGGTTATAGTGTGATGCAAAATGCAACTAGCAAATGAACTATAAGCGCGCGCACGGGAAACTCCCGGCGGGAGAATTACTTAATGGGCGGGAGACGACTCCCTCCTCCCCTCGTCTTCTCAGGACTGGAAAATTCTCATAAGTTCAAGAATAGCCCAAAGCCCACATTCAAGGCCACCGTGATACGACTGAGCAGCAGAGAAGAAGCTCCCACGTTACTGCCAGCATAACTATGCAAGCGCAATGCAGGGACGAGATAGGGAACACAGAACAATGGACTCAGTGTAAAATAGCAAACAGACATTTCTGACATCATTCTTCTGGTCTCCATCTTGGAACCCAGAATCATTACAACAGCCTCAGTCGTCCGAACAAAGCCGTCTGAAGATGCGAGTCTGCAAATGGGTACAATCAACTGCAGACTTCGTATACCACCAGTAGGATTAATATATCTTCAGCATGGTGTTGTGGTTGTAGAGCCAGACTAGAAACTGGGAGACCGAGGGCTGAATTTCCACTCTGCTTTGGAGGCTTGCTGGGTGACCTCAGGCCAGTCACACACCCTCAGCCCAACCTACCTTATAGGCCTGTTGTGACAATTACATGGAGGAGAGGAGAATGGTGATGGCCTGGGGGCCACTTGGGGGTCTCCAATTAGGAGAAAATGTGGGATATAAATGAAGAAAATAAATGTCACCTGTTTTCTCAATCATTCTGCCCACGGAACTCAAGAAGATATAGCTCTCTGAAGATCCCTAGTAGAAGAATAAATAGTTTCCTCATGACACTGTATCTATTTGGGGGACTTGCTAGAAAGGAGTGTCACTGTAGTTTACTGCACTGTTTTATTGCATATAATATTAACTTAACCGTAATGCATTATTTTCTAAATTTTGATATTTTTGATATTCAGTTCCTGCACTTACTTTCTATTTCATCCAGTTTTCTTTATTCCAGTATCTTTCTAAACTTGTATGCATTTTGATTCTGAACCAAGCTTCCCAGGATCCCCCATGAAAAGACAACGGTGAAAGTGCCAAAAATATAGAACAAGAGACTTGGACGATTAAACAACAGCCCTGTGGCAGTTTAAGGATTAGCAAAATTTATTCCAGGGTACATTTGGGGGAGTCAGAGCTCATCTCACCAGGTGTATGAAGTGTACATTCCTAGCAGAAAGAAACTAAAGTTGGAAAGGGAGTGATGGGGAAATGTTAAAAAGAGAGGCCGGTTTGAAATGGGGGGGGATTTCACTCCTGCCTTTCGGTGGCTGCTGATCCTAAGTATAAAAATACATAAGCTTTGGATACACACTTCGTGCATTTGATAGAGCGAGCTCTGATTCATGGCTCCTTAAGATGCAATAAATCCTCTTTCTCTTTATGAGGTTACTGGACTCCTCTTTTACACTGCCACGACAATTCCAGTGGAGCAGTAGCTATAATAGTCTACTGTAGCAAAAGAAAACAGAAGACATGTTGCTAGTCCTTAAGAAGCTTCTGGCACAACAGACTAGCTTCCCGTCTATCCTCATCACCATGCAGAACTTGGAAGATGTATTTTTCCGGTTTGTGTTACTCACCCCCACCGCAAGGAGGACCCTTGTCCTGATATCTTTCTGCTGCTAAGGATTCAAAATTGAGAATATGACACATGCACATCTTCGAAAATGCTGGGAAGAGAAAATGGTATGTGGAACAAAGCGATCTCTTTTAAGCTCCTTGCAGAAACGTTTCCCCAAATCCAGTAGGGCAAAACTGTGGCCCGAGGGGACTGGCAGACACCACTGGCAAAATCACATTGGGTTCCAGAAACATATTTCATCAGGCTCCAACCCTGCGCTCTGGATTCCGGGAAAACATTAAGGGATTTCTCAGCAAGAAATGCAATCCCAGTTCCCATCACTTTCAACATCTCACCAAGCCAGTTGCTCCCAGTTTCTGCCACGGGGCTTCTGTTGGTGGCCTATAAATTCCTGAAGGTGAATCCCTGGACTCAGCATCAGACTCCTTCGTTGGTCCACTTCTGATCTGAGTTCTCTCTGGTTCTTCATCTGTGCAGCACCATGAAGACCCTACTGAGCGCATGTCTCTTTTTGACCCTGCTTTGTTCAGGTGAGTAGGAACCCCACATCCACCATTCTTCTGATCATCCTTGGGAAGGGACTATCCAATTTGGCTACAGCAAGGAAGGCAAGAAGGTCGGGGGTTCTCTGAAGAGAAAGGAATAGAGGGGTGAGTGAAGAAGAATCTGTGACCCTGGGATTCTTGGAGATGAGATCGGGTGCCTAGTACTCTGCAGTCTCAAGTCTAGGAACCAGAACTACGGAGATGATGGGAGGAATACAGAGATAGGGAGGTGATTCCAGGAGATCAGAAGTGGGTAGGATGAGCCAAGGGTCTTGGGGTGGGGTGGGGATTTGAAAATAAGTGGCAGAACAGGCAACCAGGATTCCTGGGGCTAAATAGCAGAGCTAAAGAAGAATAGAAGTCCAACTGTTTGGTTTTTTAACTGGGCTTCAGCGATAGACCATTGTAGGTCACCAGCAATGTTCCCTCTAAGCTGAGTTAGTGTGAGCTAGCTCACAGTTTTTTAGCCTCCAGCTCACCCATTTTTGTCTCAGCTCAGGAAAGATGGCTCCAGAGCAAACGAATTTATGTAGTAGCCAAATCGCTTGCTCACAGCTTTAATGCCAGTAGCTCACACAGTAGAATCTTTGCTCACAAGACTCCACAGCTTAGCGGGAGCATTGGTCACCAGACAAATCATTCCCATTGGCACGCCCCATGCAGCCGATGAAACAAGCCAGAACACATAGTCTATTCTGCTTATTCTAGAGCTAGCAAAATAGATAGAAGGTCTTTATTCATTAACAAAGCCAAGACAGACATAAACCATATTCAGTGTGCCTTACAATACAATCTTTTAGTGAAACCTATAAAAGCCATTATATTAAAACATTGGCATTTACTTAGTGAGGTTCCGGGGTATGCCTTGACTCCTTTAATAGGCTTTAAAAGAACCAGGAATTTAGGAGACGTTTTGGTCCACTCGGATATAACTAAACAATATGGTACTGGTCCAGTTAGATTGGGACACTTTAAATGTGGGAAAGGTTGTAATGTGTGTGCACTATCAATTGAAGGTTCTGTTTTCCGACATCCAGCTGGTGCAGAATACATGAAGATCAATCATTTCAGCAATTGTAATACCTCTAATGTGGTATATGCCTGTGTCTGTTCATGTAAACTGGTCTACATAGGAATAAGTACAAGACCTATAAAAATTCGTATTCAGGAACATCTATCTCGCATTAGAAACCAGGTGGAGTCTGCTCCAATGGTTGCCCATTTAATTTCTGCAGCACACAAGCCAGAGGACTTCAAGTTTACGGTGTTGTTTCATTACAGACCACAATCTTACAAACAAGTTGACATATCTCGTGTTTTATTACGGAGAGAAGCTGAACTTATTTTCAGGTTACATACACTTATTCCACTAGGATTAAATCAGGAATTAGATCTGAGTTCATTTCTATAAATGGTTAGGGTACCTTTAAGATAGAACATGCCATCTTAAAGCATAACACCTGTTACAGCCTATAGATTCTTCATTGAGGTATAGTGCCACACTGAGGGAGACTCAGCCAATTACAGTATCCTGTAGACCTTGTGACATTAAAGCCTGCTAAAGGAGCTCCCCAGTCACCAGGTTGGTAACTTTTAAAATGTTCTCTTTACTTTTGATGTTCTTAGTGTATGTGTTATTGTTAGAGAACTGTGAAATACATACTGTGCTTGTCTGCTTTCTTCTAGAAACTAAGCACTGTGGCGCACTGCCAAACGTTTATAAGAATTAGCATTTTGAAATATGGGTGAGTTTATAAAGTGTAAAATGCTCCTCTGTATTATTAGAGTTTTCTTTATATTTTTGGTGGTGTATTAAGTATGGCACTCCTTTGCAGCTTGCAGCACTTCATGCCTGTGAAAAAACAACAACAGAAGGACAAACCTGATGAAGGACACGCAAACGGACATTGTACTAGAACTCCGTCGTTTGTCTGGATTGTTTTTGTAATTAGGAGCTGTATTATTATTTTGAATGTACTGCTAAGTTGTATACTTTACTTTGTAGAATTATTTTTGCAATCATGCTGATAATTGAAATTCACACATAGTATATATAAAAGAACAAACAATAATAGTTTAATTATACATGGTGATTGATTGTTCTGTTGGCTAATTATACACCGTGGTCTTGTTTGTTGTGACTTATCAGAACTGCGGCTTGCCCAAGGTCATCCAGCCAGATGGAAGTGGAGGAGTGGGGAATCAAACCCAGTTCTCCCAGATTAGAATCCGCACACTTAACCACTACACCAAACTGGGGCACTGACAAGCTTATGCCATTCTAAGGCCATTGAAAACAGGTTTATGCCTTTCTAAGCCCAGCGAATTCTGTGGACTGAAGGGTGTAACTATCCTTAGGATAGGACTCATTGGAGAACAAGCTCCTCTTGAGTTACTTCACAGGAGTACAGAAATACAAATGTGAAGGGCCAGGGGCAAACCCTTTCCCCAAAATGCAGGACTTCCATTCTCCACATCCAAGGATTTTTTTTTCCTAATTCCAATTGAATTGTTTGGCGTAAAGAATTCTTTTATAAAATACATTCTCCTTTGAACTAACAAGTGAAAGACTCTTTATTCTGGAGATCAGGTGAAGTTCCAGCAGGGCTTCAGACCTAACCTGGAGATTAGTAGCTCCAGCAGGATGGAAGGAGGGGGAAGGACAGGGGTTCAGACAGGTACCCAGATATGGATAAATGTGTTAGAGCCATAAATATGGAGCAAATATATGTATTTGGGGTTCTTTATATCTAGCCTTTGTATACCAATGTCCAAATACAGGAAAAAGACCCTCAGAAAACTGGGGGGGGGGGGGGACGACAACAGTCTTATTAGGGGTCTGCAGGAAAAAAATGGGTTTTTTTTCAGATTTGGGTCTATTAAAAGATCAGCATTTTATGATATTGTCAAATCCCAATTTCAGTTTGGTATTGGGATATGGGTAGATATTCAGGAATCCAGAACCTAAAAAGTTAAGTCAAACAGAACAGAGGGCCAACAATAAAAACTTATTGTATATAGTATAAAAAGATACATGTATTTATTAACAAAGAATTAAAAAACATATAAGGCCCCAATCACACCTCATGTAAAAATGCCAAAATCTAGCACACAAGGGTCAATGGACTTGACCTGATGCGTTTCGGCCTGTGTAGGCCACCTTCAGAGATCAAACACAATATAATCATACAATTATGCAACATAGATAAAAGATGGACCAGAAAAGAATTGCTGTAAAAAATAGAAGACATTTTTGTAAAATGAAAAAAGGTATGCCCTGCCCCCACCCCACCCCAGATTCAAAGCCCAGGCCAAACCCTTGCATCAATAAATCCAGAATATGGGGATTGCATGCCTACCATGACATCAACCCCCACTACAAAGAGATTTCTGAGAAACACGGCCCCTAAGGGGGTAGAAAAGGGGCTAAATATATTCCCCAAATTGTTTTCCAGGTGTCTGGAAGGCTGCTGCCCCCTTGCTCCCCCTCTGATTGGTCAACTGTGTAGCTCAGAGTTCTGAGGTAAAACCTCCCTGCTTGCACCCACCTCCCTCTGATTGCTCAGCTGTGGATCCCAATGTTCTGAGGTAAACTTCACATTTCAAACTGGATTTACAGAACTTAAATACCGTACTGAAGCACGGGTATCAGGTTCATTTCCATCTGTATCTTGACTCTCTAGTCAAATATCTAGGAAAAACTTGTTTCTATTTACCTCAGAAATAAGTATAGCCTTTGTCCAGAATGTTTCCTAACCAGAGACCTTTAGGGAGCACACTGTTTATTTGCTACCAACCCTTTACTCAAAGCTTCCATGCCCCCTTTTTAGTTGATTGTGAGCAGTCGGGGTTTAAAGAATCTATAGGAGAAGCTACAGTGGGGGCACTGGATAGTCTTCAGTCCAGATGGTGGTGGCCTCAGAACCTGCCTTCCTCCCCTTCTCTCTCATCCCATAGCCAATATGTCATGTTTATTGCCCAGAGTATATTCAGGGAAAGGCAAGATAAATATACCACAAATAAATGAGCAGAGAACTGTGAGTTGGATCAAGCACCTGGCAGGGGTTGAACCACTCTTGGGAACTGCAGTGTGGTAATTCTCCTGCCATGTAGCAACGACTTTCCCCCTCTAAATGCACATCTGGAAAGAATACAAATGTTACCAAACACAATGTCATACATAAGAACATAAGAGAAGCCAATGTTGAATCAGGCCAATGGCCCATCCAGTCCAACACTGTGTCACACAGCGGCCAAAAACACCAGGTGCCATCAGGAGGTCCAGCAGTGGGGCCAGGACACCAGAAGCCCTCTCACTGCTTCCCCCTCCAGCACCAAGAATAGAGTGCATCACCTGCCCCAGACTGAGAATTCCCATCTATATCCTGTGGCTAATAGCCACTGATGGACTTCTGCTCCATAATGTCTTAAGACTCCAGTGCTGCTTCCTAAAAGAACCAACCCAAGTAGCAGACTGATCCCTGGATCTTCCCACCTCTCAAAATGTGGGGAGGGTAACAAGACCTAGCACTTCCGAACATTTCTCCTATGCTCTCTGGCTGCAATTGTATCTTGTATGGTATTGGTAGGGATCTCATTTTTGCCGATGGAAGCCCACGTTGGGGAGAGAGCATGATTTGCCTACATTTAGGGACCGGTGAGTTTTGAACTGCATTCTCCATCTTTCCTGTCCTGTAAATTAGTCCAGACTCAGTGAAAGCTTGACTGATCTCCAAATGGATCCCTCAGCTGCTGTTTAATTTGTACAACTCACACCATGGATTTCATTCAAAGTACATATTCTCTCCTTAAAATTACTTAGTATATAAAATAACTTAGTAGAGTAGACTAGCTCAGCCCCCTTCCAGCCTTCATCCCATCCTGAGGTTTGCAGGTAGTGGCGCTAGGACAAATGACAGCCCCTCTGACACTGGTGTTGTGCAATGCCAGGTCTATAAATAAGACCACAGTCCTCTAGGATTTCCTGCTTGGACAGAATGTAGACCTGGTGTGCATAACTGAAACCTGGGTACGAAAAGGAGAGACAGTAGCTCTCTTCCAACTAGCTAGGGAGCCGGGGATGAGGGGAGAAGTGGCTCTGTTCACTCGGAGGCTTACTCCTTCAGGGCGCTCCCATTACCAAAGCTCATGGGTTTTGAGTGTGTTTGCCTAGTGTGGGAAGCCAGGGAGAGTTTGGCTATTTGGGTGGTGTACCATCTGCCCAACACACCAGCCAATAGCCTACCGACCCTGAAGGAGTCTGTGTTGGGCTGGTGATTGAAGTATCCTAGACTGATAGTCTTGGGCAACTTCAATGTCCAAGCTGATGATGCAGCTTCCATTCAGGCAATGGACCTGGTGTCATCCATGGCAGCGCTGGGACTCTCCCAATATGTAACAGCTCCTACTCACCAGGCTGGGCGCACGCTTGATCTGATCCTTGCAGAAGGGGTTACAGTGGACCGGATCACTGATATGGCAGTGCTATGATCAGATCACTATGCCCCGAAGGCCTGTCTGAATGTGCCACCCCAAACCTGTTTGGGCAGTGAGTATATTTTAGCTCACCCACAGAGCCAAATGGATCCTATGTGGCTTCAGATGGCTCTACAGGATCCGATGCCCCCAGGCGGCTCATTGGATGAGCTTGTTGAGGACTGGCACAGCTGACTCTCAGCAGTCATCGATGAGATCACTCTCCAATGTTCTCTGCGCCCCTGCTCTAGGCTAGCTCCCTGGTTTACCCAGGAGCTGAGGCTGATGAAGTGAAAGCTAAAACAGCTAGAGAGATAGTGGCAGCACTCTCATGATAAAGGTACAAGAACATCCTATAGGACGTTTATGGGATCCTATGAGATGGCAGTCAAAGCTGCTAAGAGAGAGTATTATGGATTCTTGGCACCCAGGAGGCGTGTGGCCGCCCTACTGCTGGCAGTCAACAAGGTCATGGCAAGCAGCTACTGGACCGGACGTGTGGCAGCGAAGGGGGAAATCAGCAGCCACCTCACAGGAAAAGGGGAAGCCTAATAGAGGGCAGTGAAGACCAAGGTTGAAAAGAGGTGGAGGTGGTGGCGGTGGCTGGGAAGGTGAACGAGCGGTGCTGGGCATGGACCTCAGCAACACGGGCTGCGTCAGCAATGCAAGGCCAAGTATTATATGGCCATGATTGCATCTCTGAGCTCATGCCTGGCCCAATTATTTAGAATGATTCAGTCCATGACTGCTCTGCCACAAGGCAGACCAAATGTTAGGGAACTGGACATAGACTATGAGGCTTTTGTGTGTGATTTCATAGATAAAGTCTTGCCATCCTGTCATGATCTCCCCACCACAACTCGAGGCTCCATGCACATCTTCAAGTCAGGTTATAGATTGTTTCAGTTTGCTCAGCCTAGAGGAAGTCGAGAAATTGCTCTCAACTGTGCACCCATACCACATGCAGCCTTGACCTGTGCCCATTGTAGCTAAT
Organism: Gekko gecko; assembly: GCA_029375565.1. Classification (NCBI taxonomy): domain Eukaryota; kingdom Metazoa; phylum Chordata; class Lepidosauria; order Squamata; family Gekkonidae; genus Gekko; species Gekko gecko. Next base: position 224,356,624 of record JAPDNY010000005.1, read on the forward strand.
TAAAGTTGGCCATGAAGGGTTTTGAGGTGCCCTAAGGGAGATTATCAACAAATCCCTCTCCGAAGAATTGTTCCCCAGAGCATTCAAGGAGCAGTGGTTCACCCTCTCTTAACAAAACCATCTCTGGATCCAACCAAATGGGCAAATTATTAGCCAGTTTCCAATTTGCCCTATTTGGGCAAATTAATTGAGAGAGTGGTGGTGATAACAGCTGCAGGGCTTTATGTATGACACTTCCATGTTCGATCCGTCACAGTCTGGGTAGGAGACGGCACTGGTCACCCTTACAGATAACCTCTGTAGACATTTGAATCGGGGTGGATCAGTGGTGCTGTTGTTGTTGGACCTGTTGGTGGTGTTCAGCATGGTCAATCATCAGCTACTGATCCACTGCCTCATCGACACTGGAGTCCAGGGGTCTGCCTTGCAGTGGCTCACCTCCTTTCTCCAGGATCAGGGACAAAGAGTGGCAGTAGAGGGACAGCTTTCCTGAAGGCACCTGCTGATGTGCAGAGTGCCCCAAGGGGCAGTGCTTTCCCTGATGCTATTCAACTTCTATATGTGCCCCCTTGTCCAGATTGCCCAGAGGCATGGGCTGGGATGTCACCTATATGCAGATGACACCCAGCTCTATCTGATATTGGGTGGTCAGTCTGACTCCAGACCAGAAGATCTGGACCTGGCATTACAAGTCGTGGCTGGATGGCTTAGCCAATTGAAATTGAATCCAATGAAGAAAGAGGTCCTGTGCTTCAGTCAAAGTGGTCCAGGGTTAGAGACCCCATGCCCGACCTTCAGTGGGGCTCCATTGGTGTCAGTGCTGGAGTTTAGGAGTACTCCTGGATGCCTCCTTAACAATGGAGGCCCAGGTAGCAGCCACTGCAAAGTCAGCCTTCTACCACCTTCAGTTGATTAGGCAGTTGGTTCACTTCCTTGAATGCAATGACCTAGCAACATTGAGCCACACGATGGCCACCTCGAGATTGGACTACTGTAGTGCTCTCTTCCTGGGGCTGCCCTTGTCGTGAATCCAGAAGCTACAGCTAGTGCAAAATGCAGCAGCCAGGCTTCTGATGTGTCTCCCTATACGGGACCGCATCCAGCCTGTGCTGAAAGCACTACATTGGCTGCTGAGAGCATACCGAGTTCACTTCAAGGTGCTGGTTCTCATGTTTAAAGCCCTGTATGGTCAGGGACCTGCATACCTGAGGGACCACCTTTCCCAACATGTTCCCCAGAGAGCACTGAATTCAGGGTCCCAAAATCATCTGGTCCTCCCTGGTCCTAAAGATGCCAAGCTGACCTCAACCAGGGCAAGGGCCTTTTCAGTAGTGGCTCCATACTGGTGGAATGAGCTCCTGGAAGACATCAGACCTGCAGGACCTTCTAGATTTCTGCAGGGCCTGCAATACAGAGCTCTTCCACCAGGCCTTTGATTCGGAGCCACATCTAACCACTGGACTATGTCTAGGCCTGCTTCCCCTGGATTTACCATCAGCAGCCTGTGCTCACCAGTATAAATAAATTGGATAAGCTGAACTCCCACACTGACCATTTCTCTGTGATTACCCTATTATGGCCTGTCATGACCCCACCCTTCCGCCTCTGTATTGTTGCCTTAAGCCAGGCCACTCCCAGAGACTACAGGGTTATTGTTTTCTTTAATTCAGGGTCATTTCAACCAGCACACAAGGAGAAAAGGTGAGGGAAGCTTGTTTAGAAACTCCTTCAGTCTTAATGAGTACCTTAAGCCAAATACCAGGATCAGTGACTCACTCCAATTAAAACTATACTTCTATTATAAAAAGGTAAACATGTAAAAACAGACAAGTAGGGGAGAAAATAAGTGGATGAGGTACAAACAAACAGAAGCCTAGCTATCTGCAAAAACCCTCCTAAAAAGGAGAGAAATTTATTCTTTTTATATATAGAAAGAGGTAGGGTATATAGAGGGACTAAGAAAAGGGCAGAGTGAGTATCCTGTTAATGGGGGTTAGTTTAAGTTAGTATAGATACATTTTTTGACGGTCACCGTGGTCTAAAAGTCTTCTTTTTAAGTTAACAAAAATCCAAAATAACTCTGTTAATCAGGTTAGTAATGTCCTTAGGGGTTAATTATTAATCAGCTCCTTTCAGATGTTTCCCGAACAGTCATTTCTTTGGTTGTCTTCCTTTGGTGTCTCTCAAGTTATACGATGGGCTTAGCTTTCACACCTCCCGCTCCGGCACCTCCCTCCTCTGGACCGCTGTCATCATCGCTACTTGTCCAAGTTGCGAGAGCTGCATCTTCCTCTAAGCTGGCGTGCCTCTTCAGAAACTCTTGTGCTTTGAAGATGGAGTCAAGCTTTTCTCTTTTATCCTTGTACTTAAACACTAGGCCTTCCGGGAAAGTCCATCTGTATGTAATCTGATGCTTTTGTAGAAAATTGGTCAATCCTTTATACGCTTTTCTCTTCATCCGGATTTCATATGGCACATCTTTCAAAGTTCTGATAGTCTGTTCTCCAATTTTCAAGGGCATCGCTGAAACTGCACGCAGAATTTGATCTCTAGTACTCTGTTTAACAAACTTGACCACCACTTCTGCTGGCAGGTTATTTTTCTTTGTAAAGGTGGAATAGGCCCTATAGACCTTATCCATCTCTTCTTTTCATTCACGCTGATCCCTGCCAGTTACTGGTGCCAAGGCGTTTGCTAGTATAGCTCTGAGATCTTCATTATCTTCTTCTTTAATGCCCTGAAAACGAAGCGTCAGATTCGCTTTCTCCATTTGAAGCATCAAAATTCTTTTTTCTTGCTCATCCTGATGTTTTTCTAGCTTATTGACCTTTTTCTTAACTTTTCCGATGTCTTCCGTCGAGACCAAGCACTTTTGCGCAATGTCCTCCATCTTCTTAGACGTTTCTGTCAGTTGCTTTTGTTGGCTGCTGAGGACACCTTCCATATTAGTTAAAGTTTCGCTGATTTTCTGTATTTGGACCAACAGAGGGTGCAGTAGCTCGCTTGTCTGTTGACTGACAGCAGGCTCTGAGGGGGATTACCCGGACCGGAAGTCCCGCCTCCCTTCTTTTCCGGTTTAAGAGGGACCTTCTTCATGGCCGACATCTGTTTTATTTGTTTACTTATTAAAAGTTCGCGACACGTCCCTCAGGAGACCCGCTTACTCTCAAACTTCAGTAGCACCCCAAAGGTATTTTCCTCAGCCCTTCTTTCCTTATAACCCCCTTCGCTTTCTTTTAAAAGTCCCGCTTCTCACTGGGGGGGGATTCCCCCTCCTCCCAAGCGCTCGTTCGCTCAAGGGGAAAGGATTCGGGTTTTCGCTTCAAAATTAGACCTTCGACTCACAGTTCACCGCCAATTTTTCTTTTGCTTGAATTCATATCGCTGTTCCTCACTCCTGGAAGTCGATGGCGCTGCTAAGTCCCATTACGGGCACAACGCAGCGGAGCCGATTGGGGCGGGGAGAAAGCCTCAATTTCCCGGCTAACTGCCAGCAAAGAGGCTACTCCCCAAAGCGCCCCCGGTTCGGAGCCTTTACCTAAGGCTCACTAGGGTCTTTCGCACATGCGAAGACCCCCCTGACTGCGTGTGGGCTAGCCGCCTCCGGGAGCATCCCGAGACGCGGCCGCCATTCGCAACGCCGAAACCGAAACCATCAGAAGCCTAGCTATCTATTCTAATTACTTAAGCTTGGGCAGAGGCCCGAAGCAGCTTGGTTGAGAAGCTGGACTGGTGCCAGTCCCTCCTCCGGCAGTCATGGCCCTGGAATGAAGTCTTATCCAACAAGCCTCCAGCAATGTGAGCACAGCAGCATAGTATCCCTGAGACAGACAGACAGACAGACAGACACACACACACACTCTCTCTCACACTCTCTCACACACACACACACACACACTCTCTCTCTCTCTTTCTCTCTCTCTCTCTCTCTCTCTCTCTCTCTCTCTCTCTCTCTCTCTCTGCCAAGACAGTCTGAGCCAGCCTCTTTTGCCTTGCACTAATTAGGTAACAAGCTGTCATTCAATTACTACATCATCAGCAAGCATATGGCAAGCTTAGATGGTCTCCTGTCAAGATCTAGCTGAGTCATTGTAACTCTTTGACACTTTCCAGCTGCAATAGTTCTTCCTAGCCAGTAACTGATACCAGGTGTTGAGGCTAACTGTGCTGTCATACCACTTCTCTCGGCTAAACCACATTAGCTGTTTAGCTTCTGCAGAGACTCACAGCTCTTAAAGGGCCAGTTTCTTGACATGGCCTCTTGTGATCTCCATTGCATTATTATTACTGCCCTCAGCGCTGCTTTAGCACTTTATGACTGTTTAACTGCTGATTAACTATGATGTTTTATCATTGTGTTGCTTTTATGTGTTTATAACTTTTATATAAGTTGCACTGAGCCTGCTTTGGCAGGGAGGGTGAGTTATAAGTTGAACAAACAAACAAATATATGTTAAATGTAATGCACCTCCTTCTGAGTAGGGTTTTAATGTCTCTTGTAGAATCACTGCTCTCTCCACAACCCACATGGTCCCATAACTCCACCCGGTGCAACAAAATAGTCTGACTTGGGCTAACACTATGGGGCCTAAGTGGAAATGCTGATGCTAGTTGTCAAATACTTTGACGCTCATGTTTGTTTTCCTCTTACTGTCATCTCTTTTACTCTTAGTCTCATCTGGAACTGGACCTGACGTATGTTGGCGCTGCTTAAATTGGACCTGCAGCACAAAGTTTGATAAATGTCCACCCGGCGCCAGACAAAAAGCCTGTTATAGCAAGGTCGTAGAGTTCCCATGGGGTAAGTAAGAGCTTTCCCTCTAGTAAACACTAAGTATAGGCACTCATCTTTTGGGCAGTTTTACCACTTTGAAGGATTCACATATGTAACCAGAGCATCAAAACATGGATCTCACCTAGGGCAACACAGTCCTTTTGACTGGAGACCTCTTACACACTCAGCAGTCACCAAACACTGAACAATTAAGGGAGGACAGATGAACAGCATCTCGGGATGTCGACAAAGCTGTACGTTGAAGGCATTCCTTGAAAAGACAGTGACCTAAGTGGAAGACATACTGGCATATCTGGAGATGAACCAGCACCAAGCCACAGCACAATGACACCGATTTAACTCAAACGCCTGGTATAGAGTTCTCCAGGGTCAGGAGGGTGACAAGATCAGGATCGGTCCAAAGCAGTCAGAGGCAGACAACCTCCAAATACTTGTCCTGTGAGGCAGTCAAGGACAGGACTTGGTTTCTGTGTCCTGTTTGTTGGTCCTCCAGGACACGAGGTGCCTGCTTTGTAGAACACAATACTGGACTACAAGGTTTACCAGAGAAATCTAGCAAGGCTGGACTATGACTTAGCATCCTAGGCCTCTCTACTTTCAGTCATACTCATGTTGCTGTCCCTGAGTTATACCAGCAATAAAGCTTTCAAAATCCCCACCAAAACAGGAAGAGTTTGGCGCAATCCTTAACAGAGCTACATCCATCTAAGCAGACTAATTTCATTGGACATAGCAGAATGTGACTCTGCTTGGGATTGCCCGTTGGAGTCCCACTGTTCCTTTGAGCCCAGGAGCAATACAGAATACAAGCGTGGGGCCAAACGACGTGTTATGTTTTGTACGTGCTCCAAGGAAGCCATAATGCAGCAGAGAATCCCAATGGGTAGCTCCATCTAGAACAAGGGTGTCGAACTCGTTTGTTACAAGGACCAAATCTGACATAAATGGTACTTTGTGGGGCTGGGCCATGCATGTCATAAAATGTAATTCCAGTTAGCGGAGATATAAACTTTATAAAGGATACAGACAGACACAATTAAAGGTTTGTTTATTTTTACTTAAAATAGAAACATGCTTAAAACTCTTACAATATTTTGTCAAAGGCTTTCACGGCCAGAGTTCATTAATAATTGTTGTAGATTTTCTGGGCTATATGGCCGTGGTCTTGGCATTGTAGGATGTGACATTTCACCATCAGCTGTGACTGGCATCCTCAGAGGTATAACACAGAAAGATAGAGTTCTCTCTGTATCAATGTGAGAAGAAAATGGTAATTTGTATCTACTCAGGAAGTACGGTAGGGCTGAGTCATTATCTTGTAGGAGTTTCCCAGTCTGTGACATGCTAATGGAGGAGCTTTCCTGAGGAGGTTCTTTTGCATGTGGCTTGGCTATTGAAATCCTAATCTTGTAGTCCTGTTGTAAGAGGTAAAGCATTTTGTGTTTTTCAGGACTGAAAACCATGCCCTATTACTTTTTAAACTCTCTTCTTTCCTGTTGAACTTGTGTTTATGTTTATGAATTTCAATGACTTCCCTGTGTAATCTGACATGGTAACAGGAAGTGCTGTCCAGTATTTCAATTTCTTGGAATAAGAAACTGTGTCCTGTTTGAGTTAGGCTATGTTCAGCCACTGCTGATTTTTCAGGTTGGCCCAGTCTGCAGTGTCTTTCATGTTCTTTTATTCTTGTCTGGATGCTACGTTGTGTGGTCCCTACGTAAACCTGTCCACAACTGCAGGGTATGTGGTATACCCCTGCAGAAGTGAGGGGTCTCTTCTGTCTTTTGCTGATCGTAGCATCTGTTGCATTTTTATGGTGGGTCTGTTTGTAGACAGTGGTTTTTTTCATACGTTTTCCCATCTGATCAGTGTTTCCTTTAGAAAAAGCATTTACGTTACAAGATGAGTGAGAAGGGTATTTTGTGTGTGCATGTGCAAATCTAGACCTGCCTATCCAACTGTCTTCTTCCAGAGAATACAAGTCAAAATTCAGAAAATAGCTAGAGACCTTGGATGCATGAGGCGTCAGGAATGTCACCCAGTCAGATACACTGCTACCTTACCAGATGACGGATACATTTACATGGAAGTCAAGTGCTGCAATGAAAATTTTTGTAATATTTGTAAGTATCAATCTTTTTTGAAACACTGTTCAAGGAAGGGGCTTTTGCTATCATTCCCTTAATTGCAAACTAGGAGCAATGCAAAGTTAATCTTCCCACCTCACTTCTCCGAGCAGGGAGAAGTTCCAGGGGCTGATGCTTGCCCACGCTGCTTCCATGGAGAGGAGTGGGTCCTAGAGACCTCTGGGTGTCTCCACAGCATGTTGCTGTATTCACATCTATGGAGGCATCACTACAGCACCAGAGATCCTCTTCCCCACATCAGATGTCCAGAGAGAGAGGGAGAGAGAGGGAGGGAGAGGAGAGAGATCCCGTACGTTCTGTGTGCTTCAGCCAAAACCTCTCCCAGCCACGGCTCTGGATTCCCTTTCTTCCTCCTGTCCCAAACTGAACATTGTGCCTTCTTCACACAGACATGCCTGTGGTTATGAGTCCTCCAGGTGCTTCTGGAGATCTCTCAGAATAATACCTGTTGCAAAATAGTGTTGCTAACTTCCAGGTGGGGCCAGGCGATCTCTCAGAATTACAACTGGTCTCCAGGTGACAGAGATCCGTCGCCCTGGAGAAAACAGCTTCTTTTGAAGGTGGACTATACGGCATTATTCCCTCCCCAAAGCTGCACCCCCAAATCTTCAGGTGTCCCCCAACTTGGACTTTGCAACCCTACACACACCCTTGCCTCTCTCTATCTGGGTGCTGGGGGCAGAGTCACATATTACAAAGTCCTCAGAGTGTAGAGGGGCTGTGCCTCAGTATTCGAGCATCTACTCGGCATGCAGAGAAGGTCCCAGGTTCAATCGTTGGCATCTCCAGTGAAAAGGATCTGGTAGGAGGTGATGAGAAAGACCTCTGCCTAAGACCCTGTAGAGCTGTTGCCACTCTGAGCGCACAATACTGACCTGGATGGGTGGGTGGATGGATGGATGGATGGATGGATGGATTGGATGGATGGTGTGATTCAGTATAGACAGCTTCCTGTGTGTGTCCATCCCATAGAAAAACTTCAGATGAGATGTGTCTGGAGTCCCATGCTTCTCCAGTGCACAAGGTCCTGAGTGAGGCTGGGAAAATCGATTACTGGGAAGGAATTGAACTCCATCCAAGCCATTCTCATAACCCAAAAGAGCCCTCAGACATGGCTCTTTGTCCAGCTAGGCTACATGTAGCCACTAGTACTACACAGCATGCCAAGAACAATCTGAAGTGAAGTCTGTCTGAACTTTGTCACAGTGAATTGGCTCTTAGTCACAACTTTTAAGGCACGTGCTGAGGGGTACACCAGTATATGATCATCTTTGTTGTCACACATCAGAGGCCGGCTCAGGCTGACGAGAGGATCTCCACTTTTGTGAACGGTTCTGCCCTAATGCCCAGCAGACCCCCCGTTTATTACTACAGTGTTTCCCAGCCGCATATACTACTTTTAAAAACAGTATCTATAGATATACTAGGATTAAGATACTCAGAAGGATGAGTGGCAGAGAAGAAGATGGGGGTTGGCCCTTCAACACGATGATACCTATTTCCATACTGGGAACGGGTCTGCCCTAATGCCCGTTTCCACCTCAACTGTCAACAGGCTCCTGGCCATTTTTTTTGTTCTAAATCAGCAAAACAAAATGTTAGGACTATGCCAATAAGCAAAGAAATAAACTGCAAAAAAGAAAAAAGAAAAATGTTGGCAACGTGGGGGTTGCGGCCGGAAGGTCAATCTCACCAGGGGTGGGTGTGATGGTACATAAATCTGCTCCTTCCCATTTGAACTTCCTCACACATTTTGGGCATGATATATCAGGAAAAGTGTACCAAAGCAAGTTTGGGAAGACCTGCAGTGGAGCCACCAGAAATCTAGAAGGGGACATCTCCACAAGGTCACTGTGCAGAAGCCCCAAACAACAACCACATCAGATGGAAGGAGATGTGCAGGAAAACCATCATATCAAGTCAGTCATCCCCCCCCCCATATCAGCAATCACCATAGGACACCAATTTGGAGCCAACGGCTACCCTCCATCTTCTTTCAGAATGGTGGGCTTCTGGGCAACCCTGGGGCAAGGGAGGAACTAAGGTTGAATCTGCATTTGAATTTTAAATCAGTTGCGTGCTGCTGTGACGCCGTCTTTCTCTATGCTTCTTTGAATGTTGTTTGGAGAAGATTCTTTTAATGCAGGGCGGAGGTGCAATGACAGTGGAGCCGCCCCGAAAGGACGATAAACACCTGTGGACGTGCGAAAGTATGCTAGCACTGTTGAGGTGTGAAAATGACACCTAATGTGGACAGCTTTTTTGAAGATGGAGTCAAAAGGCGGGGACACTGGTGGGAAAGTCAAATGCAGATTCAGCCTAAGAATCCTCTTAAAATTCCCAGGATTCCTTAAGTGATGTCATGACAACTATAGGTATATAAAACGAATAGAAATACCTGGAGTAGACAGGAGAAAAGCACACTCTTCCTCACTTCGTTATTATTTTTATCCATCACAACCACATTCCTAACCATATTCATCAAAATAAAAAACACTCAGAAATTTCAAAATTAGTTCCTTTTCAGTCTTTTATTCCCAGACACCACATGGAAATTTTGACGGCATACCAACCAACAGATATGCATGTAGACAGAAAGGTTATCTGCTCATCAACTAGGCTGATCAGAGGAAGACTTCAAAGCTGCTTCAATAAATTAAAGGATTCCTCAGCACCTGCCATGATCGTTAAAATAGTGTAATGGGCCATGTCCACCATTTGACCATTCAAATGAGGTGGAAAGAATCAGTCGGCATCTGAAAGGGCACTTTTGGGGGGCACATAGAGAGTAAGAGACCTGGATTGTCCATAGAAGAACATCCCAGATAAAACTGAGGTATAAAAAACAGTTTATTGGGTTCTTGAGTTGATGCCAAAGACGGAACACAACAGGGAAGCAGAAGCCCTCCTAAGACTTGTACAGAATAAGTGCCTAGATGGTCAAACCATGGAAAAATGTGATGGGAACACATGCTGACTGAAGGGCTTTCTCTTTTGGCAGTACTGGCTCAACAGAATCGTCCCCTCAATGGGATGCAGTGCCCAGGCTGCCGCATCTCCAACACAAACGAATCTTGCTCGAGTGATACTACTGTCAGCTGTCGTGGAAAGGAGAATTTATGCATTTCATATACTGGTAGCATGTATACAAGTAAGTAGAGCTGACAACCAGCTAAACACAAAGTTGCCAGAAAACTAAAGGGAAAATGTGGGTTTCTTCGCTGAGGAGGCCCAGTAAAACCTAACATCCATTTTGACGTTGATCATCCTCAAAACCCAATGAAGGATTTGAATTAATAACCCGTTCCCTCTCTCTTTCACAGGTACGTATACCTATCCCTACCTGAGTTTCAAAGGCTGTGCAACAAGAAATCTGTGTGACTTACTAAGTGGAGCCTCCAAAGAAGGAAGTGACCTGCTGAAACCCACCGACACAAGAGAAGCGGAATGTTCACCCGCTGACTTGTCAGCTGACGATGAGGTTTATCCAGAAAAGTAGATATGAAAGAGAAGACCCCTCTCTCTATAAGGGATTCTATCATTTCTGGAAGCTGGAAATGCAGTTAGAATCTAGGGGAGGAGGCCAAGGAAAATGGGAGACTCAGGACGCCTGAGCTGTCTCCTCCATGCTGGGTGTAGGTGAAGGGGATGCAAAGGGGGCAGAGGGGGGCTGAAAGGGTAGGTGTTTGGGACTTGGGGCTTCTGCAGAGGAAAATCTGGTATAGGGGCTGCATTTGCATTGAATGTGATCAAAATAAATTGGCATCACAGCAGACAAAAGATGTGTTCTCCTGGTGTGAGGAGGTGCTGCTTGTGGGTGAAAGGAAGTGGAGTTTGCCCAACTCCCTTCCACTGCTGATGCAGTCTATGGAAGAGGGCAAAGAGATGTAGCTATCCCTGAGGGCAGCAACGATCAGGCAATCCCTCACTGAACACCGCGGAGCCAAGGCATATAACTCCCCACGCTAATGGGGAGAAACTTTGAGACCCAAGCTCTTGTGAACAGAAGGGATTCAAGTATCACAGAATCAGAGTTGGAAGGGGTCCTACAGGCCGTCTACCCCAGCCCCCTAAAATGCAGGACCAGCCTAGAGCATCCATGACAAGTGTTTGTCCAGCCGCTGCTTGAAGACTGCCAGGGAGGGGGAGCTCACCACCTCCACAGGCAATTGATTCCACTCTTGTACAACTCTGGGTGCGATCATACTTACCAGAAGCCGCGGCAGTGATGCGATTCCCCCGCGGATTAAAGGGACGCGATCAGACAGACGCATCTGTCAGGTGTCCCTGAGTCGTCAGCGGGGCGTTGCTGCACACCGCAAGAGCGTGGAGAAAAGCTACTGGCTAAAACCCAGTACTATCGGGAACTGCAGGGCATGCGGCCGGAAGTTTCATTGCGCAAACGCGCATCAGAGCAGCCGGGGCAAACAGCCTCGCTTCCCGCCCGCCTCTTCCCCCTTCCGTATGATCGCAGCTTCTGACTGTCAAAAAGGGTTTTCCTAATATCCAGCCAGTACTTTCCTACCCTTAATTCAAACCCATTATTGCAAGTCTTCTCCTCTGCCACCCACTGGAACAGCTCCCTGCCCGCCTCTAAGTGGCAGCCCTTCAAAGACTTCAAGAGAGCAATCCTGTCCCCCCTCAACCTCCTCTTCTCCAGAGAAAACATTCCAAAATCCCTCAGCCTTTCCTCTTCCCCTTCTCCATTCTGTCCACACCCTTCTTGAAGTGAAGCCTCCAGAACCGCACGCACATGGAGCTCCAGGAAATTCTTCTCCAATCTTCACAGGAACCTCCCATTTTAAAGGGGTGACTCCAACCGTCAATCACCCCAGACCCATCCTGGGTCTTTGTAACAAGCCCATCAGGGCCCATCTCACTCCGCTTCTCCCCTGGCTTTACTGTCCCAGTTGGCTCCTTCCTCACTAGGGCTGACTGCCTGGGGAGGGGGAGTCCAGGGCTGCGGTCGGTCCCTTTTTCAACCATAGAAGTCTCTTAAAAGACAACAAAATAATAATGTATTTCTGAGAAGACAGATTCCCACTTCAACATCAAAAACGGTAATCAGTCATTCAGAAACTACTGGAATACTATGATATTCAGCCATTATTGCTGCAATAACAATTTACCATGCATTTCTGTTTCTTAAACATTACTACGGCCTTTTCCATCCAATGATGGGCTCCTTGAAGCAGCCAAGAGGTGTGATCTCTAAAAAGAAACAGCAATGGCATCTGTCACAGGATAACGACTGAAATAAAAACAGTGCATCTTTTAGAAACCACAGAGAGAGAATGTCTGCAAAAGCCACTATCAGTCTCATTCAGACTAAACATATCCCTATTACGGACTGGTGCCTGTTAAGGTATTAAACAGTCTTATAACTTGCCATTTCACAAACTCAAGTCAAGGCGTCAGCCTTTAACGGCATGTATCAGTAGATCAAAGTCATTATAAAAATATACGAGAAGGACACTGTATTGCAAACAGGGGTCATTTGGAGCAGGAGCACAAAGGAGCGGAGCTCCGGCAGTTAGAAGCACAGGTGGCGACAAGCCCCGCCCCCAGCTCCCAGCAGGAGTGCAAAGCAGCATGTGTAGCATTCCTCCTGGGCCCAGATAGGCTACTCTGGGACTGGAATGACAGCCCCCAGAGTGGAAAGATAGTCCTTAGGGGTGGAGCCTGAGTGGTGGGTGTTGCCTTCTGACACACTTCCAGTGATGCCAGGGGGTGTGGCATATGCTATAAGTTATGCTAATGAGTTATGCTAATGAGCTCCTGCACCTCTTTTTCTACGAAATGACCCCTGATTACCAATACATTGAATGAAATAACAGGTAACAACTGTAGTTTTTCTTGGCATAGCAGCAGGGCAGATGGAAGGAACTTTGCCACTTTCTCAGTTATTTCAACAGAGGAATCATTCAAAAGTTTGTAAACTTTACGGGAATCGGATAAACCCATCATGTTGGCAAATATAGAGTTTAGATCTTTAAAGTGTACATTTACCTAAAAGTGACAATGCAGCAAAACGTGCAAGATCGTCTCGACACATCTAGATTCACAAGGGCAAAGTCTATCCGCATATGCTGTCTTGTTGAATATAGAATGGTACGTGGCATGGCATTGCCTCTGGCTAAAGAGAAAGCTCTGGATAGTTGTGGTGCTTTTAGAGGGGCTAAATATGAAGCCCATTCCACAAACTCAAGGTAAAAGCTGCCAGCTTCAATGTTTCTCCCTTATTCCTCAGTGAAACAATCACATCCGCAACTGACTCGGTGAACAGAAAACCGGAACCCAATACAAATACAACTACCAATTATTAGCCTACAAGGAGCTCACTCACCCACCTGACCCGAGTACTCCTTCTAATTCCTCTATAAGCACCCCTTAACCTTCTGGAACCTTCCTTCAAGCAATTTGCTAATGTGGGGAAAGGCAGTGGATGTTACAATAAAATGGCTGCCAGGGCAAGAGGAAAGGGAGTAATCATAAAATGGCTGCCATGTAGGATGGGTCCAAATTCAAACACAGGGAGGCTCCACAATACCCTAGGCTGTTCCAGTCCAATCATGCTTCTTGGAGAGAGGCTGTCCTTGATAAACAGGGACTCCCCCTGAGGACACAAAGGCCTTCTGAAGCTCCTCCTCCTCCACCACCAGTGAAGGGCAGCAAAGTCAAGTTTAGCTTTTTCCTCTGGGAAAAGAAACAAGTGAGCATGATAGTACCTATGGGCACCAGTATTTGATAATATAAAAGAAGCAAGAACTTCTGTCAAGATCCTCAGACCGACTTCATGCTAGGGTCACCAAGTCCAGGTTGGGAAATTCCAGGAGATTTGGTGGTGGAGCCTGGAGATGGCGGGACATGGGGAGGGACCTCCGTGGCCATCTTTACCTCTGTAGCCTGGAGATCAGTTGTCATTCCGGGAGATCTCCAGGCCCTAACTATACATTGACAATTCCATCCTTTATTGATCACAGGTGACCAGGGGAATAGATGTTTCTCAGGGTCAGATAAGTGTGCCCTCAACTTATATTCTCATTGATTCAAAAAATACTTCACACAGAATCCAACAGAGCACCACAATGATTCATCAACAAACTTCAGTTGACTCTCAGAGAATCTAACAAAACTCACTTTCTTCACAGCTCTTACCTACCGCTGCTTCATCTCAGGCCTTTCAGCAATAAAGTCACTTGGAGCAAACACAGGGGCTTCTACCCCCTCTTCTTCCCCAGTTCAGAAAGAACTGGAACCTACCAAAGACACAGTGAGCAAACTAGCTCCCTACACTCCTCCTGACATGCAAATTAAGTAGTCGCATTGCCCACAAGGTTGCTAACTCCTGGCTGGGAATTTCCTAGAGATTTGGGGGGGCAGGCCCGTCGCCTGCGTGGGGCCCTGGGGGCCCGGCCCCCCGTGGGTTTTGCGGGCCCCCTCCCCGATCCTCTGCTCCCCCTCCTCCCCCCGGCCCCCTCCCCCAGGCCAGGGCGCTGAAGGGAAAGGAACGCGAGGCGCTGAGATCTGAGGAGAGAAGAGCTGGCACTGCAGTGAGGCTGGCTGCTGTGTGCTGCATGATGAGCGGGCGGGGGGGGGGAGAGGAATAAGACAGTCGCCCTCCCCCAGGAAAGCCTCTCGCCTCCGGGGACGAGCCTGCCTTTCGCCCACCTCTACAGTGCTCACAGTTCACTCCACGCTGCAAGGACGGGACCGGCTGCTTCCCGGGAAGTGCAAACCCCTCCGAGCGGTGCTTCCCAGGCAAGCGCCGCGGTTTTATTTAAACCGGCGTGAGCCCAAGGGGTGTGCTGCCCCCGGCCCAGCGGCTCCCGTGCTGTGGGGGTATGGACGGGTCCGCTCCATGCCACTCAGTGCAGCACCTTTGCAGACAGAAGAAAAAGCAGCCCCCTGATCTCTCACCGAACAGCCGGATTTGGGCTGGGCGGTGGACCCGTTCTCATCAGCCCTCGGTTTTCCCTTGGCCATCAAAACTTTCCCTGGCTACAGAGAGGGGGAAAGGGAGGCAGAGAGAGGGGGGAAGGGAAGGGAGGGGTGAGAGACAGAGAGAACAGACAGAAAGCTCTTTTCTGCAGTCAAATGTAGCCATCGAAGATATTCCTATGCTTTCCTTTAATGGGAAAAAGAGGCCCTTTTGAGCAACCACGGACGGAAAGCACCTGAAAATCTCCTCCCAGAAGCCCCGGCCCTCCGCTCCACCCGTGGAGGCCAGGGCTCTGCGCGCTCTCTCCCTCACCCCGCTCCCCCGCGCTTCGAAGGGGCTCGGAGGGGAAAGGACGCATTTCAGGCCGGTGGTGCTGTGGCGGCAGCCTCTGCTTGGCCATCTGCGCCGCTGCTCTAGGCCAGCCTGCCGCTAGCTTGGCAGAGGGTGTTCCGCTTGTGGCAAGAGTGGAGGCGGAAGGAGCCTCCGGAGCTGCGCGGCTCCACGGGGGAGGAGCCGGGGCTCCAGCCGCCGCCGCTTCTGCCATGTCCACCGGGCTGTGAAGCGGGCAGAGAAGCCCCAGCACGTGGGTGCATGTGCGCCGGTGAGTCGCTGCAGGGCGCGGGGCTGGGAAGTTGCAGGAGAGCCCCGGAGCTGGCTTGCAGCAAAGGGAACTCCAAGGAGCCCGGACTCCCGCGGGGTTGCAGCAGCTCCCGTTTGCTCGGGACGACCAATCTGGAGGGAGGCGCCACTGCAAATTGCACCAGGAGTGGGGGTAGCATTTACGGGGGGGGTGCCTCTGGAGTGTGCTTACTCGGGAGGAAGCCTTGCTACAGGTTGCGAAAGCTCATACCTTGAATAAACCTTTGTTGGTCTTAAAGGTGCGTGCCGCTGGTCTCTAAATTTGTTCTAGTTTGTGACCAGTGTTTCCTCTAAGCTCAGTTAGTGTGAGCTAGCTCAGCTTTTAGCCTCCGGCTCACACATTTTTGTCTTAGCTCAGGAAGGATGGCTCTAGAGCAAACTAATTGATGCAGCAGCCAAATCACTCTCTCACAACTTTAATGGCAGTAGCTCACAAAGTAGAAGTTTTGCTCACAAAACTCCAGCTTAGAGGGAACATTGGTGGTGGGCCCCCTGAGAAAAACATGGGCCCCCTGAGCAAAAAGTTGTTAGCTACGGGCCTGGGGGGGGCATGGGTTGAGGGAGTGGAGAGGCCTCATGAGAGTATTATACCCTCCAGTGCAGCCATTTTCTCCAGGGAAGCTGATCTCTGTAGCCTGGAGCAATGCTCCCTCTAAGCTGTGGAGTCTTGTGAGCAAAAATTCTACTTTGTGAGCTACTAGCATTAAAGTTGTGAGTGAGCCATTTGGCTGCAGCATAAATTAGTTTGCTCTGGAGCCATCCTTCCTAAGCTTAGACAAAAACGTGTGATCTGGATGCTAAAAAACTGTGAGCTAGCTCGCACTAACTCAGCTTAGAGGGAACACTGGTCTGGAGATTAGTTGCAATTCCAGGAGATCTCCAGGCTCCACCTGGGGGTTGGCAACCATACAAGGATACAAGCGTGATCCCAGATCAGACCCTTTCTCCATCAAGGTCAGTATTGTCCACTCAGATGGTCCTTCACATCTCCTGCTGCCTGGTTCTTTTAACTGGAGATGCCAGAGATTGAACCTGGGACCTTCTGCTTAACAAGCAGATGCTCAGCCACTGAGCCACGCCCCTTCCCCTAAACAGAGGTGGTTTGCCATTGCCTGTGTAGCAACCCTGGGCTCCTGTGGTGGTCTCCCAAACAAGAACTAACCAGGGCCAACATTGCTTCACTTCTGAGAGGTGAGAAGATCGGGCTAACCTGGGCCATCCGGGTCAGCCCGTATTCCCAAAGCTCTAGACACCATTTTCACAATCTGAAATCTTTCAGCGAGTTGCTATTTGCTCCACTGAAAGCTGCACATGGGCAAACATCATTCTCTGGGGCCATTCCAGGAGTAGAAACAGCAAGGATCTAAGAGAACAAAACCTGAGAATATCCCCAGGGAAAATATCATGAATCATTCGGCCCTGAGCTCACAAAGGCTGTGGAGGTAGGCCAGTCAACCGACCACTCTAAACCCGCCTCAAAGGGGAACACAGAGCTTCCTTCATACAACGTAGTTTTATGGGGAAAGTCTTCTAACCTTGGGACCTTGAAGGGTTGCTGCCAGTCAGTCAATTCAGGTGGGTAACCATGTTGGTCTAAAGCAGGAGAACCAGGTTTGAGTCCGGCGGCATCTTTAACAACAACAGAATTTTATTCAAGGGATAAGCATAAGAACATAAGAACATAAGAGAAGCCAATGTTGCATCAGGCCAATGGTCCAACACTCTGTCACACAGTGGCCAAAAATACCAGGTGCCATCAGGAGGTCCAGCAGTGGGGCCAGGATACTAGAAGCCCTCCCACTGCTGCCCCCTCCCAGCACCAAGAATAGAGTGCATCACTTGCCCCAGACTGAGAGTTCCTGTCTATATCTTGTGGCTAATAGCCACTGATGGACTTCTGCTCCATATGTTTCGTGTGCATGCACACGTCTTCAGATACAGTGAAATGGAAATTACCAGTCCAGGGTGAGCAGTAAATTAGCATACAGCACAACAAAGATACTGAAGACCTTCCCTCAGGTCACGTGTTTTCTGATTTTTGATAGTTTTGATATTCAGTTCCTGCATTTACTTTCTATCTTATCCAGTTTTCTTTATTCCAGTACCTAATTTTGTATATGTTTTGATTCTGAACAAATCTTCCCGGGATTCCCCATGAAAAGAAAACGGTGAAAGCACCAAAAATATAGAACAACTGACTTGAAATATTAAACAAAAGACCAGTGGCAGGTTAAGGGTTAACAAAAAAAAGTTTCCAACATACATTTGGGTGAGTCTGAGCTCACTTCACCACATGTAAATGTGTACATTCCTAGCAGACAGAACCTAAAGTTGGAAAGGGAGAAGTGGGGAAAGGTTAAAAAGAGAGGGCAGTTTCAAAGGGGGGAAATCTCACTCCTGCCCTTCTGTGCCTGCTGATCCCAAATATAAATATACATGAGCTTTGGATGCACCCTTCATGCATCTGATGAAGCAACCTCTGTTTCATGGCTCTGTAAGATACAATAAATTCTGCTTCTCTTTATGGGGTTCCTGGACTCCTCTTTTACTCAGCCACACTAATTTCAGTAGGGTAGCCATGCTAGTCTATTGTAGCAAAAAAATAAATAAAAGTCCAGAAGACATGTTGCCAGTCCTTAAAAAGCTTCTTGCACAACAGACTAGCTTTCCTTCTAAGATGATCATCATGCAGAACTGGGAAGATGTATCTTTCGAGTTTCTGTTCCTCACACACCCTCTGAGGAAGACCCTTGTCCTGATATCCTTCTCTTGCTCAGAACTCAAAATCGAGAATATTACACGTTCACATCTTCAAAAATGCTGGGAAGAGAAGATTGTAGGTGGAACAAACTGATCTCTTTCAGGCTGCTTGGAGACCTGTTTTCCCAAATCCAGTGGCGCAACACTGTGGCCAGAGGGGACTGGCAGACACTACTGGCAAGATCAGATGGGGTTCCAGAAACATATTTCATCAGACTCCAACCCTGAGCTCTGGTTTCCAGGATGACATTAAGGGCCTTCTGAGAAAAAGTGCAATCTTCCCAATTCCCATCACTTCCAACATCTCACCAAGCCAGTTGTTCCCAATTTCTGCCACGGGGCTTCTGTTGGTGGCCTATAAATTGCTGAAGGTGAATCCCTGGACTCAGCATCAGACTCCTTCGTTGGTCCACTTCTGATCTGAGTTCTCTCTGGTCCTTCATCTTTGCAGCACCATGAAGACCCTACTGAGCGCATGTCTCTTTGTGGCCCTGCTTTATCCAGGTGAGTAGGAACCCCAAATCCACCATTCTTCTTATCATCCTTGGGAAGGGACTATCCAATAGGGCTAGAGCAAGGAAACTGAGAAGCTGGGGGGGGGGGTTCTGAAGAGAAAGGAATAGATGGGTGAATGAAGGAGAATATGTGTCCCTCAGATTCTTGGAGATGAGATCGGATGGCTAGTACTCTGCAGGCTTGAGTCTGGAAGCCAGAACTACAGAGATGAGGGGAGGAATACAGAGATACGGAGGTGATTCTAGGAGATCAGAAGTGCGTAGAATGAGCCAAGAATCTTCTGTGGGGGGCTTGAAAGTAAGTGGCAGAATTGGCAACCAGGATTCCTGGGGCTACCTAGCAGAGCTAAGGAAGAATAGAAGTCAATTGTTCATTTATTTATTTTTTAACTTGGCTTCAGCAATAGACCATTATAGGTCACCAGACAGATCATTCCCATTTTTATGCCCCATGCGGCTGATGTAGCAAGCTCATCTTCATTAGGCTACTGCATAAGAGGCCACTGACAGTACCATCCAAAACAGACGTACACCTTTTCTAAGCCCAGTGAATTCTGTGGACTTATGGGTGTAACTGTCCTTAGGACTGCAGTCAGGTGAGTCATTGGCGACCATGCTCCTCTTGAGTTAACGCGTAGGTGTACACAGGGCTATTTCTGTAGAAAAAGCCCAGCAGGGACTCATTAGCATATTAGGGCACACCCAACAGAAGAAACTCATTAGCATATAAGGCCACACCGCTGACCGCACAGCTCAGCATATTAGGCCACATACCCCATGTTACTGGACGTGTGGTCATCCAGCCACACCCACTTTTTGCTTCTTATTCTGTTTACCTTGTTTGTTGTCAAAACCCAGGGCTTTTTTTTGTAGCAGGAACTCCTTTGCATGTTAGGCCACACACACCCTAATGTAGCCAATCCTAATGAGTTTCTGCTGTTGGGTGTGGCCTATTATGCTAATTAGTTCCTGCTGGGCATGGCCAGCTCAGGAGCCAGCCGGAACTCCGTTCCTGTGCGTTCCTGCCCAAAAATAGCCTTGGGTGTACAGAAATAAATATATGAAGGGCCCATGGCAAATCCTCTCCCCAAAATGCGGGGGTTCCATTCTCCACATTCAAGGAATTTTTTTTTAATTCCAGTTGAATGGTTTGGAATAAATTAAAGAATTATTTTATGAAATACATTCTCCTCTGAACTAACGAGTGAAAGACTTTTTCTTATTTATTTTATTCATTTATTTATTTGTCCAGTTTTTATCCCGCCCTCCCGCCTAAGCAGCTCAGGGTGGCTTACAACATCAATAAAACCAGTATGCATTAAAACACAAACAATTCATATAAAAACAGTTTAACCAAGATACAATAAAGTACAACAGGATAGATAAACGGCTCAACATATATTATCTACACTCCTGCCATGGTGTAATCACTTAGCGGGTTGGCGTGGCTCAACGGGCACGAAATCAAACTCACTGGTATGCCCTGCGGAAAAGCTCCGTCTTCATTGCCCTGCAAAATTGCTGGAGATCACGCAGGGCCTGGATCTTACTAGGGAGCTCATTCCAATATACTGGTTCAGCCAAGGAAAGTGCCCTAGACCTAGTTGTTGTCAGCCTGGCCTCTTTAGGGCCAGGAAGGGTCAGGTGGTGTTGTGTCCCAGATCGCAGTTCTCTCTGGGGGACATACGGGGAAAGGTGGTCCCTCAGGTAGACAGGCCCCTGACCTTCTTACAGAGATCGGGTGAAGTTCCAGCAGGGCTTCAGGCCTAACCTGGAGATTGGTAGCTCCAGCACATGGAAAGGAAAGCCTACATTTTGCAAATGGAAGCCTACGTTGGGGAGTGAGCATAGCTGACCTACATTTAGGGACCAGTGAGTTCTGAACTGCATTCTCCATCTTTCCGGTGCTGTAAATTAGTCCAGACTCAGTGAAAACCTGGCTGATCTCCAAATGGATCCCTCAGTTGCTGTTTTATTTGTACAACCAGCAGTGGGGTTAACTATCCCCTAACTCACACCATGGATTTCATTCAAAGTATATATTCTCTCCTTAAAATTACTTAGTATATAAAATTACTTAGTGGAGAAGTAGACTAGCTTGGCCCCCTTCCAGCCTGCATCCCATCCGTAGGGTTGCGGGTAGTGGGGCTAGGTTTATGTATATATTTTTTATTTTAATGAGAAACAGACATGACAAACACACATAATATTGGGCATCCATTTGCATCCTTCTTTTTGCCTAAGCGATGACCTCATAGAATATGTGAGTACATTCTTTGCTAGTTTTCTAACTAGTAATTCCCATAAAGATCATTTACAGTATATTTAAATATATATTTCTTATTTTCTTTTTATTTCTATTGAATGTCTGGAAGTTTTACGTGTTTTAATCTTCTATCCATTTATAAAATCTTGACCATGTATCTTCAAAATCTTCTTTGTTCTGCCCTCTCAAAATTGAAGTTAATTTGCCCATCTCTGCTGTTTCTAGTATCTTATTTATAACTTCTTCCTCTGATGGAACATCATTTTTTCTCCAGTATTTGGCATATAATATTCTTGCTGCTATCTCTATATGTATAGTAAGGTAACAGTTCATGTATCCCAGCCCAATACTTTTTAACTTAACACAAGTCCACCGCGTATTTAAAAAAGGAACCAATTTTTTTGTTACATTTCCAACACTTATTTGATAAATCAGGGTAAAATTTAGCTAAATTATCTGGGTTTATATACCACCTGTAAAACTTTTTATGTATATTTTCCTTATATGATGTCACTTTAGTGATTTTTACTTTCTTTTTCCAAACATCAGGCCATTGGTCTAATTCAATATTATGACCCAAGCTCTGTGCCCATTTAGCCATACAATTTGAATTACTTCATCTTGTGTTTTATCTTCTAACATTATTACATATGATTTCTTAATCAGTTTATCTTCTAATTATAACAATGCCTTATCTAATTCATTTATATTGGTATAGAAACCCAATGGTTTATCTTCAGCAGATCTACACTCTATTTGTACTCCTTCCCACCAACTTTGTTATCTGAATGAATGAATGAATTTTATTGTCACAGCATACAGCCAGCGGTATACAACCCTACTTACAAGTAATTACCATGTCAATAAATTACAAAAACAAATAGTACCCAGATGGTAAAATTATTAAGATAGGACAAGGTTAATAAGAATAAAATTGTACAAACGTTTTGATCAGTAAAACCAAGGTTCGGTGAAGTATAGGACAAAATTAGATCTTAAAAAGGATAAAATAGCGATGATAAAAAAATAAAACCAATAAAATTAGGACCGGGTAGTCGAACCCAAATGGCTGCCTGGACGCTGATGAGCTTTTACTGTTAAGATAAGACAAGGTTAATAAGAATAAAATTGCACAAGCATTTTGATCAGTAAAACCAAAGGTTTGATAAAATGTGGGACAAAATTAGATCTTAAAAAGGATAAAATAACGATGATAAAAAAATAAAACCAGTAAAATTAGGATCGGGTAATCCTAACCCAAATGGCTGCCTGGACGCTGATGGGCTTTTACAACCAGGAGACAAAATTTCGCTATCTGATGCAGCGCTGTATGGTCAAAGTTAGATAACAGTTTCTCTATCTTATCCTGATCTGAGAGGCCAACCAAGAGAGGGTCAATGAGCTTTGTGCGAGCCTCAGTATATAATGGACACCTCAGGAACACGTGTTCCTGAGATTCGATCTCCCTGGACGCACACATGCATAGCCTCTCATTTCGGGGGATTTTCTTGAATTTACCCTCAAGAACTGCAGATGGTAGAGTGGAGCATCTAGCCAAAGTATATGCCCTCCTAAGTTTATTAGACTCCAGAACAGATAGATATGAGGCTTGAGCAACAATATATTTGCTACTATGTGGCGCTATAAAGGCGGGGGACGCCTGTAGGTCCAATTGGCGTTCGGTATCTTCAATCCTCTGCCTAACTGCTAGCTTGGCTTGATCGCCACCCATTTCCAAAAGCTCTTGAGGGGAAAGCCCTAATAACATAATTTTCCGAATAGTGGAAGTCAGCCATTCGGATTGATAGTCGTCAGCCAGGATTAAAGGCACTAGGCCACATGGATTTAGATTTATCTTTAACCAGAAAAAAATGGAGTGCAAGGTAATCTTGGCTTCAACTTTCAACATGCCAGTCTCTAGCTGTGCCATCGCGTTGGTAACACACCTTGGAATTTGGAGCACTGATCTCAAAAATTTTGATTGAACCAACTCTAATGGGGCATAACACGAGGGTGGCGCTCCAAGTAACGTCCCATGGAGCATCTGGGCTAATGTTTTAGCCTTAAAAAGTTTCAGAGCTGCTGGCACAGAATGGCCCCCGAAGAGCGAAAAAACTTGAGTATACCTTGGGCAGATTTATCACCCGTGCATGCTGCTGCCTGACTGTGAGCAAGCTTAGAGCCCGAGGCTTGGATAATCATGCCAAGGTAGCGAAAATTAGTTACCTGTTCAAGATTCTGCCCATTTACACTCCACTTTCTTAGTTTAGGTCTCCTGCCAAAGGCCATCACCTTCGTCTTCTGATAATTAATAATCAATTTCTGCTCACTACAATAACTGGCAAACCTCTTTAATGCCCTTCTCAGGCCAATTGGGGTTCTGGAAAGAATAACAGCGTCATCAGCATATAAAAGTATGGGAATGGAGCGCTGGGCCAATTTGGGTGGATGAAAATCTGTATCATTAAGATACCCAATAACATCATTAATGTAAAAGTTAAAAAGAGCTGGAGCCAGCATACACCCCTGTCTGACTCCCTTGAGGGTGGGGATTGTATCTGTCAAGTGGCCCAACCCAGTACATCTAACCCTCAGGGAGGTTTGTTCGTGTAGGGCATGGATGAGGGCTAAAAGTCTCCTATCTATTGTAGAAGCTTCAAGTTTACTCCATAGTATAGGTCGAGAAATGGAGTCAAAGGCCGCTTTAAGATCGATAAAGGCCGCATATAAAGACGGAGGTCCCTTGCGGGCATATTTTTCTATAAAATGCCGAAGTAGAAGACAATGATCCATTGTCGATCTGCCCTGCCTGAACCCGGCTTGTTCCTGAAACATTATATCGTCCTGCTCCAGCCAGAGTGTAAATTTTTCTAGAAGATGTTTAGCATATAGTTTACTAATGACACTTAGTAAACTAATAGGCCTATAGTTAGCAGGATCTTTTCGGTTACCTTTTTTATAAAAGGGAACAACCGCCGCCACCCCCAGTCTTTAGGGATCTTCCCTGTTGTGTCAATGTAGGTAAACAGGTGCGCTAGAAAGGGGGCCCAACCAATTCATGTTTTCCTTCAGAAATTCAGAAGAGATTCCATCCAGGCCAGGGGCCTTGCCTCTTTTGAGTTGGCCTATCAGAGATGAAATCTCTTTTTGGGAAACCGCGTGCCAGCTTGGCAAGTCACTGAAAGCTATAGACATGGAAGAGGGGGCAGGATTGTCATAATACATATTCTGGAAGTATAGAATCCAAGTTTCAGATGGAATATGGGGTTCCCTAGTTAGGGTACTATTCCCCCTTTGACTGGAGACCATCCTCCAAAATAAGGCAGAGTTCTTTTCTTTGGCAGCTTGGATTAGAACCCTCCATGCTTCCCTGGTATGTTCCTTCTTTTTTCTTTTAATTAGGTTTTTGTAGGCTCGTTTCTTTTCTAGTAGGGCTAGATAAGTGCTGGGCTCTTTCACAACAAAATGGCCTATATAATTGGCATAGGCTTGAGAAAGTACCCTTTTTGCCTCCAGGCAAGCTCTATCAAACCAAGGCTTTGACTTTAACTTAGCAGGATTAAAGGCTCTCTGATCCCACTCCTGAAACAGGAGAGGAGCAAATTTCTTAATAAGGCCTTCATATAATGTCAGTGGGTTCTCATTTTGGCTTACATTTGAGAAGGCAGCAGCATACATTTGGATATTTTCTGTTGCCAGAATTGCCTTCAATTGATTATCTAGGTCGCTTGACCACCTAACAAGACGTCTTTGTTGTTCCAGCCCTCTCATTTGGGATGGGTAACGTGTTTCACGACAGAGCTCCTGTAAGGTAACCGATATGTGAAGAGATAAAGGGAGATGATCACCATCTAAATAAGGCAGAATTTTTGTTATCTAGTAAGTCTTCATATCTCAGCAACATTTTTTGAAACAGATTTGAGTTTGGAAAAGCTTCTAATGGTGATGCCCATTTGGATATCTTAGTATAAAATAGTCCTTTGATATTTTCCCATATCTTCAATAAAGATTTCCTGATGGTATGCTGCTTGAAATATTTAGGTCCATCTCTTTTCCATACCAAAGGAATGTGTGCCAGCCCAATAATGAGTCGTGCCCCTCTAAAGTTAATAATCTGGTGTAATCCATTCTTTTAGCCATGTCAGTGCTGCTTCTCTGTAATATAAAAGCGAATCAGCTCAAGCAAATCCAACTCTTTCTGTTGCCTCTTGCAAAGCCTTCATCTTGATTCTTGGCTTTTTGTTTTGCCATAGAAATTTGGACATCATTTTGGCAAGTTCTTTAAAATATTGTTGATTTTGAATAACTGGAATTGTTTGAAATAAAAATATCAATCTTGGTAAAATTTCCCCTCTAAAGTTAATAATCTGGTGTAATCCATTCTTTTAGCCATGTCAGTTGTTAGGAGATGTACTTTGAAAATGCTTTTATTTGTTATTTTCTGACTTGCACACACAAAAGAATGGTGCTAGAAAGTGTCTTTGCATTGGGAGAAATGTATGCTTTGTTGGATGTGACTCTCTGCACTAGAAAGGTACTACACAGCCTGTACTTCCATGCAAATGAAGTTACACACACACACCTTGCATACCTCTACCCATAAGACATTGGGAACAAGAAGCATCTCCATTAGCATCTCCATTATGGTCTGCCAGAAGGATGCATAAACGACAACCTTTCCACCATTGAGGAATCTGAATTCCACATGTAACCCTCAGGACGCTTGGCATTTGCATGTGTTAGGACTGTTTCCTGTTTTGTCACTTGGACCAAGCCAGAGTCATCTGCACATCCAAGGTTTCCATGACAACTCATCTTTGCACCTTGGAACAAAGATTCCCCTTAGTAAGGTGTAAACTTTCAATATTGCCCCACCTTAGTAGGAGGGTACCCCAAATCCTATAGCCAATAGGTATAGGGATGGGACGGACTAGAGAAGGCCCCAAGCCAGCCCCAATACTAGCTGATAAAACAGGGTGCAACCTTTGGTCTGTGCCCTGGGCCCATCTGTCTTCACCAGCTAGCTAAGTAACTTAAGAATCTACTATAGGTAACTTTCATGTGCTCTCTTGGAAACTGGACCAAGAGACCCTTTTCACATGTTGGCAGGTTCCAGCTGTGTAAAGTGAGAGTTTCCCTTAGTTAGAAACAATTCTTGTATTCTTCACTGTGGAAGGTCGAGCTACAGGATCAGATAAGTATTATGTGCTTTTCCCCTTCCTAAATACTTCTAGTTTAAAACCCCAAATTGTTTTACATTGCTACTGTATCTAAAGGAACTTGTGTGTATGTGTGAGTGAATCAGTTTTGTTTGCCTGTGTACTAAAAAGATATTATTCAGTAAAAAGAATCTTTGATTTTAACTAAGAAACCTTGTCAAGTGTTCTCTTTGGGAAACAGGTTCACAGGACGAAGTAGCTTTCTCTGTATACATAGACCAGCAACTCAAATAAGTTAGTCCGGCCACTGTGTAGATAAGCAGTTCGGCTAACACAGTGCTGCTTCTCTGTAATATAAAAGCCAATCGGCTCAAGCAAATCCAACTCTTTCTGTTGCATCATGCAAAGCCTTCCTCTTGATTCTTGGTTTTTTGTTCTGCCATAGAAATTTGGACATCATTTTGGCAAGTTCTTTAAAATATTGTTGATTTTGAATAACTGGAATTGTTTGAAATAAAAATATCAATCTTGGTAAAATGTTCATCTTTATTATGGCTATTCTACTCATCAGGGATAACTGTAAATGTTCCCATTTTTCCAAGTGTTTTTGAATTTCTAACATAAGTTCCCCATAGTTGTCTTTCATTAAGGAGCTGCATCTGTTTGGTTACGTTTATATCTAAGTATTTCACTCCTTTTTGTGCTTCAAAGCCAGACTTCTCTTGTAATTGTTTGATTTGAACTTTATTCATATTATTGTTAGCATTTTTGTTTTAGTCAAGTTAATCTTCAGTCCTGCAACCTGCATTGGGACACCCTATAATGTTGTTAATAGTTGTATAATGGAATCCAATGGATTTTCTAAAATAAAAACCAGATCATCTGCAAATGCTTGTAGCTTATATTCTTCTTTTATTTTGAGTCCTTTTATACATCTTCTCTAATCACATCATTTAAAATTTCCAGAACAAATATAAACAGTAATCGTTTTGTGATAAATCCCCATTGATTAGGATCTTTGCTTGTTGTTTGGTGTAGATTC
This sequence comes from Gekko gecko, assembly GCA_029375565.1. Classification (NCBI taxonomy): domain Eukaryota; kingdom Metazoa; phylum Chordata; class Lepidosauria; order Squamata; family Gekkonidae; genus Gekko; species Gekko gecko. The sequence goes on from JAPDNY010000005.1 coordinate 224,383,889, forward strand.
CTTTAACCATGGTAAAAAATTCTCTGCCACATTGTGAATCTGCTAATTGTTCCAACATAAAATTCCAACTGACATTATCAAATGCTTTTTCGGCATCCAGAAAAATTAAAGCAATTTGTTTTTTTGGATGAGCTTCAAAATATTCAATTACATTCAGAATTGTTCTAACATTGTTTCTAAGTTGTCTTTTCAGTAAAAATCCTGCTTGATCTTGATGGATTATTTGTGTCAATATTTTTTTCAATCTTGTAGCTAAACTAGAAGCATAAATTTTGTAAACCACATTTAGTAGTGAAATTGGTGTATAATTTTTGATTTCTTTCTCATCCGAGTTTGGTTTATGTAACAAAGTTATTAAGGCTTCATTCCAAGTTTCTGGTGTTTTGCCATCCACTCTTATGTTCTGTATTACATATTTTCTTGATGTTGGTTGGGAGCATATATGTTTGTAATTAAAGTTATTTTCCCTTGTCTTTGTATTTGAACTGTCAACATTCTACCACCTTCCAAGTTGTAAATTAATTCTGGGTGTAGATGTTCTATAGAGTTTCTTTTACTGTATTATAAAACACTAGCAACTTTTATCAACAATTTACATTTCACTCAGGATCAGGTTGTACTGTAATAGGAATATTGAGTAAAAACAACAGCATATATAGACATAACAATTTCCTCTTAAAACATAGCGTCATTTCCAAATGACGTTTGGAAACTGAGAGTAAGTTCCAGTAGATTTGTAAAGCTCTCCTTTCTTCCTTTATATCAAAGTATATAAAGTTTTGTCTTTAATTTGTAATCCAAATAAAGGGTTATAAAAATTGTAATCCATTAAGACATCTTCATATAAATCCAAATATAGCCATCCCGGTAGTTCATAGCTCTGCACAAGTTCAGGCTCTGAAAACTGAAAGTCTGGGTAGTGGGGCTAGGTTAAATGAGCCCCCTCTGACATTGGTATTGTGCAATGCCAGGTCTATAAATAACAAGACCACAGTCCTCTAGGATTTCCTGCTTGAACAGAATGTAGACCTGGTGAGCATAACTGAAACCTAGGTATGAGAGGGGGAGACAGTAACTCTCTCCCAACTAGCTCCTCCCAGGTTTTCAGACCTTCACCAATCACAGGCTAGGGGCTAGGGGGGAGGAGTGGCTCTGTTCATTCGGGAGGCTTGCTCCTTCAGGGAGCGCCTGCCACTGAAGCTCACGGGCTTTGAGTGTGTTGGCCTAGTGTGGGAAGCCAGGGAGAGTTTGGCTATTTAGGTGGTGTACCATCTGCCCAATGCACCAGCCAATAGCCTACCAACCCTGATGGAGGCTGAGTCATGCTGGGCATTGAGACACCCTAGACTGCTAGTCTTGGGCAACTTCAATGACCATACTGATGATGCAGCTTCCATTCAGGCGATGGACCTGGTGTCATCCATGGTGGCACTGGGATTCTCCCAATATGTAGCAGCTCCTACTCACTGGGCTGGGCAAACACTTGATCTGATCTTCACAGCATTACAGTGGACACTGAAGGCCCATCTGAATGTGTCACCCTGATCCTATTTGGGCAGAGAGTGTATTTTAGTTAGCCCACTGAGCCATATGGACCCTATGCAGCTTCAGATGGCTCTATGGGCTCTGATGCCCCCTGGTGGCTCATTCGATGAGCTTGTTGAGGACTGGCACAGCTGACTCTCAGCAGCCATCAACGAGATTGCTCCCCAATGCCCTCTGCACCCACTCCCCTATGCTCCCCGACTCCCGATCTAGGATAGCTTCCAGGTTAACCCAGGAGATGCAGCTGATGAAGCGAAGGCTAAGACGGCTAGAGAGACAGTGGCAATGCTGTTATGACAAAGATATAAGAACATCTTATAGGACGTTTATGAGATCCTATGAGATGGCAGTCAAACCCACTATTATGCGGCCACGATTGTGTCTACGAGCTAACACCAGGCCCAATTCTTTAGAATGATTTGGACCATGACTACTCTTGTGAGGCTTTTGTGAGCGATTGTGAGGCTTTTGTGAGCGATTTTGCAGATAAGGTCTTGCCACTCCACCATGATCTCCCCACCATACTTGAGACACTGAATGAACTCAAGGCTCCGTGCATGTCTTTGAGTCAGATTATGGATTATTTCAGTTCACTCAGCCTAGAGGAAGTCGACAAATTGCTCTCAATTGTGCGCCCCACCATGTGCAGCTGGTCACGATGGATTTCAAGGCACCCTGAGGGAGATTATCAACAAGTCCCTCACAGAGGGACAGTTTCCTGGGGTGCTCAAGGAAGCGGTGGTCCATCCACTCCTGAAAAAGCCATCTCTGGTTCTGGATGAATTGGCCAACTACCGGCCGGTTTCCAATTTGCTCTGCTTGGGCAAAATAATAGAGAGGGTGGTGGCAATTCAGCTGTAGAGCTTCTTGGATGATGCTTCCATCTTAGATCCCTTCCAGTCTGGTTTTTACCTGGGACATGGGACGGAGACAGCACTGGTCACCCTCGTGGATGACCTCTGGAGGTACCTGGATCAGGACAGATTGGCAGTACTGTTGCTGTTGGGCCTGTTGGCAGTGTTTGACATGGACAAAGGGTGGCACTGGTGAACAGCTGTCCTGAAGGCACCCACTGGATTGTGGAGTGCCTCAATGGGAGGTGTTCTCCCCGATGCTATTTAACATCTATATGTGCCCCCTTGCCCAGAGGCATGGGCTGGGATGTCACCAGTATGTGGATGGCCCCCAGCTTTATCTGTTGTTGGGCGGCCAGTCTGACTCCAGACCAGAAGATCTGGACTGGGAGTTAAAATCTGAGGCTGGTTGGCTTAGACTGAGCCAGTTGAAACTGAATCTAATGAAGACGGAGGACTTGTGCTTCAGTTGGAGTGGTCTGGGGTTATGGATCCCACTCACAACCTTCGATGGGGCTCCATTGGTGCCAGCACCAGAGATTAGGAGTTCAGGAGTGCTCCTGGATGCCTCCTGAACAATGGAGGCCCAGGAAGCAGCCACTGCCAAGTTAGCCTTCTACCACCTTCGATTCATTAGAAAGTTGGTTCCCTTTCTTGAACACAATGACCTAGCAACAGTGATCCACATAAAGATCACCTCGAGATTGGACTACTGTAATGCTCTCTACATGGGGCTGCCCTTGTCATGAACCCAGACGCTACGGCTAGCGCAAAATGCCAGCTAAAGCTAGTGCAAAATGCCAGGCTTCTGATGGGTCTCCCTATGTGGGAGCACATCCAGCCTGTGCTGAAAGCACTGCATTGGCTCCCGATAGCATACCAAATTCACTTCAAGCTGCTGGTTCTTACCTTTAAAGACCTATATGGTAAGGGACCTGCATGCCTGAGGGACCACCTTTCCCCACATGTTCCCCGGTGAGTATTGTATTCAGGGTCTCAAAATCATCTGGCCCTCCCTAGTCCAAAAGATGCCAGGCTGGCCTCAAACAAGGCTAGGGCATTTTCAGTGGCAACACCACACTAGTGGAACAGGCTCCCGGAAGACTTCAGAGACCTGCGGGACCTTCTAAACTTCGGCACTGGACTATGTCTAGGCCTGCTTCCCCTGGATTTACCATCAGCAGCCTGTGCTCACCAGTATAAATAAATTGGATAAGCTGAACTCCAACACTGACCATTTCTCTGTGATTACCCTATTATGGCTTGTCACGACCCCACCCTTCCACCTCTGTATTGTTGCCTTAAGCCAGGCCACTCCCAGAGACTACAGGGTTATTCTTTTCCTTAATTCAGGGTCATTTCAACCAGCACACAAGGAGAGAGGGTGAGGGAAGCTTGTTTAGAAACTCCTTCAACCTTAATGAGTACCTTAAGCCAAATACCAGGATCAGTGAATCACTCCAATTAAAACTATACTTTTATTACAAAAAGGTAAACATGTAAAAACAGACAAGTAGGGGAGAAAATAAGTGGATGAGATACAAACAAATAGAAGCCTAGCTATCTATTCTAATTACTTAACCTTGGGCAGAGGCCCAAAGCAGCTTGGTTGAGAAGCTGGACTAGTGCCAGGACTTGCAGTCCCTCCTCCGGCAGTCATGACCTTGGAATGAAGTCTTATCCAACAAGCCTCCAGCAATGTGATCACAGCAACATAGTATCCCTGTGACTGACTGACTGATTGACTGACTGACTGACTGACTGACTGACACTCACTCACTCACTCACTCACTCACTCACTCACTCACTCACTCTGCCAAGACAGTCTGAGCCAGCCTCTTGAGCCTAGCCTCGCCTTACACTAAGTAGGTAACAAGCTGTCATTCAATTACCACATCAGCAGCAAGCACATGGCAAGCTTAGATGGTCTCCTGTCAAGATGTAGCTGAGTCATTGTGACTCTTTGACAGTTTCCAGCTGCAAAAGTTAATCCTAGCCAGTAATTGATACCAGGTGTTGAGGCTAACTGTACTGTCATACCACTTCTCTCAGCTAAACCACATTAGCTGTTTAGCTTCTGCAGAGACTCACAGCTCTTAAAGGGCCAGTTTCTTGACATGGCCTCTTGTGATCTCCATTGCATTATTATTACTGCTCTCAGCGCTGCTTTAGCACTTTATGACTGTTTAATTGCTGATTAAGTATGATGTTTTATCATTGTGTTGCTTTTATGTGTTTATAACTTTTATGTAAGTTGCACTGGGCCTGCTTTGGCGGGGAGGGCGAGTTATAAGTTGAACAAACAAACAAACAAATAAATGTTAAATGTAATGCACCTCCTTCTGAGTAGGGTTTTAATGTCTCTTGTAGAATCACTGCTCTCTCCACAACCCACATGGTCCCATAACTCCACCCGGTGCAACAAAATAGTCTGACTTGGGCTAACACTATGGGGCCTAAGTGGAAATGCTGATGCTAGTTGTCAAATACTTTGACGCTCATGTTTGTTTTCCTCTTACTGTCATCTCTTTTACTCTTAGTCTCATCTGGAACTGGACCTGACATGTGTTGGCGCTGCTTAACTTGGACCTGCAAAATAACTTTTAATAAATGTCCACCCGGCACCATACAAAAAACCTGTTATAGCAAGGTCGTAGAGTTCCCATGGGGTAAGTAAGAGCTTTCCCTCTAGTAAACACTAAGTATAGGCACTCATCTTTTGGGCAGTTTTACCACTTTGAAGGATTCACATATGTAACCAGAGCATCAAAACATGGATCTCACCTAGGGCAACACAGTCCTTTTGACTGGAGACCTCTTACACACTCAGCAGTCACCAAACACTGAGCAATTAAGGGAGGACAGATGAACAGCATCTCGGGATGTCAACAAAGCTGTACGTTGAAGGCATTCCTTGAAGAGACAGTGACCTAAGTGGAAGACATACTGGCATATCTGGAGATGAACCAGCACCAATCCACAGCACCATGACACCGATTTAACTCAAATGCCTGGTATAGAGTTCTCCAGGGTCAGGAGGGTGACAAGATCAGGATCGGTCCAAAGCAGTCACAGGCAGACAACCTCCAAATACTTGTCCTACGAGGCAGTCAAGGACAGGACTTGGTTTCTGTGTCCTGTTTGTTGGTCCTCCAGGACACGAGGTGCCTGCTTTGAAGAACACAATACTGGACTACAAGGTTTACCAGAGAAATCTAGCAAGGCTGGACTATGACTTAGCATCCTAGGCCTCTCTACTTTCAGTCATACTCATGTTGCTGTCCCTGTGTTATACCAGCAATAAAGCTTTCAAAATCCCCACCAAACCAGGGAGAGTTTGGTGCAATCCTTAACAGAGCTACACCCATCTAAGCAGACTAATTTCATTGGGCATAGCAGGATGTGACTCTGCTTGGGATTGCCCGTTGGAGTCCCACTGTGCCTTTGAGCCCAGGAGCAATACAGAATACCAGCGTGGGGCCAAACGACGTGTTATGTTTTGTATGTGTTCCAAGGAAGCCATGATGTAGCAGAGAATCCCAATGGGTAGGTCCATCTAGAACAAGGGTGTCGAACTCGTTTGTTACAAAGACCAGATCCGACATAAATGGTACTTTGTGGGGCTGGGCCATGCATGTCATAAAATGAAATTCCAGTTAGCAGAGATATAAACTTTATAAAGGATACAGACAGACACAATTAAAGGTTTGTTTATTTTTACTTAAAATAGAAACATGCTTAAAACTCTTACAATATTTTGTCAAAGGCTTTCACGGCCAGAGTTCATTAATTGTTGTAGATTTTCTGGGCTATATGGCCGTGGTCTTGGCATTGTAGGATGTGACATTTCACCATCAGCTGTGACTGGCATCCTCAGAGGTATAACACAGAAAGATAAAGTTCTCTCTGTATCAATGTGAGAAGAAAATGGTAATTTGTATCTACTCAGGAAGTGTGGTAGGGCTGAGTCATTATCTTGTAGGAGTTTCCCAGTCTGTGACATGCTAATGGAGGAGCTTTCCTGAGGAGGTTCTTTTGCATGTGGCTTGGCTATTGAAATCCTAATCTTGTAGTGCTGTTGTAAGAGGTAAAGCATCTTGTGTTTTTCAGGACTGAAAACCATGCCCTATTCCTTTTTAAACTCTCTTCTTTCCTGTTGAAATTGTGTTTATGTTTATGAATTTCAATGGCTTCCCTGTGTAATCTGACATGGTAACAGGAAGTGTCGTCCAGTATTTCAATGTCTTGGAATAAGAAACTGTGTCCTGTTTGAGTTAGGCTATGTTCAGCCACTGCTGATTTTTCAGGTTGGCCCAGTCTGCAGTGTCTTTCATGTTCTTTTATTCTTGTCTGGATGCTACGTTGTGTGGTCCCTATGTAAACCTGTCCACAACTGCAGGGTATGTGGTATACCCCTGCAGAAGTGAGGGGGTCTCTTCTGTCTTTTGCTGATCATAGCATCTGTTGCATTTTTATGGTGGGTATGTTTGTAGACGATGGTTTTTTTTCATACATTTTCCCATCTGATCAGTGTTTCCTTTAGAAAAAGCATTTATGTTACAAGATGAGTGAGAAGGGTATTTTGTGTGTGCATGTGCAAATCTAGACCTGCCTACCCAACTGTCTTCTTCCAGAGAATACAAGTGAAAATCAGGAAATAGCTAGAGACCTTGGATGCATGAGGCGTCAGGAATGTCACCCAGTCAGATACACTGCTACCTTACCAGATGACGGATACATCTACATGGAAGTCAAGTGCTGCAATAAAAATTTTTGTAATATTTGTAAGTATCAATCTTTTTTGAAACACTGTTCAAGGAAGGCGCTTTTGCTATCATTACCCTTAATTGCAAACTAGGACCAATGCAAAGTTAATCTTCCCACCTCACTTCTCCGAGCAGGGAGAAGTTCCAGGGGCTGATGCTTGCCCAGGCTGCTTCCATGGAGAGGAGTGGGTCCTAGAGACCCCTGGGTGTCTCCACAGCATTTTGCTGTATTTACATCTATGGAGGCATCACTATAGCACCAGAGATCCTCTTCCCCACATCTGATCTCTGGAGAGAGAGGGGAGGGAGAGGGAAAGAGATCCCATACGGCTCCGGATTCCCTTTCTTCCTCCTGTCCCAAACTGAACATTGTGCCTTCTTCACACAGACATGCCTGTGGTTACGAGTCCTCCAGGTGCTTCTGGAGATCTCTCAGAATAATATCTGTTGCAAAATAGTGTTGCTAACTTCCAGGTGGGGCCACGCGATCTCTCAGAATTACAACTGGTCTCCAGGTGACAGAAATCCGTCGCCCTGGAGAAAACAGCTACTTTTGAAGATGGACTATACGGCATTATTCCCTCCCCAAGGCTGCACCCCCAAATCTTCAGGTGTCCCCCAACTTGGACTTTGCAACCCTACACACACCCTTGCCTCTCTCTACCTGGGTGCTGGGGACAGAGTCACATATTACAAAGTCCTCAGAGTGCAGAGCGGCTGTGCCTCAGTATTCGAGCATCTACTCGGCATGCAGAGAAGGTCCCAGGTTCAATCGTTGGCATCTCCAGTGAAAAGGATCAGGTAGGAGGTGATGAGAAAGACCTTTGCCTAAGACCCTGTAGAGCTGTTGCCACTCGGAGCGCTCAATACTGACCTGGATGGATGGATGGATGGATGGATGGATGGATGGATGGATGGATGGATGGTGTGATTCAATATAGGCAGCTTCATGTGTGTGTCCGTCCCATAAAAAAACTTCAGATAGGGATATGTCTGGAGTCCCATGCTTCTCCAGTGAAAAAGACCCTGAGTGAGGCTGGGAAAATCGATTACTGGGAAGGAATTGAACTCCATCCGAGCCATTCTCATAACCCAAAAGAGCCCTCAGACATGGCTCTTTGTCCAGCTAGGCTACATGTAGCAACCAGTACTACACAGCATGCCAAGAACAATCTGAAGTGAACTCTGTCTGAACTTTGTCACAGTGAATTGGCTCTTAGTCACAACTTTTAAGGCACGTGCTGAGGGGTACACCAGTGTATGATCATCTTTCTTGTCACACATCAGAGGCCGGCTCAGGCTGACGAGAGGATCTCCACTTTTGTGAACGGTTCTGCCCTAATGCCCAGCAGACCCCCCAGTTTATTACTACAGTGTTTCCCAGCCGCATATACTACTTTTAAAAACAGTATCTATAGATATACTACCATTAAAATACTCGTAAGGATGAGTGGCAGAGAAGAAGATGGGGGTTGGCCCTTCAACACGATGATACCTATTTCCATACTGGGAACGGGTCTGCCCTAACGCCCATTTCCACCTCAACTGGCAGCAGGCTCCTGGCCATTTTTTTTGTTCTAAATCAGCAGAACAAAATGTTAGGACTATGCCAATAAGCAAAGAAATAAACTGCAAAAAAGAAAAAAGAAAAAATGTTGGCAACGTGGGGTTGCAGCCAGAAGGTCAATCTCACCAGGGGTGGGTGGGATGGTACATAAATCTGCTCCTTCCCATTTGTACTTCCTCACACATTTTGGGCATGATATATCAGGAAAATTGTACCAAAGCAAGTTTGGGAAGACCTGCAGTGGAGCCACCAGAAATCTAGAAGGGGACATCTCCACAAGGTCACTGTGCAGAAGCCCCAAACACAACCACTTCAGTTGGAGGGAGATGTGCAGGAAAACCACCATATCAAGCAGTCATTCCCCCCCCCCCCATATCAGCAATCACCATAGGACACCAATTTGGAGCCAACGGCTACCCTCCGTCTTCTGTCAGAACGGTGGGCTTCTGGCCAACCCAGGGGCAATGGAGGAACTAAGGTTGAATCTGCATTTGAATTTTAAATCAGTTGCATGCTGCTGTGACGCCGTCTTTCTCTAAGTGCCTAGATGGTCGAACCGTGGAAGAATGTGACAGGGACATGCACTGACTGAAGGGCTCTCTCTTTTGGCAGTACTGACTCAACAGAATAGTCCCCTCAATGGGATGAAGTGCCCGGGCTGCCGCACCTCCAACACAAACGAATCTTGCTCGAGTGATACTACGGTCAGCTGTCGTGGAAAGGAGAATTTATGCATTTCATATACTGGTAGCATGTATACAAGTAAGTAGAGCTGACAACCAGCTAAACACAAAGTTGCCAGAAGACTAAAGGGAAAATGTGGGTTCCTTCACAAGGAGGCCCAGTAAAACCTAACATCCATTTTGACGTTGATCATCCTCAAATCTGGATGAAGGATTTGAATTAATAACACGTTCCCCTCTCTCTTTCACAGAGACGCATACCTATCCCTACCTGAGTTTCAAAGGCTGTGCAACAAGAAATCTGTGTGACTTACTAAGTGGAGCCTCCAAAGAAGGAAGTGACCTGCTGAAACCCACCGACACAAGAGAAGCGGAATGTTCACCCGCTGACTTCTCAGCTGACAATGAGGTTTATCCAGAAAAGTAGATATGAAAGAGAAGACCCCCTCTCTCTATAAGGGATTCTATCATTTCTGGAAGCTGGAAATGCAGTTAGAATCTTGGGAAGGAGGCCAAGGAAAATGGGAGACTCAGGACGCCTGAGCTGTCTCCTCCATGCTGGGTGTAGGTGAAGGGGATGCAAAGGGGGCAGAGGGGGGCTGAAAGGGTAGCTGTTTGGGACTTGGGGCTTCTGCAGAGGAAAATCTGGTGTAGGGGCTGCATTTGCATTGAATGTGATCAAAATAAATTGGCATCACAGCAGGCAAAAGATGTGTTCTCCTGGTGTGAGGAGGTGCTGCTTGTGGGTGAAAGGAAGTGGAGTTTGCCCAACTCCCTTCCACTGCTGATGCAGTCTATGGAAGAGGGCAAAGAGATGTAGCTATCCCTGAGGGCAGCAACGATCAGGCAATCCCTCACCGAACACCGGGGAGCCAAGGCATATAACTCCCCACAATAATGGGGAGAAACTTTGAGACCCAAGCTCTTGTGAACAGAAGGGATTCAAGTATCACAGAATCACAGAGTTGGAAGGGGTCCTACAGGCCGTCTACTCCAGCCCCCTAAAATGCAGAACCAGCCTAAAGCATCCATGACAAGTGTTTGTCCAGCCGGTGCTTGAAGACTGCCAGGGAAGGGGAGCTCACCACCTCCCTAGGCAGCTGATTCCACTCTTGCATAACTCTGGGTGCGATCATACTTACTAGAAGCCGCGGCAGTGATGCGATTCTCCCGTGGATTAAAGGGAAGCGATCAGACAGACACATCTGTCTGGTGTCCCTGAGTCGTCAGCGGGGCGTTGGTGCGCGCCGCAAGAGCATGGAGAAAAGCTACTGGCTAAAACCCAGTACTATCGGGAACTGCAGGGCATGCGGCCATAAGTTTGATTGCGCAAATGCGCATCAGAGCAGCTGGAGCAAACAGCCTAGCTTCCCGCCCGCCTCTTCCCCATTCCGTATGATCGCAGCCTCTGACTGTCAAAAAGGGTTTTCCTAATATCCAGCCAGTACCTTCCTACCCTTAATTCAAACCCATTATTGCAAGTCTTCTCCTCTGCCGCCCACTGGAACAGCTCCCTGCCCGCCTCTAAGTGGCAGCCCTTCAAAGACTTCAAGAGAGCAATCCTGTCCCCCTCAACCTCCTCTTCTCCAGAGTAAACATTCCAAAGTCCCTCAGCCTTTCCTCTTCCCCCTCGCCATTCTGTCCACACCCTTCTTGAAGTGAAGCCTCCAGAACCGCACACAATACTCCACGTGTGGCCTGACCAATTCAGCGTACAGTAAAACTAGGACATCTTGCAATTTGGATGTTATGCCTCTGTCGATACACCCCAAAATTGCATTAGCCTTTTTTTATCGCACACTGGCTGCTCATATTTAACTTTTGGTCCACCTGTACCCCAAGAACTTGTTCACACACACTACTACACAAAAGTATATCCACCATCCAGTATGCGTGTTCCTCATTTTTATTACCCACATGTAGAACTTGGCACTTAACCTTGTTAACTTGCATTTTGTTCACATCTGCCCACTTTCCCAGTGTGTTCAGATCTCATACCACCAGGGACCGCTGGCTTTGAGCCTTTGAATCAGGAACCACAAGGCATCCTGTCTTTCTTTGCAAAGTGGACCTAAAGCACCTTATGTTGTTCTCCTTTGTTTGATTTCATCCACGCAACAATCCTGTGAGGTAGGTTAGGTCGAGAGTCTGTGAATGCCCCAAGGTCACCAAACAAGCTTCCGTGGAAGAGTGGGGATTTGGACCTGGGTCTCCAGAATATTAGCTGACATTTCTAACCACAATATTCTTTTGAGGCTCCTCATTCGTGGGCCCCACCTCACAACCCTAGGCACGCACAAACATACTGAGGTTTCCCATAGACTCAAGCTGGGTCAGGAGTTGAATTCACCCTGGTTCTCTGCCTAGATTGCTCCACCCACATGGAGCTTCAGGAAATTCTTCTCCGATCTTCACAGGAACCTCCCATTTTAAAGGGGTGACTCCAACCGCCAATCACCCCAGACCCAACCTGGGTCTTTGCAACAAGCCCATCAGGGCCCATCTCACTCCGCTTCTCCCCCAACTTTACTGTCCCAGTTGGCTCCTTCCTCACTAGGGCTGACTGCCTGGGGAGGGGGAGTCCAGGGCTGCGGTCGGTCCCTTTTTCAACCATAGAAGTCTCTTAAAAGACAACAAAATAATAACGTATTTCTGAGAAGACAGATTCCCAATTCAACATCAAAAACGGTAATCAGTCATTCAGAAACTACTGGAATAGTATGATATTCAGCCATTATTGCTGCAATAACAATTTACCATGCATTTCTGTTTCTTAAATATTACTATGGCCTTTTCCATCCAATGATGGGCTCCTTGAAGCAGCCAAGAGGAGTGATTTCTAAAAAGAAACAGCAATGGCATTTGTCACAGGATAACGACTGAAATAAAAACAGGGCGACTTTTACAAACCAGAGAGAGAGAGAAAACGTCTGCAAAAGCCACTATCAGTCTCATTCAGACTAAACATATCCCTATTACGGACTGGTGCCTGTTAAAGTATTAAACAGTCTTATAACTTGCCATTTCACAAACTCAAGTCAAGGCGTCAGCCTTTAATGGCATGTATCAGTAGATCAAAGTCATTATAAAAATATACGAGAAGGACACTGTATTGCAAACAGGGGTCATTTGGAGCAGGAGCACACAGGAGCGGGGCTCCAGCAGTTAGAAGCACAGGTGGTGAGAAGCCCCGCCACCAGCTCCCAGCAGGAGTGCAAAGCAGCATGGGTAGAATTCCTTCTGGGCCCAGATAGGCTACTCTGGGACTGGAATGACAGCCCCCAGAGTGGAAAGACAGTCCCTAGGGGTGGAGCCTGAGTGGTGGGTGTTGCCTTCTGACACACTTCCAGTGATGCCAGGGGGTGTGGCATATGCTATAAATTATGCTAATGAGTTATGCTAATGAGCATAACTGCACTTCTTTTTCTATGAAATGACCCCTGATTACCAATACATTGAATGAAATAACAGGTTACAACTGTAGTTTTTCTTGGCATAGCAGCAGGGCAGATGGGAGGAACTTTGCCACTTTCTCAGTTATTTCAACAGAGGAATCATTCAAAAGTTTGTAAACCGTACGGGAATTGGAAAAACCCATCATGCTGGCCAATACAGAGTTTAGATCTTTAGAGTGTACATTTACCTAGAAGTGACAATGCAGCAAAACATGCAAGATCATCTCGACACATCTAGATTCACAAGGGCAATGTCTAGCTGCATATGCTGTCTTGTTGAATATAGAATGGTAAGTGGCATGGCATTGCCTCTGGCTAAAGAGAAAGCTCTGGATAGTTGTGGTGCTTTTAGAGGGGCTAAATATGAAGCCCATTCCACAAACTCAAGGAAAAACTGCTAGCTTCAATGTTTTTCCCCTATTCCTCAGTGAAACAACCAGATCCGCAACTGACTCGGTGAACAGAAAACTGGAACCCAATACAAATACAATGACCAATTATTAGCCATCAAGGAGCTCACTCACCCACCTGACCCGAGTACTCCTTCTTATTCCACTATAAGCACCCCTTAACCTTCTGGAACTTTCCTTCAAGCAATTTGCTAATCTGGGAAAGGCAGTGGGTGTTACAATAAAATGGCTGCCAGGGCAAGAGGAAAGGGAGCAATCACAGAATGGCTGCCATGTAGGATGTGTCCAAATTCAAACACAGGGAGGCTCCACAATACCCTAGGCTGTTCCAGTCCAATCACGCTTCTTGGAGAGAGACTGTCCTTGATAAACAGGGACTCCCCCTGAGGACACAAAGGCCTTCTGAAGCTCCTCCTCCACCACCACCAGTGAAGGGCAGCAAAGTCAAGTTTAGCTTTTTCCTCTGGGAAAATAAACAAGTGAGCATGATAGTACCTATGGGCACCAGTATTTGATAATATAAAAGAAACAAGAACTTCTGTCAAGATCCTCAGACCGACTTCATGCTAGGGTCACCAAGTCCAGGTTGGGAAATTCCAGGAGATTTGGTGGTGGAGCCTGGAGATGGTGGGAATTGGGGAGGGACGTCAGTGGGATGAAACACCATAGAGCCCAGCCTTAGGAGCAGCCATCTTTACCTCTGTAGCCTGGAGATCAGTTCTCATTCCGGGAGATCTCCAGGCCCTAACTATACATTGGCAATTTTATCCTTTATTGACCACAGGTGACCAGGGGAATAGATGTTTCTCAGGGTCAGATAAGTGTGCCCTCAACTTATATTCTCACTGATTCAAAAATACTTCACACAGAATCCAACAGAGCACCACAATGATTCATCAACAAACTTCAGTTGACTCTCCTATCACGTTCACAGCTTAGCTCCCAGGGAATCTCGAGAACACTGCCTGAAGACCTCTTAGGTGGGATTTGGCCTCTTGGTCACCTCTGTGCTTTGGACAAAAGAGGGAACTGCAAGGCAATCAAATTTTCTCACATCGGGGGACAAGGCTGACAACTTTGCCTTGGGAAATCCCTACAGATTTGGGGGCCGGTGCCCAGGGAAGTAGGAGGATTGGGAGGTCAGCAGGGATGTGAGGTCACAGAGTTTACCTTTCAAAGCAGCCCTTTCCTTTGGGCAAACTCATCTCTGTTTTCGGGTGAGCACTTGGAATTCTGGGATAACGCCAGGCCCTACCTGAAAGCTGGCAACCCAGCAATCAGGAACACCCCCCTTTTTTCCCAGTTTGTCTTTTGAAAGCTACCATACTTTTGTCCCTCACGACCATGTGGAAGAAAGCCTGAAAGTCTTCCACTGCCAGGTTTGTCCTTTCTCACGGTCATCCAAGGAGGATTTATCTACATGCTGCTGTGATAAGTTCTCCAAGACTGGAAACCATTCTGCATTAAATGAAGAGTGTTTCAGTTGTTGAGCTATACAGTTCAATTTTTCTGTGGCAGAGTCCATGAGATAATGGTTCTATACTATACCAAATGGTTCCATACTATACCAAATTGCAAGACTTCCAGTAAGATGCAATGGCTGTTTTGGCAGTGTCTAACATTACATCAATAATGGCTTTATATTGTCGATTGGCTAGATCTGTGGGCCAAAAATCTAGAAATATAGTCTCTGGTGCAAAAGGGACATTCACTGAAGTGACCATTGTTATTACAGACAACACGTCCTTTCAAAAGGTCTGAATTTTTTCGCATATCCACCAACAATGAGCAAAATCTCCAATTTGGTGGCATTCTTTCCAGCAATAAGGGGATCTATCCGAGGAAATATGAGAGCGTTTTCGAGGAGTGGCATACCATCTGGACATAATTTTCAGATTTTGAAAGCGTATGATCTGGATTTAGGAGTTAAAAGAGGTAGAATTCCACAAATTAGTCCATAACTTATCTGCGAGAGGGGCGTTGCAATCCATCTGCCAAGAAGATTGATAAGGCAGGGGTTTGTTAAAAGAAGCAGTGACCAGAGGGGAATATAAAGCAGAGATTAGGCCTCGGTTTTGAGAATCATAAGATCATAATATAAATTCCAGATTAGTTTTAGGCTTGGCAAGAAAGGTAGTGAGATTAAAATGTCTAATCCTATGGTTTAATTGCAAATAAAGAAACCAGGGGACAGAGCAGCCTAATTTTTGTTCAAGTTGAGTTTTGTTCAAGACACCATGTTTTGTGGCTATATCTATGATATGGGTTACTTTTTGAGACCTCCAGTGCTTTACTACACGTACATCCGTCCCAGGTAAAAACCATTTATGCTTCAGAAAGGTAGAGTATCTAGATATTTCAGGGAGAAGACTTTTTGCATTTCTCTTCCAACAATGGATAGAAGGATCTAATAAATGCATTGCTCCATCTGGACAATTTGAAGAAGGTGTCGTTGACCAAATTATATCATCCAAAGAATGTGGGTAAAGCAAGTCATTACATATATCTACCCACAGAGGATAAGTGGAAGAACATAGCATTTTAACTACATTAGATATTAATATAGCTCTATGGTATATAATCAAATCCAATAAAGCAAAACCGCCATGTGAAGTGGGCCTACGCAAAACATTGAAACTTATTCTGGGATGTTTCCTGTTCCATAAAAAATTGTTCAAAGTGGTTTGCCAACTTTTCAATAATGAGAGTGGAATATCAAGTGGGATCGTCTGGGAAAAAAAATAATTTTGGGCAATATGAAAGATTTAATAAGATTAAATTTCTCCATCCCATTTAAATTTAATTTAGCCCAATTAAAAATAGTTTTAAGTAAATCAGTATGCATGGCTTGATGGTTAAGTTTTAACAAGGCTGATTGAGCAAGAGGAATTTTAATCCCCACTCTTCATTTAATCCCCAGATATGGTAAAAACGTAGAGACCCAGTGGAAGTTAAAGGAATGTTTTAGACAGTCAATCTCCTCTTGCGATAAATGAAGTGGCAGTATGTGGGATTTGTCATCACTGATACACAAACCGGAGAACAAACCAAAGAACTCTAGAAGTCATAATTCAGGGAGAGATTTAACAGGGTCAGTAATGTACAGCAACATATCGTTGGCAAATAGGGACATTTTGTACTCTGAATTGTGAATTTTGATTCCAGAAAAGGAGGATTGAGATTACAGACCAACTTTCATGTTAGGAGACTTCAGCAGATAATTCTCAGCACCTTCACTCAACTACAGTCCCCTAGACACTGTAGCAGACATAGCGTTGCCAGATCCCTTCTGGTAACTGGCAAGACATGAAAGACTTGCATTTATTTTTGTATTCTGAACCAACAAAATGCTGGGAACTGGCCTCACAGCATTGGCCAAAATTGGCCCTGAAAGTTCTGTCTCAGACATCTCTGACTGCTACATTCGTGGAGTAGATCCTGTCAAGCTTGTTTTGCTGCAGTCACCAAAACTAGTTGACCCATTAGAAGTGCTTTCTTATGGTACACGTCAAGTTTGTTACAGCTGTACACACAGCCAGAAACATTCTGTCAGGTTCAAAAGCAAGTAGATCCAAGCATTCTTAAGGCAAAGAAAGGCTTTATTGGAATACAATGCTATAACCCACGGTATAATGGTTATTGTCAGGAATGGTGGGATGTGCTGCTCAGGCATAGTTATAGTGTGATGCAAAAGTGCCACTAGCAAATGACTTTTTAGCACGCGCGCGGGAAACTCCCAGCGGGAGGATTACTTAATGGTTGGGAGACTGCTTCCCCCACCCCTCGGATTCACAGGACTGGAAAATTCCCGTAGATTCAAGAATAGACCAAAGCCTGTACTCAAGGCCACCGTGATAACACCGAGCGGCAGTAGCAAGGCTCCCACGTTGCAGCTGGCAGAACTACGCAAGCGCATAAACAGAGACAAGATAGGGAACACAGAACAATGGACTCAGTGTGAGACATGAATCAAGTTGCCATTTCTGACATTCTGCCTTCCCCCAAATCTACCCCCCTCGAGAGGGAGCGAAGGCGGGACCTCCTGGTTTTGTTGGGAAGCGGTTATGAAAGTCCTTGATGAGCTCAGGTGCTCGAATGTCAGTCACTTTTACCCATTCCCTATGTTGGGGACCAAAATGAATCCACTCCACTAGATAGTAGAGTTGGCCCCACAGCAACTTGGAGTCCAGAATGTCAGCCAGTTCATAGTGTTTGGCAGGGGTCTTTTCGTAGAAAAACAGCTGCAGGAGCTCATTAGCATATGATATGCTAATGAGCTATTAGGCTATTAGCATATGCCACGCCCCTGACATCACCAGAAGTGATGTCAGAAGGGGAAGCAAAAGGGGGAGGCATCTTCAAAAGCCTCCCCTTCCTTTCCCCAGCTGGCCTGGGTGGGGGAGCTAAGAGAGAAGGGGTTTAAAGTTTAAATGCCTTCTCATGAGAGTTGGGCCACAGAAGGAGGAAAGAGGGAAGGAAAGAGGGAAAGAAAGAGAAGGAAAGAAGGAGGGAAAGAAAGAGAGGGAAGAAGGAGAGAAACAGGGAAAGTAGGGAAAAAGAGAAGAGAAGAAAGTGGGAAAGAGTAAAAGGAGAGAAGGAAAGGAGGGAATGAAGGAAATTTGGGGGCAGTTTGGCCCCATTATATCCTATGGGCCTTTGAAGTCAATGGTGAAAATATAGGGTATGTTCTGGAGGCTGGAGGGGAGGGGATTTGAGGGAGAGGCTCCAAACTCACAGGGTAGCTTATGGAGCCTCTCCCCAAGATACCCACCAAGTTTCAAGAACATTGGACCCCCTGGTCCAATGTTCTTGAAACTTGGTGGGTATCTTGGGAGAGGCTCCATCACCTACCCTGTAAGTTTGGAGTCTCTCCCTCAAATCCCAACCCCTCCAGCCCCCAGAATATACCCTATGTTTTCACCATTGACTTCAATGGCCCATAGGATATAATGGAGCTGAAATTGACATTCGGCTGCCTGAAAGACTTCCCTGGGACGCCGGCTGGGGGTGGGGCTTGGCTCCTGAGCTCTCGGAGCTGTGCTCCAGTGCGCTCCCCCCAAAAAAGACCACTGATGTTCGGTATCATCTATGATAAGCGGGGGGGGGGGGACACAGGTTTCTCGGAACCATTTATTCGGAGGGCACACCAGTTTGAGGAGGCTGAAATGGAAGATGGGATGAATATTTTTAAGAGTTTTGGACAATTCTAACTCCACAGTGACTTTGTAGAGGCACTGGATGATCTTAAACGGACCAATATATTTCCAGGCTAATTTCCTGGAAGACTGGGGAAGACGCAAGTTTTTTGTAGACAGGTACACAAACTTTCCAGGCTGAAGATCCCAACCCACCACCCTGTTTCTGTCAGCCTGTTTCTTCTATTCAGCTTTAGCAGCTTCCAATGTCTCGCAAATCAAGGGCCACGACTCCCGGAGAGTTTTACACCAGTCTGCAGCCTCTCCCACCACCCCCGACGACGGTTTCAAAAAAGGCAAGGGGGGGCTATCATAGCCCAGCGATGTTTTGTATGGAGAGACCCCGGTAGAGGAATGCCAGGAGTTATTATAGGCAAATTCAGCTATAGAATCGGACCCCCTGGTCCGATCTACCCAATTATCCTGCTGGTGGTTGGTGAAGCAACGCAAATATTGCTCGAGGGTTTGATTAACCCATTCTGTTTGGCCATCAGTCTCTGGATGATAGGCGCTACTCAAGGCGCGCTCTATGCCCATCAAAGACATCAGTTCAGTCCATAATTTGGAAACAAACTGTGTGCCACGGTCAGATATTATTTTGATTGGCAAAGTATGCAATCTTACAATATGCTGAAGGAAGGCTTTTGTCAAGACTTTGGCCGTTGGGAGCCCCGGGAATGGAATAAAGTGGGCTTGTTTAGAAAATAAGTCCACCACCACCCAAATGACCATCATGCGCTTTCTGAGGGGCAGATCAGTAATAAAGTCCATGGAAATGACTCCCCACAGCCGGCTGGGGGTGGGCAGTGGTTGTAGGAGTCCTGGTGGTTTTCCCCCCCTTGGCTTGCAAAGGCTGCAAACTGGGCATGATTGGACATAGAGGGACAAGTCTTGTCTCATGCAGGGCCACCAGAAACTGCGCTGGAGTAGATGCAAGGATTTGACATAACCGAAATGTCCTGCTGACTTTGAGTCATGTACAGATTGTAACACTTCCAGTCGAATGCTCTGAGGCACAAAGAGTTTCTCCCCCCTGTACCAACAACCGTTTGTTTTCTGCATTAGGAACCCCTGAGACTGGAGCGTTTGTTTTTCTTGGTCTGTAATAGCTTTGGCGAAGCGTTCCTCCCAGGAGGTAACTGGGGCCTGGGGTGTCTTTGCATGTTGGCTCTCCTTTCGGGTAACTATCACCCCGGTCAATTGGGCTGGAGTAAAGAAGGATTCTCGCACTTCCATGTGCTTACTATCATGTTGGGGCAGCCGCGACAGAGTATCCGCCAGGGGGTTGGACTTCCCCGGGAAATGGTGAAGGGTGAATTGAAACTTGGAGAAGAACTCAGCCCATCGGAATTGTTTAGCGTTAAGATTACGGGGCTTCCACAACACCTCTAGGTTTTTGTGATCAGTCCAAATTTCGAATAGGACCCGCGCCCCTTCTAGCCAGTGCCACCAAGTGATGAGGGCCAGGCGGATCGAGGCCATTTCCTTGTCCCAAATGGGCCAGAACCTCTCGGTATCATTAAATTTATGAAACACATCGGCTAGGGGTGCAGGCACCCTCCCGAGTCCTCCTGTAGGATCGCCCCCCCCCATCACGGTGTCAGAGGCGTCCACTGGCACCACTAAATTTTTTGTTTCATCAGGGTGAGCAAGGACCGGCTCGGTCCCCATTGCACAGAACTAGCAAAGTCCAGGTTTTCATAACTTATGAGTTCATAAAGGTGCAATAGGGGCCTCATAGGGCAACACCAACCCACTGTCATACTCAAAGTAGGTGTTTTTACTCTGCCCAGCTCTGATCCTCAGTCTTTACTTGATAGACAGGCAGTGTTCCCAGTTTCTTCTCTACAAGATTACATTTGTGCTTTCCATCAGTCGGCCTGGTTATGCTGCAAACACTGAAGGTGGTATTGTAGGCATGCACCAGGAAGGTGATGTACTGGCTCCAGAGGCAATCAATTCATACCAGCTGCATTAAAAGTCTTTAAAGCCAAAGTAACTCTTGTATGGTATTCCAATATGGATAAGCACACTTAATGACACCATAAAATGTGTTCAATCTAAATTTCTCTGATAGATCATGGGAATGCCACACTGTGTACCTTATGCAGCTCTATGTTTAGAAACTGGGTTAAATTCTGTGGAATTTGGTGTGTGGCTTACGACAGTAAAATATTGGCTGCATCTACATTACAATGTAGACCAAGGACGCCTTATACAACAAATGCTCACAGAGTCAAATATATCCATATGGCTATCATGCATTGAGAATAAAATAATTGCCATGGGTATCCCAGTGGACTCATTGTTTATGCTCCCATTTATAGGTGCTTTTCATATGATTACACATAGAGCCCTTGATATTGAAACACAAAGGCTTTACAGCTTAGCCAATAAATCTTGCTCCCCCCTGAATTTTGAGATGCCGCTTACAGTAGGCCAAATGGCCCCATATCTATCTGGTATACAAGCACCGCAACAGTGCAGAGCATTCTCTCTAGCAAGATTCAAAGTAATACCATTAGCAATCTTGCATGGGAGATACAATAACATAGTATATGCGGATAGACTTTGCCATTGCCGACTTGATAACAAAGAGAAGATAAACAGACTTCAGGCTTTGGAGTGCATCTTTGGATAAGGCGTCTTGTGTCGCAGTTAAAATTAAAATGAAACTGAAACTTCATTAGGAACTCGAAAATACCTGAGTAGTTGTGAAGTTGGATGAGACAGCAATGCAGCTATGTTTTCCCTATGACAAGCGGGGGGGAGGGGAAACTCTCCTCCTAAAAAATAAAGTTATTATATATTTTGATGGGGGGACAAAACTAATAGAAGGTTGGGTAAAAGGTAGTTATGTTTTAACAATAATGGACTGTGAGTTAAAGAAGACTGAGGAAGATTCTGTAGTGAAGAACCCTTTCTAGAGATGAGATTTTTGGCTAAGGGGGTATGTTGGGAAAAATTAAGGGAAAGGGTTTCTACAGAAATTGATAATGAACGTTTAAATCAATTTTAAAAGGATTTTATTAATTTAGGTTAACTCCATAAAAGGAAGTGGGAAAAGGGGTGTTATGTGATGCATATTGAGGTTACAGTTTGTCTGTCTTTCTTTTCTTTTTTTTAATAAGAGGGTAAATGGAGAGTTTTCTTTTAAGAGAAACATGTTTAAGCCTAACTTGGATGTTTTTTAATAGCGGTATTTAAATGCTATTGGACTGCATGTATTGATTGATAAAAATTCTAAAGAGTTAGAGGGGCAGAAAGTAATAGGCAGAAATTATTGCAACGAGATGATGAGAGTGCCTGATGTTTGTATAAAAGAAATGTTAGTGTATTGCAGAAGTATACTCCAAACAGTCTGTATGAGCTAGACCTTCATAAGCGATGTACTCAACTGTCACCTTCGAGGTTAACAACTGAAAGTTTTTATTTGTTAATGCCATATTTGTAAGCACTACATATAATCACCACGTTTTGGATCTTCTTTCCTATCTCCCCCTTCTTGTAGCTATGTTTGTTAGTACCCCTCTCTTTTTCTGTAGATATCTAGAAAATGCAATAAAAAAACCCCTTCGGGGGGATTTAAAAAAAAAAAAGACTTTGCCATTGCAATTCTGGGGCTGATTTCCCTCAAAGCCACTGCTCCGCGCTCACTCTTCCCTTTGCCCCAATGGTACGTGTCAATTTCACACTATGTGCTGCGTGACCGCATTTTGCCCTGCAGCTTCGCACAATTTTCCACACGTCTGCTCAATCCTGTTTTTTGAGGATTGAGTAGATGCGGGGGAAATTGCGTGAAGCTGCGGGGCAAAATGCAGCCGTGCAGCACTTAGTGTGAAGTTGACCGTACCATCAGAGCAAAAGGGAAGAGCCAGCGCAGAGCAGGAGTTGTGGGAAATCAGCCTGGATATATCGAAACTGTTTCGCATATTTGTTTGCATTGTCAATTTTATGTGGTTTTACATGCTAGATATTTAAATCCTATCTTAGCCAACATGTCGAAGCTTCCTGATGCTTTAAAAGTGCACTGTCTTTTAAATGAATCTGTTCCGGAAATATCAATGAACGTACCCATGTTTTTACAATCGGTGATAAACTTCCAATCAGGAAAACTTCCAATGAGTAATTGTTTTATGCTACCTTATGTTTTACATGTCTGGCTATACATGGTTTTAAATGTATATTTCTTCTTATAGTCATCCTTTAAAAGTATTTTATGCCAATGAAGGTCAACTGAACTGAACTGAACTACTGGCTCCAGCTAGTTTTCTGTCCAGCATGCCGGATGCCCCACATATTCAACAAAGTGCAGTTGACTCATCCAGGCTGGGGATCACCCTGAGGATGATACAGGGCAGTCCGAGACTTCTTGACCCTTGCCAGGCAGTCTGAGACACCTTTTAACAGGCAGCTATCAAACCCTGGCCCTTGGTCCAAGGGAATCCTTGATTGCAGTCCATAGACAGAAAAAAAAATTCACCCTAAGTACTTTTGCAATGGTGTTTGCTTTCTGTTCCATGGTGTGATAAGCTTGAGGGTAGCAGGTAAAGCGACCCACCGCTATCAGAAGATTGCCATAATTCTGCCTATCAGATAAAAAATCAAGGCACACCAGTTCCCTTTGGCCAGTGACACCAATATGCTCTAGGAAAGCAGCCCTAATGGGGAGAGTTATCCACTGAACACAGCGGGCTCGGGTCTCATACTTCTTGGCCACATCTTTGCCCTCCAAGACCAATAGATTCTCTCCATGAGAAATCCTAATGTCCTTTCAATTCCCAGATGTCTTACGTTATCACGTAAACCATGCATTGCAGTCCATTGATACCAGGTAGGACCAGTTGCTTAATTAATTACACTTCCTCCATACCAGTGTGGCCCCAGCTGACAGAGTCACACTTCTGAATAGATTCTGTTCATTTCTTTTTACAGGAAAGAAACCATCTCTGATATCAGGAGCACTCTGTTCAGCCTCATATCAGTCACTAACATTCAGGTGTGGTAGTGGCCGCTGTTGTAGTGCACAGGAAGCTCAGGGGGCAGACCCAGATTCTCAGCAATTCCACCTACCAGGAATCCTGCATATTATATTCCATCTTTTCCACATAGAGTCTTTACACCTTCCACAGGAATCATCAACAACTTGTCTTCTTGCTGCCATCAAGATATATGGCATCTGCATTCATGTTAGTTTTACCCTCCCCCTTTAGAGGTTGAAATGAACAGAACCTTCACTTTGTGTTTTAAAAGTTTTCTCTTTCTCTCTGCTCAGAGAACAGGCAGGGAGGAGGAAGTCAGTCAATGCCCTTCCAGGATCACCTCAGCTACCTCTTAAGATCCAGCTAAAGGCAATCGTATGGACAAGCTCTCTCCACCCTACTTCCCAAGCAGGGAACAGAGATTGGGAAGAATTAAGACTAGAGAGACATCAGGATAGAAAAGCTTGCTTGACCTGGCCTGATCGGGTCAGTGGAAGCGGAAAGAGAGAAAATAAGACTTCTGGAAGCAAGGACAGAGGTCTCTTAGGTGCTCAGTTGATAACAGTAGACAGAACTCTTCACTGAGATCAGGTGGAAATAACCATTAAACATGTGTTGGCCTGCAGAACTGGAAACAGCTGCAAATAATGGCAACTCTATAACATCTTAAACTAAGGAGCCTGCCCTATATATTAACATTCCATAGGGCATATAGAGAGAGAGGAATAGAGGAATTGCATTTTACCATTTCTTTGGAATCCCTTGCTCAGTCTGGTGCTGTGCCAAAAGTATGCTTGTGAACATTTTCTATTTAATAAATACTTTATAACTTTTGATCCTGGTAGTGGTTCTCTGTACCACAGAGACCTCCACCACCTTGGATACAATATTTTTCAAAAAGTTCCAGGAGGGAAGGAGGCAGTTGGCAAGTGGCTATTCCTCCAGAGGTGCACAAGGCAGTAAATGGTCCCCATGGTGACCAGGAGCTGGGCAGCAAGAGACGCAGAGGCAAAGCCTCAGAACTTGGAAGGGAAACTGGGAGGAGAGAGGGCCTGCACTAGAAGGAATGAGCTCAGCAACATAAAAGAAAGTTGCTGAATGAGAATCTAACAAAACTCACTTTCTTCACAGCTCTTACCTACCGCTGCTTCATCTCAGGCCTTTCAGCAATAAAGTCACTTGGAGCAAACACAGGGGCTTCTACCCCCCTCTCTTTTCCCCAGTTCAGAAAGAACTGGAATCTACCAAAGACACAGTGAGCAAACTAGCTCCCTACACTCCTCCTGATATGCAAATTAAGTAGTCGCATTGCCCACAAGGTTGCTAACTCCTGGCTGGGAATTTCCTGGAGATTTCTGGGGGGGGGGCATGGGTTGAGGGAGTGGAGAGGCCTCATGAGAGTATTATACCCTCCAGTGCAGCCATTTTCTCCAGGGAAGCTGATCTCTGTAGCCTGGGGAAATGCTCCCTCTAAGCTGTGGAGTCTTGTGAGCAAAAATTCTACTTTTTGAGCTACTAGCATTAAAGTTGTGAGTGAGCCATTTGGCTGCAGCATAAATTAGTTTGCTCTGGAGCCATCCTTCCTAAGCTTAGACAAAAACGTGTGATCCGGAGGCTAAAAAACTGTGAGCTAACTCACACTAACTCAGCTTACAGGGAACACTGGCCTGGAGATTAGTTGCAATTCCTGGAGATCCCCAGGCTCCACCTGGGGGTTGGCAACCATACAGGGATACAAGCCTGATCCCAGATCAGACCCTTTCTCCATCAAGGTCAGTATTGTCCACTCAGATGGTCCTTCACATCTCCTGCTGCCTGGTCCTTTTAACTGGAGATGCCAGAGATTGAACCTGGGACCTTCTGCTTAACAAGCAGAGGCTCAGCCACTGAGTCACGCCCCTTCCCTTAAACAGAGGTGGTTTGCCGTTGCCTGTGTAGCAACCCTGGGCTCCTCTGGTGGTCTCCCAACCAAGAACTAACCAGGGCCAACATTGCTTCGCTTCTGAGAGGTGAGAAGATCAGGTTAACCTGGGCCATCCGGGTCAGCCCATATTCCCAAAGCTCTAGACACCGTTTTCACAATCTGAAATCTTTCAGCGAGTTGCTATTTGCTCCACTGAGAGCTGCACATGGGCAAACATCATTCTCTGGGGCCATTCCAGGAGTAGAAACAGCAAGGATCTAAGGAAACAAAACCTGAGGATGTCCCCAGGGAAAACATCACGGACCATTCGGCCCTGAGCCCACAAAGGCTGTGGAGGTAGGCCAGTCAACCGACCACTCTCTAAACCCTCCTCAAAGGGGAACACAGAGCTTCCTAAAGACAAAACATGTATAAATCAATGTATCCCACAATTTGGAGCCTAAATGCAAAAATAATAAATCATAAAGCATAATTACTTCTGGTCCAGGAAACACCTTCTTATGATTGTAGAGCCAAATAATCCCCAAGCAAAGAGCAGTGTTGGTCACCTAAAACTGCTGGAGCTTTATAGCTGGTTAAGGGTGATGCAATCCTAATGTGCAGGATGATGCAATCCTAATAGACAGGATGATGTAATCCCTATAGGGTGTCCTGAAGTAGTCATGTGATTGCACATTTCAATTAGCATAGTATTAAAGAATATATAGAGACACAGTACAGATTCCAAACTAGATGTTTAACAGTCAAAGAATCATACATATGCTATACTTCCAAAATCATATTGCACACCAATCAATTTGTTCATTCAAGCCATATGGGGTTAAAGTTTTAAGGGCATGAATCCAGAACAGTTCTCTTTTTTTTAGTTGCTGAGTCATCTGCAGCTGGTTGCAAGGTCAAACGTACTCAAGTGCAAAAAAAGAAAAGTCTCTGGCATGATGGCCTGCTGTAGCAAAATGCTCTACCAGGGGCGCATTCTCTCTCCCTCTTCTGATGCAGCTTCTATGTTCTGTAATTCTGGTCTTTAATGGCTTTGAAGTGCACCCGATGTATTTCCTTTGACACCCACAGACAATACAGTAAATAAGACCCTTTGATTTACAATTAAAAATGATCTAATAGAGTACTTTCTCTTTCCATCTGAATCATAGACACTATTAGTACGTAACATCAAATTACAGACTTCACATCCTCCACAAGGAAAGTTGCCAGCTGGCAAACCCTGACCATCTATTCCCCTTTGTAATGCTAGAGGGGATTTTAGGCTACTTCTTACCAACATATCTTTCAAGTTCCTAGATCTACGGTAGGCAAAGAGAGGAACAGACTCACATGTAGGAATGTTGTTTAATAAGTGCCAGTGCTTCCTAATGATGTTACTGACCTGGGTGGACCTTCCATCATAGGTTAATGGAATAATGATCTTCTTACAAGGCTGACCTTGTCTTGTCTTTGGTATCAGGAGTGAAGATCTACTGGTGTTTCTTTTGCCTTATAAAAAGCCTGCTTAACAATTCTGGAAGAGTAACCCCTGTCTCTAAATTGGCCCATCAATACTTTAGCCTGTTCAACAAAGTCAGAGTACTGGCTGCAATTTCTCCTAAGCCTCAACAATTGGGAATAAGGTAGATTTTTTTCAGATGTGGTGGGTGGAAACTGTCACTAGATGGAAAAGAGTTGGCATCCGTAGGTTTTCTGTAGGTGCTAGTCTCTATTATGTTACCCACTCTTCTAATGCTGACATCCAGGAAGTTAATCTCCTTACAGTCATATTTCATTTCAAATTTGATAGTTTCATGAAGGCCATTAATAAACTCCTTACACTCTAGTAAAAGTTGGACTGAATCCTTCCAGAGTAGAAAAATGTCATCCCAAAATCTCTTAAAGATAATGATGTTCTCAGCATATATGTTATTTATATTGAGGATGAATCGGTTTTCAAACCTATTCATAAAGAGATTTGCCAATTCAGGTGCAAATTTGCACCCCATTGCAGTCCCAGACACTTGCCAAAAATTTTTTTTTGAAATTGGAAATAGTTCCTCTTAAGACAAATTTCAGCTATATGGCATAAGAAGAAAGTGGGAGGATTAGGATCTCCTTCTCTCATAACCAGTGTACTTTCAAGAACCTCCAAAGCCTCATTGTGTGGTATATTGGTGTACAGTGATACCACATCCAGAGTTACAAAAAGCATATCCTCATGTTCCATTCTGATTTTACTAATATGCCCCAAAAATCCATAGTGTCCCTAAGGTATGTATTAGTTTTAGGGATGAAGGGTTTTAAGAAATCATCCAGATAGCTAGCTAATGGTTCCAAGATGGACCCACACCCTGAGACTACTGGTCCTTATTGTATTTATGCTCTGTATATGATTGTGTATGATTGTACTATATGTTTTTATAATAGCCAATATGTTCCTCATTATTGACCTCTGAGGAAGGCCTATGTAGGCCGAAACGAGTCAGGTCAGGTCAGGTTAACAAGCCTTTGTGTTTTAGCATTTGATACTTATAAATAATGTGTGACTGGGCCCTTATATATATTTAAAGTTCTGTTTAATAAATACATGTATTTTTATATTTCCTTTATCAAGTTTTTAACATTGGCTCCCTTTCCCACATTTGACTAACCCAACACTCTGTCACACAGTGGCCAAAAATACCAGGTGCCATCAGGAGGTCCAGCAGTGGGGCCAGGATACTAGAAGCCCTCCCACTGCTGCCCACCCCCCAGCACCAAGAATAGAGTGCATCACCTGCCCCAGACTGAGAGTTCCTGTCTATATCTTGTGGCTAATAGCCACTGATGGACTTCTGCTCCATATGTTTCGTGTGCATGCACACGTCTTCAGATACAGTGAAATGGAAATTGCCAGTCCAGGGTGAGCAGTAAATTAGCATACAGCACAACGAAGATACTGAAGACCTTCCCTAACGTCACGTGTTTTCTGATTTTTGATAGTTTTGATATTCAGTTCCTGCATTTACTTTCTATCTTATCCAGTTTTCTTTATTCCAGTACCTTTCTAATTTTGTATATGTTTTGATTCTGAACAAATCTTCCCGGGATTCCCCATGAAAAGAAAACGGTGAAAGCACCAAAAATATAGAACAACTGACTTGAAATATTAAACAAAAGACCAGTGGCAGGTTAAGGGTTAACAAAAAAAAGTTTCCAACATACATTTGGGTGAGTCTGAGCTCACTTCACCACATGTAAATGTGTACATTCCTAGCAGACAGAACCTAAAGTTGGAAAGGGAGAAGTGGGGAAAGGTTAAAAAGAGAGGGCAGTTTCAAAGGGGGGAAATCTCACTCCTGCCCTTCTGTGCCTGCTGATCCCAAATATAAGTATACATGAGCTTTGGATGCACCCTTCATGCATCTGATGAAGCGACCTCTGTTTCATGGCTCTGTAAGATACAATAAATTCTGCTTCTCTTTATGGGGTTCCTGGACTCCTCTTTACTCAGCCACACTAATTTCAGTAGGGTAGCCATGCTAGTCTATTGTAGCAAAAAAATAAAGTCCAGAAGACATGTTGCCAGTCCTTAAAAAGCTTCTGCCACAACAGACTAGCTTTCCTTCTAAGATGATCATCATGCAGAACTGGGAAGATGTATCTTTCGAGTTTCTGTTCCTCACACACCCTCTGAGGAAGACCCTTGTCCTGATATCCTTCTCTTGCTCAGAACTCAAAATCGAGACTATTACACGTT
This sequence comes from Gekko gecko, assembly GCA_029375565.1. NCBI lineage: Eukaryota > Metazoa > Chordata > Lepidosauria > Squamata > Gekkonidae > Gekko > Gekko gecko. The sequence goes on from JAPDNY010000005.1 coordinate 224,412,994, forward strand.
CACATCTTCAAAAATGCTGGGAAGAGAAGATTGTAGGTGGAACAAACTGATCTCTTTCAGGCTGCTTGGAGACCTGTTTTCCCAAATCCAGTGGCGCAACACTGTGGCCAGAGGGGACTGGCAGACACTACTGGCAAGATCAGATGGGGTTCCAGAAACATATTTCATCAGACTCCAACCCTGAGCTCTGGTTTCCAGGATGACATTAAGGGCCTTCTGAGAAAAAGTGCAATCTTCCCAATTCCCATCACTTCCAACATCTCACCAAGCCAGTTGTTCCCAATTTCTGCCACGGGGCTTCTGTTGGTGGCCTATAAATTGCTGAAGGTGAATCCCTGGACTCAGCATCAGACTCCTTCGTTGGTCCACTTCTGATCTGAGTTCTCTCTGGTCCTTCATCTTTGCAGCACCATGAAGACCCTACTGAGCGCATGTCTCTTTGTGGCCCTGCTTTATCCAGGTGAGTAGGAACCCCAAATCCACCATTCTTCTTATCATACTTGGGAAGGGACTATCCAATAGGGCTAGAGCAAGGAAACTGAGAAGCTTGGGGGGGGGGGTTCTGAAGAGAAAAGAATAGATGGGTGAATGAAGGAGAATATGTGTCCCTCAGATTCTTGGAGATGAGATCGGATGGCTAGTACTCTGCAGGCCTGAGTCTGGAAGCCAGAACTACAGAGATGAGGGGAGGAATACAGAGATACGGAGGTGATTCTAAGAGATCAGAAGTGGGTAGAATGAGCCAAGAATCTTCTGTGGGGGGCTTGAAAGTAAGTGGCAGAATTGGCAACCAGGATTCCTGGGGCTACCTAGCAGAGCTAAGGAAGAATAGAAGTCAATTGTTCATTTATTTATTTTTTAACTTGGCTTCAGCAATAGACCATTATAGCTCACCAGACAGATCATTCCCATTTTTATGCCCCATGCGGCTGATGTAGCAAGCTCATCCTCATTAGGCTACTGCATAAGAGGCCACTGACAGTGCCATCCAAAACAGACGTACACCTTTTCTAAGCCCAGTGAATTCTGTGGACTTATGGGTGTAACTGTCCTTAGGATTGCACTCAGGTGAGTCATTGGCGACCATGCTCCTCTTGAGTTAACACATAGGTGTACACAGGGCTATTTCTGTAGAAAAAGGCCAGCAGGGACTCATTAGCATATTAGGGCACACCCAATAGAAGAAACTCATCAGGATATTAGGCCACACCCCTGACCGCACAGCTCAGCATATTAGGCCACATACCCCATGTTACTGGACGAGTGGTCATCCAGCCACACCCTCCTTTTGCTTCTTATTCTGTTTACCTTGTTTGTTGTCAAAACTCAGGGCTTTTTTTGTAGCAGGAACTCCTCTGCATGTTAGGCCACACACACCCTAATGTAGCCAATCCTAATGAGTTTCTGCTGTTGGGTGTGGCCTATTATGCTAATTAGTTCCTGCTGGGCATGGCCAGCTCAGGAGCCAGCCGGAACTCCGTTCCTGTGGGTTCCTGCCCATAAATAGCCCTGGGTGTACAGAAATAAAAACATGAAGGGCCCATGGCAAATCCTCTCCCCAAAATGCAGGGGTTCCATTCTCCACATCCAAGGAATATTTTTTTTTATTTCCAGTTGAATGGTTTGGGGTAAATTAACGAATTCTTTTATGAAATACATTCTCCTCTGAACTAACGAGTGAAAGTCTTTTTCTTATTTATTTTATTCATTTATTTATTTGTCCAATTTCTATCCCGCCCTCCCGCCTAAGCAGCTCAGGGTGGCTTACAACATCAATAAAACCAGTATGCATTAAAACACAAACAATTCATATAAAAACAGTTTAACCAAGATACAATAAAATACAACAGGATAGATAAACGGCTCAACATCTACGCTTCTGCCATGGTGTAATCACTTAGCGGGTTGGCATGGCTCAACGGGCATGAAATCAAACTCACTGGTATGCCCTGCAGAAAAGCTCCATCTTCATGGCCCTGCAAAATTGCTGGAGATCACACAGGGCCTAGATCTCACCAGGGAGCTCATTCCAATATACTGGTGCAGACAAGGAGAATGCCCTGGACCTAGTTTTTGTCAGCCTGGCCTCCTCAGAGCCAGGAAGAGTCAGGTGGTGTTGTGTACCAGATCGCAGTGCTTTCTGTGAGACATACGGGGAAAGGCGGTCCCTCAGGTAGACAGGCCCTGACCTTCTTACAGAGATCAGGTGAAGTTCCAGCAGGGCTTCAGACCTAACCTGGAGATTGGTAGCTCCAGCACATGGAAAGGAAAGGAAAGGAAAGGAAAGGAAAGGAAAGGAAAGGAAAGGAAAGGAAAGGAAAGGAAAGGAAAGGAAAGGAAAGGAAAGGAAAGGAAAGGAAAGGAAAGGAAAGGAAAGGAAAGGAAAGGAAAGCCTACGTGTTGCAAATGGAAGCCTACGTTGGGGAGAAAGCATGGCTGACCTACATTTAGGGACTGGTGAGTTCTGGACTGCATTCTCCATCTTTCCGGTGCTGTAAATTAGTCCAAACTCAGTGAAAACCTGGCTGATCTCCAAATGGATCCCTCAGCTGCTGTTTTATTTGTACAACCAGCAGCAGGGTTAAATATCCCCTAACTCACACCATGGATTTCATTCAAAGTATATATTCTCTCCTTAAAATTACTTAGTATATAAAATTACTTAGTGGAGAAGTAGTGATAAGTATGAGACACAACACAAGAGATAAGTTCAAAGTGATTTCAGCTTTATTTCAGCTCCAATTAGACCAGCTAAGGACTAGACCAGCTAGACAAAATAGTCCACAAACACAAGGGTTTAAATACAGTTCTGGCTGTAGTAGCCACACCCACAGACTGTGAAACGCGCCAATAACATTTGAACAGGCAGCCAATCATAGTGCAGTTATAATGACCAATCACATTGCATGTTAACAACCAATCATAATTGTTTCTGTACTAGCCCTCTGATTGGGCAACACCAGACAGTATTCAGAATCCGCATAATGAGCACCTGCTCACTATGCTTACCATTATGTCTCTGAGGACATAACAACTCCTCCCCCCTTAGATGGAACACACTCGTAATCAGACAAGTGGGGAGGGGCTCTTCGGCTTCATTGGGACCGCCTCAGTTCTGGGGCTTCAGGGTCTTCACTGGTCTCAGTGCCAGGCATTGCTGGGCTGTCAGGGTCCACAGGGTCCGAGAGTGCAGGGGTCTGCCCTGCCTCAGGTTCTGGACGAGAACCAGCAGCACTCACCTCGTCCGGAGGCAAGTGGGACTGCTCCCTGGGCCTGAAACAATCTCCGGCCTCAATCTCCTGGTCCGCAGGAGACCATCGCTGCCGGAGTTGGTCTATGTGGCGGCGTATCTTTCGTTCGTCAGATAGCCTCACCACATACATCCTGGACCCTAGACGGTGGGTGACTTCGGCGGGAAGCCACCGGTGCCCCTCAGAGTAGTTTCGGGCAAAGACCCAGTCCCCGGGTTGAAACTCTCTGGATGGCGTGGGCGGTTCGGCCCATACAGCTCTGCTGCCATCCAGGTCCGGGTGCAGGCGGTCGAGGAGGGTTGTCAGTTTCCTCCCCATTAGAAGCTCGGCCAGGCTTTTCCCTGTGGCACAGCTCAGTGTGACATGCTGCCACAGCAGAAAATCGGCTACTCGATGGTCCCAGTCCTCGCCTTGCAGCCGGGCGAGGGTCTCCTTTGCCGTCCGAACCATCCGCTCTGCCTGGCCATTAGAAGCGGGATGGAACGGGGCTGTGGTGATGTGCCGGATGCCGTAAGCCTCTAGGAAGCCGGCGAACTCCCTAGAGGTAAGCTGAGAGCCGTTGTCGCTGACGACCACTTCAGGCAGCCCATGGGTGGCGAAAAGTTGGCACGAAGCCTTTATTAAGTTCGCCGCTGTTGTCGACCGCATGGGGACTACCTCCAGCCACTTCGAAAAGGCATCCACCACCACGAGCAGCATCTGGCCGTTGGTAGGGCCAGCGAAGTCAAAGTGTAGCCTTCACCAAGGCTTTTCAGCTCTGTCAAATTCGGCCGGAGGGGAGCGTGGCGGATCAGATCGTGACTGCTGGCAGCTCACGCAGCCCCGAACTCGCTCCTCAATGTCAGCATCGAGCCCAGGCCACCACAAGTACCCCCGAGCCAGGGCCTTCATCCGGACAATCCCCGGGTGCCCGGCATGTAGGGACTCGAGCACTCTTTTTCTCAGTTTTGGGGGAATCACAACCCTATTCCCCCACAAAATACAATCTTTTGTAATTGATAACTCAGACCTTCGGGCCCAGTACGCCTTAAACTCAGGCTCGTTACACACATTCGGCCACCCCCTCCACACCCAGTTTAAAATACGGGACAGTATCAAGTCCTTCTGGGTGGACGCAGCAACATCTCCGGACCGAAGTGGGGACCATGGCAGTTCATCCAGGATACAAATGTCCGCTGTTGGAGCCGGATCGAAACCAGTCTCAGGCAGAGGGCAGCGGCTCAGGGCGTCAGCATGGGCGATGCATTTTCCTGGCCTATGCTCCAGATCGTATTCGTAAGCAGCCAGGAACAGAGCCCACCTCAGCATTCTTGGTGACAGAATGTTCGGCGTGGGCCGGTCAGGGGCGAAGATCCCCAACAAAGGTTTGTGGTCGGTAACTAATACAAAACGGCAGCCATACAAAAAATCGTGAAACTTTTTTACTGCACTTACAAGTGCCAATCCCTCTTTATCAATCTGAGCATAATTTTTCTCAGCCCCACTCAGTGACCTAGAATAGTATGCAATTGGAGCCTCTGACCCGTTAGGCATGACATGACTCAGTACTGCTCCTATACCAAACGGCGACGCGTCAGCCGCCAGAACCAGCATTTTTGTTTCATCAAAATGCGTCAGGACACTGTTTGAAGTTAACAATTTTTTTACATTTTGAAAAGCCTCCTCCTGACGCTGCCCCCAAAACCATTTCGCGCCTTTATGTAACAAGCGGTGCAACGGCTCGGCTACCGAAGCTTTATGCGGCAAGAACGCGTGATAGAAATTAACGAGTCCTAAATATGCTTGTAACTCTGATTTGTTTTGTGGCCTGGGTGCGTTATGAATGGCCGATACCTTCCCTGGGGTTGGGTGAACTCCCTGTTCGTCAATCTTAAATCCCAAAAATTCCACACTGGGAACCCCAATGGTACATTTTTCTTTCTTCACACGCAACCCAGCTTTGTGAAACCTCTGCAACACCTTTTTTACTCTTTCAAGCAATTCCTCCTCAGTTTTTCCAGCAATGAGCACATCGTCAAAATAAGGAATCACTCCTGTGAGGCCTCTAAGTGACCCTTCCATTAAACCCTGGAAGATACCCGGTGCTACATTTACCCCGAATTGGAGGCGCTTGACTCGAAACGCGCCTCTGAGTCACAATGGTTTGTGCCTCTGCAGCATTACTATCCACAGGCAGTTGTTGATAAGCCTGGGCAAGGTCTAACTTTGCAAAAACCTTGCCCCCCCCCAGAGATGCAAGTATATGACTAATTACTGGTACAGGATATGAATGCTGTTGCAACACCTTATTGATTGTACACTTATAATCTGCACAAATTCATACAGAACCATCGGGTTTGACAGGAGTAACGATGGGTGTTTCCCATTTGCTATATGGTACCGGTTCTAAAACTCCTTGCGCAATGAGCTTGTCAAGCTCCTTTTCGATTTTCGGTCGCAATGCTAACAGTACCTTCCTATATTTCAACCTGATAGGTCTAACATTTGGATCCAGTTCGAATGAAACCGGGGGACCTGTATAGGTTCCCAATTCCTTTCCAAAACCTGAGGAAACTCGTCATACAAACAATTCCATTTATCACAACACACTGCATTAATGCCAGAAATAGCAATGCCCAACGGTTCAAACCAATCAAGCCCTAAGAGGCTTACTCTGTCCCCCTCTGCAACAATTAGGGACAGAGCCGCTTTTCGCTCCTTGAAAGCGACTTCAAATTCAGCCTCACCAGCCAATGGAATTCTGTGCCCCTGGAAATCGGTAAGGCAGGCGTCAGTCGGTAGTAGACGGCGGCGGCTTCGGCAAGGGAAAAGACGATCTAGCGTATGCGTTGAAATGATGGTTCTAGCCGACCCGGAATCAATTTCAAACGGGCAGGGAATTCCGTCGAGGAACAAGGTGACGAAAATCTTCTTCCTCCGGGGTGCTCCTGTGGTGAGGACGGACGATGAAGAGGAGTTGGACGACAGGGTCGGGCTTTGGGACGACAGGGATGAAGAGCAGGTTGTGTTGACCTTGCTTCGGAATTGAGAGCGCTGTGGAGGCGACGTAGGCGGCGATCTCTTCGACTTGCAAACTCTGGCGATGTGCCCACGTTTTCCGCAAGCCCGACAAACCAACCCTTTGGCCCAACAGGTGTCGCGCTTGTGCTTCCCGCCACAACCAAGGCACTGACGCGCTGGCGCAGTCTTCACTTGGGTTCGCGGCTGGCTGCTGGAACAAGGCTCTCGTACGTCATCCACGGCGGCCGCCGGCTCACGATCCTCGACCTGTTGGTGAATGCTGGATTTGGCTGCCGCAGGCCGCTGTCGCACTTCTCGCGTCGACCTTTCAGCAGCTTCAGCGGCGATGGCTTCCTCGAACGCGACCTTGAATGTCAGCGTCTTTAGGGCGAACAGGCGTTGTTGCAGCTTTGCATCGCGGTGGCCGCAGACCAGCCAGTCTCGCAAAGCTGTCTCGAGATCGGCGAAGTTGCAAGCCCTTGCCAACTTCCTCAATGCCACCACAAACTCGGCTACTGATTCGCTGGAGCCTTGCCGCCTTTCGTAGAATGCGTGCCGGGAAGCGATCTCTGAAGGCTGCGGCATGAAATGAGCCTTCAACTTCTTCGTCAGCGTGGCGTACGGCACGGTCTTGATCTCATCAGGCGTGACAAGTGAACGAGCAATGTCGAACACCTCTTTGCCACACGAGCTAAGCAGTGCAGCTCGTTTCTTCGCAGCATCCGCCGCTCTCGAGGTGAAACTCGAACCGGGTGAGGTACGCCTCCCAGTCCTCGGTCGTGGGCTCGAACCGGTGCTTGGAGCTCATCACGGCGCTTCCTGGAGCGGACGGCCCCTCGGAAACTTGCGGTCGATCGAAACTTCCTCCGTGGTGTCTCAGTGGGGCTGCCTACCCGCTATATCCCATCCTCGTCGCCAGTTGATAAGTATGAGACACGACACAAGAGATAAGTTCAAAGTGATTTCAGCTTTATTTCAGCTCCAATTAGACCAGCTAAGGACTAGACCAGCTAGACAAAATAGTCCACAAACACAAGGGTTTAAATACAGTTCTGGCTGTAGTAGCCACACCCACAGACTGTGAAACACGCCAATAACATTTGAACCGGCAGCCAATCATAGTGCAGTTATAATGACCAATCACATTGCATGTTAACAACCAATCATAATTGTTTCTGTACTAGCCCTCTGATTGGGCAACACCAGACAGTATTCAGAATCCGCATAATGAGCACCTGCTCACTATGCTTACCATTATGTCTCTGAGGACATAACAAGTAGACTAGCTTGGCCCCCTTCCAGCCTGCATCCCATCCGTAGGGTTGCGGGTAGTGGGGCTAGGTTTATGTATATATTTTTTATTTTAATGAGAAACAGACATGACAAACACACATACATACACATAATATTGGGCATCCATTTGCATCCTTCTTTTTGCCTAAGCGATGACCTCATAGAATATGTGAGTACATTCTTTGCTAGTTTTCTAACTAGTAATTCCCATAAATATCATTTACAGTATATTTAAATATATATTTCTTATTTTCTTTTTATTTCTGTTGAATGTCTGGAAGTTTTACGTGTTTTAATCTTCTATCCATTTATAAAATATTGACCATGTAGCTTCAAAATCTTCTTTGTTCTGCCCTCTCAACATTGAAGTTAATTTGCCCATCTCTGCTGTTTCCAGTATCTTATTTATAATTTCTTCCTCTGATGGGACATCATTTTTTCTCTAGTATTTGGCATATAATATTCTTACTGCTGTCACTATATGTATAGTAAGGTAAAAGTCTTGTTTTTTGTAATTCTCCGGAGTTATATCAGGCCCGTAGCTACAGTGGGGCATTCCTGCCAAGGTCCCCTGACTTCCATCCAGCTCCCAACTCTCTGGGCCCCCTGGAGGACTTCCCACCACTGCCCCTTCCTCAAGCATGGCTCGCTTCCCCATGTAGGCAAGCAGAATGCGAACGCTGCAAAAGTGAGTTTAAGTTTTTATTTTATTTTTTTATTTTGCAACATCAGTGCCCCCCGACTTATTGAAAGGCCCCCTGAATTACAAAATCCTGGCTACGGGCCTGTGTTATATTCAATTAAAACTGTTCTGATATATATGGTACAGCAGCTTTAAGCGTTTTTTTTTTTTGTAACAGTTCATGTATCTCAGCCCAATACTTTTTAACTTAACACAAGTCCATCACATATTTAAAAAAGGAACCAATTTTTTGGTTACATTTCCAACACTTATTTGATAAATCAGGGTAAATTTTTGCTAAATTATCTGGGGTTATATACCACCTGTAAAACATTTTATGTATATTTTCCTTATATGCCGTCACTTTAGTGATTTTTACTTTCTTTTTCCATACATAAGACCATTGGTCTAATTCAATATTATGACCCAAGCTCTGTGCCCATTTAGCCATACAATTTTTAATTACTTCATCTTGTGTTTTATCGTCTAACATTATTACATTTGATTTCTTAATCAGTTTATCTTCTACATATAACAATGCCTTATCTAATTCATTTATATTGGTATAGAAACTCAATGGTTTATCTTCAGCAGATCTAGACTCTATTTGTACTCCTTCCCACCAACTTAAGTTTAATTCTTGTTCTTTTAGCTTTTCTGTTGTTTTTAATTCATTTTTGTTATCTAGTAAGTCTTCATATCTCAGCAACATCTTTTGAAACAGATTTGAGTTTGGAAAAGCTTCTAATGGTGATGCCCATTTGGATATCTTAGTATAAAATAGTCCTTTGATATTTTCCCATATCTTCAATACAGATTTCCTAATGGTATACTGCTTGAAATATTTAGGTCCATCTCTTTTCCATACCAAAGGAATGTGTGCTAACCCAATAATAAGTCATGCCCCTCGAAAGTTAATAATCTGGTGTAATCCATTCTTTTAGCCATGTCAGTGCTGCTTCTCTGTAATATAAAAGCCAATCAGCTCAAGCAAATCCAACTCTTTCTGTTGCATCTTGCAAAGCCTTCATTTTGATTCTTGGTTTTTTGTTCTGCCATAGAAATTTGGACATCATTTTGGCAAGTTCTTTAAAATATTGTTGATTTTGAATAACTGGAATTGTTTGAAATAAAAATATCAATCTTGGTAAAATGTTCATCTGTATTGTGGCTACTCATCAGGGATAACTGTAAATTTTCCCATTCTTCCACGTGTTTTTGAATTTCTAACATAAGTTCCCCATAGTTGTCTTTCATTAAGGAGCTGCATCTGTTTTGGTTATGTTTATATCTAAGTATTTCACTCCTTTTTGTGCTTCAAAGCCAGACTTCTCTTGTAATTGTTTGATTTGAACTTTATTCATATTATTGTTAGCATTTTTGTTTTAGTCAAGTTAATCTTCAGTTCTGCAACCTGCATTGGAACACCCTGTAATGTTGTTAATAGTTGTATAATGGAATCCAATGGATTTTCTAAAATAAAAACCAGATCATCTGCAAATGCTTGTAGCTTATATTCTTCTTTTATTTTGAGTCCTTTTATATGTCTGTCTTCTCTAATCATATCATTTAAAATTTCCAGAACAAATATAAACAGTAATCGTGAAACCGGACAACCCTGTGTTTCTACATTTTGTGATAAATCTCCATTAATTAGGATCTTTGCTTGTTGTTTGGTGTAGATTGCTTTAACCATGGTAAAAAATTCTCTGCCACATTGTGAATCTGCTAATTGTTCCAACATAAAATTCCAACTGATGCTATCAAATGCTTTTTCAGCATCCAGAAAAATTAAAGCCATTTGTTTTTTTGGATGAGCTTCAAAACATTCAATTACATTCAGAATTGTTCTAACATTATTTCTAAGTTGTCTTTTCAGTAAAAATCCTGCTTGATCTTGATGGATTATTTGTGTCAATATTTTTTTCAATCTTGTAGCTAAAATAGAAGCATAAATTTTGTAACCCACATTTACTAGTGAAATTGGTCTATAATTTTTGATTTCTTTCTCATCCGAGTTTGGTTTATGTATCAAAGTTATTAAGGCTTCATTCCAAGTTTCTGGTGTTTTGCCATCCACTCTTATGTTCTGTATTACATATTTTCTTGATGTTGGTTGGGAGCATATATGTTTATAATTAAAGTTATTTTCCCTTGTCTTTATATTTGAACTGTCAACATTCTACCACCTTCCAAGTTGTAAATTAATTCTGGGTGTAAATGTTCTATACAGTTTCTTTTACTGTATTATAAAACACTAGCAACTTTTCTCAACAATTTACATTTCACTCAGGATCAGGTTGTACTGTAATAGGAATATTGACTAATATTGAGTAAAAACAACAGCATATATAGACATAACAGTTTCCTCTTAAAACATAGCCTCTACAGAAATGACGTTTGGAAACTGAGAGTAAGTTCCAGTAGATTTGTAAAGCTCTCCTTTCTTCCTTTATATCAAAGCATATAAAGTTTTGTCTTTAATTTATAATCCAAATAAAAGGTTATAAAAATTGTCATCCATTAAGACATCTTCATATAAATCCAAATATAGCCATCCCGGTAGTTCATAGCTCTGCAGCTATGGAGTCCATAGATGCTCTTGCACAAGTTCAGGCTCTGAAAACTGGAAATCTGGGTAGTGGGCTAGGTTAAATGAGCCCCCTCTGACATTGGTATTGTGCAATGCCAGGTCTATAAATAATAAGACCACAGGCCTCTAGGATTTCCTGCTTGAACAGAATGTACACCTGGTGAGCATAACTGAAACCTAGGTATGAGAAGGGGAGACAGTAACTCTCTCCCAACTAGCTCCTCCCAGGTTTTCATACCTTCATCAATCACAGGCTAGGGTCTAGGGGGAGAAGTGGCTCTGTTCATTCAGGAGGCTTGCTCCTTCAGGGAGCTCCTTCCACTGAAGCTCACGGGCTTTGAGTGTGTTGGCCTACTGTGGGAAGCCAAGGAGAGTTTGGCTATTTGGGTGGTGTACCATCTGCCCAACGCACCAGCCAATAGCCTACCAACCCTGATGGAGGCTGTGTCATGCTGGGCATTGGAACACCCTAGACTGCTAGTCTTGGGAACTTCAATGTCCATACTGATGATGCAGCTTCCATTCAGGCGATGGATCTGGTGTCATCCATGGTGGCACTGGGATTCTCCCAATATGTAGCAGCTCCTACTCACTGGGCTGGGCAAACACTTGATCTGATCTTCACAGCATTACAGTGGACCCTGAAGGCCCATCTGAATGTGTCACCCTGATCCTATTTGGGCAGAGAGTGCATTTTAGTTAGCCCACTGAGCCATATGGACCCTATGCAGCTTCAGATGGCTCTATGGGCTCTGATGCCCCCTGGTGGCTCATTCGATGAGCTTGTTGAGGACTGGCACAGCTGACTCTCAGCAGCCATCAACAAGATTGCTCCCCAATGCCCTCTGCACCCACTCCCCTATGCTCCCCGACTCCCGATCTAGGATAGCTTCCTGGTTCACCCAGGAGATGCAGCTGATGAAGCGAAGGCTAAGACGGCTAGAGAGACAGTGGCAGCGCTGTTATGACAAAGCTATAAGAACATCTTATAGGACGTATATGAGATCCTATGAGATGGCAGTCAAAGCCACTAAGAGAGAGTATTATGTGGCCACGATTGTGTCTACGAGCTCACACCAGGCCCAATTATTTAGAATGATTTGGACCATAACTACTCTGCCACAAGACAGACCAAATGTTAAGGAATTGGACATAGGTTGTGAGGCTTTTGTGAGCGATTTTGCAGATAAAGTCTTGCCGCTCCACCATGATCTCCCCACCATAATTGAGACAGTGAATGAACTCAATGCTCCAAGCATGTCTTTGAGTCAGATTATGGATTATTTCAGTTCACTCAGCCTAGAGGAAGTCGACAAATTGCTCTCAATTGTGCGCCCCACCATGTGCAGCTGGTCACGATGGATTTCAAGGCACCCTGAGGGAGATTATCAACAAGTCCCTCACAGAGGGACAGTTTCCTGGGGTGCTCAAGGAAGCGGTGGTCCATCCACTCCTGAAAAAGCCATCTCTGGTTCTGGATGAATTGGCCAACTACCGGCCGGTTTCCAATTTGCTCTGCTTGGGCAAAATAATAGAGAGGGTGGTGGCAATTCAGCTATAGAGCTTCTTGGATGATGCTTCCATCTTAGATCCCTTCCAGTCTGGTTTTTACCTGGGACATGGGACGGAGACAGCACTGGTCACCCTCGTGGATGACCTCTGGAGGTACCTGGATCAGGACAGATTGGCAGTACTATTGCTGTTGGGCCTGTTGGCAGTGTTTGACATGGACAAAGGGTGGCACTGGTGAACAGCTGTCCTGAAGGCACCCACTGGATTGTGGAGTGCCTCAATGGGAGGTGTTCTCCCCGATGCTATTTAACATCTATATGCGCCCCCTTGCCCAGAGGCATGGGCTGGGATGTCACCAGTATGTGGATGGCACCCAGCATGCCTGAGGGACCACCTTTCCCCACATATTCCCTGGTGAGTATTATATTCAGGGTCTCAAAATCATCTGGCCCTCCCTAGTCCAAAAGATGCCAGGCTGGCCTAAAACAAGGCTAGGGTTTTTTCAGTGGCAATACCACACTGGTGGAACAGGCTCCCGGAAGACTTCAGAGACCTGTGGGACCTTCTAAACTTCGGCAGGGCCTGCAGTACAAAGCTCTTCCACCAGGCCTTTGATTTGGAGCCACATTTAACCACTGGACTATGTCTAGGCCTGCTTCCCCTGGATTTACCATCAGCAGCCTGTGCTCACCAGTATAAATAAATTGGATAAGCTGAACTCCAACACTGACCATTTCTCTGTAATTACACTATTATGGCCTGTCATGACCCCACCCTTCCACCTCTGTATTGTTGCCTTAAGCCAGAGCACTCCCAGAGACCACAGGGTTATTGTTTTCCTTAATTCAGGGTCATTTCAACCAGCACACAAGGAGAGAGAGTGAGGGAAGCTTGTTTAGAAACTCCTTCAACCTTAATGAGTACCTTAAGCCAAATACCAGGATCAGTGACTCACTCCAATTAAAACTATACTTCTATTACAAAAAGGTAAACATGTAAAAACAGACAAGTAGGGGAGAAAATAAGTGGATGAGGTACAAACAAACAGAAGCCTAGCTATCTATACTAATTACTTAAGCTTGGGCAGATGGCCGAAGCAGCTTGGTTGAGAAGCTGGACTGGTGCCAGGAGTTGCAGTCCCTCCTCCGGCAGTCATGGCCTTGGAATGAAGTCTAATCCAACAAGCCTCCAGCAATGTGAGCACAACAGCATACTATCACTGAGACACACACTCACACACTCACACACTCACACACTCACACACTCACACACTCTCTCTCTGCCAAGACAGTCTGAGCCAGCCTCTTGAGCCTCGCCTCGCCTTGCACTAAGTAGGTAACAAGCTGCCATTCAATTACCACATCAGCAGCAAGCACATGGCAAACTTAGATGGTCTCCTGTCAAGATGTAGCTGAGTCATTGTGACTCTTTGACACTTTCCAGCTGCAATAGTTCTTCTTAGCCAGCAATTGATACCAGATGTTGAGGCTAACTGTGCTGTCATGCCACTTCTCTCGGCTAAACCACATTAGCTGTTTAGCTTCTGCAGAGACTCACAGCTCTTAAAGGGCCAGTTTCTTGACATGGCCTCTTGTGATCTCCATTGCATTATTATTACTGCCCTCAGTGCTGCTTTAGCACTTTATGACTGTTTAACTGCTGATTAACTATGATGTTTTATCATTGTGTTGCTTTTATGTGTTTATAACTTTTATATAAGTTGCACTGAGCCTGCTTTGGCGGGGAGGGCGAGTTATAATTTGAACAAACAAATAAATGTTAAATGTAATGCACCTCCTTCTGAGTAGGGTTTTAATGTCTCTTGTAGAATCACTGCTCTCTCCACAACCCACATGGTCCCATAACTCAACCCGGTGCAACAAAATAGTCTGACTTGGGCTAACACTATGGGGCCTAAAAGGAAATGCTGATGCTAGTTGTCAAATACTTTGACGCTCATGTTTGTTTTCCTCTTACTGTCATCTCTTTTACTCTTAGTCTCATCTGGAACTGGACCTGACATATGTTGGCGCTGCTTAACTTGGACCTGCAGCATAACCTTTGATAAATGTCCACCCGGCACCAGAGAAAAAATCTGTTATAGCAAGGTCGTAGAGTTCCCATGGGGTAAGTAAGAGCTTTCCCTCTAGTAAACACTAAGGATAGGCACTCATCTTTTGGGCAGTTTTACCACTTTGAAGGATTCACATATGTAACCAGAGCATCAAAACATGGATCTCACCTAGGGCAACACAGTCCTTTTGACTGGAGACCTCTTACACAGTCAGCAGTCACCAAACACTGAGCAATTAAGGGAGGACAGATGGACAGCATCTCGGGATGTCGACAAAGCTGTACGTTGAAGGCATTCCTTGAAGAGACAGTGACCTAAGTGGAAGACATACTGGCATATCTGAAGATGAACCAGCACCAAGCCACAGCACCATGACACCGATTTAACTCAAATGCCTGGTATAGAGTTCTCCAGGGTCAGGAGGGTGACAAGATCAGGATCGGTCCAAAGCAGTCAGAGGCAGACAACCTCCAAATACTTGTCCTGCGAGGCAGTCAAGGACAGGACTTGGTTTCTGTGTCCTGTTTGTTGGTCCTCCAGGACACGAGGTGCCTGCTTTGTAGAACACAATACTGGACAACAAGGTTTACCAGAGAAATCTAGCAAGGCTGGACTATGACTTAGCATCCTAGGCCTCTCTACTTTTAGTCATACTCATGTTGCTGTCCCTGTGTTATACCAGCAATAAAGCTTTCAAAATCCCCACCAAACCTGGAAGAGTTTGGCGCAATCCTTAACAGAGCTACACCCATCTAAGCAGACTAATTTCATTGGACATAGCAGGATGTGACTCTGCTTTGGATTGCCCGTTGGAGTCCCACTGTGCCTTTGAGCCCGGGAGCAATACAGAATACCAGCGTGGGGCCAAACAACGTGTTATGTTTTGTATGTGCTCCAAGGAAGCCATAATGCAGCAGAGAATCCCAATGGGTAGCTCCATCTAGAACAAGGGTGTCGAACTCGTTTGTTACAAAGACCAGATCTGACATAAATGGTACTTTGTGGGGCTGGGCCATGCATGTCATAAAATGTAATTCCAGTTAGCGGAGATATAAACTTTATAAAGGATACAGACAGACACAATTAAAGGTTTGTTTATTTTTACTTAAAATAGAAACATGCTTAAAACTCTTACAATATTTTGTCAAAGGCTTTCACGGCCAGAGTTCATTAATTGTTGTAGATTTTCTGGGCTATATGGCCGTGGTCTTGGCATTGTAGGATGTGACATTTCAACATCAGCTGTGACTGGTATAACACAGAAAGATAGAGTTCTCTCTGTATCAATGTGAGAAGAAAATGGTAATTTGTATCTACTCAGGAAGTGTGGTAGGGCTGAGTCATTATCTTGTAGGAGTTTCCCAGTCTGTGACATGCTAATGGAGGAGCTTTCCTGAGGAGGTTCTTTTGCATGTGGCTTGGCTATTGAAATCCTAATCTTGTAGTGCTGTTGAAAGAGGTAAAGCATTTTGTGTTTTTCAGGACTGAAAACCATGCCCTATTCCTTTTCAAACTCTCTTCTTTCCTGTTGAAATTGTGTTTATGTTTATGAATTTCAATGGCTTCCCTGTGTAATCTGACATGGTAACAGGAAGTATTTCAATGTCTTGGAATAAGAAACTGTGTCCTGTTTGAGTTAGGCTATGTTCAGCCACTGCTGATTTTTCAGGTTGGCCCAGTCTGCAGTGTCTTTCATGTTCTTTTATTCTTGTCTGGATGCTACGTTGTGTGGTCCCTATGTAAACCTGTCCACAACTGCAGGGTATGTGGTATACCCCTGCAGAAGTGAGGGGGTCTCTTCTGTCTTTTGCTGATCATAGCATCTGTTGCATTTTTATGGTGGGTCTGTTTGTAGACGGTGGTTTTTTTCATACATTTTCCCATCTTATCAGTGTTTCCTTTAGAAAAAGCATTTACGTTACAAGATGAGTGAGAAGGGTATTTTGTGTGTGCATGTGCAAATCTAGACCTGCCTATCCAACTGTCTTCTTCCAGAGAATACAAGTCAAAATCAAGAAAAAGCTAGAGACCTTGGATGCATAAGGCGTCAGGAATGTCACCCAGTCAGAAACACTGCTACCTTACCAGATGACGGATACATTTACATGGAAGTCAAGTGCTGCAACAAAAATCTTTGTAATATTTGTAAGTATCAATCTTTTTTGAAACACTGTTCAAGGAAGGCGCTTTTGCTATCATTACCCTTAATTGCAAACTAGGACCAATGCAAAGTTAATCTTCCCACCTCACTTCTCCGAGCAGGGAGAAGTTCCAGGGGCTGATGCTTGCCCAGGCTGCTTCCATGGAGAGGAGTGGGTCCTAGAGACCCCTGGGTGTCTCCACAGCATTTTGCTGTATTTACATCTATGGAGGCATCACTATAGCACCAGAGATCCTCTTCCCCACATCAGATCTCCAGAGAGAGAGGGGAGGGAGAGGGAAACAGATCCTGTACGGCTCTGGATTCCCTTTCTTCCTCCTGTCCCAAACTGAACATTGTGCCTTCTTCACACAGACATGCCTGTGGTTACGAGTCCTCCAGGTGGTTCTGGAGATCTCTCAGAATAATACCTGTTGCAAAATAGTGTTGCTAACTTCCAGGTGGGGCCAGGCGATCTCTCAGAATTACAACTGGTCTCCAGGTGACAGAGATCCGTCGCCCTGGAGAAGACAGCTACTTTTGAAGGTGGACTATACGGCATTATTCCCTCCCCAAGGCTGCACCCCCAAATCTTCAGGTGTCCCCCAACTTGGACTTTGCAACCCTACACACACCCTTGCCTCTCTCTACCTGGGTGCTGGGGGCAGAGTCACATATTACAAAGTCCTCAGAGTGTAGAGGGGCAGTGCCTCAGTATTCGAGCATCTACTCGGCATGCAGAGAAGGTCCCAGGTTCAATCGTTGGCATCTCCAGTGAAAAGGATCAGGTAGGAGGTGATGAGAAAGACCTCTGCCTAAGACCCTGTAGAGCTGTTGCCACTCGGAGCGCACAATACTGACCTGGATGGATGGATGGATGGATGGATGGATGGATGGATGGATGGATGGATGGATGGATGGTGTGATTCAATATAGGCAGCTTCATGTGTGTGTCCGTCCCATAGAAAAACTTCAGATAGGGATGTGTCTGGAGTCCCATGCTTCTCCAGTGAACAAGGCTGTGAGTGAGGCTGGGAAAATCGATTACTGGGAAGGAATTGAACTCCATCCGAGCCATTCTCATAACCCAAAAGAGCCCTCAGACATGGCTCTTTGTCCAGCTAGGCTACATGTAGCCACCAGTACTACACAGCATGCCAAGAACAATCTGAAGTGAAGTCTGTCTGAACTTTGTCGCAGTGAATTGGCTCTTAGTCACAACTTTTAAGGCACGTGCTAAGGGGTACACCAGTGTATGATCATCTTTCTTGTCACACATCAGAGGCCGGCTCAGGCTGACAAGAGGATCCCCACTTTTGTGAAGGGTTCTGCCCTAATGCCCAGCAGACCCCCCGTTTATTACTACAGTGTTTCCCAGTCACATATACTACTTTTAAAAACAGTATCTATAGATATACTACGATTAAAATACTCGGAAGGATGAGTGGCAGAGAAGATGGGGGTTGGCGCTTCAACACGATGATACCTATTTCCATACTGGGAACAGGTCTGCCCTAACGCCCGTTTCCATTTCAACCGTCAGCAGGTTTCTGGCCTTTTTTTTGTTCTAAATCAGCAGAACAAAATGTTAGGACTATGCCAATAAGCAAAGAAATAAACTGCAAAAAAGAAAAAAGAAAAAATGTTGGCAACGTGGGGGTTGCAGCCGGAAGGTCAATCTCACCAGGGGTGGGTGGGACAGTACATAAATCTTCTCCTTCCCATTTGTACTTCCTCACACATTTTGGGCATGATATATCAGGAAAATTGTACCAAAGCAAGTTTGGGAAGACCTGCAGTGGAGCCACCAGAAATCTAGAAGGGGACATCTCCACAAGGTCACTGTGCAGAAGCCCCAAACACAACCACTTCAGTTGGAGGGAGATGTGCAGGAAAACCACCATATCAAGCAATCATTCCCCCCCCCCATATCAGCAATCACCATAGGACACCAATTTGGAGCCAACGGCTACCCTCCGTCTTCTGTCAGAATGGTGGGCTTCTGGCCAACCCAGGGGCAATGGAGGAACTAAGGTTGAATCTGCATTTGAATTTTAAATCAGTTGCATGCTGCTGTGACACCGTCTTTCTCTATGCTTCGTTGAATGTTGTTTGGAGAAGATTCTTTTAAAGCAGGGCGGAGGTGCAATGACAGTGGAGCTGCCCCGACAGGACGATAAACACCTGTGGATGTGCGAAAGTATGCTAGCACTGTTGAGGTGTGAAAATGACACCAAATGTGGACAGCTTTGAAGATGGAGTCAAAAGGCAGGGACACTGGTGGGGAAGTCAAATGCAGATTCAGACTAAGAATCCTCTTAAAATTCCCAGGATTCCTTAAGTGATGTCATGACAACTATAGGTATATAAAACGAATAGAAATACCTGGAGTAGAAAGGAGCAAAGCACACTCTTCCTCACTTCATTATTATTTTTATCCATCACAACCACATTCCTAAGCATATTCATCAAAATAAAAAACACTCAGACATTTCAAAATTAGTTCCTTTTCAGTCTTTTACTCCCAGACACCACATGGAAATTTTGACGGCATACCAACCAACAGATATGCATGTAGACAGAAAGGTTATCTGCTCATCGACTAGGCTGATCAGAGGAAGACTTCAAAGCTGCTTCAATAAATTAAAGGACTCCCCAGCACCTGCCATGATCGTTAAAATAGTGTAATGGGCCATGTCCACTATTTGACCATTCAAATGAGGTGGAAAGAATCAGTCGGCATCTGAAAGGGCACTTTTGGGGGGCACATAGAGAGTAAGAGACCTGGATTGTCCATAGAAGAACATCCCAGATAAAACTGAGGTATAAAAAACAGTTTATTGGGTTCTTGAGTTGATGCCAAAGACGGAACACAACAGGGAAGCAGAAGCCCTCCTAAGACTTGTACAGAATAAGTGCCTAGACAGTAGAACCGTGGAAAAATGTGACGGGAACACACACTGACTGAAGGGCTTTCTCTTTTGGCAGTACCGGCTCAACAGAATCGTCCCCTCAATGGGATGCAGTGCCCAGGCTGCCGCATATCCAACACAAACGAATCTTGCTCGAGTGATACTACTGTCAGCTGTCGTGGCAAGGAGAATAAATGCATTTCATATACTGGTAGCATGCATACAAGTAAGTAGAACTGACAACCAGCTAAACACAAAGTTGCCAGAAGAGTAAAGGGAAAATGTGGGTTCCTTCACAAGGAGGCCCAGTAAAACCTAACATCCATTTTGACGTTGATCATCCTCAAATCCGGATGAAGGATTTGAATTAATTACCCGTTCCCCTCTCTCTTTCACAGAGACGCATACCTATCCCTACCTGAGTTTCAAAGGCTGTGCAACAAGAAATATGTGTGACTTACTAAGTGGAGCCTCCAAAGAAGGAAGTGACCTGCTGAAACCCACCGACACAAGAGAAGCGGAATGTTCACCCGCTGACTTGTCAGCTGACGATGAGGCTTATCCAGAACAGTAGATGTGAAAGTGAAGACCCCTCTCTATATAAGGGATTCTATCATTTCTGGAAGCTGGAAATGCAGTTAGAACCTAGGGAAGGAGACCAAGGAAAATGGGAGACTCAGGACGCCTGAGCTGTCTCCTCCACGCTGGGTGTAGGTGAAGGGGATGCAAAGGGGGCAGAGGGGGGCTGAAAGGGTAGCTGTTTGGGGCTTGGGGCTTCTGCAGAGGAAAATCTGGTGTAGGGGCTGCATTTGCATTGAATGTGATCAAAATAAATTGGCATCACAGCAGGCAAAAGATGTGTTCTCCTGGTGTGAGGAGGTGCTGCTTGTGGGTGAAAGGAAGTGGAGTTTGCCCGCCTCCCTTCCGCTGCTGATGCAGCCTATGGAAGAGGGCAAAGAGATGTAGCTATCCCTGAGGGCAGCAACGATCATGCAATCCCTCACCAAACACCGGGGAGCCAAGGCATATTGGGGTATTGGTGCGCACCGCAAGAGCGTGGAGAAAAGCTACTGGCTAAAATCCAGTACTATTGGGAACTGCAGGACATGTGGCTGGAAGTTTGATTGCGCAAACACTCATCATAACAGCCGGGGTAAACCGCCTCGCTTCCCGCCCGCCTCTTCCCCATTCCATATGATCGCAGCCTCTGACTGTCAAAAAGGGTTTTCCTAATATCCAGCCAGTACCTTCTTACCCTTAATTCAAACCCATTATTGCAAGTCTTCTCCTCTGCCGCCCACTGGAACAGCTCCCTGCCCGCCTCTAAGTGGCAGCCCTTCAAAGACTTCAAGAGAGCAATCCAGTCCCCCTCAACCTCCTCTTCTCCAGAGTAAACATTCCGAAGTCCTTCAGCCTTTCCTCTTCCCCCTCGCCATTCTGTCCACACCCTTCTTGAAGTGAAGCCTCCAGAATCACACACAATACTCCACGTGTGGCCTGACCAATTCAGCGTACAGCAAAACTAGGACATCTTGCATTTTGGATGTTATGCCTCTGTCAATACACCCCAAAATCGCATTAGCCTTTTTTTATCGCACACTGGCTGCTCATATTTAACTTTCGGTACACCTCTACCCCAAGATCTTGTTCACACGCACTACTCCACAATCCAGTATGCGTGTTCCTCATTCTTATTACCCACATGTAGAACTTGGCACTTAACCTTGTTAACTTGCATTTTGTTCACATCTGCCCACTTTCCCAGTGTGTTCAGATCTCATACCACCAGGGACCGCTGGCTTTGAGCCTTTGAATCAGGAACCACAAGGCATCCTGCCTTACTTTGCAAAGTGGACCTAAAGCACCTTTTGTTGTTCTCCTTTGTTTGATTTCATCCACGCAACAATCCTGTGAGGTAGGTCAGGTTGAGAGTCTGTGAATGCCCCAAGGTCACCAAGCAAGCTTCCGTGGAAGAGTGGGGATTTGGACCTGGGTCTCCAGAATGCTAGCTGACACTTCTAACCACAATATCCTTTTGAGGCTCCTCATTCGCGGGCCCCACCTCACAACCCTAGGCACACACACACACACTGAGGTTTCCCGTAGACTCAAGCTGGGTCAGGAGTTGGATTCACCCTGGTTCTCTGCCTAGATTGCTCCACCCACATGGAGCTCCAGGAAATTCTTCTCCGATCTTCACAGGAACCTCCCATTTTAAAGGGGTGACTCCAACAGCCAATCACCCCAGACCCAACCTGGGTCTTTGCAACAAGCCCATCAGGGCCCATCTCACTCCGCTTCTCCCCCGACTTTACTGTCCCAGTTGGCTCCTTCCTCACTAGGACTGACTGCCTGGGGAGGGGGAGTCCAGGGCTGCGGTCGGTCCCTTTTTCAACCATAGAAGTCTCTTAAAAGGCAACAAAATAATAACGTATTTCTGAGAAGACAGATTCCCATTTCAACATCAAAAACGGTAATCAGTCATTCAGAAACTACTGGAATAGTATGATATTCAGCCATTATTGCTGTAATAACAATTTACCATGCATTTCTGTTTCTTAAACATTACTATGGCCTTTTCCATCCAATGATGGGCTCCTTGAAGCAGCCAAGAGGTGTGATCTCTAAAAAGAAACAGCAATGGCATCTGTCACAGGATAACGACTGAAATAAAAACAGTGCATCTTTTAGAAACCAGAGAGAGAGAATATCTGCAAAAGCCACTATCAGTCTCATTCAGACAAAACATATCCCTATTATGGACTGGTGCCTGTTAAGGTATTAAACAGTCTTATAACTTGCCATTTCACAAACTCAAGTCAAGGCGTCAGCCTTTAATGGCATGTATCAGTAGATCAAAGTCATTATAAAAATATACGAGAAGGACACTGTATTGCAAACATGGGTCATTTGGAGCAGGAGCACACAGGAGCGGAGCTCCGGCAGTTAGAAGCACAGGTGGCGACAAGCCCCGCCCCCAGCTCCCAGCAGGAGTGCAAAGCTGCATGTGTAGCATTCCTCCTGGGCCCAGATAAGCTACTCTGGGACTGGAATGACAGCCCGCAGAGTGGAAAGACAGTCCCTTGGGGTGGAGCCTGAGTGGTGGGTGTTGCCTTCTGACACACTTCCAGTTAGAAGAGATAAAAAAAGATCTTAATACCTGGCAGGACTTAAATATATCATTTATGGGTAGAATCGCCGCAATTAAAATGAATATTTTACCACGCTTTTTATTTCTGGCCCAATGCCTCCCCATTCTAACAAATAAAAAACTTTTTGAAGATTTGAACCGAGTAGTTAAAACCTTTATATGGCACGCTAAAAAGCCAAGAATTAACAGAAGACTACTATCAGATAAGAAAGAGAGGGAGGCCTAGGATTACCAGATTGGAACTTATACTATCAGGCCGCAGCTATGGGATGGATACGAGATTGGATCCAATTAGAAGAAGACAGAATCTTAAAACTAGAAGGTCACGATCTACCTATGGGCTGGCATGCCCATATCTGGTATAATATGGACAAAAAACAACAAATCTTCGAAAACCATATTATAAGAGGACCATTGATGAAAGTTTGGAGAGAAATTAAAAAGAGGTACTATCCCAAAATTCGAATTGGATCTCCCCTTTAGAAGCCTTTGTCTTGCCATCATTATGGTTAAAAGAAAAAATTAACTTATGAAAAACTTCTGACAGAAAAGAAAGAACTAAAGTCACTAGATTCACAAGAATTTCAAAAAATAAACTTAACCCCTGGGAAAAAATACAGTTAAAATCCAGATTTGTTAAAGATAAAAAAATAAACTTCATGAGTACACACTCCCAACTAGATAAAATCTGGTTGTCATCAGTGGACAAATTAATACAAAAACTGTATAACTTTCTTATAACTGAAGAATTAGTAGATGAAATGGTAAAACCAAATATGATCCTCTGGATGAGGGATATAGGGCATAACATTACTTTGGAACAGTGGTCCAGAATTTGGAGCTCTCTCAAGCTGCTCAGAGCCACAAACTACAGAGAAAATATCTATAAGATGTTTTTCAGGTGGCACTGGACGCCGGACAGGGTAGCAAAATGCTATAAAGGGGCATCAGATGTATGCTGGAGATGTAAAAAAAAGGTGGGAACGTACTTACATATCTGGTGGAACTGTGAAAAAATAACAAAGATTTGGAAAATGATTAAAAAAATAATTGAAGAATTAACCAAACTAAAGTTAGAATTAAAACCAGAATCTTTCCTACTGAACATGCTACCGGAGGAAATTAAAAAGGTAGACCAGAGAATTATTCTTTATATATTGACTGCAGCGAGAATTATGGTTGCCAAATGTTGGAAAAAAGAAATCCTCCCCAATATAGAAGAAATAATAAATACTATAATGGAAATAGCTGAATTAGATAGGTTAAATCTTATACTCTCCGGAAGAGATGATTTAATACATGTAAATAGATGGAAAAAAATTTACGAATGGATTGAAAAGAAGAGATGAAAAAGAATCCAAAACCACTCCAACTGTATTTGTACAGGTTAACAGAAATTGGGGATTTAATGTATATCTATGTAATTTTGTCGGTGAAGTTGTTGACCTGGACTTTTGTCGTTGTGTATATATGTATATAGGTCAAGAAAAACTTATAAAAATATATTTTTAAAAAAATAAATAAAAAGAAACAGCAATGGCATCTGTCACAGGATAACGACTGAAATAAAAACAGTGCATCTTTTAGAAACCAGAGAGAGAGAATGTCTGCAAAAGCCACTATCAGTCTCATTCAGACGAAACATATCCCTATTACGGATTGGTGCCTGTTAAGGTATTAAACGGTCTCATAACTTGCCATTTCACAAACTCAAGTCAAGGCGTCAGCCTTTAATGGCATATATCAGTAGATCAAAGTCATTATAAAAATATACAAGTAGGACACTGTATTGCAAACAGGGGTCATTTGGAGCAGGAGCACACAGGAGCAGAGCTCCGGCAGTTAGAAGCACAGGTGGCAAAAAGCCCCGCCCCCAGCTCCCAGCAGGAGTGCAAAGCAGCACATGTAGCATTCCTCCTGGGCACAGATAGGCTACTCTGGGACTGGAATGACAGCCCCCAGAGTGGAAAGACAGTCCCTTGGGGTGGAGCCTGAGCGGTGGGTGTTGCCTTCTGACACACTTCCCATGATGCCAGGTGGTGTGGCATATGCAAATATGTTATGCTAATGAGTTATGCTAATGAGCTCCTGCACCTCTTTTTCTACAAAATGACCCCTGATTACAAATACATGGAATGAAATAACAGGTTACAACTGTAGTTTTTCTTGGCATAGCAGCATGGCAGATGGAAGGAACTTTGCCACTTTCTCAGTTATTTCAATAGAGGAATCATTCAAAAGTTTGTAAACTTTATGGGAATCGGAAGAACCCATCATGTTGGCCAATATAGAGTTTAGATCTTTAGAGTGTACATTTACATAAAAGCGACAATGCAGCAAAATGTGCAAGATCATCTCGACACATCTAGATTCACAAGGGCAATGTCTAGCCGCATATGCTGTCTTGTTGAATATAGAATGGTAGGTGGCATGGCATTGCCTCTAGCTAAAGAGAAAGCTCTGGATAGTTGTGGTGCTTTTAGAGGGGCTAAATATGAAGCCCATTCCACAAACTCAAGGTAAAAGCTGCCAGCTTCAATGTTTCTCCCCTATTCCTCAGTGAAACAACCAGATCTGCAACTGACTCGGTGAACAGAAAACTGGAACCCAATACAAATACAATGACCAATTATTAGCCATCAAGGAGCTCACTCACCCACCTGACCAGAGTACTCCTTCTTATTCCTCTATAAGCACCCCTTAACCTTCTGGAACCTTCCTTCAAGTAATTTGCAAATGTGAGGAAAGGCAGTGGGTGTTACAATAAAATGGCTGCCAGGGAAAGAGGAACGGGAGCAATCACAGAATGGCTGCCATGTAGGATGGGTCCAAATTCAAACACAGGAAGGCTCAACAATACCCTAGGCTGTTCCAGTCCAATCATGCTTCTTGGAGAGAGGCTGTTCTTAACAAACAGGGACTCCCCCTGAGGTCACAAAGGGCTTCTGAAGCTCCTCTTCCTCCACCACCAGTGAAGGGCAGCAAAGTCAAGTTTAGCTTTTTCCTCTGAGAAAAGAAACAAGTGAGCACGATAGTACCTATGGGCACCAGTATTTGATAATATAAAAGAAGCAAGAACTTCTGTCAAGATCCTCAGACCGACTTCATGCTAGGGTCACCAAGTCCAAGTTGAGAAATTCCAGGAGATTTGGTGGTGGAGCTTGGAGACGGTGGGACATGGGGAGGGATCTCAGTGGAATGAAACACCATAGAGCCCAGCCTTAGAAGCAGCCATATTTACCTCTGTAGCCTGGAGGTCAGTTGTCATTCTGGGAGATCTCCAGGCCCTAACTATACATTGGCAATTCCATCCTTTATTGATCACAGGTGACCAGGGGAATAGATGTTTCTCAGGGTCAGATAAGTGTGCCCTCAACTTATATTCCCATTGATTCAAAAATACTTCACACAGAATCCAACAGAGCACCACAATGATTCATCAACAAACTTCAGTTGACTCTCCTAACAAGTTCACAGCTTAGCTCCCAAGGAATCTCGAGAACACTGCCTGAAGACCTCTTAGGTGGGATTTGGCCTCTTGGTCACCTCTGTGCTTTGGACAAAAGAGGGAACTGCAAGGCAGTCAAATTTTCTCACATCGGGGGACAAGGCTGACTACTTTGCCTTGGGAAATCCCTACAGATTTGGGGGGCAGTGCCCAGGGAAGTAGGAGGATTGGGAGGTCAGCAGGGATGTGAGGCCACAGAGTTTACCTTTCAAAGTAGCCCTTTCCTTTGGGCAAACTCATCTCTGTTTTCGGGAGAGTACTTGGAATTCTGGGATAATGCCAGGCCCTACCTGAAGGCTGGCAACCCAGCAATCAGGGATACCCTCCTTTTTTCCCAGTTTGTCTTTTGAAAGCCACCATACTTTTGTCCCTCACGACCATGTGGAAGAAAGCCTGAAAGTCTCCCACTGCCAGGTTTGTCCTTTCTCACGGTCATCCAAGGAGGATTTATCTACATATGGTGACAACACATGTCCACACACTCACTGATTTCCCTCTCCATTCTCTTACTGTAGGTATATGCTGGTCTTGGTCCGAATTTACATTTTTAAGATGTAGCTGAGAAGAGGTTTGCCTGTTTAGCACATGCTGAGAAATGAACATAAATCTGAGGGCATCTCTACACCGCAGACTTAACCTTGCAAACCACCGGGTAGAATCTGGAGATCTCCCAGAAATACAACTGATCTTCAGATGACAGAGGAAAGGTCTGCTTTGGAGGGTGGGCTCTGGCATTATGCCCCACTGAGATACCTCCCTTCTGCAAGCCCCACCCTCCCAAGGCTACACCCCAAATCTCCAGGAATGTCCCAACCCAGAGTTGGCAATCCAACTTTGCGTGATTGTCCATCAGTCTCCCCAGGGAACTTTGGGAGATGTAGTTTGTTGGTTTGCTCATTTTATTTACAGACCAACTTTTAAAGAACTTCTTAAAGCATTTTATGGATTAAAGTTCAAGTAAACAATAAAATTCCAAAAATTTAGCCAGAACAAGGTACATATCCAATATAGGAACAATAAACATGAATAAACTATGATTTGAACAGCTATAGGAAAGAACAGTACAAGAAACGTATATCAGATTCAAACATTAGAAAACAGTTATGTGCCTGATTGCGTTTTTCCTTTGCAGACATTCTTGGGCTGGGTGATGAGGCAGCTCTTGGTCTTGACCTCAAATCCGTCTTGGAAGTGTCTTCCGGGCTAATCAATCTTTATATTAGCAATCTTCAAGCCAAATCGCCACCTTTATAACTTCTTCCAGTGCTTTTTCGGCTTAAAAATAACTTTTTAAAATTTAGTCCTCCTCAAAATGTCGGGCGCAATTTCTCTATGATTTTCTGGCTAGAGTAGGCTCTTTCTGAACTTCCTGTTTGTCTGTCCGTCACTGTAATCCAACTTCCGGTGGAGGTGGTGTCACACACTAAAACAACCGTCTACTTCCGGTACAGCGACTTCGAAAATATCCACTCTAGTCTACTTCCTGTATCATAGAGTCACAGTCAGTTTCGTTTCTGCTACACAAAGTTTAGACTTAGCTGACCACAGGAATGCAAAACAAAGTCAATTTTCGGCCGTTTTCTCTAAAGGAAAGCTTTCTTTTTACTTTTAAATCAAGCGGAATAGTTCATTAAAGCTTTCTACGCTTATCCGTATGTTTCGATTTCGCGATCTTCTTTAAACCGGTAAGCAATTGTTCTTTTGTTACCTTACTTGTAATCTCGGGGTTTCGCAGTGCTTCTTCTGTAATCGATGTTAATCTTGATGTTAAAGAGGTCGGTAGATGACGAATTTATGCTGAATTCTCAGCCCAGCTGGTATCTGTAGTGCTGATTAGCAACTGCCCTCTTCGCGGAAGGAGATCAAAGTGTAAACAAGCTTCCTCCGAAGCTTATCCACACCGATCTCAACTCCCTCTCAGGCTTGGCTGCTTGTTTGCCACCCCCCCGTCTGGGGAGTGCTGCGCTGGGCCAGGTAAAGCCCAGACTGTCATCAGATACTGCTGTACACCTTGCACAAATCGCAAAGTGTGTCAATTCGCCATTTTAACTCCGACCGGAAGCCCCCTAATTGCATTCTTATATTGTTTACGGTAAACACAAAGTAAAGACAAAAAGAAATTGTGCACTAGAATCCACATTATTAGAATAAAATTGAAAATATTACACCCACTCATTTAACTGAGACCATGCAGATGAAATAAATTGCTGCTGAGATAAGTACTCCAAGACTGGAAACCATTTTGCATTAAATGAAGAGTGTTTCGGTTGATGAGCTATACAGTTCAATTTTTCTGTGACAGAGTCCATGAGATAATGGTTCTATATTATACCAAATGGTTCCATACTATACCAAATTGCAAGACTGGGTGGTTTAGCATCCTTTCAATAAGATGCAATTGCTGTTTTGGCAGTGTCTAACATTACATCAATAGTGGCTTTATGTTGTCAACTGGCTAGATCTGTGGGCCAAAAATCTAGAAATATAGTCTCTGGTGCAAAAGGGACATTCACTGACGTGACCATTGTTATTACAGACAACGCGTCCTTTCAAAAGGTCTGAATTTTTTCGCATCTCCACCAACAATGAGCAAAATCTCCAATTTGGTGGCATTCTTTCCAGCAATAAGGGGATCTATCAGAGGAAATATGAGAGCGTTTTCGAGGAGTGGCATACCATCTGGACATAATTTTCAGATTTTGAAAGCATATCATCCGGATTTAGGAGTTAAAAGAGGTAGAATTCCACAAATTAGTCCATAATTCATCTGCGAGAGGGGCGTTGCAATCCATCTGCCAAGAAGATTGATAAGGCAGGGGTTTATTAAAAGAGCAGTGACCCGAACGGAATATAAAGCAGAGATTAGGCCTCAGTTTTGAGAATCATAAGAACATAGTATAAATTCCAGATTAGTTTTAGGCTTGGCAAGAAAAGTAGTGAGAGTAGGGGGGGCCGGCGGCACTCGGAGAAAATGGCCGCTTGAGTTCTGTGCTCCGTCGCCACTTCCCTCGTTTTTGCCTAGCTGATCAATCCTACTACCCGGGAAGACATGGAATACATGGAGACAACTGTAGACAATCTTAAGTATCCAAATATTAAAAAATATCGGGCAGAAACAGTACCAGACAGACAACAACTGCACTTAGAAGTCTTGTACGAGCGCTTCTCAGAGAGAGATAAAATGGCGGCGGGAGGCACTGGTGCCGAAAACGCAGGGGCCCCTGTCACAAAGGCTGAATTAGCACTTGAACTTACCTCAGCTCTACAATCTCTTGAGGCTACTTTCCTAGATAAAATATCGTCCTTAATACGGCCGCTACACGAGCAGCTCGATGTGATTCAAAAAAACTTAACAGAGACAAGAAATGTAGCAGAAGGGGCGCTGAAGGGCGCGCAAGAAAATCGGGCCGCAATACAGCAAATTCACGTTACAGAAGACTTGCTGGCTGAGCGGACCCTACGCCTTGACATGTCTCAGAGACAGAATAATCTTAAATTACGGGGTCTGGGGGAGAACATGGCAGACAGGGAAGATCTCACAGAGCACTTGACAGACTGACTGAATCAACAAGTTGGAGCCGATCGAAACATCTCCACAGCACTCACAAAGGCTTTCAGGCTCGGACCTCAGGCTTTACTGAAAACCAAGCCTTCTAGAGATATTCTCATCACAGTCATGGATTATCGCTATAAAAATAGAATCCTGCAAGTGGCGCGGAAGAAAGGAGGGATACCCTACAAAAATGCACTTATTGAAATTTACCCCGACCTTCCTAAGGAGGCTCTGCAGAAAAGGCGGGAGCTCAAATCTGTCACTAACTGCCTGATGGAAGCTGGAGTTAAATACATTTGGGCTACACCGCTAGTGCTGCAATTTACCTACAGAGGCAAATCACATCGGATCTCCAACTCTGAGGACGGTCACAAGCTGCTGAAAAAAATCGACCTAGACGTCCCGATGGACTTCAACAAAGGCACTCAGAAGCGGAGACATTCCTCATTGCCATCTCCACCTCCGAATCAACGCCGAGCATCAGGGACGACTACGTGAGATTTTAAGTCCATTCTTTACTTGTTCTGCTGGATTCAAGCTAAAGCAGACTTTTGTCTGCAAATCTACAGGTTTTATAAGCTGTTCACTTTTTGGGGGGGCTACTTTAACACTGTCTGTTTGTTTAAATGCCATAAGTTAGTTCGTGTACATTTCCCAGACTCCATAATAGAAGGATTGAAGGTACTGAGTTTGCCATCAGACTGAACAATTTATTGTAGTTATCAAGGTTTATTGTCTGTGTTTGCATAGAGCTGGCTAAACTGTTACATGGGAGAAGTAATACGCTTCTAAGTATGTATTGAATTGGCAGCTGGTCAGCCTTTTAATTAGCTTGGAAAAGATGCATGGCTGCCTAGATATACTAAAAAGAGAAAGGGAGGGAAGCGAGGTTTTACTTCCAGAGGAGTTATATAAGAAGCGTCTCTGCTCAAGTAAGATTAGTCTTCTTCGGAGTTTGAATTAACTTGTTGTTAGGGGGGGAAATGGAGGTGGACTGTTCAGGAATTCAATTCAGGTCCTGTTGTTCATATAACTCTTAAAATATATAATTGGGCAAACCTCTTCTGTCAGGTGACGACCCAGTCTCCTGCACATCTCTGTTTTGTGTAGGAGTTTCTAGAGTTAATTGAAAAGTTTGCAACTACTTTTACAAACTATAATATATTGCACTTTAACTGTTAAAGGTCTTTAATAATTAATAGCACACAAGTTACTGATTAGGGACATCTTTAATTAATTGTTTCTGTATAATTGATTAGGGGGGGAATTAATTAATTCATTTTCTTTCTCTGACTGATTGTTTTTAACTGTTTGAATCAATTGTTTCAATTAATTGCACTGTACTGATTAATACTTACTCTGCATCAATTCTCATATTAGTTCATTCCAAACAAAACCAGACAAAATCCAAAACAAACAAACAAATATCTTTTACTGAAGCTTACTTGTCAGAATCTTGCAACCCTACACTAGAAGCAAGCTTTACCATAGAGAGACATACTCAAAGGGAGTGCACTGAAGGTTCCTGTGTACCAACCTTGACAGCTTATAGTCTACAGACATTTGCAGAAATAGTGATTGTATGTTTAGGAGAGGAAGAAGTCGGTTCTATACCTAAAGTTCCTTCTAACGTATCACTGAGTATACCGCCAAGCTTATAGTAACACACTGCCCACCTAGAACAACGCCACAGCGACATCTAGTGACGACAACTTCAAATATCAAGATTACACTTTTCCATAATAAATTCAACTAACAGAGATAAAAATTGAGGGAGACAAACTATTTCTAACCACAAGCAAACTTCCCCAAACCAACTTATTGATCACATCTGCATCCTCATACCTTTGTTACAAAGCATATACCACCCTTTGTCCTTAAAGTACTAAAATGGCCAATAACATTAAAGTTATATCATCAAACGTGCGAGGCTTGCATAATGCTATAAAACGAAAACGTGTTCTGTCCTCAATTATTAAACAGCATCCTAATGTTATCTTACTGCAAGAAGCACATCTCAAGAAGACTGACACATTTGTATTCAAATCTGCTAAATTTCACTCCCAATTCATTGCATCAGGGACCTCCAAATCTCGAGGGGTGGCAATTCTGATTGCTCAGAATACCCGCTTCACGATCTCCTCTAAATTACAAGATGTGGAGGGCAGATACATTTTTGTTAAAGGGAAACTGGAAGAGCAATCTGTCACATTAGGGTCCATCTATGCTCCAAACAACGGCCAAATAGGATTTCTTTGGGAGGCTCTGGGGAAACTCATACAATTTGCTGAGGGAAATATAATACTGGGTGGAGATCTAAACTTCATTGTGGATAACACTCTCGACAGGTCACATCATAACCCCACAGATAAGAAAGCTAAAAAAAGATTTACAACTCTGGCCTCGGTGTTAGCAGATCACAAACTACTGGACGTATGGCGCATAATGCACCCGTCTGCTCGAGATTACACTAACTTCTCAGCAGTTCATAACATCCACACTAGGATCGACTTTATCTTGATCTCAGATAATTTGCTAGATAAAATGTTAGATGCTTCAATTATGCCATCCCAGTGGTCGGATCATGCATGGACAGAATGCACAATTGCGCAGACAGATCAAACAAAACCACAGAGACAATGGTCTTTCAATACTTTTTTATTAGACAACCCAACATTCAGAAGGGAGATACAGCAGGACATAAAACTCTATTTTGAGGAAAATGACACAGTAGAGGTGTCCCCAACTACATGCTGGGATGCGCTGAAACCAGTGTTGCGGGGCAGGATCATCTCTAAGGCCTCCTTCCTAAAAAAACAGAAACAACAGGCAGAACTGGATTTATTAGCCAAAATTCATTCGTTAGAACGCAGGCACAAGGAAACAGGTTCTAAACATATCCTGAAAAAACTAACACTAGAAAGGAAAGCGCTCAGTATGCTAGAAATATCAAAAATCAAAAAACAACTGGTCTTTACGAAACAAAAATATTGGGTAAAGTCACCTAGATCCCTAAATCTTTTAGCCCATAAGGTGAAAGAGCTTAAAACATCCAAACGTATCCCGGCCCTTAAAAATAGTGCAGGAGATATCGTAACATCGAATGTTGAAATTATCAAGGTCCTAGAAGAATACTACAAAGGCCTATACAACCCACCGCATATAAATGTTGATAAGCTCAGTAAAGCCCAGACTGAGTTTCCCATACATACCAAATTGGAAGACAGGCATAGAGAGGTCATGGAAGAACCCATAACAGAACAGGAAATTTTGGACACAATAAAATTACTAAAGAACAAAAAAGCCCCGGGACCGGATGGTTACCCATCTGAGTTTTACAAAGCATTTGCCCCCCAACTTTCCAAACATCTCTTGAAAACATTCAACCATGTCCTGAGCACAGGAAATATACCTACAACATGGACACAAGCAACTACAGTCGTCATTCCTAAAAAAGGAGGGGACCTGACAAACCCTAAATCATACAGACCCATATCCCTGTTGAATCAGGATATGAAAATATTCACAGCAATTCTAGTCAAACGCTTGAATACTTTTATACCAAAATATATACATACAGATCAGGTAGGATTCATACCTAACAGAGATCTTGCCGACAATACGCTGAAAACCTTACATCTTATCCGACACAGCAAAGACACTAAGACACCCATGGCTCTTCTATCCCTAGACATAGAAAAAGCCTTCGATACGGTAGGATTCAAATATCTCTTTCAGGTACTTCGGAATATGGGGTTTGGTCCCAAGTTAATAAAAGTCATAGAAGGCCTATATGCAAATCCCACTACTACTATCATATCCAATGGACTCTCATCAGCTAACATAAATCTCAAACGGGGCACACGACAAGGATGCCCACTATCGCCATTGCTATTCGCAATGGTAATAGAACCACTGGCACAAGCAATTAGATCACACCAAGGCATCCGGGGGATCACGATTAAAGACACAGAGTACAAAATCTCGTTGTTTGCAGATGATATGCTGCTGTATGTTACCAATCCCCTACAATCTATACCTCAGCTGTTGAACACGTTATCGTCTTTCGGAGAGGTATCGGGATTGCGCATCAATCATTCAAAATCGCAACTGCTCCCAATATACATTTCCAAACAGGAGCAATCCCTCTTAAAACAGAAATCACAATTTAGTTGGGTCTCTAACTGTTTAACCTACCTAGGAATCCAGATCCCAATGAACATATCTACAATACTAAACAACAATCACTCTTCAATGTTTAAGGACATGCAAGAAACTATTGGGAAGTGAGGAAAGCTAAACCTAACCTGGCTGGATAGATTCCATCTGATCAAGTCATTTCTCCTCCCAAAATCTATTTTTCTATTCCGAACTATCCCCATCGCTATTCCAGCATCATTGCTTAAAAAATGGCAAGACTCTCTAATGAAATTCCTCTGGGCAGGTCGAAAGGCTAGGATTGGGCTACATATTTTGAGGAAACCTAGAACTCGGGGGGGGTTGGATTACCTGACCTGTCAATATATCACAAAGCAACTCTCTTAGCTAATGCCGTCAAAACACAACGCCACACCCATATACCTGATTGGGTTAAACTATGTACTGACATTTAACCTATTTAGTCTTCCTGACATTATCATAGTTAAATTCTAACGTTTACCTGTAGTGGAATTGGTCACAGGATACAATCTATTGAATGCCACATAGCATGCATAATAGTCTAGCCTAATCAGGTATATGGGTGTGTTTGAAACCTATTAGATCAATGTCTGGAAAACGACTAAAAAATTTTATCTACCTGAAGTGTCAAGGTACACTCCTTACACGCACCAAAAATGGTTTATTGAGATGTGTGACTCCACTTTCCTCAAACATTGGAAACAAGCAAGACTTACGCGCTACTGTGATGTCGTGTCTATGAAGGGCCTACTTCAAAAAAATGAGCTTGAAAAACTACTAGGACAGCAGATACCATGGTTCTTGTATCTCAAACTGCAGCATGCTACTAGTCAAGTTAAGCTCTCCTTCATATTAACCCAACCACATACGGATCTAGAGTGGATATTGAAATCATATGGTTCAAAAAATACAGGGTTGATTTCGGTCTTATATCAACTCCTGCTCAAAGAAAGAAACCCCAAGTTAATGTCATACCAGACATCATGGTAAAAAGAGTGCACAGTAGATCTTGATGAGGAAGCATGGTCTATCATTTGGGATCCTCTTAGAAGGTTCCCCCGTTCGATCCCGCTGGAGCTGCAGCAATTTAAAATTCTAACAAGGTGGTACCTTACCCCGCAAAGGATATCCCACATGAGTAAAAATCATTCCCCCCTTTGCTGGAAGGGCTGCCAGCAAATTGGCACCTTCTCACAC
Organism: Gekko gecko; assembly: GCA_029375565.1. Lineage (NCBI taxonomy): Eukaryota > Metazoa > Chordata > Lepidosauria > Squamata > Gekkonidae > Gekko > Gekko gecko. Next base: position 224,448,039 of record JAPDNY010000005.1, read on the forward strand.
TGTTGGTGGCAGTGTGAGAAAATCCAAAGCTTTTGGAAGGAAATCCAACAAAAAGTCAAATCTATCACCAATACTGATATACCACTATGCCCAGAGGGGCTTTTCCTAGATTACTGGCCACCCAAAATAGGAAAACACAAACGTAAAGATACTCTAGATGTAATGGTTTACGCTGCCAGAGTTTCCATAGCCACATATTGGAAGGATGTAAAACCACCAGAGATGCAGATGTGGTACAAAAAGCTGTGGGATCAATTTTTGATGAAAAGTGTATCCAATAAATTGAACAATGCCTCTCTTAGACCAATTAATAGGAAATTTATGGAAAAGTGGACACCAGTTCTAGATCACCTCACACAGGTGGAACACATTCCTACTTCTTGGTCACAATATCACATTTGGCTGTGAACACAGAGCTGCACTTCTGATTCTCCTTATAGGGTTGTCTCTCTAGGTAAAGTGAAAATCTGACATGGTACAGTACTACCTCTTTGACGAATTGATGCTTGTTTATCACAAGTCGCATTGTAATTTTACCTCAAATGTTTAAGGTTAATAAGTGTATTACATGTATACTTGTTAAGCGGTTCACTTGTTTTGTTTCATGTTCTTTTGCAATAATTCTGTTGCACTATATTTGTATTTATTGAAAAAATTAATAAAACATTATTAAAAAAAAAAAGTAGTGAGAGTAAAATGTCAAACCCTATGGTTTAGTTGCAAATAAAGAAACCAGGGGATAAAGCAACCTAATTTTTGTTCAAGTTCAGTTTTGGTCAAGACACCATGTTTTGTGGCTATATCTATGATATGGGTTACTTTCTGAGACCTCCAGTGCTTTACCACACGTACATCCGTCCCAGGTAAAAACCATTTATGCTTCAGAAAGGTAGAGTATCTAGATATTTCAGGGAGAAGACTTTTTGCATTTCTTTTCCAACAATGGATAGAAGGATCTAATAAATCCATTGCTCCATCTGGACAACTTGAAGAAGGTGTCGTTGACCAAATTATATCATCCAAAGAATGTGGGTAAAGCAAGTCATTACATATATCTACCCACAGAGGATAAGTGGAAGAACGTAGCATTTTAACTACATTAGACATTAATATAGCTCTATGGTATATAATCAAATCCAGTAAAGCAAAACTGCCATGTGAAGTGGGCCTATGCAAAACATTGAAACTTATTCTGGGACGCTTCTTGTTCCATAAAAAATTGTTCAAAGTGGTTTCCCAACTTTTCAATAATGAGAGTGGAATATCAAGTGGAATCGTCTGGGAAAAAAATAAATTTGGGCAATATGAAAGATTTAATAAGATTAGATTTCTCCATCCCATTTAAATTTAATTTAGCCCAATTAAAAATAGTTTTAAGTAAATCAGTATCCATGGCTTGATGGTTAAGTTTTAACAAGGCTGATTGAGCAAGAGGAATTTTAATCCCCAGATATGATAAAAATGTAAAGACCCAGTGGAAGTTAAAGGAATGTTTTAGACAGTCAATCTCCTCTTGCGATAAATGAAGTGGCAGTATGTGGAATTTGTCATCACTGATACACAAACCGGAGAACAAACCGAAGAACTCTAGAAGTCGTAATTCAGGGAGAGATTTAACAGGATCAGTAATGTACAGCAACATATCATTGGCAAATAGGGACATTTTGTACTCTGAATTGTGAATTTTGATTCCAGAAATGGAGGATTGAGATTACAGACCAATTTTCATGTTAGGAGACTTCAGCAGATAATTCTCAGCACCTTCACTCAACTACAGTCCCCTAGACACTGTAGCAGACATAGCGTTGCCAGATCCCTTCTGGTAACTGGCGAGAGATGAAAGACTTGCATTTATTTTTGTATTCTGAACCAACAAAATGCTGGGAACTGGCCTCACAGCATTGGCCAAAATTGGCCCTGAAAGTTCTGTCTCAGACATCTCTGACTGCTACATTCGTGGAGTAGATCCTGTCAAGCTTGTTTTGCTGCAGTTACCACAACTAGTTGACCCATTAGACATGCTTTCTTATGGTACACGTCAAGTTTGTTACAGCTGTACACACAGCCAGAAACATTCTGTCAGGTTCAAAAGCAAGTAGATCCAAGCATTCTTAAGGCAAAGAAAGGCTTTATTGGAATACAATGCTATAACCCACAGTATAACGGTTATTGTCAGGAATGGCGGGATGTGCTGCTCAGGCATAGTTATAGTGTGATGCAAAAGTGCCACTAGCAAATGACTTTTTAGCACGCGCGTGGGAAATTCCCAGCGGGAGGATTACTTAATGGTTGGGAGACTGCTTCCCCCACCCCTCAGATTCACAGGACTGGAAAATTCCCGTGGACTCAAGAATAGACCAAAGCCTGTACTCAAGGCCACCGTGATAACACTGAGCAGCAGTAGCAAGGCTCCCAAGTTGCAGCTGGCAGAACTATGCAAGCGCATAAACAGAGACAAGATAGGGAACACAGAACAATAGACTCAGTGTGAGACATGAATCAAGTTGCCATTTCTGACATTCTGCCCTCCCCAAAATCTACCCCACCCCTCGAGAGGGAGCGAAGGAGGGACCTCCCGTCTTTGTTGGGAAGCGGTTATGAAAGTCCTTTATGAGCTCAGGTGCTCGAATGTCAGTCACTTTTACCCATTCCCTATGTTGGGGACCAAAATGAACCCACTCCACTAGATAGTAGAGTTGGCCCTACAGCAACTTGGAGTCCAGAAAGTCAGCCAGTTCATAATTTTCGGTATCGACTTTCGGTTTCGGCGGAGCAAATGGCGGCCACCTCTTGGGACTCTCCCAGAAATGGTCAGCCCACACACGGTTGGGGGGGTCTTCGCACAAGCAAACGACCCTAGCGAGCCTTAGTTAAAGGCTCCGAACCAGGGGGCGCTTGGGGAGTAGCCTCTTTACTGGCCTGACAGCTGGGAAATCTAGGCTTTCCCCCTGCCCCAGTGGCCCCGCTGTGTTGTGCCCGTATGGGACTTAGCAATGCCACCGACTTCCCGGAGTGAAGCAGCGAAGGATGAATTAAAAAAGGAAGAATTGGCAGAAAACCGTGAGTTGGAGATCTGCTTGCAAGCATTTCAAATGCGCTCCCCCCCCCAATCGCAGAAGTGCATGGGAGGGGGGAAGAATCCCTCCCCTTAGAAAACAGAACTTATAAAGGAGAGTGGAATGGGGGTGGAGTGAAAAAGCGGATTGGTGAAAGTACCTTTTGGGGTTGTATTGAAGTTGAAGAAAATAGCTGGACTCCTGAGCTGCACGGCACGGACTGTGTAAAAGTAAACAATAAAAATGTTGGGGTAGAAAAGAGTCCCGGACAAGCCGGTGAAGAAGCTGGGAGGGACTTCCGGTTCTGGCACACACACACCTCGGAGCCAGCTGTCAATCAGCAGAGTGAGATGCTTCACCCTCTGCTGGATCAAATGCAAAAAATCAGCAAAACTCTCTGTAACATGGAAGGTGTCCTCAATACTCAACAGAAGCAATTAACAGATACAGCTAAGAAGATGGAAGAGATTGCAAAGAAATGCCTGACCTCAACGGAAGACACCAAGAAAATTAAGAAAAAGGTCAACAAAATAGAGAAACATCAAGAGATGCGGGAAAAAAGAATATTAATGCTTCAGATGGAAAAATCAAACTTGACTCTCCGTTTTCAGGGCATAAAGGAAGAGGAAAAAGAAGATCTCAGAGCTATTTTGGCGAACGCCTTGGCACCAATAACTGGCAAAGAAGCACAAAAATTAAGCGAAGAGATGGATCTGGTATACAGATCCTACTCTAACTTTACCAAGAAAAATAATTTGCCAGCAGAGGTGGTTGTCAAGTTTACTAAGCAAGGTGCTAGAGATCAAATTTTACGAGTGACTTCAGCAATGCCCTTGAAGATTGGTGAACAGAGTATCAGGATTCTAAAAGATGTTCCATATGAAATTCGTCTGAAAAGAAAAGCATATAAAGGATTGACCCTATTTTTGCAAAAGTACCAAGTCAGTTACAAATGGTGGATCCCCGAAGGACTGGTTTTTAAATTTAATGATAAGAGAGAGAAAATTGATTCCGTCTTCAAAGCCCAAGAATTTCTGAAGAGGCACGCCAGTTCAGAGGAAGATGCAGAACTCGCTAAATGGACAATGTTAAGCAGCGAAGAAGACAGTGGCCCAGAGGAGGAGGAAGGAGAATCGGAGGAGGGAAAAGCAAAGAAGGGCCCATCGTACAATTTAAGAGATTTGGAAGGAAGACACCCCAAGATATGATTTGTTCGTGATGCGCAAGAATGGAGTATATTAACAATTAACCCCAAAGGACTTTACTAATCTTTTTAACAGATCTGTTTTGGACTTTTAGTAGGATGAAAAGAAGATCGTTCAACCACGGTAGAAGCCATGAACTTTATTTTTTACTAACAAAAAGTTTAACATACTAACAGGAAATTCACTCACTACTTTTCTTTGTCCCTCTGCATACCCTTCCCCCTTTCTTTATAAAAAGCAATAAAGTCCTCTCCTTTTTAGGAGAGTTTATATAAAAAAAAATAATGTTCGGTATTGTCCACGATAAGCAGGGAGGGGCACAGGTTGCTCGGAACATCATTTATTCGGAGGGCACGGCAGTTTGAGGAGGCTGAAATGGAAGATGGGATGGATATTTTTAAGAGTTTTAGGCAATTCTAACTCCACAGTGACTTTGTTGAGGCACCGGATGATCTTAAACGGACCAATATATTTCCAGGCTAATTTCCTGAAAGACTGGGGAAGACACAAGTTTTTTGTAGACAGGTACACAAACTTTCCAGGCTGAAGATCCCAACCCACCACCCTTTTTCTGTCAGCCTGTTTCTTATATTCAGCTTTAGCAGCTTCCAATGTCTTGCAAATCAAGGGCCACGACTCCCGGAGAGTTTTACACCAGTCTGCAGCCTCTCCCACCACCCCCGACGATGGTTTCAAAAAAGGCAAGGGGGGGCTATCATAGCCCAGTGACGCTTTGTATGGAGAGACCCCAGGAGTTATTGTAGGCAAATTCAGCTAGGGGTAAGAGATCCACCCAATTATCCTGCTGGTAGTTAGTGAAGCAACACAAATATTGCTCGAGGGTTTGATTAACCCATTCTGTTTGACCATCAGTCTCTGGATGATAGGCGCTACTCAAGGCACGCTCTATGCCCATCAAAGACATCAGTTCAGTCCATAATTTGGAAACAAACTGTGCGCCGCGGTCGGATATTATTTTGATTGGCAAAGTATGCAATCTTACAATATGCTGAAGGAAGGCTTTTGCCAAGACTTTGGCTGTTGGGAGCCCCGGGAATGGAATAAAGTGGGCTTGTTTAGAAAATAAGTCCACCACCACCCAAATGACCGTCATGTGCTTGCTGAGGGGCAGATCGGTAATAAAGTCCATGGAAATGACTCCTCACAGCCGGCTGGGGGTGGGCAGTGGTTGTAGGAGTCCTGGTGGTTTCCCCCCCCTTGGCTTGCAAAGGCTGCAAACTGGGCATGATTGGACATAGAGGGACAAGTCTTGTCTCATGCGGGGCCACCAGAAACTGCGCTGGAGTTGATGCAAGGATTTGACATAACCGAAATGTCCTGCTGACTTTGAGTCATGTACAGATTGTAACACTTCCAGTCGAATGCTCTCAGGCACAAAGAGTTTCTCCCCCCTGTACCAACAACCATTTGTTTTCTGTGTTAGGAACCCCTGAGACTGGAGCATTTGTTTTTCTTGGTCTGTAATAGCTTTGGCGAAGCGTTCCTCCCAGGAGGTAACTGGGGCCTGGGGTGTCTTTGCATGTTGGCTCTGCTTTCGGGTAACTACCACCCCGGTCAATTGGGCTGGAGTAAAGAAGGATTCTTGCACTTCCATGTGCTTACTATCATGTTGGGCCAGCTGCGACAGAGCGTCCACCAGGGGGTTGGACTTCCCTGGGAAATGGTGAAGGGTGAATTGAAACTTGGAGAAGAACTCAGCCCATCGGAATTGTTTAGCGTTAAGATTGCGGGGCTTCCACAACACCTCTAGGTTTTTGTGATCAGTCCAAATTTCAAATGGGACCCACGCCCCTTCTAGCCAGTGCCGCCAAGTGATGAGGGCCAGGCGGATCGAGGCCGCTTCCTTGTCCCAAATGGGCCAGAACCTCTCGGTATCATTAAATTTACGAGACACATAGGCTAGGGGGTGTAGGCGCCCTCCCGAGTCCTCTTGTAGGATCGCCCCCCCCTCATCGCAGTATCAGAGGCGTCCACTTGCACCGCAATTTTTTTTGTTTCATCAGGGTGAGCAAGGACCGGCTCGGTGGTAAACAATTGTTTGAGCTGTTCAAATGACTCCTGACACTGCGGGGTCCAGTCGAGTCACGCCCCCGGCTGTGCTGCCCTGGCCCCTTTCCCTTTTGTCTTTAGGAGATCTGTGAGTGGTAGACTGACCTGGGCAAAATGGGGCAAAAACTGGTGGTAAAAATTGGCAAAACCGAGAAAACTCTGGAGTTGCCGCCTGGTTTTGGGGGGCTCACAGTCCGGTACATCCTGAACTTTCTTCAGATCCATCTCCAGCCCCTTAGAGGAGATGCGGTAGCCCAAAAAGTCAATGTGGGTCTGATGGAATTCACATTTTGACAGTTTAACAAACAGTTTGTGCTCCAGCAGTTTTGAGAGCACCTTTTGGACTAGTTGCACATGTGTCTCTAGGTCCGGGGAGTACAGTAAGATATCATCCAAGTAAATAACCACCCCTTTAAACAAGTAAGGGTGCAGCACCTCATTGATCAAGTTCATGAACACTTCCGGAGCCCCCTGGAGCCCGAACAGCATCACTCTATATTCAAATTGTCCCAGGGGGGTGTTAAAGGCAGTCTTATATTCATCACCTTGCTGGATGCGCACTCGGAAGTAAGCATCTCGTAGATCCAGTTTAGAAAAAATCTTCCCCTGTGCCACCTCCACCAGGAGATCTTTGATTAGTGGCATGGGGTAGGCATTGGTAGCCGACACCGCATTCAGTCCGCGATAATCGTTACATAACCGAAGCCCCCCGTCTTTCTTTTTGCAGAACAACACAGGGGTGGCGAATGGAGAGGAGACTGGTCGAATAAAGTCCCGCGCTAAGTTCTTGTCGATGAACTTGCACAGCTCCTCTTTCTCCCTGGGACTCATGGCATATATTTTCCCTCTTGGCATTTTTTGGCCCGGGAGGATTTCAATTGCACAGTCCGAGTTGCGGTGGGGGGGAGTTCATCAGCTTCCTCCTCCTCGAAAACTCGGGACAAGTCTCGGTACTCCTTGGGGATGCGAGCAATCTCCTCCGCCACTAGGCAAGCCCTGGGAGGTTCATTGTCAGGCGGGGTGCCCCATTCTGGGTCCCATTTGTGCTCTGAGCACCTCAGGGAGATGAACCGCACAACCCCCTCCTCCCACAGAATATACAGATCATGTCCATGGGGCCATGGGCTGCCTAATACTAAAGGAAACTTGGCTTGGGGAGCTACCACGAAAGAGCGAAGCTCCCAATGCTCGCCCGCCCCCATGCGCAACGGCACCATTTCAAATCTGCAGGGCTCTTTCATCGGTGACCCATCCATCTGAGTGAAGGTAATAGGGTCTTTCAATTTAACTACCGCCGCCTCCAACCCCGTAACCAGGGATGGGTTGATGAGATCTCTCCTGCACCCAGAGTCAATGAGGCCGCATACCCTGATGTGGGTCATCATGGCCGGGTTCATTATGATTACAGTCACTAAGAAAAGAGAGAGATAATTGCTCACCACTTTTGGCGCTTCAGGGGCTGGGTCCTGTTGTGCTGCGCCACTTACAACAGGACCTGCTCATTTCCCGGCTGCTCCGGCTCTTCGTCATCCAGGAACAGTGGATCCATACCCTCCTGGTTGGTGTAGAGAGCTTGTGGGTTCCGCGGTTTGGCGGTGCCTTTTTTCAGTGGGGGCCCCAGGCATCTGCGGTCCTCCTCGCAAGGTGGTAACTGACCTGACTCCTCCTTGGGACAGGAGGCGGTGAAGTGCCCTTTCTCTCCACATTTTAGGCAAAGGCCCTGTCGCATGCCTGGTCCCGTAGACCTGCTGAGGCTGGGGTTTGTTTCCCCTTGGGGTGAGAGGTAGAGGTCGTGGGGCGAGTGTTCCCCAAGGAAACATCCAGCTTCATGATGCACAGCCAGCTTTCAGAGCGTTCTGCTTCCTCCATCCAGCTCTGTAAGGTTCGCGGGTCCTTGGAACTTAGGACATTGTTTCGGACATCCACAGCCAGCCCCATTCGGTACTGCTGGGCTAGCACCAGGTCAGTCCAATCTCTAATCTTAGCAGCATGCTTCTGGAATTCCCTGGAGTATTCTCACACCGTAAGTCGCCCCTGTTTGAAGGTGCACAGGAAGGCTTCTGCCTTCTGGGCAGCCGCCGGATCTTCAAAATGGTTTCTCAAGGCCCACATGAAGTCATCCACACTCCCTAATTCTGCTGCTTCCAAATCATGTAAGGCCACGTACCAGCTGGTTGCAACTCCCCTCAAGCGGGAGGCAATAAACTCCACCTGTTGCTCTTCATCCAGGAACAGGTGGCCCCAATGCTGGACGAACTTTCCCACCTGCAGTATGAAGAACGAAACGCTTTCAGGGTCACCATCAAAGGTGATCTCCAACAGATCTTTGGGCCGTAGCATCGGCTGGGGAGGCAATGGTCCAGGCCTGGGCACTGGCCATGGGGCTGGCAACGAAAGGGGTGCAGGCACTGTGATCACTGGCAGACCCACCGGGGGAGGTTGCCCAGGAACAGGCTGGCCCGGGTCGGGCTGCCCTGGGATCGGTTGCCCCGGAACTGGCTGCCCTGGGATCAGTTGTCCCGGTACCGGCTGCTCTGGCGGAGGGTGCCCCAGCAGCGGCTGTAGTCCCGGTCTCAGATCTGGGAGGGGGACCGGTCCTGGCACCGGCATGGGCTGCGCCAGCAAGTGGGTGTGAATAGCCTGGTCCATCATCCCAGGGAGGGATTGCATTAACTTCCCCATGTCCCGCATCAGCCGGCGGCAATCCTCTTCTACAGTGTCCATTCGGGTATCCACATCCTTACTGGGGCTGGGCCTCACTGGCCCATGGGGAGTCCGCCCCTGGGGTAGTCCAAAACTGCCACAGGGATCCACCAAGCTGTCCCGGCTTTGGCTCCCCGGCAACGACCAAGTGATTTGAGTAGAATCCAAGAGGTTCTTTGACCAGTCTCGGGGCTTCCGTTGAGTGACCCATCTGTCCCACGGGATCGGGGCACACTGGTAGTAGGTCCGGGGTATGGCCCCTCCATGGCTCGGGATCAGTCCGGCTGGGCTGTAGATTGGGGGTGTGTACGAAGTCCCCAACATCCTGGTTGTGGAGGGTGTGATAGGCCCAGTGTATGGAACCAATGCTATCATCACAGGCACCGTCATTGCAGGCACTACGGTAGTGACCGGCACTGTAGTAACTGGAACAGTAGTCACTGGAATCAAGGTGACAGGAGTGGTGGTACTCGGGACCATCACCGGGGCTCCACCGGGGCCGCTCATCCTGGCTTGGAGAGGCGAGAACCAGTGGGAGCGCAGAGAAGGATTCCTGACAATTTCTGTCAGGTTCAAAAGCAAGTAGATCCAAGCATTCTTAAGGCAAAGAAAGGCTTTATTGGAATACAATGCTATAACCCACAGTATAACAGTTATTGTCAGGAATGTCAGGATGTGCTGCTCAGGCATAGTTATAGTGTGATGTAAAAGTGCCACTAGCAAATGACTTTTTAGCACACGTGCGGGAAACTCCTGGCAGGAGTATTACTTAATGGTTGGGAGACTGCTTCCCCCACCCCTCAGATTCACAGGACTGGAAAATTCCCGTAGACTCAAGAATAGACCAAAGCCTGTACTCAAGGCCACCGTGATAACACCGAGCGGCAGTAGCAAGGCTCCCATGTTGCAGCTGGCAGAACTACGCAAGCGCATAAACAGAGACAAGATAGGGAACACAGAACAATGGACTCAGTGTGAGACATGAATCAAGTTGCCATTTCTGACACATACTTAATCGTCTTCGTACCCAATTAGGGCCCTAAAGGCAATGAACAATCTGAAAAAGAGAGAATAAAATAATTTGAAAAAATAATGTATATGAGTAACGATAATCTCTCTTTCTCCAAATGAAGATAAACATTGAAGAACAAAGTAACGTTCATGAGTAGTGTCCCGGCTACTATGGAGCCTTACAAACACTTGTGTCCGGTTGATGTTCTTTGTCAGCATTACATCAATGGTCAATTTGTGGTTGTATCACCACATCCTCATGACAGGTTTACAAGATCATCTCAGACGGGCAAAATGAACAGCACAAGTGTTTGTAAGGCTCCATAGTAGCCGGGACACTACTCATGAACGTTACTTTGTTCTTCAATGTTTATCTTAATTTGGAGAAAGAGAGATTATCGAAATGGCAGAACATTTCGGAAACCACCGTCAACAATCACTAACAGTTATTTAATAACAAAAGCAATAGTGTATTTTGTTAAACAATTGATTCAACAAGAGTGTATACAGTCTTTGTGATTTGTAAAATCATAGATAAAAATTGGCTTAGCTTATTTTCACAGTATTTTGTTGTCCTGGATCCTCAGAGGTATAGCACAGAAAGATGGAGTACTCTCTGTGTCAAGGTGAGCAGAAAAATGGTAGGCAGGTTATTTATATCTACCCCAGAAGGTGAGGTAGGGCTGAGTCATTATCTTGTAGGAGTTCTCCAGGCTATGAACATGCTAATGGAGGAGCTTTTCCTGAGGAGGTTCTTTTGTCTATGGATTGTTTCCTGAAGAGGTTTCTTGTTTCTTGAGGAGGCTCTTTTGTGTGTGGAATGGCTATCGAAACTCTAATCTTATCTGCAGCTGATAATAGTTGGAGAGACATTAAGAAGGGTGTTTTGTCTCTAACCACTAAACAGCCTCTCAAAAAGAGGAGGGGTCTGACTGCTAACAGTATCTTTAAAAGGACATTGAAGAGCTGGGGAGAGTACAGAGGAGGGGCGAGCAAAATGATTAGGGGGTTGGAGCACCTTCCCTAGGAGCAAAGGCTAAAGAGTTTGGGACTTTTCAGTCTAGCAAACAGACAACTAAGGGGGGGATATGAAAGAGGTTTATAAAATGATGCACGGGATGGAGAGAGTGGACAAAGACATGTTTTTCTCCCTCTCCCAAAACACTAGAAGTTGAGGGCATCCAATGAAACTGATGGTCAGTAGATTCAGGAAGGACAAATGGAAATGCTACTTTACACAGAGAGGGGTTCAAATGTGGAATTTGCTGCCCGATGTAGTGACGGCTGCAAGAATAAGACAGATCCATGGAGGATAAGTCTTTCAGTGGCTACTAGCCATGGTGACTGAGGGGAACCTCCACATTCAGAGGCACTGAACATCTGAATCCGAGGGCGAGGAGGCCTAGCATTGGCCCTCCAGAGGAACTGTGTGAGTGAGATAAGATGCTGGACTAAATGGACCATTGGTCTGATCCAGCAGGGCTCTTCTTATGTATTTACGAATACAGGGGTCTCCAATGTGGTGCCCAGAGCTATTTTTGGGCAGGAACACACAAGAACAGAGTTCCAGCTGGCTCCTGAGTTGGCCACGCCCAGCAGAAACTCATTAGCATAACAGGCCACACCCAACAGCAGAAACTCATTAGGATTGGCTACATTAGGGGTATGTGGCCTAACACGCAAAAGAAGTTCCTGCTACAAAAAAAGCCCTAGGTTGACAACAAAAAAGGTAAACAGAATAAGAAGCAAAAGGTAGGTGTGGCTGGATGACCACACTTCTGGTAACATGGGGTGTGGCCTAATATGTTAATGAGCTGTGCTGTCAGTGGTGTGGCCTAATATGCTAATGAGTTTCTGCTGTTGGGTGTGGCCTATTATGCTAATAAGTTCCTGCTGGGCTTTTTCTACAAAAAAAGCCCTGGTGGTGCCCATGGCTACCACGGAGACTGCTGACATCTTTCCGGGTGCCCGCTAAGTGTTTTTTAGAAAGAGAGTGAGGCCTAGTGGGGCTTTTGCCCACCATAGCTGCTGACTGAGCACTGGAGATTTGATTGGCTTGGCAGATTTTTAAATATGTTGCTTTGGCTTCCACCACAGCACAAAAATATTCCCAGTGGCAGCCATTTTGTGGCTAGCTCCACTTCCTGTGGCAGCCGTTTTGTGGCAATTATGTGGCTGCACCAACCTCACTGTATCAGAATTCCAAACATGCCTACATCTCAAAAAGGCTGAGGACCCATGTTGTAACATACAATGTGGCCAATAAACAGAGCAGGCTGAGAACCCATGATGGGTGTTGAAAATCCTGCTTTCCTGCAGACCCATTTCACTGACAGAGCCATAGTGCAATACTCCATGCACCAACAGGAGCCCACACACATTCTGACTCCAATCACATTTTGCACACTGGCCTTTTTTGGTTCCCTGCACTGGCACCCTGAAAAGAAAAGAAAGTCTCAGGTCTCTCTCTTTTTTCATAAAATAGTACACTTCTAGCTGTTAGGAACACAGAGAGGCGTCTGAAAAATCTTTATGCAGTATGAGCTGCCATAATGATTATAGTGCTGATAGTGTAGGACATGTATACATGTATGAATTCATTGTTTATTATGGCTGTTGTTTGGTGTGAGAGCCAGTTTGGTGTAGTGGTTAAGTGCGCAGACTCTAATCAGGGAGAACCAGGTTTGATTCCCCACTCTTCCACTTGCAGCTGCTGGTTGACCTTGGGCAAGTCATAGTTCTGCCAGAGCTGTTCTCTCAAAGACAGTTCTGGAAGGAGCTCTCTCAGCCCTGCCTACCTCACAGGGTGTCTGTTGTGGAGAGGGGAAGGGAAAGGAGTTTGTAAGCTGCTCTGAGACTCTCTGAGTGAAGGTCAGGGTATAAATTCAATCTCTTCTCCTTCTTCTTCTTCTTCTCCTTCTTCTTCTGCAATTTACAGCTGTTTGGTCTGTCTGAAGCAAAACTAATACCATTTTGATCTTGGGGCTGTTGCAGCTAATATTAGGCCTCTGACACAGTTTCCTATGGTCCAGGAGACAGAGACATTCCTGAGGTATCGAAGCCAGAGAAACAACCAGTTCGTGTGTTTCTATTAACTGAAAAGCTGATCCGCTAGCCTGCTGAGCACATAGGTCGTTGCATCAGTATCAGCTTCACGCAGCAGCAGATTAACACCTACCTAAGCAGCTAAGTAATCAATGCAGGCGCTCTGAATTTCTAACTGTTTAACCAACCAGAATATGCCGAATCCCAATCTCTCCTCATGTGTCATAGAAATGCAATTTGTTACATTTTGCATAAAATTCGTTCTTTTCCTTGCCATCTTCAGAGCAGTTGATTTTACCTGGAGGGGCTGTTGTCCTTTTTCATGGCAATAAAAAGTTACTTTAGTTCTTCACTGATCCTGTCTGTGTGTGTATATTGGGCAACCACATATGGGAAAAATCATCCTTTGCATGTAACAGTTTCTGGCGAGTGCGGCATGACATCTGCTGGCCACTTGGAGAACTGCAGTGTGGGAGGCTGAAGTCAGGAGAAGGTGCACCCTAGACAACTCTTTTCCCCAGTCTCCTGCAGCTTTTAGCCACCTATGCTTGCCAGGAAATTTGGTATTTGGTTTAAATGGACTTTGTACATGGTGTCTTGGAATGCTAAGTATGTGCAACATGTTCTATAGGGAAGCTTTGGAATGTGTGGTTGCATGTTTGAAGTCTGGTGTCTGTGTTTGGTTGAAATCCTATTCTTTGAGAGTAAAAGTGATAAGAGAGGTTTTCTTTCCCTCCCTCTGAGGGAAAAGATTCTAGTGAAGGCATTCAAGGCTGCTGTCCTTGGCCAGTTTGGTCTAGTGGTTAGGAGTGCGGACTCTAATCTGGGAGAACTGGATTTGATTCCCCACGCCTCCACATGCAGCTGCTGGTGTGACCTTGGGTCAGTCACAAGTTGTCTGTTGTGGGGAGGGGAGGGGAAGGGAAAGGAGTTTGTAAGTCTCTCTGAGACTCTGAATGAAGGGTAGTGTATAAATAGTGTATAAATAGTGTATAAATCTCCTCCTCCTCCTTCTCCTCTTCTTCTTCTTCTTCTATATGGCAAAAACACTTTTCCTGTGGGAGACTGTTTTTCCTCAGTTGTTTGTTTTACCTTTGGTTTAATCGCTCTTCTGATTTCATTCTTGGAGTAGCCATTTGCTGGAAGTGCGTGGTTTAGATGATTTAGTTCATCATTGAGAAAGTGTGGTTCACATATCTGTCTTGCACGGTCTCCTAATGTTTTGATTATGCCTCTTTTTTTGCCAAAGGTAAAACAAACAACTGAGGAAAAACAGTCTCCCATAGGAAAAATATCAAAGGAATCACTGATCAGATGTGAAAACTTATGAAAAAACACAACCTACAAACAGTATTCAGACCCACCAGAAAAATACAGCAGATGCTATGATCAGCAAAAGACAGAAGAGACCCCCTCACTTCTGCAGGAGTATACTGCATACCTTGTAGTTGTGGACAGGTTTACATCGGGACCACAGCATAGCATTCAGACTAGAATAAAAGAACATGTAAGACACTGTAGAATTGACCAATCTGAAAAATCAGCAGTGGCTTAACATAGCCTAACTCAAACAGGACACACTATTTTGTTCCAAGACAATGAAAGGATGGACAACACATCCAATTACCATGTCAGATTACACAGGGAAGCCATTGAAATTCATAAACATAAACACAATTTCAACAGGAAAGAAGAGAGTTGAAAAATAAATGGAGCATGGTTTCCTGTCCTGAAAAACGCATCTTACAATAGCACTACAGATAAGATTAGAATTTCAACAGTCATTCCACATGCAAAAGAACCTCCTCAGGAAAGCTCCTCTATTAGCATGTCACAGCCTGGGGAACGCCTACAAGATAATGACTCAACCCTATCCCACCTTCCTGAGTAGATATAAATTACCTGCCTACCAGTTTTCTTCTCACATTGCCATAGAGAGTACACCTTCTTTTGCCAGTCACAGCCGCTGGCAAAATGTCAAGTACTATAATGCCAAGACCATGGCCATACAGCCTGGAAAATCTACAACAAATGAACTCCGGCCGTCAAAGCCTTTGACAACACATTGGACAATCAGAAGACCTGCTGGAATGCAATATCACTAGTCTAAACTCCATTCATTCACTCAGCCCCTTCTGGGCTAAACCAATCTGAGAAACAGAAACTGAAAGCAAAATGATAGAAAGTTCCCTCTGAGGTCTGACTACAAATTCTTTGATCATCTATTTGATCATGTTTCACAGTAAAGATTGGTGCTCTGAGGTTGCTTTACTTCTGTCCGACTAAAATGGCAACTCAGACACACACAGGGTGCGTTCAGACGCTCCATTTGAACCACTTTCGGCACGCTTCAGGAACGGATTTTATGTGCGCGTTCACACACCCAACATCTGTGCACAATCCCCAGCCATCGCTTTCCGGATCAAACCCCCTTTAAACCGGAGTATTTTGATACCACTTACCAAAGTGGTGTTTTCCTGATTCTCTGGTTTCAAGCCGCACTTTTCTAACGTCTGATCACTCCTATCGAGCCACTTCCGGATGCTTCAACTCCCCTCCCCTCTGGAAAGCTGCCTCAGGCTTCCACTTTTCGTCCGCCATTTTTTTTTTTAATGCCTTGGCGGTGTGCACTTGGGTGGAGCTCCGCTCTTAAGTTAATAAAAGAAAAGTTTAAATGGTGCCTAGTTTAAGCATTTAGACGAGTCCGGGATCTCAGGGAGGCCAGTTTCGGGGTAAAAGTTTAAAGAGAAGTGTTCATTTAAAGTTTAAGGGATGTGTGGAAATTGCTGTTCTGTGCACGCAGGAAAATTTTAGCTCTAGAGAGGGCTGCTTGTGCGCATGCTCAAACTGAGAGGGGGAAAAAAACCCATCTGCGTGTGGACGGCGTGGAGGTCAGTGTGATCGCAATTCTCCGGGTTAAAAAAGACCTGCATTGGACTGGATCAATTTAAACCACTCCAGAACGCTGTCTGAACGCACCCACAGATATGTGTTTAGAATGCAAGCCATATATTACTGATCAGAGGACCCAGCCTACTCTGGCTGAAGTGCTTCTGATTTTGAGACAAGAAGATCTTGATGAAAGCAGGATAATCAAATTGCCACCCGTGCTACCAAAGGGAGGTGAGGTATACATATATGGTCCCTGTTGCCCTGAACACCACCTTGATTTCCTCTACAAGCAGATGGATATCAAAAGGGTCAAACTTCCATCGTGGATGTAACGAAATGGCTGCCAGGCAGAGGCAGCAGTACCTTAAAATGGCAGCCAGTCTGAGGCAGCAGTGTATTTTAAAATGGATGCCAGCCTGATAGTCCTTAGGAGGGGGAGGTATTCCATAGAGAACAATGGAGCTGCCATACCTCCCTGCCTACACTTCCCAGAAGCTTCAGGGAAAAGAGCGGGAAAATATGGACACACCCCAGGGGTGGAACCAGGCAGATAAAGGCTTTGATCCCTGAGGGGGGAGTTCAGTCTGAGTCTCTGGCCTTTGGCTCTGTTTGAACGGTAGCTTTGAGGGAGCGTCCAGGTGGGGCTCCTGTTACCTCAAACTCCAGGGCATCCAGGCCATTATAGACCATGGTGGACAGCCAGGAGGGTAACAGTTACCAGTGACCAGTCCCGAGGAGGGCTGGGGTTTCTCCACAACAACAGGAGGGGGAAAGTAAATCCCATCCTGAGGCCCACAAGCTCCGGAGATAGAGAGAGTGTGTGTAGGGGACAGAGGAATGGCATTTTAAATCCTCTTTATTTTCTGTGCCCTGTTGTGTTTAAAGTGCTTGCGTTAATTTCTATGCCTAACCTGTAAATAGTTTAATTAAATCTTCCTTTTTGAGTTAAGAAAGCCTGGTGTGCCTTGACCACTTAGTCCTCCTTGCTCAGCACATTACCAGGGGCAAAGGGAGGCCAGGGAACCCAAATGGGCCCAAATTGAAGGGGTTGCCAACTCTCCAGGGGGCACCCAAAGATTGTGGTACCAACTTACCAAGGTTGGGGGATCAGCCAGAGGGGTCTCACTGTCCCTCTAGGAAGGCGATGTGAATCCAGTGAGTGGTGGCAGTGTGTAACAAAGGGAAATAGCCCCACCAGGCAGGGTGGGAAGGCAAAAACGGGTTTGTGAGCCACAGAACAGCAGCTCAGTCTCCCAGGGCTCAGGGCAGGTCCCCGTTTCACCATAATGGACATAAACATCCACCATGTATGCTTAAACAGTATTATTAACTGAAAGACCCAAATGGGTTAAGGAGAGACCCACTGGCTGGTTTTATGAAGCATGTGTATAGCTTAGGGAAGCAAAGAAATTCTAGGCCATGACATGTTATCCATTACCTTAGGCGATGAAAGCTTGTACCAGCCTTCATTTCATGGAAATAGGAAATCTTCCAAATCTTTTGTGGGTACCATGAAAACAGGTGTTTGAGGAGGTCAAAAGTGCACTTGAGTTACACTAAGAGTCAATTAAGGTGTACAAACATCTGCAAAGCACAAAATCTCAGGATGCTTCTATCAAGTACATGCATGTTCATCATCCAGTAAATCTCAAACAGGTACAAAACGTGTCATACGGGCAGAAACAGAAAAAAATGCATCAGCAATGATGACGTGTTTAGCGTTGTGGAACTTTCTGCCCATCTTGATTCATTTATCACCAAATTTATGCTGCTGCCTGACCTCACGATCTCATTTGGACATCCAGACCTCATAAAACAGGTGTGTGCTCTTCTTTCCTTATCAAGTGAGGATGATAGCTTGCCCCAGCTTGTCTCATATGATACTACCTTTAAACTTGGGGATTTCTATTTGTCTCCCAGAGTTATGAGAAATATCACATTGAATGGTGATCCGGTATTCCCTTTGGCTTTCTGCCTCATGAGAAGAACCTTATGTCATACCATCAGGATTTCCTGTGTGAAATACTTACAAAATTGGGTACAGATAATATGAAGAATGTACCATTTGTGGCTGATAGAAAAAAGGTTCTTGTACAGCCTTTGCAAATGACCTTCCCACAAATCCCAAATGTTTATTGCAGAAATCATATTATGAGAGATGTCGGCACCTGGATTAAAGAGCATGGAGGGAATACCAATGATCTTAAGGTTTTAAAAGACGACACTGCACTACTTTTGAATTCAGAATCACAGAAATATTTTTCTCCAACTTAAATTTTTATTTAAATATAGAAAAAAAACCAGACATTAAAATCAAATTCACACCCCATTACCCAAATATAAGAAAAACCTACAGTGTACTCATAATAACAAGAGAAACAGGAGAAAAGGAATCAAAAAAGTAAAAAGTAAAAAGCAAGCAAATTAAGGCACTGGTAGAGAGCTCAACATTCGGCATAAATACAAAGAGAAGGAATTATTTTCCCTTTTTTTCTTTTCCTGTAAACATGCATAATTAATATATTATTACAATATGATTAAAATATAGAGAGAGGCTTACTTAATTTTATCCCATAATCTGAGGAAGGGCTTAAACATACTTTATTGTTCTGAGTTGTATATAAAATAAAATCGTGCCACGTTTCAAAAAAGTCTGCAGTCTTGGCTTTGGATTTGATTGTTCTGATTTGACTTGGTAATTTTCAAGCTATTGCAATCTACCATAACTCAGGAAACCATGAGTGTAATGTTAATAATTCTGCTGCTTTCCAACTTTTAACAACTGTCCTATGCACTGCCATTAACATAAGCACTATTTAGAAGTCATCTTTTCATTTTGTTTCTCCCATATTGTTAATAGAGCCAAAGCTGGTGTGACATGGATGGTTTGCCATGTAATTTTTGCCATTTTTCTCCCAGAACTGTGACACTACTGGCCATAGCCACCACATATGTATATAATTGCCTCATTGATTACACTTTCTCCAGCATTTTTTATTGTTTGGATTGGTTATTCTTGCAAGGCAAACTGGAGTAAAATACCACCTGTGTAATAACTTCAAGGAGTTCTCTCTAAGAGCTATTGATACAACCCAGAAAATCTACAGCAACTCGCTATTGATACAGTTTTCTTTGTTTGGCTAGACCATGTCTTATTTATTTTATTTTTATTTATTTATTTATTTATCGCATTTCTACCCTGCCCTCCCCGTGAGTAGGCTCAGGGTGGTTTACAATAGGACACCATGTGCCTGCACATAAAACAGCATAAAAACAGGATAAAACAATCAACATTAAAGTGCTCAGTGGTTACCCTAACAAGATAGAATCACATTTACAAGAGGGACTCCCCAAATCTTACATAGCAATAAGGGGATTAAAACCCATAGTTGTTACTCGTAGTTGTTACTCGGCCCCCCCCCCAGCAGTACTGACCACAGCAATATCCAAATATGTTGCTCGATATTTATTCCAGTATCTTTCACCCATGTTATTTTCAACCCATTTAGTGAACCTGAATCTATCTCAATTAAATAAGCATATATTTTAGAAATTACTCCTTTTAGACTTGTCATATGTTGCATTAAAATCTGTTCAAGTTTCAACAGCTTTCTAGTCATGGTTTGCCTTACCATAGAATTTACAATTAGGTAATGCAGTTGATAAAGTGAAAACCAATTTAACTCTCCTTGTAATTTTTCTTTTAGTTGCATCACAGTAAAAGGAATCCCGTCTACATAAAGATCTCTCATTCTAGAAATCCCTTTTTCTTTCCATTTAAGATAGATTTCTGGTTTATCCAGACACGAGAAATTGGGATGTGGTATGATAGGCATCAGTGGGGATATCTCTGGGATCAGTTTATTTTTCCATTTAACCCAGATTTTTAATGTCGTATATAGGAAGGGGTTCTCTACCCACTTAATGTCTCTTACTATTTTCCCTCCAAAAACAATTTTCTCAATTAAATTCAGAGGCCTGTCATTCCAGTCCCAGAACACTCGTACTACCCCCAGGGGCTGTCATTCCACTTTGTGGTCAGTCATTCCAGTCCTAGAACACTAGTACTACCCTTTGGGGCTGTCATTCCACTCTGTGGTTGTTGTGGAAATGGTCCTACACATGTACATGTATGTGTGTGACCGACCCACCCTCGGCCCGTTCCGCCTAGGTGATGCCCCGTACCAAAGGCAGAGTGAATGAGTGAAAGCTTCCAGGGCTAGTTAAAGACCATCACAAGGTTATTTTAAAGAAAAACAAAACTTAACTTTATTAAACCTGGCAAGTATCAGCGCTGTCCAGGCAAGACGCCAGCTAGGCCCTTCGCCAGAATTTTAAACAATACAAGTCTTATTTCCTAAAGAGATAATAAGCAAGCAAATAAACTAGCAAAGATTTCTCCTTCAGAGCATGAGAACAGGAACTCCTGGACTCACTAGTGGCATTCAGGAGAGAAAAAAGAGTCTCACTGAATCCCAAAAGTCAGTGCCAAACTGCCCCAAAGGACTCCAATTTATACAATACAAGCTTCATGGCAGTAAGCATTAGGGTCTCACAAGTGGAGACCCGCAAGAAACTTGTGGGATGGTTATCTCATTCGTCACACCTTTGCTTCCTCTCCTCACCCCCTACCTCTCTCACACTATTTCTCCCCTCTGCCCCCCTTTTCTTACTCTCTATTTCTGCTCCATGCATGTGACTTCCTCTCTCTTTCTGACCTGTCATCTTTCTCTTTGTTTTTCTGCCTCCCCACTTCATCACTCTTTCTCTCTCTTTCTGCCCCCACCCCATCATTCTTTCTTTCTGCCCCCATCACTCTCCCAGCCTCCTGCCTGCTTCCTCCCCCACTCCGCAGAGCAGCAGTAGCAGTAGCAGTAGTGGCAGTGCTCTCAGCCACCCACCTGCTTCCTCTCCCCCCACAGCAGCGGCACTCTGGGAATCACAACGGATCTCCCAGCTACAGAGATCAATTCACCTTAGGGCTGCCAGCTCCAGATTAGTAAATTCCTGGATATTTGGGGGTGGAGCCTTGGGACAGTGAGGCTTGGGGAGGCAAGCAGCCTCAGCAGGGTATGATGCCATAGACTCAACCCTCCAAAACAGCCATTTTATCCTGGGGAACTGATCTCTGTCTCCTGGACAACAGTTGTAATTCTGGGTGATCTCCAGTCCTCACCCAGAGGCTGGCAATGGTGGTTTTCGTGGAAGAAATGGCTGGAGGGTGGAGTCTATGGCATTACACCAGTCCAAAGTTCCTCCCCTCCTCAAATCCCACCCTCTCCAGGCTTCACCCCTCAAATGTTCAGGGATTTCCCACCCTGGAATTGGCAACCCTATTTCCTTCCCAACCAACAGCCAACCTACCTTTATCTGCCTCTCTGTCTCTTGTTTTCCATCTCCACCCTCCAGCCTCTATCTAGGAAAATTACAGTCTTTCTCCACAGTGGGGACCAAAGCAGCTTTCATTATTCCCTCCTCCTTTTTATTTGCACAACAACCCTGTGAGGTTGGTTAGGCTGAAATATGTGACTGGTCCAAAATCACATAGTCAGCTTCCACTGCAAGATGGGGATCTGAACCTGGGTCTTGCAGACCCTACTTTGAAGCTCTAACTGCTGCACCTCACTGGCTTTCACAGGGTGGCTGCTGATGAATGGTAGCAAGCAGCCAAGGCTAGATGAGTCATGCAAATCAAGGGGGACCTGGCAACCCTAGACTACTGCCAGGCCTAGTGTGGCCAACCTCCAAATGGGCCCTGGAGACCCCCCAGAATTACAACTGTCTCCCTGCAGAAAATGGCTGCTTTGGAGGGTGGACTCTGTGGCATGATACCCAGCTGAGACCTCTCCCTTCCCAAACCCAGCCCTCCTCCTTAGAGTCCACCACAAAATCTCTAGAAATCCCCCAGCCTGGCACTGGCAACTCTTGTGAGGCCTGGCCCCAAGGCTCCCTCCCCCTCCCTCCCTGAAAGGCCAAAAGAGGCCTGGATAGGGCCCTTCCCCCCCTTCACCGACAGAGCCAGTTAGAAGCCTCCTCCCCCCCCCCACCCCCTGAACATTCTAATCTCTCACCGTTGATGTCTGGAGTTAGGTCCCTGCAGAGGCCATTTCAAAAGGTTTTTGTGGGAATTCAACTGTTCCTGAAGGGATTTTTTCACTTTTGGGGTTTTTCTACAAACCCAGGAAGTCTACTGACTATGCAGGAAAAGCTGTTGGGGGAGAGTGAGGCCCCTGTTGGTGGGAATAGGTATCCACGCTTTTTGGCTATTAGAATAAGGATTGATCAACTTGGGGGAGGGGGTTGCACGGGTTGTTACAAATGTTAATGACCAAGTGCTTTTGAAAATCGTGGGACCATCTCATGCAGATGTCCTTACATTCCAGGATTTATATTTTATTTACAAAATAACACAAGGTAGCACTTCTAATTCTAAATGACATCCATGAAGTCAGAATGTTCTTTTGTGTTCGCAATGTGTGAGATAAGACAGACATGATGCTGTCTGCTAAAACCAAGTGGGGGTGTAAAATTAGTAGAGTTTTACACTATGGGAAAAGAATATGGGTCCTTTTTCTGTATAGCTGCGCCGCAGGCTCGTCAGCCGGGACGACCTCACTCTGGAGGCCGCCATCCAAGAAGCGGCCGCCTACGAGAAGTCCCACGCAGATCGCCGGCCTAAGACGGTCCATCGCCTCCAGGACTCCAGCCCCTCGGATGACTCGAACGATGAGGAGGTCCTACAGGTGAACCGCCGATCACAGCCACGCACCCAACGCAACAGGGGATCCCCCGCACCACCAAACCAGCCCCACGCATCTGCCTGTGCCAGCTGTGGCGACGCTCACGAGCGCCGGACCTGCCGTTTCCGGGACACCGTCTGCAGGACCTGCAAAAAGACCGGACACCTCGCCCGAGTCTGCCGCTCCAAGGGCAAGCGCCTGGGATCCACCGCCCAGCTGGACGCCGCAAGCCTGCACACCGTGATGACACAGCGCCGGCAGACGGTATGTAACTTGTCCCCTGAAAGCCCGGACAAGGTGCATGTGACTGTCCAAATAGAGGGGTCCCCCTGCCAAATGGAAATAGACTCAGGGTCCTCATTCTCTATAATTTCCGCGGAGACCCTTAAAACGCTATGCCCCAAGGGGGGACCCCGACTGCACAAGCCACGGGGGTTGAAACTGACGGACTTTAACAAAAACCCAGTGGCAGTCCGTGGCTGGGGCAAGTTTCAAGTCCGATTTAAAGGGTTCTCGGGCTTGCTGGACCTGTTGGTTGTGGAGGGGCACCTCTCAAGCCTCCTGGGACTGTCGTGGTTTGGGCCTTTGGGACTCCAAATAGCAGGAGTAAACCACCTCGGGACCGCTGACTGGGAGGCAGTTTGCCGGGAGTTCCCCAAAGTATTCGATGGGACCCTGGGGAGGTACAATGGGACCCCGATTTCGCTAGATCTGGACCCTAACGTACGACCCATCCGCATCAAGGCACGGCCCCCTCCCCTAGCCATGCGGGAAAAAATAGAGGCCGAGCTCGACCGCCTGGTCGCCCAAGGCGTGCTGGAACCGGTCGCGTCCAGCGCGCTGGGAAACCCCCACATGACAAAAAAGGTGCCCTTTGAAGCAAGCAGACTGATATTGCATTTTGGGAGCCTTGTCCTGTGTACTGAAAGCTGCTTGCTAACTGAAAAGACAGAAAGAGCTATATGATTTCTATATTTAAAGGGTTCAATTCTATGATCCAAACCTTTTACTATTAAGATTCTCTTACAACAATGGTCTCTCATTCCAGTTCCAGAGCACTCCTGCTACCCCTGGGGCTGTCATTCCACTCTGAGGCCTGTCATTCCAGTCCCAGAATTCTCCTGCTACTTCTAGGGGCTCCCATTCCACTTTGTGGTCTCTCATTCCAGTCCCCAAACACTCCTACTACCCCATGGGGCTGCCATTCCACTTTGGGGCCTGTCATTCCAGTTCCAGATCACATCTGCTACCCCCAGCAGCTGTCGTTAAATTCTGAGGCCGATCACTCAAGCGCAGCCTCTAGATGGCAGATTTGGGCAGCCTGATCACCGTCGACCTCCCACCGGAGCCTGCCCAGGTCCTCCTGAGCTTGAGCTGGAAAAGCATCTGTTCCTGGAATATATTCTGGAGCACTTTAAAGGGGAGCATTTGCTTACTGGGTCCCTGCACAAATTCAGGCAGGCCTTCTTGCCCCCCGAAGGCAAGGTCAACAGCACACTTGAGGAGGCCTGCCACAGCCAGGCCAGTTGCCTGGTGACAGTTATAACCAGCTGAGGAAACAGAACACAGGCCAGTTGAACACCCTGCGTGCTCTAGGGGAAAGATGCACTCCCCTTGAACAGAACACTCTGCTAAGGGAGATCAGCTTCCCAGACACCCAAGAGCCTAACCTCAAAGTTAGTAGTCCCCCAGGACCACTGGGCCTGAATTATTCTGACAGAGGCCCCAGTCACATGGGAGGATTTGCCCCGCGAAACAGATGGGTTGAGGGCGCATCAAACGGTCGCAATCATACAGCAACATCTTGGAAATGTAGCGCACCTGTCACCAACCTGTACCATTGGCCTGAAGAAGCAGATTTTAAAAGTACCAGCAAAAGAGTAGTAGCAACCGGAAAACGCAGGTTGCAGGTGAGCATTAGATCCCGGAAGCGGAGTTAATCCGGCATATCCGGCACGCACATGCGTCCTGTTGCACCAGATGTGTTTTTTCCAAGCCTCCACAGTATGTGAAGAAACATAAGAGTGCACATGCACAGGACCCTTTGATGCGCTTCAACATCACTGTGTGATCGCTGGCTATCGGCGTCTGCGTGGCATCTCGGGGACCCGTCTGATCATGCTACCGCGCACCTTTTTGCTCCAGCTCTAATTTGCCTGCTTTCAGTGGCACAGTATCCCGCTCATGTGACCAGGGCCAGAGAATCA
The DNA here is from genome assembly GCA_029375565.1 of Gekko gecko. Classification (NCBI taxonomy): domain Eukaryota; kingdom Metazoa; phylum Chordata; class Lepidosauria; order Squamata; family Gekkonidae; genus Gekko; species Gekko gecko. The sequence goes on from JAPDNY010000005.1 coordinate 224,472,968, forward strand.
TGTGATAAGGTGGTTGCTCAGCAGCAGGCAAAAGATCTGAATGACCAAGCCAGCGTCCTGCTGGCCAAAGGCCATCAGATAAGAAGCCTTAAAGAAGGAGTGTTGGGAACTCTGGGCTAAGTTGAATGCTCTGAAGGTTCTAAAGGAGAGATGTACTCACCTCAAAGAAGAGAACAACCGACTAAGGAAGAACAGCTTCCCAGACATGCAAGAAAATCCAAAATACTCAGGCGTAAAAGTGCTGATCTGGCTGTCATTGCCCAGCACTTGGGAGAAGCAGCCAAGAAACTCCAGGAGTTATCTTCAAGAAAGGAGAACCACTCTTTGCACAAGATCAGTGATTTTGATCTCTTGCTGTCTCAGAGAGATGTGCTCTTCCTGCCAAAGTGAAAGACGTGAGGAAAAAAGCAAGAGCCCAGATGAAGATAGATGTATTAGTCTTCTGTTTGACGAACCAGAAGGAACGTCAAGTGAAGGACCAGCAGCAGCATCTGATATCCAAAATCTGACTCTCCTGACTCTTTGGAACATCACTACCACCTCAGCAGAAATCACTTGGTCCCTAAGCAATGATAGCTACACTCATCTGGTGCACCTTAATGAGAAGAAATATGATGTGCCTGAAGCAGGGATCTACCACTATGCCTTCCAAAATCTCTGCCCCAGCACTAGGTACAGTGTCAAAGTGGAACCTCTTGTACCTCAGGAAGCCTTGGTGTCCCCTCAGGGAGTGTTGCAGCAGAAAGCCAGAACAATGATGTTTACTACTCCATCAGCAGGACCACCTCATACTCCCATTGATGTCCAAATACAAGCCAGTTCCCCTGAAGACATCCTGGTGATTAGCTGGTTAGCAGAAACCACCCATCCATCAGGATCGTTGAATGGGGTCAAAGACACAGGCTATGCTATTTATATCAATGGACAGAAAGTAACTGAAATAATGTCACCAACTGCTGGGAGCATCTCATTAGATGTTTCCCAAAGAAATGTGTTCCAAGGGCCCCAGGCAGTGACTGTAAGAACTGTGTCTCCCTTCGGGGAGTCTGCAGATTCTATTCCAGCTTTGATTCCATCAGACCTGTGGAAAGCTCCAAGCATCATATTGTCCCCATACGGGCTGACTTCCCAAGACTTCTTCGAATCTGAGGACAGGCCAATTCCTGCAGCTGAAGACACTGACAAGCAAAGGTCAGAAGTATCTTTGACTCGATACTTAAAACCAAACCAGACAACAGAACTATGACTGCAGATTATTCATCTTGTCAAAGCATATTTTGCAGATTGGGGGAGGACCCCGCAGTGCTGGCACCGCATTAGGCAGTAGAGCGGAGCACGGCCAATCATATCGCTGCTGCCTTATGCGCAATGCAGGTTGTTCCCAGATTTTCAGCTGAGCGTTCACACTTCTGGGAAGTGGAATGCAGCGGGATAAATGGGCTCTCCAGGATTTGCTACCGCTTTCAACAGGTATTTTTTCATCCCGGGAGCGAAGCGGAACAGCATGGGTTGCCTACGGGTGGGGAATGCCAGGCAGATGTGCCTGTGTGAACACCCCCTTTAATCCACTTGGGAAACACGGCTGGAATGTGGCTATAGCAGGGCAAATTGCCAGTCTGAACTCAGCCATGTAAAGTGTAATGTGTAGCTTGGCTATAAGGGGCTACATTGATCGTATGGAACTGCCTTACCACAAATCAGGCCATTGGTCCGGCTTAGCTTACTATTGTCTGCTGTGACTGGCAGCAAGTCTCTAAGGCAGAGGTGTCTAGCTCATTTGTTATGAGGGTTGGATCTGACGTAAATGTGACTTTGTTGGGCTGGGCCATGTGGGTCATAAAACGTAATGCCAAGTTACTGGAGCTATAAATTTTACAAAGGACAGCAGCTTGGTAAGCTCTGAGTTGGTGTTTCCTCCCTGGGAAGGGGAGTGCAGAGGAAAACTTGTGTGAACAGACTGGAGAACCCAGTGGTGCAATGCTGGACAGATGCTTCCACACTGCCTGGAGGGTGGGGCAAAACCCCTTCCCGAGCCCACTGCTGCCACCAATGCTGTAAGTCCAGGCTCCGGGATAAAAACACAAAGTTGGCTGGATGCTGTGAGCTCCCCCCTGCTCCCAAGCCACCATGGAAGGAGACTAGGAAGACAAGTTTGTATTTATTTATTTATTTATTTATTTTATTTACTTTCTCAACCACCCTCCCCCAAAGGACCAGGCTCAGGATGGTGCACAACACAATCATGTAAAACATCAATTAAAAGAGATTAAAACCAATAAAGAACAGCAGTTTAACTAGAGATGGCCTGCACACTTGGCGGGGCGGGCGGCCCAGGTCCAAGGCCATGCATGCAGCAGGACCCAGGCCAAGCAAAGCCCAATAAGCCAGAAACACGGTGTGGTGGTGGCCACCTCCAGCCAAGATTGCCAGGCAATCCATGGTGGGGTGATGCTGGAGGTTCAAGCCAAAGGTAGTCAGCAAGCCATGCCAGCCCTGTGCGGTGGCAGCCACCCCAGTCTGAAGGCCACAAGATCATCTGAAGGGGGAGCGAGCACTGTAAGCGCAAGGCTGAATGTGTGGCAGAGGTTCAAGGCTGCCCATTGACGAGAGCCAGTTCGGTATAGTGGTTAAGAGCGGCAGACTCTGATCCGGAGAAATGGGTTTGATTCCCCACTCCTCTGCATTCAGCCAACTGGGTGGCCTTGGGTCAGTCATGGCTCTCTCAGAGCTGTTCTTTCACGAGTAGCTCTCTCAGACCCACCTACCTCACAGGGTGTCTGTTGTGGGAAGATGAAGAGAAGAAGATCGTAAACTGCTCTGATACTCCGAGTGAAGGGCGGAGTATAAATCCAACTTTTCTTCTTCTATAACTGGAGATCACCTGCGCCGCCCCCTCCACAAGGCAGCAGCCTCCCACAGCTGAAGACCATTGGGTAGTCCATGGGGGGGGGGAGGCCTGGCCGCCAAGTTGCATGTTTGGTGGCTAGACAAGGCCCCCAATATGTGGAGGAAACTGTTGAAGAACACCCACCCCATGAGCCAAAGAACAGCCACCTCATGGCTGTGTGTGAACATGGTGGCAGCGCTGGCTGCCAGCACTCCCCAGCAGAGGATCATATACACCCGCCCCATGTGCAAACGCCAATCCCCACAGCCATCCGGGACAGCATTAGCAGAGCTGCAGGCAGAGTGGAGAGGTGTGCGACCTCCCCTTGGAACCCTGAGCTGGCATGAATGCAATTGCAGCAGTTCCCAGCTTACCAGTCAGGCAGCTTCTGAACTGAAGGGGTTCTTCTTGGCTGCTGCAAATGAGGCTGTTCCGCCATCCTGAAGCCACAATCAGAGAGTCTCCACTCACTCCCCCACTAGGGTTCCCAATCCCCATTTGGGGGCAGGGGATCCCCTGGTTTGGAAGCCTCCCCCTGCTTCAGGGTTATCAGAAAGCGAGGGAGATGTCTGCTGGGTGCTCCATTATACCCTATGGAGACTGGTCCCCATAGGGTACAATGGAGAATCAATTTGTGGGTATCTGGGGCTCGGGGGGGGGGGGCTTGAGGTAGAGGCACCAAATTTTCACCATAGCATCTGGTGCCTCTCCTCAAATATCCCCCAAATATCCTTTAAGAAAATTCTACTTTGTCTGTGGGGGTCCTGTTATTTCTGCTCTTGTTATCATCATAGAGGTCAGCTGCTTTTCTACTGGATAGAGTGAAAGGCTGGTGGCCCAGAAAGAATCAGAGGAATAAACTAATCTTATCTAACCCCTCCGAGGCCGAATCTGCATTTGGCTTTCCCACTGGTGTCCCCGCCTTTTGACTCCGTCTTCAAAAAAGCTGTCCACATTTGCTGTCATTTTCACAACTCAACTATGCTAGCATCCTTTCACATGTCCACATATGTTTATCATCCTTCCGGGGCGGCTCCACTGTCATTGCACCTCTGCCCTGCTTTAAAAGAATCTTCTTCAAACAACATTCAAACAAGCATAGAGAAAGATGGCGTCACAGCAGCACGCAACTGATTTAAAAATGCAAATGCAGATTCGGCCTGAGTCTCTCCTTCCAGGATTCTCTTCACTTGGAGGGACTTCAGCGGGCTAATTCCACCCTCCCCCTTTAACTGACTTTCAGCTGTTCAGTATTCCATCTCAGGCACCAAAAGGCTGTTTTCTCTGGAGGCGGTGATGGCGATGGCATTCTTTCTAATCAGTTTACGGAGCTCTGTTTCTCTTCATGCCTGGGGAATCTCTCAGGTCCCTTATTTGTTGGTGGTCCTGATGCCTTGAATTCAAGATCATAACTGGAGAGGGGGAAACCCTCTTTCCTCTTAGATACTGCGATGTGCCAGGAAACATTGTAGTCCTACAGTCTGCGAATCAAAGCCTGTGCTTAACATTCAGTCTTGTGTATTTATGTATATCAGTCAGAGACAGGGACAAATCGGGAAGTTAAAAGGGCCCAAGAGCAAAACCAGTGCAGTGATTCCTGCAGCATGGGTGACTCAACTCACATCTGGCTGGCAGTGCCAACTCTCTGTATATTGTAAGCCGCCGGGGCTATTTTGGGGCAGGAACGCACAGGAACGGAGTCCCAGCTGGCTCCTGAGTTCCAGCAGGAACTCATTAGCGTAACAGGCCACACCCAACATGACTACATTAGGGGTGTGTGGCCTAACATGCAAAGGAGTTCCTGCTACAAAAAAGAGCCCTGGGGTTTTGACAACAAACAAGGTAAACAGAATAAGAAGCAAAAGGTTGGTGTGGCTGGATGACCACACTTCTGGCAACATGGGGGTGTGGCCTAATATGCTAATGAGTTGTGCTGCCAGGGTGTGGCCTAATATGCTAATGGGTCTCTGCTGTTGGGAGTGGCCTATTATGCTAATGAGTTCCTGCTGGGCTTTTTCTACAAAAAAAGCTCTGTAAGCTGCTCTGAGACTCCAAGTGAAGTACGGGGTATAAATCCAATCCCCTCCTCCTCCTCCTCCTCTTCTGCTTCTGCTTCTTCTTCTGTTCCTCCTCCTCCTCCTCCTCCTCCTCCTCCACTGCCACCAGTTGGCAGTAATGCAAGAGGAGGCAGTGTGGTACAGGAGGGGGCAGTGGGTGAACAGATACCCATGGCTGGGGCAGCTGGCCAGGTCTGAGCGGAATAGCCCTGGCAAGTCTGGCTGAGCGAGAGGAACCGGCCACTGGTTCTCCCGGGCTGTTAGTGTCCCTCTAGGACAGCAGTCCACTGGGAAATTCCCCCTAAAGTACAATGGCCAGTTCATCCCTAAACAGAGAGGAAACAGATCTGCTGCCCTCTACTCAGAGCTGACGTCAGGATGCCTCTGTCTCCAAACTTCATTGCCTCGATTCGTGCACTGAGTTTGCTGAGCCTCAGTGGAACAGAGACACACCAACAAGGCCCTTTACAAACATGAGCTGTAGGGTGTCAGCTCTGGGATGCAAGATTCCTGGAGATTTGGGGGGTGGACCCTGGGGAGGGGAGGGACCACAGACGGCTATCGTGCCATAGAGGCCACCCTCCAAAGCAGCCATGTGCTCCAGGACAACCAATCTCTGTTGTCTGGACTGGAGATCATTCATAGTTTCAGAAGATCTCCAAGCCTCACCTGGAGGTTGACTACTCTATTGGGCTGGATGGAAAAAGGGATGAATAAAACACAGGCCGCTTTCCACCAGGGCTCAGAGCCCTTAAGTCGGTGCGGTGAACTTGGCACACTACGGAGCTGGGGGTGTTTGCCACCATCTTCTATGTCAAAACAAAGGTGGAGAACACATCTTCCAAGAGGGGAACTGTGGCATATGAAGGGTTACCAGGTCAACCCTGGCCAACACTGGGGGATGCTAGGGTTGCCAGATCCAGGTTGGGGAACTCCTGGAGATTTGGGGATGGAGCCTGGGGAGGACAGGGACCTCAGTGGGGTACAACGCCATGGAGTCCACCCTCCATTTTCTCCGGGGGAACTGACCTCTGGAGTCTGGAGATGAGCCGTAATTCTGGGGAGCCTGTCACCCCTAAAATATGAGTGAGACAGCAAGAAGGCCTACAAAGAACAAAACTGTGGAGGACATGTGTGGAAAGAAATCAAGACCGGTAGACGAGAAAGAACAACCCTGCGAGGGCAGACAGAGCCAGCTTGTGCTGGGAAGGGACCTCCAGGGCTCCACTGCACGTGATGGTCTTGACGTAGACCTGGCGACCAGTGGTAAACAGCGCAGTAGCTCCGATAGAACACATGTTCTTGGTGGCGCAGCCTTTGAAGGTCACCTGCTGATCCTTGTATTTCTCTGTAATGAAAGGTAGGGGGGAAGAGTTAGCCCAGCTGAATGACTGGGCGCCATCTTGTTACCACTGCTCTCACTGGTAGGCAAAGAGTGCTTGCCTGCCTGTACTGTATTTTCCCATAGTCATTCGCAAATGCTGGAAATGAAGGAAGCTCTTCCCTACTCCCTTCTTCGGACCTTATGGTAAAGATACCTAACATGGAGAGGAAACAGCTCATTGTTTCCACAATGAAGGGGGTGCTATGTTCCGCAGCAAACTTTTCTGAGCCTACAGGCATGTTGGGGCTTTGATGCAGCATGGCGGGTGCAGCCACAAAATGGCCGCCCCAAAATGGTTGCTGCAGGAGGCAGAGCCAGCTACAAAATGGCTGCTGCCACTTATCTTCAGTCCACACCATGAAGATCCTTGGTGCTGGGGTGGCAGCTACTGCCAAAGCAACATTATAAAAAATCTGCGCAGCCAATCAAATTGCCAGTGGCCAATCAGAAGCCTTGCTGTGCAAAAGCCCCACTTGGCCCTACCCACTTTGTAAAAACATTTGGCAGGTGCCGGGAAAGATGTCAGTGGCACCATGGTGCCCACAGGTATCAAACGGGGGCCCCTGTTTTACAGTGATCCGACGTAAAGGAGGACCAGGCTGCTGTGCCTTTAAGGCACGTGCAGAAAAAGGATGTAGCACAGGACCAAGCCATGCTGAAGTTTCCCCTTCCGAAGTACAGGATCTCTGTCCTCCTTTTGCATCGCTTCCCTCTGTTCAGGGTTGGCATAACCATGACAAAAGCCCCCTGGATCAGCAAACTGGGGGCGGTGATTATTTCCCCAATGCCATTTCTTATAATTCTTTCTTTTTTATATACATTTCCAGTCCAAAGCAGGACAAGTGCTGTTTTGGTGTATTGTATGAGATACAGCAGTGATGCGGGCTGACTCTGGATCTGTTTTGGAGGGTGGAGGAGGGCTTAGTTTTGACCATGAGCAGTGTTCCCTCTAAGCTGAGTTAGTGTGAACTGGCTCACAGTTTTTTAGCCTCCGGCCCACATGTTTTTGTCTTAGCTCAGGAAGAATGGCTCCCGAGCAAACGAATTGATGCAGTAGCCAAATAACTTGCTCCCAGTTTTAATGCCAGTAGCTCACAAAGTGGAATTTCTGCTCACAGGACTCCACAGCTTAGAGGGAACATTGACCATGAGTAGAGACGGAAGAAGGACATTTGAAGGAAAAGGCATTTCGGGAGGCCACCGTCCAGCCATCTGTGGATTGCCTGAGAAGATGCATGAATGGAACATAAGAACATAAGAGAACATAGAGAAGCCAATGTTGAATCAGGCCAATGGCCCATCTAGTCCAACACTCTGCCATACAGCGGCCAAAATATACCAGGTGCCATCAGGAGGTCCAGCAGTGGGGACATGACATGTTCTGGGCATAATGTATCATCATACTGCACAAGGGGGTGTGACCTATTTCAGAATGTTTGTGGGCCAGAGGGTAGGGCTTCTGCAGAGAGATGGACAAGGTTCACCTCTACGTTATCCCACTTCACTTACCGTCCTTGGCAATGGTAGCAAAATGGATGCATTGGCCCAGCTGCCCGGTGCAGTTCACTTGGGTGGTGTTCAGACACACGTCCTTGCCTTGAGCAAAGCACGAATTGCAACGGACGCCGTTGAGAACCTGAGGTGCTTTTTGTACTGCAGACAGAAATGAACAGAAACAAAAGAAAGAGGATCTCGCTCTTGCAACGTTCCATTTTCTAGAGTCCCGTTCACACATAACCCCTAGTGTGTAGGTTTTATAAACAACAAAATTAGTTTCCCACTCTCCTCCAATGCACGTGCAATTTTCTATATTAAACAACTATGAGCAGAAGACTGACTTGGGCGAAGGGAGAGTCACATGAATGAGCCAGTATGGTGTAATGATTTAGAGGTTCGAATCCCGACTTGTGCCATTTATTTGTTTGTTTGTTTTATTATCAGACTTATTCCCCGCCCTCCCCGCAAGCAGGCTCAGGGCGGCTTCCAATCGGCATAAAATACAAATAAACAAACACAGTTAAAACACAACAATTAGAATGATACAATACAATACAATACAAGATGCATTGAATAGAGTGCTTCAGATGGTGTCCGCAGAAGCTGGGTGTTCTTCTGCTTGCCAACTCCAATGGCAACTGCTCGATGGTGAGCACTGGATGTTCCAGATGAGAGTCTACTCATCGGCTCTCAAGGCAGCTGCTTGATGGTACAGTTACAGGCCGGGCACTCCAGTAGCAGCGGCCCCTAATTAAATGCCTGGCAGAAGACCTCCATCTTGTAGGCCCTGCGGAACTGACAAAGGTCCCGCAGGGCCCTGATCTCCTCCGGGAGCTCATTCCACCAGGTAGGGGCCACCACCGAAAAGGCTCCGGCCCTAGTGGCAGCTAGCTTGGCCTCCCTTAGACCAGGGAGGGTCAGACGATTTTGCGACTCAGACCATAGTGCTCTTTGGGGTATATGCGGGGAAAGGTGGTCCCATAAATATGTTGGACCCCGGCCATAGAGGGCTTTAAAGGTAAGAACTAGCACTTTGAAGCGGACTTGGTATGCTATTGGCAGCCAGTGCAGTGACCTTAGCGCAGGCTGGATGTTCTCCCATCTAGAGAGGCCCATCAGCAGCCTGACCATGGCATGGAAGCTTGCTGGGTGACCTTGGGCCAGACACATTCTCTCAGCCTAGCCTACCTCATGGGGTTGTTGTGAGAATAAAGTAGAGGAATGGAAAACAATATAAAATCCACTTTGGGTCTGCATTGGGGAGGAAGGCAGGGTACAAATGAAATATATAAATTAGCTGTAGTTCTACTGACCAGCCAATATTAATCTTATAGTCTGAGAAAGCCAATGAATGTCAGTCATTCCTAGCTGAAACCATGACTGACTTCATAGATTTTGCCCAATATTTACTGCAAATATTTCTACTAATTTTTCCATGAAACATCAGGTTTGTTGTTCTGTTTTTTAAATTGACCTGGGAAGAAACAGGGTTATTGTCTGCCCTTTCAACACTGATGTAAATATCTCTAGGTAAGAACTCCTGGATACTGTCAGCTCTGTCAGAGCTGTCCTTGAAAAAGAGCAGTTTCTGTCAGAGCTCTCTCAGCCCCACCTCCCTCACAGGGTGTCTGTTGTGGGGAGGGGAAAGGAAAGGAGTTTGTAAGCCACTCTGAGACTCCAAGTGAAGGGCGGGGTATAAATCCAGTCTCCTCCTCCTCCTCCTCCTCCTCCTCCTCTTCTTCTTCTTCTTCAAACACCAGTGGACATTAGATATTTCAAGGAGTGGTGTTCCACCTTCTTTGTGAAGTAGTCCAGGGGTCCCCAATCATTTTGAGCCAGCAGGCCCATTTGGAATTCTGACACGCATGGTGGGTGCAGGAACAAAATGGCTGTCACAAAATGGCTGCTGCAGGAGGCAGAGCCAGCCACAGAATGATTGCCACGGCTTAAATCCAGTCGCACGGTGCAGATCCTTGTCCTGTGGTGGCAGCTGCTGCCAAAGCAACATTTTAAAAAAAAATCTGCACAGTCAATCAGATCTCCAATAGCCAATCAAAAGCCTTGCTGGGCTAAAGCCCTACCTGGCCCCGCCCAGTTCCTAGAAACACTGGGTGGGAGACAGAAAAGACATTGGCGGATGCCATGGGGACTCCTGAAGTAGTCTAACGTGTTGATGGCCTACTGCTTCTCATTTAGGTACAATGTGCAGTGAGATATGAAAAGCAGGGTATGTTTCCTCTTGTTCCCCTCCTTAAAGAATGTTCACAAATATCCATAGCCCCCGATTGACCCGGGATCCTCCTCTACAATGTAGTTAGCATAGAACCTGTCAGTCCCTCTACAACCCACCCAGTTGCCAAGTCCAAGGGTATCTATGCATTTTACATCGTGATTCTGAACACTTTGTTTTAAACTAGGGGACGTTTCGGGTGGGCAGAGCCAGGATATTGAAACACAAGAAGCTGACTTGGACCATTGATCCATCTAAATCAGTAGTACTGCCTGACTGCAAGGGCAGGGGCTGTCCAGGATCTCAAGTGCGAAAAAAGGGGCTTTCTCAACACCCACTACCTTTTCGTAGGAGACGCCCAGGACCAGTGTTCCCTCTAAGCTGAGTTAGTGTGAGCCAGCTCAGAGTTTTTTAGCCTCCAGCTCACACATCTTTGTCTTCGCTCAGGAAGGAGGGCTCCACAGCAAACTAATCTAGGCAGTAGCCAAATCTCTCGCTCACAACTTTAATGCCAGTCGCTCACAAAGTAGAATTTGTGCTCACGTGACTCCACAGCTTAGAGGGGGCATTGCCCAGGACTGAACCTGGATGCAAAGAGGGAACTCTATGACAATCCCTCTAGAAGCAACAGAACGCATCCTCCTCCACTGCCTTTTTTATCAAAAGAGTCATTCAAAGTATATTCCCCACACACACACACACTCGACAGAAATCCTGGATGTTCAAATCAGGGATATGTTAAATTGCTACTTCTAGGAGAAAATCCACAGGTGACTGCACTTTGTGCGAAATTCTGCACAGCTGCCTGCAATACTCAACACTGCATCCAGGAAAGTAAGGTGATATAAAGTATGACATGCCAGTTTAATATATATGGTTTTGTAAATTTTAAAAGGTAATACTAGGGTCCGGTCACGCAGGGGATTTGCTGCGCGATAGGGACGAAGGCCGGGCAGATTATATGGGCATGATCACATGGAAACATCTGGCAAGTGTGGCGCACCCGTCTCCAACCCGTCATACCGCCGAAGATCCGGAGTTAAAAAGTACTTGGAAAAGTCTTCTATTAAATGGGTTGCGACGGGCCGCTGCCGGACTTCCTTCATGTGATCGCTCCAGCGTGCTCCTCTTGCCTCGTCGGAGTGTGCTGGAAACACCTGCCAACGGGAAAAAAATCCGCTTCACCGCCATCACATCGGATCACGTAATGGCGGAGCAAATGGTGCCAGCGCAAAGAGCCAGGCCTCCACCCTGCATTATCTGCCCTGTGTGACCAGGATCCTATTTAATTTGTCTTATTTTATCTTTTTGTCAAAAACCTTTTCACACACTGTATTTTATGTATTATTGAAATATTATTATTATTGTTGTTGTTGTTATTCCCTTATCCCACTTGCAGGAAGGGCTGGATAGAAATTGGACCAAATAAATAAAATAAAATGTACAGGTATATTTATATGTAATTTTAACGTCTGTGGGCGATGGCTTTGGCATATGTTACTCTGTGTTTTATGCTGCTTTAATACCGTAATAATCAAATGACAATGACAATCCTTCATAGTCTATTATAAGCATTTCTGGAACGGCACCAACATCCCTACCATAAATTTTCTGTTCCAAAAAGAAGTTCTCATTCTTTTAATAAGAACTTGGCATGCCGCAACATTTAAAAACCTGTTTGGGGGGAGAAAAATGTTAGGTGGAGCAATGTAGTGTTCCGGGTAGGGTAGGACATCTACTGGCCCCACCCTGGCTACAGCCCTGGGTCGGTATAATGATTAATGTGGCCTTCGCATGAGAACCGACTCCCCTGGCACAAGGTCCTACCTATGATGTCCTGGTCGTTGCAGCTGTCCAAGCGGCAGCAGGTGGAGTTCCAATGCATGGAGAAATCCCCGGCCACCAGGCCATAGAACTGATTGCAGAGACGATCATCGTAATTGCACTTCTTTTCATAAGTCGGGTTTTTTATGCCCAGGTGTCCTAGGAATGGAAAAGGTCAGGAAGCAAGGTCCATAGCATGCATTTTCCTTTTGCATTTAGGGAAGGATACACCTCCTCACTCTTGCTCCTGTGGCAGCTGGACAGAGAAAGTTCTTTGAATTCCCAAAAATGGTGTATACAGTGTCCCTGTACATCCTCTGCAACAGGGCATTGTTGGAGTTGGGGCAGAACCTTGCAGCAGCTGGGAATACAACTGCGGGGAGGAAAGGAAATTCTCCCCTCCTGAGGACACCATTTAGGTACAGAAGACATGTGCATTTCCTGGAGGCAAAGCATTCATAACTCTGGGGATAATCCAGGGAGGGCAGGCACTTCACACAGCCTGGGGCCTGGGGCAGAGAGGCTGCTTGGACCCCTTTCCGTGCCCCACCACCATGCTCCCTGCTTCATACCCCTCATTTCACCCACCCATCCTCAATCACTTGTCCGTATGTCCTTGCCTGCCAGCTCACTCATTTATTTTAGTAATTTCATTTTTATGAAAAGCAGTAGCAATGCGCCCCTTTGTAAGCCCTGGGTCCTGGCAGCTGTTCCATCTCAGGGTATGCTGATGTTGGCCCTGACCTCACAGCTCCTGGGAGTTCTCAGACAGACCGTGGGCAAGCATGGCTGCAAGTGAATTTCTAGCACGTATCTCTACTACTACCTTCTCAGTACTTATTAAAGTCCTAGAACAAGATGGGTAGCTGTGTTTGTCTGTAGTAGTAGAAAGGAGCAAGAGTCCAGTCTCAGTGAGCAGTGACAAGGGGTGTGCTCTTGGTATATACCGAGCTGAATAAATACCCAAAAAATACCTTATTGGTATTTGGGGGATATTTATTCAGCCTACTACAGATTAGGCAATCCGATTTGGCTACCGAAATAGCCACACCCGAATAAAAACTGTTATTATTTGGCTTTCATTCAGGCATGGCTAGAAGGCATTTAAAGAGACTGCAGTCTTTTTAAATGCCTTCTGAGTTCACTTGCTGAGCTGTGCCACCACTGCCATGCAACTTGTTGAGTTCAGAGGCATTTAAAGTTTAAATGCTTTCAGCTCACTCGCCAAGTCATGCCAAGGCGGTGGTATAACTCAGCAATCCTCTAGCCTCGGAGGCACAACTTGGCGAATGAAATTCTCCATTATACCCTATGGGGATGATCCCCACAGGGTATAATGGAGATTAATAAATTTGGGTTTCCTGAATATTTACCTGAATACCAATACACTGCCGATACTGGTATTCGGGAATATTCAGGAATATCGATATTTTGGGGGTCCAATAAACCCAAATCAGTGGGAAAAACTAATTTCTTTTGCACACCCCTAGCAGTGGTTCATGAAAGCTCATACCCTGCCACAAATTTTGTTACTCTTTAAGTTGCTAGTGGACTCTTGCTCTTTTCTACTATTAAATTCTGAATAAGTATTCCCTAGCATTTCAACCCTGTTTTAAAATCAAAACCTAACTTTTGGCTCATCGAGGAACTCCAAAGCTGTTCACCCAATAATAAATCAATAAAACAAGAATACATTCAAGCAATCAAGACTTACGAACAGAGGAGCCCACCGTTAGCCTACTATAGCAAATGCTACCATTAGCCATACTAGCTCTCAAAATCTTGGTAGAACAGACAGGCTCAGAGGACAGGAGTCATACAGTTTACCTGTGTCCTCATTCCGGGCAATGGTGATACAGCTGTTGACTGCAGAGGTGCATTGTTGACTGGTTGTGCTACAGTTATAGCCTTGACTACTGGTGCAGTTCAAGCAGAAGAAGCCATCAGCTGTACAAAGGGGGGGAGAGAATACAACCGGTTAGACTTAAATTTGTTCCAGAACCATTGCAGTATGGGCCCACCTATGGAAATCTTAGTGTAAACAAGTGGCTACCTTTCAAAATCTGGGGAAAGGTCTGAAATTCTCACTGACCATAAAAGCATTCACTTCCCATACATACCGGAGCTAGCTGTATAAATAGGCTTTCTCCACATATGCAGGAAAACACTTTCATCTGAATTATTATTTAATAGTCTCCGAATCGCCACATTCTTGGTGCATAACTTGTGCCCCAAGTCAGGCTTTGTTGCTGGGGAACTGGCAACCTTTTCTCCAGCTGCAGATAGCAGGATAACCTTTCCTTGCTGAATTTTCGGCAAGTTATGTTTAAAAAGCACCAGCAAAGCAGTAGTAACTCTTTCTTAGAAAGCAGAGCACAACCAAATGGATCCAATTTGGTGCACCGGTTCAGAGAATGCACTCATGGCTTTTCCACATAGGAACCGATCTATTCCACATTCCTTCATAAATCCTAGCTGAACCACAGATTAGTGGGCCCAGCATAAGATGGTGTGAACAAGTTCTTTTGGTGGCAGCTCCCAGTCTTATGAAACCAACTTCCTGCATGGCTCAGCAAAGGCAGGACTTTGGCGCCTTCAAGAAAGCTCCAAATACTCATTTTATTCATTCAGAGTTTTGACTTTTAGGCTTTTAACCTGCAATATTTGTATTTTAAAGTTGTAAAATGTTGATTTTACTGTACATTTAACTGTTGGAAGCCACCCTGAGCCCTGCTTGATGAGGAATGGAGCCCTGCTTGATGAGGAATGGAGTAAATTATTATTACCTCCAGGTGGTAATAAGTCAAAAAGGAAACACAGTGCTGCTGATACCACGAAAACAAATGGCACTGTGAAAAGGCAATTTCTAACACATATATAAAGACTTGTGCAAACTTATTTGTCTGATAATTATATTAAAGTTAAATACAGTATAATAATAGAAGGAAACTATAAAGCGTTTTGAACATATGAAGCTCTTCTACCAACCCTGGCTTTGGTCACACGGGCCAGATAACGCCGGGGGAGGCGTGGCTGTTCACCCCGGAGCAAAATAAAGCGCAGGAGACTGATCACATGGTCCCCCGAGTCTCCGCACTTGGGCTGTTAGCAGCCAATCACACGGCGATGCTGAAGCGTGGCAAAGAAGCGGCACGACATGATCACACGAGCAGCGAATGCAAGCCACCGCTTTTGGACCAGAGGGGCAATTGTTGTTTTCCAACAGAGTCCCCACATGCGCACGATCGAGGAATGGCAGATCGCTTCATGGTGAGTTGGTGCAACAGGTCACATTTGTGCACATGTGCAGTTTGGTGTTTGTGCACATCCTATGGAGACTTACAAAACACATCCGGTTTGCGATGGGACGTGGACAGGCGCCGGATGCCACGGGATACTAGTGCTCCCACAATCAGACGCCCAGCTTTGCCCTGTGTTTTCCAGATACTAGTGCACTTTCCGTGGTACTTTTTAACTCTGCATCTTCGGCAGGATGCCACGGGTTGGCCACGGGAGCGCTACGCTTCCCAGATGCTGCAGTGTGGTTGCACCCCAAAGAGCCGCCTGACATTCATGCCTTCCAGGCGGCAAATTCTCCGTGTGACCGGGGCCCCTGTTGAGTTTGAAGCAGTCCACTCCTCGTGTATGGGAACTGGTGTGAGTTTTCATGAAGTTTGGGAGCCCCATATGAAAATGCTTATCCTTGACCCTGATGAAGATTGGAAATGTTACCATACCTGGGAGGACATGTTAGTTTGCTGGAAAGTCATATCATCCGCAGAAAGATATTGATATACCTGCTGTTTAAATCATTGCTTGCCAAAAGCACAGAAAACACAAGTAATCGGGTGCATGGATTTTTCTTTGAGCTGTTACATGTGATTTTAAACCACCTTAGTTGACTTGTATTCTGTTTTGCATTTTGTTGCGGCTTCTCTCTAGTCCTTCGACGCGGTACACATATGTAGTGGTTAAGTGTGCGGACTCTAATCTGGGAGAACCGGGTTTGATTCCCCACTCCTCCACATGCAGCTGCTGGTGTGACTTTGGGTCAGTCACAAGCTCTGGCACAGCTGTCCTTGAAAAAGAGCAGTTTCTGTCAGAAGTTCTCTCAGCCCCACCTACCTCACAGGGTGTCTGTGGTGGGGAGGGGAAGGGAATGGAGTTTGTAAGCCGCCCTGAGACTCTGAATGAAAGGCGGGGTATAAATCCAATCTCTTCTCTTCTCTTCTTTTGTTTTCCTGGTAACTTCCAGGGGGTGTCTAGAGATCTCCTGGGATTGCAACTGATCCCCAGGTGACAGACACTGATTCATGTGGAGAAAATGGTTGCTTTGGAAGATGGACTCTATGGAAATCTACCCCCCTGAAGCCCCACCTTCCCCAAGCCCTGCCCTCCTCAGGCTCCATTTCCAAGTATTTCTCAACTTGGAACTGGCAACTTTAGTATGTGGTGATTACTTTTATTCATTTGTTTCACTTACAGCCCGCTTTCTAGAGTTCCCAGGTCAAAATAACTGGAAACTTTGGGGGTGGAGCCAGGAGAGGGTGGGGTTTGGGGAGGGGCCTCAGCATGGTCCAATGCCCATAGAGTCCCCCCTTCAAAGCAGCCATTTTCTCCAAGGGTGCTGATCTCTGTCAGTTGGAGATCAGTTGTGAAAGCGGGAGGTCCCCAGGCCCCACCTGGAGGCTGGCAACCCTACCATTTTCCTCCCCCAAGGAAGAAGAAGAAGAGGAGATTGGATTTATACCACACCCTTCACTACCCAAAGGAGTCTCAGAGCAGCTTACAAACTCCCTTCCCTTCCCCTCCCCACAACAGACACCCTGTAGGTGGGGCTGAGAGAGCTCTTGACAGAAACTGCCCTTTTTTCAAGGACAGCTGGGAAGACCCAAAGCAGTTTACAGCAGTCTCCTCTTCTCCATTTTAGCCTCACAACAGCCCTGTGAGTAGGGTTGCCAGCCTCCAGGTGGCACCTGGAGATCTTTTGCTATTTCAATTGATCTCCAGATGACCGAGCTCTGTTTCCCTGGAGGAAATGGCTGCTCGGGGAGATGGATTCTATCCCAGTATTATACCCTGCTGAGGTCCATCCCCTTCAGAAATCCCACCGTCCCCCAAACCTCCAGATATTTCCCAACCCCAGAGCTGCAACCATACCTGTGAGGTAGGTTAGGCTGACTGGCCCAAGGTCACCCAGCAAGTTTCCACCGCAGAGTGGGGATCTGAACCCAAGTTTCCTAGATCCTAGTCCAACACTTTTAGCCACGAAGCCACACTAGCCGTGGTTTCATTTTCATCCGTCTGCTGATTTTTCATTCATCCTATGGCCCTCGCTCGCCAAAAAGAAAGATTTTTTTCCTAAATAAATGGAAGCATTGATGAGCAAACTCCCTACCTGTTTTCTTCTTTGTGGTACTGCTTCGTCCATATATTGTACAACACTCAACAACACAGCCATCGGTTTAGGAAGGTTCCATTTGGACACACAATGGCTGAGTTCAGACTGGCAGTTTGAAGCGGGAGCCAGTCGTGGCAAAAAAGCCCCAGAAAAAACTGTTCTGGGTTTTCCCGGTCACACTGCGCCGACTGATGCGGGAGCATACCGAGAGGAGGCACGTGGGAGCTTCCAGACTGCTGGCCCGGAGGCACGGCTGTAAATGGCTTTTCCCTGGTAATTCGGTTATGTGTGCATGAGAGCATATGCAGTGTGCACTCATGTGCATAAGCGCATCCAGCCGATTGGGGGAGGATCCCATTGCGCCCGGCACCACATTGGGCGGTAGAGCGGAGCACAGCCAATCATATCGCTGCTTCCTTATGCGCAACGTAGGTTGTGGCTTTTCGGGTTGGCGTTCACATTTCCCGGAAGCGGAATGAAGTGGGATAAACGGGCTCTCAGGGATTTGCTACCACTTTCAACAGGTATCTTTTAAACGTGGGAGCGAAGTAGAACAGCACGGGTTGACTACGGGTGGGAAACGCCAGGCAGATGTGCCTGTGTGAACGCCCCCTTTAATCCGCTTGGGAAATGCGGCTGAAAAGTGGCTCTAGTGGGGCAAACTGCCAATCTGAACTCAGCCAATGATTATGTGCAGGTGGCTCTTGGCTGGGCAGAGAACAACTTGGTTCAGTGGAAAACTCCATGAAGCCAAGGCTGAAACAGGCTTAGTATAGATAAGATCTTAGTATAGATCTTATCTGTCTTTCCTTCCACAGAAATATCTCACCGCTCTCTCTACGCTGGTTGCCAACTTCATATCGACTCCCCGCTCCTATGCTTTTTCAGCCGCTTGATTTGCAGATGTTAACAGGTAGTCAAAGTTTCTCTCTACACCATGAGAAGGGTTGCCACCTCTGGATTGGGAAATACCTGTAGATTTTGGGGGTAGAGCCTGGGGACGGTGGGGTTTGAGGAGTGGAGGAACCCCAGCAGGGTATTACAACATAGATTCCACCCTCCAAAGCAGCTCTTTTTCTCCAGAGGAACTGAACTTGGTCATGTGGAGATCGACAGTAATAGCAGGGGATCTCCAGATGCTACCTGGAGGTTGGCAACCCTATCTGCTCCAGCGCCTTTATTGCATTTCTTATCCCACCCATCCTTATTCTTATTCCACCCTTGAGGGGCTGTGGGGGCAATGCGTGGTTCTCCCCAATGACTTTTCCCTCACAACAACCCTTTGAGGTAGGGTGAGGCTGAGAGAGAGTGACCAAACTCAACCACCTTCATTGCCAAGTCTGGGTCTGATCTCACGTCCAACACTCCACCCACCTCACATCAGATTTACCATCAGCAGAGTTTTCCTATGAAACCATAAAGCTGCCCTATTAGGGCACTAGTCTATCCAGGTGAGGTGGGAGTGGCATCAGATCTCAAACATAAGAAATGTAAGAACATAAGAGAAGCCAATGTTGAATCAGGCCAATGGCCCATCCAGGCCAACACTCTGTCACACAGCGGCCAAAATATACCAGGTGCCATCAGGAGGTCCAGCAGTGGGGCCAGGACACTAGAAGCCCTCCCACTGCTGCCCCCCCCAGCACCAAGCATAGAGTGCATCACCTGCCCCAGACTGAGAGTTCCCATCTATACCCTGTGGCTAATAGCCACTGATGGACTTCTGCTCCAGATGTTTATCTAATTCCCTCTTGAAACTGTTCATGCTTGTAGCTGCCAAGTTCTTTCCCATCACCTGCTGCCAGATCTTTTAACTGGAGATCAGTGTTCCCTCTAAGCTGAGTTAGTGTGAGCCAGCTCACTGTTTTGTAGCCTCCGGCTCACACATTTTTGTCTTCGCTCCAGAAGGGTGGCTCCAGAGCAAACTAACAGGTGCAGCAGCCAAATCGCGCACTCACGACTTTAATACCAGCAGCTCACAAAGTGGAATTTTTGCTCACAAGACTCCACAGCTTAGAGGGAGCATTGATCACCTGCTATCAGGTCTTTTGGGGGGGAGGTGCCAGAACTCTCAAGAGGGGAATGAAGTTTTCAGTCTGTGTACTGAAAACGCATGAACTTTTAAACATTTTAAAAAGATTCTGTTGTGGCACTGTAAACTGTGGGGTCATTTTATAACGGAGAACTAGCAGATCAAGTTTCATCGCCCGAGACTATTCATTATAACTCCAGATTTGTGGAACAATGGCTTCCGGTGTTAGAATATTTGACGTGCAATGACACATTAAAAGAAGTGGTGCAGTCAAAGCAATATTGTAGTATATTAACACATTTGTGAACTGTCAATACTAGCAGAGTAATTATTATTTCTGCAATGCTATTCTTTCCTTTGTTCAATTCTTGGCAATTGTAAATTCATAGGTTTACCTATAGAATGTATAATACATGTTTGTTGTCTGCTTGCTAAGGTAAAAGTTAAAAAGTTAAGTTAAAAAAATGAATTTTGTCGAAGAGGTTCCGGAACTCTTTTCCAGCGCGTTCCCCCAGGAAAAAAAAAGCCCTGCCTGCTACTTAATCCTTTTAACTGAAAATGCCAGGAATTGAAACTGGGACCTTCTGCGTGCCAAGCAGACAGTCTGCCTCTGATCCCTTTAACTGGAGATACAGGGGGTAGAACCTGGGATCTTCTGCACGCCAGGCAGATGCTCTGGTCTCTGTGACTGAAGATGCAAGGGATTGAGCGTGGGACCTTTTGTGTGCCAAGCAGATGCTCTGATCCTTTTAACTGGAGATGCAGGAAATTGAATCTGGGGCCTTCTGTGTGCCAAGCAGATGCTCTATCTCTATTCCTTTTAACTGTACAACTGAACCTGGGACCTTCTGCATGCCAGACGGATGCTCTGCCACTGAGCCACCACCATACTGACGCTTATTGTGACAGGAAGCTACAGATTATGGCCATATCTGCATTTGTCTTTCCCACCAGTGTCCCCGCCTTTTGACTCCATCTTCGAAAAAGCTGTCCACATTTGGTGTCATTTTCACACCTCAGCAGTGCTAGCATACTTTTGCATGTCCACATATGTTTATCATCCTTTCGGGGCGGCTCCACTGTCATTGCACCTCCGCACTGCTTTAAAAGGATCTTCTCCAAACAAGATTCAAACAAGCATACAGAAAGACGGCATCACAGCAGCACGCAACTGATTTAAAATGCAAATGCAGATTCAGCCTATAAGTGCTGCAGATCAAACTGTACTTCAAAGGATGACGGCAAGCAGCTGCCCAGACATTGGCAACTCAGCAGGGGTCAGAAGAAGAAGAGAAGAGATTGGATTTATACCCCGCCCTTCACTGCCCAAAGGCGTCTCAGAGCGGCTTACAAACTCCTTTCCCTTCCCCTCCCCACAACAGACACCCTGGGAGGTAGGTGGGGCTGAGAGAGCTCTGACAGAAACTGCTCTTTCAGGAACAGCTGTGCCAGAGCTTGTGACTGACCCAAGGTCACATCAGCAGGTGCAAGTGGAGGAGTGGGGAATCAAACCCGGTTCTCCCAGATAAGAGTCGGCACACTTAACCACTACACCAAACTGGCTCTCAGGAGGAGAAGAGGGAGCGGTACCACCTCCTTGGGCAAGAGTTGGCTTCTTTAAAAATTAACCAGCTCAGACACTGACTTACCTGGAGCCAGAAGGGCAAAGAGGAAGCAAACAGTGAGGCGACACATGATGCCGAGTGAGACCTCAGCTGCCCTCTGGAGCCGGAGGCCGGTTCCTCTTCTCTCTGGGGAGTTATAGCCTGGGACGGACAGGGGGAGGGTTACAAGAGGGCTTAGCCAGTGGCATGCTTTCCTGATGCCCCAGCCAAACGCAGTCCTGGCCCTTCAAGTTGCCAAACTGCCTCTCCTTTTCAGTCCCTGAAGCCCTGTCTTTTCCGACCGCAACACACACCCAACACACCCAGCGCTGTCAATCAGCTACGCCGGAGCCTCCAGCCCCGCCGCCACCTCTGCCCTCGTCTAAACTTGTCCCTTCAGAATAGTCCTTTAACTCCCCCCCCCAAAAGCCACGTAATTAAACGTTCACAAGGAAACATCTGAAAGCCTGTCAAGCGGAACCTAAGACGTATCTTTTTTAAAAAAAATTAAGTGGCTTATTAGAAAGCTTGCAGGACGTGCGTAATGAGAGACGTCTGTATTTTCTAGGGGGGAAATCCCTGATGAGAATACTCTACCTAGAATCGTAGAATCCCGGAACTGGAAAGGGCCATACAGACCATCTAGGGGTGGCCAAACTTCCTTTTTTTATATAATTATATTTTTATTGGTTTTATCAGTTTCTTTACACCACATATTGTTTAGCTTCTTACATTTTTCTTCCCCCTCCCTTCCCTCCCTCCTCCTCTCCCTATCTTCCTATTGTCGGCTGTCTCAGTCCTTTATCTCCAGCCACGGGCACAAAGTCTGAATCTTCCACTGAATGTCCTTCCTTCCCTCCTTAGATATCCAGTCGAGATAGGTCTTCCATCTTTTCTGGATTTCAGCGGATTTCCTTCCCCGAGTTGTCTCCTTGCGCAGAGTTGCAGCAATGTCTGTCTGTCTAAAATCAAACAGATAGCTGTGCCAGATTTCAACTGTCCACTTACTTTTATCCTTCCAACTCCAAGCTATAGCTGCTTTACCCGCCGATATCATAGCCTTCGCTAAAGTTTGTTCTTCCTCATCCAGCCTCAGGTTTCCCATTGTACTTGTCAGCATTAAGTTGAAGTCTATATTTAAGTTAATTTTAACTACCTTCCTTATAACTTTAATAATTTCTAGCCAGAATGCCCTTACTTCACTGCACTCCCACCACATGTGTGCATATCAGCCTTTAGATTGTTTACAGTGCCAACAAAGGGAACTTAATCCTGGAATCATGTTAGCCAATTGGGCTGGTGTCTTATACCATTTTGTAAGACATTTATGCTCCAGTTCTTTAAATAGCGGTGGCCAAACTTCCTTAACGTAAAAGTCACATAGAATAAACATCAGATGTTTGAGAGCCACAAGACATGAACAAATATCACACACGTGTCTTTATTGGGAAATATGCAAATCTGCTGTTTATTAACATTAAATTAGACTGTGTGAAAGAGCTGTAGTTTGGCCACCCCGATTGCCTGCTCAATGCGGGATCAGCCTAGAGTGTCCCTGGCAAGGGTTCGTCCAGCCACTGCTTAAGGACGGCTGGGGAGGGGGAGCTCACCACCTCCCTAGGCGGCTGATTCCACTGTGGCACAACTCTGACTGTCAAAACGTTTTTCCTAAGATCCAGCCAGTACCTTCCCGCCCTTAATTTAAACCCATCATTGTGAGTCCTCTCCTCTGCTGCCAACGGGAACAGCTCCCTGCCCTCCTCTAAGTGACGGCCCTTCAAATACTTCAAGAGAGCCATCCTGTCCCCCCTCAACCTCCTCTTCTCCAGAGGGGACATTCCCAGGTCCCTCAGTGTTAGGTCTTAACTGTGAACACTGCCTATATTTTACCATGTAAAGCTTGATTCTATACAGAGGATCATAAGATGTAACATTCTTATTGGCCATTCCTATGGAATTGCGTGAAACAACCAATCAACGTGTAAATATGTGTTATAGAGGGAACAGACCCGGTTGGCCTTTATCTCTGTTACGCCATTGGTCCTTAACTTATTTGTGGGCGTGGCTTTGACAGCCCGGACTGTTTAAAAGAGGGAGCTGTGCTCCACTTGTTTTTTGTGTGTTGTCGTTGTTATCTGATCGTTGAAGTTGCTGTTACAATAAAGCTGAATCGCTTTACTGAAATCACTGTCTCTTGTCGAGTTGCATACTTAACACTCAGCCTTTCCTCATAGAGCTTGTCTCTCAGTGTTGCTACGGAAGGCGCCCACCATGTGTTTTAGAAAGTGGGCGGAGCCAGCCGGGGCTTTCACCAAGCAGGACTTCCAGTTGGCCACTGGAGATCTGACTGGCTGGGCAGACTTTTAAAAAGTTGTCTGGGCAGCAGCTACCCACAAAACACAAAGATCCTCACTGCATGACGGAAGGTCAGCTGCGTATATGCAAGAAAATCGTTTTGAACAATGTGTTTATTTTAAAAGGCATCTTGTGAAACAGAGCTTCTGCCTAAAATGGGGAAGAGTTGTTTTAAAATTTATGCAAAACCTCACCCTCTGACATTCTGTGGTCGGCCCCGCCTCTGGGGCCCACCACCCTGTGTCAGAATTCCCAAAGTGGTCCTATAGGTTCAAAGGAGGAGGAAGAGGAGGAGGAGGAGAAGAGGAGGAGGAGATTGGATTTATACCCCACCCTTTACTACCCGAAGGAGTCTCAGAGTGGCTTACAATCTCCTTTCCCTTCCCTTCCCCACAACAGACACCCTGTGAGGTGGGTGGGGCTGAGAGAGCTCTTTTGAGAACAGCTCCCAAGAGAAGAGCTCTGAGAGAACTTGTAATTGACCCAAGGTCACACCAGCAGCTGCATGTGGAGGAATAGGGACTCAAACCCGGTTCTCCCAGATTAGAGCCCACACTCATAACCACTACACCAAAGAGGTTGGGGACCCAGGTGTAAAGATTCTCACGTGGAGTGAAAGAGCAGCACTTACACAGGAGAGATGGGGAACAGAATACAAGGCACAAATCGCACATAAGCCGTAAAGTTAGGGTTGCCAGCCCTGGGTTGGGATTGGGAAATATCTGGAGATTTGGGGGAGTGGCGCCTGTGGAGGGTAGGGTTGTCAGCGCTGGGTTGGGAAATACCTGGAGGTTGGGGGTGGAGGCTAAGGAGGGTGGGGTTTGGGAAGGCATACAATGCCATAGAGCCCACCTTCCAAAGAGGCCATTCTCTCCATGGGGAACTCATCTGAGTCACCCGGAGATCCGTTTTAATAGCGGGAGATCGCCAGTCACCCCCTGGAAGCAGGGAACCCTAGTGGAGGAAGGAGTGTGGGCGGGATGGGACTTCACCAGGGTATAATACCACAGAGTCCACTCTCCAAGGAAGCCATTTTCTTCAGGGGAACGATTTTCTGTAGTCTGGAGATCAGTTGAAATTCCGAAAGATCCCCAGGTTCCCCCTGGAAGCTGGCAACCCTACGTAAAGTGCAAGAACTCTGTTGTAACTAGGCTTCCCAAGAACTTACCGCGTGCCGGCGGGGGATGGATACGTCCTCGCAGGACCATCCCCAGGGGAAGGAGAGGCGCGGAGCACCATGCCGTCACCAGGAAGGGACAGTAGGCGACGCTCTGGCAATGGGGCTGGAAACTCGATGGTACCATCGAGTTTTCAGCCCCATTACCAGAGTGTCACCTGTTATCACTTCCTGGTGATGGCATGGTATGTTACCAGGAAGACTGGTCCGGCCGGGGAGCATTCGTCCCCCGCCCCAAGACAGTAAGTACTTGGGAACCCTTTCTGGATTGACTTTCTGGATTGACTTCATGAAGAACTTTGTGCATATCGTACTTGTTATGGCCGCTGACTGCCACCGGGCGACAGCAACATTTACCAGAGCTTGGAGCTCAAGAGACAATAGGGACTAGGATCCTGAAACCCCAAACAGGGCACCAATAGGAACCTTGGCAGGAAATTCAAACCCACCAATGGGAACTAGTTGGCCAGCGGCCAGTATTCTCGGTTCTGTTGTGTACCAGTAAACCATGTGTTGTTTACCACGCTGTTTCCTGACTCTTTAATGTGTCGAACCCACTACACAACAGTACTTAAGCACCAACAGACGGAGGAGAGTAATTGAAAAGTGTATTGCGTACCACATAGGAATTCAGTCCAAAGAGACAAATCCTATTTACAGTTTACATTTCAATAGTGCTGAATCCTATTTACATATCAATACATACCGCAGCTGTCTTCTAACATCTTTTCACACGGTTCACAGCATAAACGACAACGAGAAAAAAATCCATTTTAAAACAAATTCAGTATACAAACAATAAAGTTCTAAGGTTTTAAGAAGCCAGTATTCTCTCCACAGCGGGACTTCATTCTGAGTAAGCACAGGACCAGGTTGCGCATCAATGGGAAAGACATCTCAAATGAGTCAAAGAAAACACGGAAGTACAGTTATAAGCATCACATTCAGGGGTCATTTCGTAGAAAAAGAAGTGCAGGAGCTCATTAGCATAACTCATTAGCATAACTTATTTGCATGTGCCACACCCCCTGACATCACCGGAAGTGTGTCAGAAGGCAACACCCACCACTCAGGCTCCACCCCTAGAGACTGTCTTTCCACTCTGGGGGCTGTCATTCCAGTCCCAGAGTAGCCTATCTGGGCCCAGGAGGAATGCTACCTGTGCTGCTTTGCACTCCTGCTGGGAGCTGGGGGCAGGGCTTGCCACCGCCTATGCTTCTAACTGCCGGAGCTCCGCTCCTGCGCACTCCTGCTCCAAATGACCCCTGATCACATTTGGAGTAAATGACTGTGCTGCGGAGGTGGTGGCTGCCAGTCTGTTTCCAAGTTCAATTCAAGGTGGTGGTTGTGGTATTTAAAGTCCTTCACAGCCTGGGACCCTAATATTTGAAAGGCCATCTATTTCCATATGTCCGTGTGCATCAGGCAGCCATCTGTTGGCTAAACCTTTTCTCCTTATCCTAGACGTGAGAGCTATTTGTTGCTACTCCCTGAGGAGCAGAAGGCTGTCTTCACATGCTGAGAGGTGACTGCATAATCATTCACATATTCCAGAATTTGGTCTTGAAGTTGTCACTGAAACATGGGCACAGTCTTGAAGCCTGCCACCTGGCTCATATTAAGTTCTGAGGATAGGATTTCCAGCTCCTGCTTGGAAATTAACTGGAGATTTGGGGGGGGGGCTATGAAGGGTGGGATTTTGGGAGGGGTTGGACCTCAGTGGGGAATACTTTCAATCTCTAAAGCAGCCATGTTCTTCAGGAGAACTGATCTCTGTTGTCTGGAGATCAGTTGTAGTCCCAAGAGGTCTCCGGCCCTCACCTGGAGGTTGATAACCCAGGTGAATAACAGGAATACTGGCAGCCATTGGCTGGGGGCTGAGTCTGCTCCTCTTGCCTACCCCAGTTGGCCACTCTTCCCTGTCAGAATAAACTTCCAAAATGGCTATCCCTCCTGACAAAGATGGTTTTCCTGCTTGGCTCCTCCATGGCTGGCTGGCAACTGAGGTGGGCCACCGACCATCAAACTAGTCTCTTCTCCTCCTTCTGTGGGGCTAACTTTTCCATCAGTGGCTGTTGCTAGGCAACCAAGCTTAATTCTGTCAGTAAAAAAGCAAAGGCAGGAGGCCCTTTCTAGGCTTACTTTGGCCTTTATGGGGAATTCATTGGGGCCAGTCCTCACTAGGGTTGCCAGCTCCAGTTGGGAAATTCCTGGATATTTTGTGGTGGACTCTATGGAAGCCAAAGTCTGGGGAGGGGAGAGGCCTCAGCCGAACAGAATGCCATAGAGCCCACCCTCCAGTGCAGTTGTTTTCTCCTGGGGAACTATTGCTGCCAATCTCCAGGTGAGAGCTGGAGATCACTCGGAATTACAACTGCTTTCCAGATGGCAGAGATCAGTTCCCCTGGAGAAAATAGATGCTTTGGTGGGTACACTTTATGGCATTGTACCCCACTGAGATCTCTGTCCTCCACTTCCAATTCTCCAGGAGTTTTCCAACTGGGATCTGGCAACCGTACCCTCCCCATTCCCCACCGGTGGCCAGGAAGGACCTGGCAAGCCTAGAAACAGAAATCTATTAGGATATCCTGCCCTTGTAATGTATAAAGTTACTTTTTGCAGCTTTGGTATATAATATAAAAGGCAAGTGGTGTTGCCTTTGGATCCAAAGTAAGGAACAGTTTCTCAAAGTAAGGAATAGCTGCAAAGTATATGTGCAATAACATACACTGACTCGCATGGCTCACCTTCTTGGCCTTACTAACAGGTAAAAGCTTCCTCCCCGGTTAATAAAAAGCATAAGAGCCTTGACCCATAGTAATGGCAAGCCCCTAACTGGCACAGAAACAGACCAGTTGTCATGGTCTGGGTGGGGCAGGATTCATTGCTCCTCTCACACAGGGAGTTGCCTCTTCCCTGGCCAAATTGTCTACCTGCAGAGTCAAGCTGGTTCCTCAGTGAACCAAACCTGGAGAGCAGGTCACGTGGACCTCCGGCAGATCGTAACTGCATTTCCCACACTGGCACCCAAGTTTCTTCTGAGGAGTTCAGAACTGGGCCAATTTGAACTTCAGTTGCTGCTGGGGGCGAAAGATTAATTTAGCCAGATGTCAATGAAGACCTCTGCTCCCTCTTCAAGGGCTGGAGGATTTCTTTTTTGTAATTGCAGCCTGAGGGGCTGAAGTGAACAAGGTATTGCAGGTGGGAAAGGGGGAGAGAGAGACCTTTCCCTAGACTTTGCTATCCCCTGGCTCTGAGGCAGTGAGGAGATACTCCATTGAGGGCTTTCCAGAAAGCAGCCGGCACGCACCTCACATTTTCTCAGCACTTGACTTGGTTCCCCCTTGCCTCAGAATATCTGTTTTCATTCAATCTGGTATGCAGATTTCCCTGTGTCAGTACTTGCCTCCGCGGTCATTACATGCCTGAGTCAAGTAATTCATGGTTAGGTGATAAATACAGAGGGGGAAATAGGGGTGGGGAAACTGATGGAGATCAATGAAGCCGTGTCAAGTTATCTGCTTTTGTTCCCTTCGAAATAGAACTGGAGGAAGGAAAAGATGCCGCTCAAAACCACATTCAGATACCCCGGGGCAACGCCATACTGACAACGAAGTTGCCCCGAACAGCCATAAATCTATGCAGAAGGTACCATACAACCTGATGAACAAAGAAAATAAAAGCACCATGCAGTGTAGAGGGAGATTAACCTCCCGATGTACGTGTGGAAAAACTGCAAGGAAACAGATGGGTGCAGAATCAGCCACAGTCAGGACCAGTGTTCCCTCTAAGCACGGGGGGGGGAGGGTCCTTTGAGGGCAGGTCATTCACATTCATTTGCACTCTACACTTTTGGTAGGTTTCTGTGGCTTCCACTGTAATCCAAGCAGGAAAAAGCTATATAATGTGGCCATTTAGGAAAAAATAAGTCTTCAGTGTCCCGTCCTGTTTTGCATAACTGTTGCTTCTTGGACGGGCTGTCTTAAAGGGTTGCCAGCCTCCAGGTGGGGCCTGAAGATTTCCCAGAATTACAACACCTCTCCAGACTACAGAGATCAGTTCCCTTGGAGAATATGGCCACTTTGGAGGTTGGACTCCATGGCTCACCTCTCCCCCCCCCCGGGATCCTGCCCACTCCCCTAACCCTGCTCTCTCCAGGCTCCACCCCTAAATCCCCAGGTATTTCCCCACCTGGACCTGGCAGTCCTACATACCCAGCTATTTTGAGGAATAGATTGGGGCCCGCAGTGCTGGAGAAGAGGATCGGTTATGCCCTTCTGTGCCAGCTCTCTGGTTTGAGATGCCTACCCGGGCTGCTTTAAGCCCCTAGAGTGGAACACTTAGAGACACACAACCTTCTCCCCTGGGTGTTTTTAGACACTTTTGCTGCCAAGATACACATCTGGAGATATGATGACTTCTAAGTGCACGGTCCAGAGATTTGCATCAATGCACAACCGAGGTCCAAGATGCTGTCTTCTCCGATGATGAGGAAACGTCAGTGTTTTGCGTCCGATTGCTGCTCGCTTCCAAATGAAACCACCCACTTCTTAGCTCAGTGGCACAGAAGATACTAAGAATCTGGATGGACAAGTCTGACTGGAAAGATTACTGTATGCCAGGCTGGAGAGATCGAGGTCAACTCTGTAAGCAGGGAAGAAGAAGCTGATCCGCTGGGCTGCCTGTGCTGTGCAATGCCTTGGCGATAGCTTCGGCAAGGGGTAGATCCTGCTCTAAGTTCATAAAAACTTCCAGACCTTGGCAGGGGATGGGCAGGAAACTTAGGGCATTTTCACACATGCTGAAGCATGCATTTTCTTTTTTCTTTCTTCCCCCAGCCAGTTTAGTGTAGTGGTTAAGAGCCTGGACTCTAATCTGGGAG
The DNA here is from genome assembly GCA_029375565.1 of Gekko gecko. Classification (NCBI taxonomy): domain Eukaryota; kingdom Metazoa; phylum Chordata; class Lepidosauria; order Squamata; family Gekkonidae; genus Gekko; species Gekko gecko. Next base: position 224,502,298 of record JAPDNY010000005.1, read on the forward strand.
AACCGGGTTTGATTCCCCCACTCTTCCACATGCAGCTGCTGGTGTGACCTTGGGTCAGTCACAAGTTCTTTCAGAGCTGTTCTCTGAAGAGCAGTCCTCAAAAGAGTTCTCTCAGCCCCACCTACTTCACAGGGTGTCTGTTGTGGGGAGGGAAGGACATTGTAAGCCACTTTGAGACTCCTTCGGATAGTGAAGGGTAGGGTATGAATCCAATCTCTTCTTCTTCTTGTGCCCCCCTTTTATTTTTATTTTTAAATTAAGAATATATTTATTCATTTATTTAATTCAATTTCTATCCCGCCCTTCTCGCAAGCCGGCTCAGGGCAGGTTACAACATCAGTATAAAACAATAAAATCAAGATGAAAACTAGAAACGTAACCCTTGAACGATGGCGATCAAACCACATCACAACTATTACAATGGTGCCCTGGTGTTAGACAGTTAAAGATCCCATAAGGCAGGTATGTCCAACAGGTAGATTGTGATCTACCAGTAGATTGCGGAAGGGTCAGAGGTAGATCACCAGTCCCACTTGGTCTCCTGGTTTGCTGGACAGGTGTTTGGGGGGGGTTTTTTGATGATTGTTTGGTGGTATTTGATTATTGGTGCCAGGATGATGAATTCTTATTTTTAGTTTTAGAACTGCATGTGTGGTTTGGGCATCATCCAGAGGTCTTCAGTTCCTGTTGATCTTTAATACTTTGGGACAGTTACAGTTTTGGACCAGATTCAGCCAGTGTTTATACTAACCTATACTAACCCAGTACCCCAGCCACCCCAGTATAACGAAGATGAGTGTTCCAAAGAAGGTGCATTATCAATGGGGGGGGCGGTGGAACCCAACTTTAGTGGGTTAAAATCCAATTTGAAACTAATTTGAAACTTTATTTTCACGGTGGTAGATCACCGGCACTTTTGGCCGGAAAAAAATAGATCACCACCTGTTCAAAGTTGGACATGCCTGCCATAAGGGATTCCAGGTCATAAGTACCCTGCCTTGGATAAACCTAGGTGATTGTCATTCTGTGTCCTCGAAAACTGAAGACCACGGTACAGGTAGTAACAGAAAGGCAACAGGGTGGTAACAGGAGGGACCAGATGATATTTGATGCCCGCTGCCTCACCCAAAAGCCTGGCGGAAGAGCTCCATCTTACAGGCCCTGTGGAAGTGTAAAAGACCCTGCAGGGCCCTAATCTCTGGCGGGAGTTTAGTCCACCAGGTTGGGGCCAGGGCTGAAAAGGCCCTGCCCCTGGTCAAGGCCAGGTCTTTTGGTCTGGGGAATCACCAGTAGCTGTTGATCTAATGAGCACAAAGCTCAATGGGGCACATAAGTATGTTGGTCCCTGGCTGCTCAAGGCCTTCAAGGTAAGTACCAACACAATTATCATTATCAAATTACGACTATCGTTGGGCTTACAGCAAAACAACATTATGAAATCGAAAAGCAAAATGTACATATTCTGAAGTACCAGCAACACAGCTATCAAAAAAATAAGGTTAACAGCAACACAACGCAAGAAATCAAACATTTAAACGATCACATTCTTAAACAAAGCAGGAAGTCGACGTAACTCAACAGTATCAGATGCAAATTCTAAAACCAGGAGCCAGACCCATTCAAAATCGGACGCATAAGGACCAGACTCGCCCTGCGCCAGTTGCGATGACAATTTATCCATCAAGCAGAAATCAAACACTTTGTCAAACCAGCTGGTGATTGTGAGTGGGTCTGAACATTTCCAAAACATCACTATTACCATTCTTGCTGGGGGACATAGTTTCACTATTGATTCCTTTAGCTCCGGAGGAATTGTTTTCAAATCTTTATTCCATAAATTTAGCAGCAAAAAAAAGCTATTCTTAATGGAATTGCATAACCAGTAATATGATAACTTTGTTTTTGTACTTGTTCCCAAAACTCCTGGATAACCCTATACTTTAGGGTTGCCAGCCTCCAGGTGGGGCCCGGAGATCTCCCATGTTTACAGCTGATCTCCAGCTGACAGAGATCGGATCCCCTGGAGAAAATGGCTGATTTGAAGGGAGGACTCTTGGACCCTAATGAAGTACCTCCCTTCCCCAAACCCCGCCCACTCCTGGATCCACCCCCAAAGTTTCCAGGTATTTTCCAAACCAGACCTGGCAACCCTACTATACTCCCACCAGCAGTCTGTATGTACTTACAATGCCACAACCCTTCCAACAAAGTGAAGAGTAGTTTGAGTGTATGGTGTAATTTTTGCCATGTGAGGTACCACCTTGATGGTGTTTTAGGTCGAATCTGCATTTGCATTTTTAAATCAGTTTCGTGCTGCTGTGGACGCCGTCAAGCATAGAGAAAGACAGCAGTCGAATCTGCATTTGCATTTTTAAATCAGGTTCATGCTGCATTTTGCACATTAGAAACAGCTTCGATGCTCTTTCCTTTAAGAGCTGGAGACTGGGAGGGGAAACAGCATCCCTCTTCTCACTGTTCCCGTCCGGCACTAACCCAGGACGCGACTTTCTGCCAGGGCTTCAAGCTGTGTTCAATCGATCCAGGATGCGCACAGTACATCTCAGGCAGTCTTTCCACTCTACAGAGTGAGCTGTAAGGGCTTTTCGTATCGTGCACATATGTATCAGACTGGTCGTATTGGCTGCTGCATCTGTGTCTTTCTGCATCTTTTCCCAAGACTTATTCAACTTCTTGTACAAATTTGTCTTCTGGACAAATATTCACGCATGTCAGGGGTAGGATTCGTGCAGATTCGACCAGAATCACAGCAGCGCGAAACTGATTTAAATTTGCAGATGCAGCACGAAACTGATTTTAAAAATGCAAATAGCAGATTCGACCCTTAAAGTGTTTTGTTTTCAATCCACTTTCAATGCACTTTACAACTGGATTTTACTGTGTGAAAAGCTGTTGCTTAAGAGCATTGGAAGTGGGTGGGAAGTGGACTATACAGCATGCGTGAATACAAGATTAGAGATCCCCCGTTGGTTTTTGAGCACACAATCTGGTGCTTTAGTCATCATTCTCAAAATCTTAGTTATTTTTGTATTAATATTGTTCCTTAGACCCCCCACGCAAGGCTATTTTGGGGCAGGAACGCACAGGAACAGAGTTCTGGCTGGCTCCCAGGTTGGCCATGCCCAGCAGGAACTCATTAGCATAATAGGCCACACCCAACAGCAGAAACTCATTAGGATTGGCTACCTTAGGGGTGTGTGGCCTTGCATGCAAAGGAATTCCTGCTACAAAAAAAGCCCTGGGGTTTTGACAACAAACAAGGTAAACAGAATAAGAAGCAAAAGGTGGGTGTGGCTGGATGACCACACTTCTGGCAACATGGGGGTGTGGCCTGATATGCTAATGAGTTTCTGCTGTTAGGTGTGGCCCATTATGCTAATGAGTTCCTGCTGGGCTTTTTGTACAAAAAAAGCCCTGCCCCCACAGAATCATGAAAGACATTGCCTAAAACTAGGGTTGCCACCCCTGGGTTGGAAAATTCCTGGAGATTCTGTGAGGGGAGCACGTGAAGGGCAGGGGCTTGGGGAGGGGATGGACCTCAGTGGGCTATAAGGTTTTGGAATCCATCCTCCAAGGCAGCCACTTTCTCCACGGGAACTGCCCTCTGTAGTCTGGAGATCAGTTGTAATTACGGGAGAGCTCCGCCTGGGGATTGATCAGCCAATACAAACAGTCATGATATAGTCATTAAGAACTTATGTAAAGTTCTATGCAATTCACTTATGTTACTTAACCCCTATAAACATTTTTAACATTAATAGGTACCAAAGAATTTTACAGTGCATATCATTCCTCTACAATGAATATAGTGCTTAGGCCAAATAACTGCCCATGTAGTCACTCTGAACTTCCAGTTGTCAACTTCTTCATCCATTCAAAGCTCTACAGGGCAACCCCTCCTCTTTACGTTGTAAGCATCAGTCAAGGACACATTCTTTGCTCCTGCATGCATCGCTTTAATGCATTCTGCTAAACTAGCTCTGCAAACCGGACTAACTGCAGCAGTTCTCCCAACACCTTCAACAACATATTGTACGCTATGCGTTCTGCAGCGTCAACACAAGGTGATAAATGCATTGGCTCAAATTGACTCCACCTTCTGAAAAACTATTGTCTGCATCAGCTTGAAAGCTCAAGAAGTCCTTCGGAGACATAGTAAGACTTGGGTATGTACATCAGGTTCCCTGGCAGGATTTCTAATAGATGTTTGGTACACTGCAGTAGAAGTTACTTCTGGAGTTCTCCCAAGCTGTGGCCAGGAAGTAGAGCTTCATGGCAGGCACAATTCTTTCCTCGGTCCTCTACATAATGTTCCCTGCTCCCCACCCCCGAGATCCACTTCTGTAATATAAATAACTTAATAAGGCTTTGCTGTTAAGCCTGAGAAAGGTCATGATAATATAGTGATAATTGAGTCCAAACAAAATAAGGGGTCTGAATTACAATGATGGTTTATTTTTCTTAATTTCTGGATTACAGATTGGGATATTTAAGTCACATTGGAAGAAAGAAGGAGGAAGAAAGTACTTTTTCTACGTCCTTTCCATGGGACAGAAGCTTTAAACTGGTATTGTTTGCTCTATGTATGTTATAACCACAAAATATAAACTGTTCTTTCTGTAATGTAAATAACTTGAGAAGGGTTTTGCTGTTCAGACTGAGAAAGGTCATAATAATATAGTGATAACTGAGTCCAAACAAAATAAGGGGTTTGTCACTGAAAGGGAGGGGTGAGTGATTCCTTGTTGTTAATAGAATATTTAAACATGGCTAGTGGGGTGAGAAAAGGTCCTGGAGTACCATCTCCAGGACAAGTGAGATCGGTGGCCACCAACTTAGCCCAGATTTCCATAAAGGATTTACAAGGTTTGATCCAGGAGATGGTGGCAGCGGCTCTTGATCCTATTCAAGTAAAATTAGATTCACTTGCCGAACAAATGACTATGCAAACTGATGACATCAAGAAACAGATTGCAGACAAGAAGCAAGAAATCTCTGGTTTGGTGAAGACAACAAGTAAGCTGGAAACTAAATCAGAAGAAGCAGATCTACAAATGCAGGCAATGAGGTCTAAACAGAACACTATGGAAGATGCGCTCATAAAATTGGAAATTGATAAAGCTGCTTGCATACTAAGATTCCAGAACATCCCAGAGAAGAAGGATGAGAATCTTAAAATTGATATGGCATGCACCCTTGCAAAATATATGGACACTGAAAGTACAGAAGAAGCCTATATTGAAATTGATGTGGTCTATAGAATGACTTCAGCATATGGAAGAAAAAATAAACTACCCAGAGAGGTACATGTGAGATTCTATAAGAGAGCCATGAGAGACGAAATTCTTAAAGCTGCAAATTAAACATCTTTTCAAATAGAGGAGACAGAGGTTTTGTCACTGCATTCATATTTGTCTTTGAAATTGTACTCGTTTTAAAATTCAATAACTTGTCTTTTAAAAGAAATAAAGGAGACAGAGATAAAAATATTAAAAGAAACTCCTTGGAGAGTGGGAGAGAAAAGGAAAGATTGCATGGACCTTGTAAGAATTTTAAGAAAGAATGGAATTACATATAGGTGGCTACTACCAGAAGGCATTCTTTTTACCTATAAAGGGAAAAGGCACAGAATCAACTCCATTCTTAAAGTAGAAGATTTTATTAAAACATGTTGTGATGACTTAGAAACACAAGAGGAGGAGCAGAAGAATACAGAAGAAGAAGACCAGGATCTACAAGGAGCATCAGGAACCACTGGACAAATCCAAAGATTAAAAAGAAAAACGGTAAAGATCATACCATCGCTAATAGTCACGAGACTCCAACAGAAGAATAAAGATGGATAGATTTTCCCACTGAATGTTTGTATGTATAACTGTTCGTTTGTTTTTGTGTGTTTGACATAAAATGGGTTTAAAAAAAAAAAAAACCCTTCAGTCCCCCTTTTTAACATCCTCCCAGAAGGACACACAAAAGTTCTTATTGGGGTGGATCCAACCATCCTCCAAACAGGCTTCCTTCAGTCTATAGAGACTTCCTCCAAATCAGGTGCTTCTTCCTCCAAAGGAAGAGCCTCTTAAATTGGAGGGAGTCTCCTTAGATTGGAGGAAGACATCAGATTTAAGCCAAAAAGAAAGGTGGAGTATAATTTTTTTAAAAGTTTCTTTAATGCAGTGGTAGGATGATGTGGGATGCACCCCACTGTATCTTTCTGTGAACCCTGAGATGTTCTTGGCATCGTAATTGTGGGTGAGGGTGATGTAAAAAGAAAGATGATCTTCATAGTCTTTGGGCTTTTCCACTTTCTCACTTTCCTTGCTTGTGTGTTCCCCTTGTTCCACACCTGTTTTGCTCCCTGTAGCATTCGATTAGATATTGCATCGATGTCCAGCATAAAAACCTGCAATTTAAATCTACAGGGAGATATTCCGGACATAAAGAGATGTAATATTGAACTGACCACTAGACAGAGCAAAACACATGTGCAACAGATCCCCTCCCTCCCCCAAAGGCAACAGGAACACACAAGCAAGGAAAATGGGAATGTGGGAAAACCCTTTGTCTCCTAGCCCCTGCCCTCACTCACCACAAGAGGGCAGCGAAGTCCTATTGGAGAAGGAGAAACCTCATCAACCAGAGCAACTCCAGGGAACTTTTTGAGTGGAATGGGCTTTCCCTGTTATGTGCTTGCAACTTCAGCATGTTCCTGGTCAAAAGCATCCACTCCACAGGAAAATCAAAGCCACCACAGGTTGTGCCATTTTCTACACAAAATTCTCCCTGTTGACATAGTCAGGGGAAGGCAATCAAATGCACTCTGCTTCGTTTGGCTTTCAAACTCGCGCTGTGCTGTCCTCCAGCACAAATAGGGTTGGATCCAGGCTACTTTTTCTGCAAGCAGAAGGGGAGGTGCAATTTTCACCCATTCCAGCTACAGATCCCCAATTTGCCCCTCTTGCCATTCTTGAGGGGCCCCTCTCTCCCAGGAACAGCATTTCAGGGAGATCAGTGGGCTGCAATGGAATTGGGGAGGTTCCGTTCTGCTGACAGAAGTGCCTTTCATGAGCAGGAATGCTCTGTCTGGATCCAACCTGTTATGTATTGCCTTGATATTGCCAGTGTAAGCTAATCCAGAGCTTCAGTCACGAGCTCCATAAGCTCATAGTGTACTAAATAAGCTCATAGTGTACTAAACCCTACAGTGGGATTGGTCGCCGTTGTGAGACAGACCAATCCGGAAGGACTCTGACTTTCGGCGGGAACAAATCCCATTGGTCCTAAGAGTGCAAATGTGATTGGACATTACCGAACTAGGGGCGTGTGGCTCCACTAGTTCAAAATGTATATAGTTGGATTGTTCTATGGTGGTTGTTGTTGTTGTTGTGTTCTGAGCTGAATAAACAAATCACTTGTTTGAAATGCTGCCTCGATCTCAGTATATAGCACAACCCGTAATGCGGACTGCTGGTGTGCAGGATGCCAGACTCTCTTCCACGCAAGGCAGGACCAGGTCCCACAGGAGGCAAGATCAGGTGCTGGCCGGGCAGGGCTGCCTCATTCACTAGGCGAACTAGGTGTTCGCCTAGAGCGCACTGGCCCTTAGGGGTGCCAAAAGGCCCCCGCCCCCTGCCAATACCCCCGCCAAAAACTCTCCACCCCTTCCCCTGGCTTGCCAGTGTGCCCCACAGCTGTGGGACGTGCCGACAAGCCGGTGCTTAGAGAGAAGGGACGGGGGTTTAAACCCCCACCCCTTCCCCTGGCTTGCCAGCGCGTCCCGGCGGCAGGCGAGAGGGGGAAGGAGAAGGAGGGGAGCCCTCCCTTGCCCTGGAGAGCTCCAGTGGCGGAGGGGGGTGCCAGAAAGTAGGGCACAAAAAAACTGTGGCCGGGGCCCCGGAAAGGTCAAGGGCACCATGGGAGAATTCTTGGTTTGCCTCCCTTTCTCTTTCCAGACATGGCTTGAGCTGTCTGCGCCTTGCAGCCCCTGCGTCTTGTTCTGTGAGCAACCCGACAGGATTCAGATCCTTCCCAGGATGGGGCTTTGTGTTTTTTGTTTCTGTTACATTCTGCTTGTTGGAATGGCTGTTTATTTAAATTACATTTAGGTGCTTAGGTGAGGTAGGAAAGCAGGATACACATGGACACAAATGAAGCTTCCCTCTGGATCAGACCGTTGGTCCGTCAGTATTGCCTACTCAGACTGGCAGCAGTTCTTCAGAGTCCAGATAGAGGGGCTTTCGCATCACCCCCTGCCTGGTCCTTTTAACTGGAGATAACAGGGGATTGAACCTGGGACCTTCTGCGTGCCAAGCGGATGCTCTGTCATTGACCCATGGCCCCTCTTTGTTTGAAAGCAGAGTAATAAATTGTCGAAATTAACCGGGTCCACCAAATATGCCCATTCTTCTCCCTCCCACCCCCCTCTAAACCTCTGCAGCAGACTTCGGGAAGGATGCAGAATGAAAACATATATCCGGACTAGAGAGCTAAGATTCCCTGGAGGAAATGGCTGCTTTGGAAGGTACACTGTATGCAGGGCTTTTTTTTTTAGAAAAAGCCCAGCAGGAACTCATTAGCATATTAGGCTACACCCCTGACAGCACAGCTAATTAGCATATTAGGCCACACCCCCATGTTACCAGAAGTGTGGCCATCCAGCCACACCCACCTTTTGCTTCTTATTCTGTTGACCTTGTTTGTTGTCAAAACCCAGGGCTTTTTTTGGAGCAGGAACTCCTTTGCATGTTAGGCCACACACCCCTAGTGTAGCCAGTCCTCATGAGTTTCTGCTGTTGGGTGTGTCCTGTTATGCTAATGAGTTCCTGCTGGGCATGGCCAACTCGGGAGCCAGCCGGAACTCCATTCCTGTGCGTTCCTGCCCAAAAAGAGCCCTGACTGTATGGCATGTGTGAAGAAATGTGTTTTTTTTTTCCTTTGGAGGTTTGAAATGAGCAAAACCTCCACTCTGAGTTTTTTAAGGTTTTTTTTCTCTCTCTCTCTGGCAGAGAACAGACAGGAAGGGGAGGAAAGTCAGTTCAATGGCTTCCCAAACTTACCTCAGCCCACCTTCATACAAATGCTAATAGGTCTAGCTAGAGACAACTGGCACTAAGCTCAGCAGGTAAGAACCTACTGGTGGTCCCTGGCTCAAGAGACATCCGGTTGTCCTTGACCAGAGCCAGGGCTTTTTCTGCCCTGGCTCCAACATGATGGAACTCTCTGCTGAGCAACATCCGTGCCCTGCGGGACTTAATGCGGGGCCTGTAAGCCAGAGATGTTCCGGCAGGTGTTTGGTTGAGGGCAGCAATGGTTTCCATCTGGCTGGCACTCTTGTCTCCCCTACACACACCCGGTGAGGCGGTGGCACAATTGGAAGTTTTAGCACTATCTAATCAGATGAAGTTCGAAAGCAAGAAATTGCAAGTAGATAAATAGGTACCACTTCAGTGGGAATGGAACAGCATTCCGTGAGCCTCGGCATTTAGTCATGCCGGCCAGATGACCACGGAAATGTCTTTGGACAGCACTGGCTCTTCGGCTTGGAAACGGAGATGAGCACTGCCCCTTAGAGTCAGATTCAACTAGCTTTCGAGCAAGGGAAACCTTTACCTTTAAATAGATGAAGTACTGTATTTTTATTGTTTTTAACTGTGAATTTATTGCATGAATGTTGTCGGTGCTGCTGTACACCACCCTGAGCCGCGTTTCACAGTGGAAGTGGAGGGCAATCTAGAAACTGAATTTAATAAATAAATGAAATCACCCCTGCTAAAGCAGGGAACAGAGATTTATTTGAAGGTATTAAATACTACAGACTTCTGGAAGGAAAATTCTGCAATCTTCAGGAAAAGTTTCTCTGACCCAGCCTGACCTGGTCAGTGGGTCAGGAAAAGAGAGGTGATAAAAACTCCTTGTAGCAGAGAGGAGGGATTTTTTGTGCTGAACCCGTCAGAGCAGACAGAACTCTTAAATAAGGTCTGGAGGAGGTGGCCATTGACCATGTGCTGGCCTAGAGAGCTACAGAAAGCTTCAAGGTAATGGTGACTCTGTAGAGATCTGTAACTTCCCTAAGCTTTAGGAGCTTTGCACGTGCATCAGAAGGTCCAAGGGAGCAGCCTGGAGCTCCCTACCAGCAGCTGGTAAGCACCTGGCAACTCTATCTTCAGTATTTCCAGATTCCAGACCCACTGAACACAGCCACCAATGGGCTGTAAGCACATGACAGGAAATCAGGTTGCATCTCTGTCACATGACAGAAAGAGGCAGAACCAGCATTATGATCTCTACAGAGTCAAGACTGTTGGAAATGAAGGACTTTGTGCTGTTCCTTAGCCTCAGACTTCAGAGGGGGACCATAGAGAGCCACAGAGATAGATAGGTCAGGACCTGTGCATCCTTCCTTTCTACTGCTCCATTGCTATCCCTTTGCTACTCTTAGGGAACCTTCCTTTCAGCTGACACCTTCTCTCTCCTCTTCTCCGTCCTGCTACCATGAGAATAGGACATGCTTTCTTCATCTCCATCCATCCTAGTTAGTTAGACTGAATGAGGATCCTAGATCTGCTCTGTCTAGAATGGCTACCCAGGTGAGGGCCTATTTGCCTAACCACTTTCAAAAGCCACCAAGACATAATCCTGCTGTTCGTTAGCCAATCCCACAAATCAATCGACTGTACAATGCGTGAAGAAGTGCCTCTTTTCGTCCGTCCTCAGCCTACTGCAAGTCACCTTCACCGGGCAGCCTGGCCTTCACAAAAGAAGCAGGGAAATATATTTAGGGTCAGAAAGGCGGCTCCTGGCTGTAGCTTTAGCTCCACAAAGGGGGACTTTGCAGGATGTGGACTGGAGACGTACTTGGCGATGCAGGAAGCAGTTTCGCAGCGTGAAGGGCCGAGAAAGAAGACAAAGTCGTTTCGCTGCTAGTTGGCGAGAAACTAGAGAAGATTCTGAGATCCTGAGAAGCTCCAAGGACATACTGTAGCAGAGCCTACTGCGTCTTTGGGCACCCCCACCTGTCTGTTAATAGATTTTATGCAAAAAAAAAAAAAAAAGGAGACACAAATGCTGTCTTCTCTCAAGGAAACCTTCCGGGAAACTTCCTGCTGCTTGGGAAATTGGGGAGCACAGATCCATAAAGGTGCAGAGATCCATAAAGGTGCAGTCATTCAAGTCCTGCCCTTTCCGCGTTTGCCTGCCACTCTGGATTTTCTCAGCGTTCGAGTCGAGGCAATTTAAGTCCACGGCAAAACAGCATCCAAGTAACCCGGATTAGCAGCCGGCTGAAACTGGGCTGAATACTGAAGGGAGGTAATGTAATGCAGAACGGTAGGGGGGGAACCTGGAATAAAAAGAAGGTTGAATTCGATTTTAGTGCAGAAAGGGGCGGAGGGGGAACCTGGATTTAAAAAGAAGGTTGAATTCGACGTTAGTGCAGAATTGCTTGGAGGACATCGCAGTGAACGTGTATTAAAAGGAGAGGGTGGAAAGGGCCTCGGTCTTGAGCAGCCGTACTCAGGCTTGAGAGCAAGGCTATCGTGCTAGATGTCGCAAACACCGCAGTGCATGCGACCCGTGGCAGATGTGAGCAACGTCGGAAGGGTCCCGGAGGCGCCACCTGCTAGAATGGGCCACATGCAGGCCACGCAAGTCTGAGGCTTCATGTCATTTCCCCCTTTTCTCGGAGGCTGCGCCCCCTCGCGTGTACATCAGAGCAGACATGTGATCAGCAAGGCACTCGACAGCAACAGGTGTGTCAGCACAGCGCCTCCCACTGGCACCACACCGCCATTGCAGAGGGAGCCAGAGCAGCAGTGGATGGAGGCGTTCCGGCTCAGGCCCAACAGCTGCGGCTTCTCCCAGCAGAGCTTCTTCAAGCTGCAGCCGCGCAACAGCGTCTGGCCGCTCTCTGAAAACAAAGACCACAATACTAAATATTCCGGTGGGGAACGACAGACCAGGATATGGAATTCGGAAAGAGAGGCGAGTGTTATTATCGGGGGTCTTCTAGAGAAAATCAAGGAAATTCCTGCCAAAGAATTACGATCGCAGGGAGAAGCCGACCTGATTGTCCCACCAAGGCAAAGAAGCTTGTCTGGTGGGCGCACGATACGGATGCCGGCCTCCAGATGCGAACTGGGGATCCCCTGGAATTACAGCTCATCTCCAGACTACAGAGATCAGCTTATCCCCTGTCGGGCTTGGGCTGATTATGCGTTCCCGCCATTCAGTATTTTGGCAGTTTGGTATCCGTTGCTTTATGATTCCTATGGCTGTAACCTCTTTCCCCTGTTCCCTGCCTGGGCATTGATGCTCTTGTCTTACACCCTCGCCTGACACTACATTTCTACGGGTGGGGGGGGAGTGTATGCATATAGGAGTAGACTCGCTTGCAGATGTAACTTTCTATGGAGCCCCCAAGAGACTCTTTCTCACAGAAAGGTGTCCTTGAGAGGAAACGGCTTTGATTAGCTAGAGGTGGACCCTACTGTCTCATGGTCCGTGTAGAACTGCTGACTTGTACGGATGGAATGTGTGATTGTAACTCTATGCACCTTTCCCGCCTTCAGGCCTCAGACCTGACAAAAGGGTTCAATCCCTGCACATCTCATATCTTCCAATAAACCTTTCAAAAGCAGAAAGTGCTTGTGAAGAGTGATTTGGCTGGGACCCTGACGTCCCCAGACTACAGAGATCAGTTCCTCTGGAGAAAAATGGATGCTTTGGAGGGTGGACTCTGTAGCAGTAACTCCTTTCCATATTAGGCCACGCACCCCTAAGGTAGTCAATCCTCCAAGAGCTTGCAGAGCTCTTTCTAAAGGGGCTACTGTAAGATCTTGGAGGACTGGCTACATTAGGGGTGTGTTGCCTAATATGCAAAGGAGTTCCTGCTACAAAAAAGAGCCCTGCCTAAAACATTAGCACTCTTACAATATTTTGTTTATTTAACAGTGTCTGATAACTGACACCTCTTGCTCTGAATTTTTGCATCAAAATGTCTCTGCTGCTGCAATCTTGATTATGCTGTTCAGGTGTGTATCTGTAAGCTGCAAACCTACAATGACGCAGCAGCAGCAACAGAAATGGAAGAAGCAGCAGAAGACAGCCAGTTCCACTGCGGGCCTGATAGAAGCCCTCCGGGGTCCTAATCTGGCCCCCCGGGCTGCGTGTTTGACACCTCTGACCTAGAGGTTATGGAAGTATATATGACACTGTGTGTAATAGATGTATGCTTAAGGTAGATCTATTCTGTGCTTTTTAATTTTCTTTTTTAAATTTTTCTATATTATTATATAAATATTGGCATCGAGTATTACCAAACATAGGTTTCACCAAAACAATGCATCAAAGTGCAGGTCGACACTACGTTCAAGCATTCAAACAGGACCCTGTCAGTTTCACCACCACTAGCCATAGGGGACTCTAGTAATTTACCCATATGGGATACAATCTTTTTCAAGGACAGTGACGTACATACAGGACATGAGGTGCAACAAACTCTCTTTGTGAGTCTAAAACTCTTATCATAGCAGCATATTTTCTAGGGTCCCATCGGAACCCTTGCGGCAAACATAATATCTAGGAGAATGTATCTCTCAAGTTCTATCAGGCAGTGAAGTGAAGAAGGGAGCAGTGACTCATAAAGGCTCACCTCCTGCCACATATTTTGTTAGTCTTCAAGGTCCTACTGGACTCTTCCTCTTTTCTACTGCTACCTTATAGGGTTGTTGTGATGATTAATTGGAGGAGGGAACTTGCAGGGCTCTTTTTGTAGCAGGAACTCCTTTGCACATTAGGCGACACACCCCCTAATGTAGCCAATCCTCCAAGAGCTTACAGGAGCCCCCTGTAAGAAGAGCTCTGTAAGCTCTTGGGGGATTGGCTACATTAGGGGGTGTTACCTAATATGCAAAGGAGTTCCTGCTACAAAAGAGCCCTGGAGACAAGAATGGTGTAAGTTGGTTTGGATTCCCATTGGGGAGAAAAGCAGGGTATGGATGAAATTATAAATACAAATGAATTATATCTTCTCTGTCGTATCCTGTGCTGGCGTCATTCACACATGGCTCCAAGACAGCGCGAGAGAACCCTCCAGGCTGTTTTTTTTAGGGTCACGTGCGTCAAAGCTCTGCACCTCTCTTCTTTCCAGCCTCTACCCTCCCATTTTCCTCCCCTTTCTTCCCCCAGCAAAGGGCACCGGCCAAGTAGCCTGACTTCCACCCACCGCCATCGTGCGAACTCACCTGTGACATTCACACACACGTCCTGGTTCCCAACACACTTGACGTGAGTCCAGTTCCCCGAGGCACATTCGCCATGCCCCGTATTGCAGCAGCTGGCGCACTCCAGCCCATTCGCATGTCTTCGCTTGACCCCTGTGGAGTGAGGAGCAGAGGATAAAATCCACGTCACCCACCGCGCTGGCTTCTGAACCGTCCCACAGAAAGGGAAACCCATCTGCATAATGGCCTTGTCTGCTGAGGAACTATGGAGCATTGCAAAGGATTATTTATTTTTATTTATCAGATCTGTATCCCGCCCTCCCAGCCAAAGCCGGCTCAGTGTGGCTTACATAGCAGAATGAAAACACGCCAGTAAACCATTTAACTAATCCTAAAACCAGAAAAACATTCCAGCATTAGAAGGTGCTAAACATTAAATAATGCCAACAGATTAATATTATTAAATTATTAGATGATGATGGCCAGCCTTCAGAGATTTATCCTAGTGGTCCATAGCCCATGGATCTAGCTTCTGTGCAGTTAGCGCGGGCTGTTTCTGATGACTCTGGGGGACAGGGCTCTCTGCCATTCCAGCTGTCGGGGCGCGGCTCCTAGTTGAAGGCCTGGCGGAAGAGCTCTGTCTTGCAGGCCCTGCGGAACTGCACAAGGTCCCGCAGGGCCCCGATCTCTTGTGGGAGCTCATTCCCACCAGAGAGGAGCTCAGGGGCACAGGGCTCACACACCACTCCCATGGGCTTCGCTGTCAGCCTGTATGAACCTGGCAGAAACTCAGTGCTCCCAGTGGGGACTGCTCACCATTACCCATCTCCTTAGTGGAGGGACTCCGGAATTCTTTCTGAAAAACTGCAGAACTCAGCCGGAAAGCCCTTGCCCTAAATGCCTACACGACATCTTCAAAGATGGGTGGGTACCAGAGGGTTTTTGGGCTGCCAAGTCCAGGCTGGGAAATTCCTGGGGATTTGGGGGTGAAACCTGGGAAGAGACCTCAGAGGGGTACAGAAGCCACAGAGGCTACTGTCTAAAGGAGCCCCGTCCTCCAGGGGGACTAATCTCTGTAGCATGTCTCCGTCCATTTCTGCAGTAGTAAAATCCCTTGCATTGACATTTTAAAAAACTGCACGTCATGTGATTTTTCCTCACTGGGCACAAACCCAAAGTTTTCTCCTCCTTACCCAGCATTTGTGGAACTCGCTAAAACTGGGGATTCCAAAAACATGAGGTAAGGAGAAGAAAACTTCAGGTTCACGCCCGGTGAGGAAAAATCTACCTCAGAAAATGTCACGTTAACACACGGTTTTAAAAATGTCAATGTGGGGAATTTCACTACTGCGGAAATGGTCTCTCGGTCTCGTGTTTTAATCCTGTTGTTCCTCCAATGAAGTTCAGGATGGCAGATGTGGACACATGAAATTCCCTTACACTGAAAGAGAACTTTAATCCATCAAGGTCTGTCTTGTCTACTGAGACGAGTTGTGGCTCTCCGGGGTCTCTGGTAGAGGTCTTTCATATCGCCTAATACCAGACCTTTCAACTGGAGGTGCTGGAAATTGAGCCTAGAACCTTCTGCATGCCAACCAAAGGTTCTATCACTGAGCCGTGGTTCTTCGGTCTCCCAGAACCCTGGGGAGGGGGGAACCACTGGCCCAAGGGCACCAACTAAAGCTGTGTGGCTGAGTGCAGATTGGAAGGTGGGTGGGGTTGCCAGCCTCCAGGTGGGGCCTGGAGATCTCCCGCCATTACAACTGATCTCCAGACAACAGAGATCGGTTCCCCTGGAGAAAATGGCTGCTTTGGAGGGTGGGCTCTGTGGCACTGTATAGCGCTGAAGTCCCTCCCCTCCCCAAACCTCACCCTCCCTCAGGCTCCACCCCCCCAAATCTCCAGGTATTTCCCATCCCAGAGCTGGCAACCCTGAAGGCAGGCCTCCCCAGCCATAGGCCAGCGTTCTAACTTCTACCCCAGTCTCGGGGTTCTACCCCTCCTCCTTCAACCACTTCTTCTCTTCCCAGCCACTTCCCATCTTTAAAACAGCAATTTCCTCACAGAAGTGGCGCCCGCGTCCAGGGGGATGAGGAATCTACCTTGTTCTGAAAAGTGGCTGCAGATACTCTTGAGGCCGGGCCGGCCGTCGTTACACAAAGGGGCGGGGCAGCAGCTGATCTCCACCCTGCCCGAGAGCTCGGGGACCACGTATTGCCGGCGGCACAGTGTCTCCAGGGCGCACGTCCGGTAGGTTATTTTTTGAGCGCCGTTGATCACTAGGGAGAGACACAGAGTGTATCAAGACGTGGATCCGGTAACCAGTTGCGACTAAGCAGACCGATTTCTTCAAATTGTTGTGTAAATATCGACATTCTTCCCCTCTGTAGCTCTCGGCCATGGGCACGTCTCTCCTTTTCGCCCACAGTCTCTCCCATGTCTTTTCCTTCTCCTTCCCACCAGACTTTCCCCCCTTGTTCCTCTGGAATACACCCTCTTCTAACTCCCTGTTCTTAGCCAGCCCGATTCTTTCTTCATCCACTGCCTTTCCTAGGCCTCTGCTCCTTCTGTTTTTCCTCCCCTGGCCTCTGTGACATCAAGACAGTTCAGTCAATGGCAACCAGAGACCATTCTGCTAGACCCACGTGCCTCTGTGACATCACAGCAGCTCAGCCAATGGTAGCCAGAGACCCTTCTGCTAGGTTCCCCATTGCCTCTGTGACACCACAGCAGCTGAGTCAACGGTAGCCAGAGACCCTTCTGCTAGGTTCCCCATTGCTTCTGTGACATCACAGCAGCTCAGCCAATGGTAGCCAGAGACCCTTCTGCTAGGTTCCCCATTGCCTCTGTGACACCACAGCAGCTGAGTCAACGGTAGCCAGAGACCCTTCTGCTAGGTTCCCCATTGCCTCTGTGATCACAGCAGCTCAGCCAATGGTAGCCAGAGACCCTTCTGCTAGGTTCCCCATTGCCTCTGTGACATCACAGCAGCTCAGCCAATGGTAGCCAGAGACCCTTCTGCTAGACCCACATGCCCCTGTGACACCACAGCAGCTTGGCCAGTGGTAGCCAGAGACCCTTCTGCTAGATTCCCCCATGCCTCTGTGACATCACAGCAGCTCAACCAACCCCTGCCAAAGGCCTCATCACCAGCACCACACCCTTAGCCCATTATAATATACATTTAAACATAAAAATCCCAAATCAGCACACCTTTGAGCCTGTCACTCCACCCTTGAGGAACCCTCCCCACCAAGCAAGTCTCTGCCTCCCCCCCCCCGGTTACTATCCTTGAATGTACACAGCACATCTAGCCCCTTTGTGGATAGATTTTAGAAGCCAGCTGTGTTGGTCTGTAGTAGAACAGCTGGATTTGGCTCCAATAAGCACCTTAGAGACCAAAAAGATTTTCAAGGTGTGAGCTTTCGAGAGTCAAAGGTATCTGCAAAGGGAACTGAGGTCCATTCTGCATCTGGCATTTGTTCCACATTTTATCAGCACTCGACCTGGGTTCCCCCTTGCCTCGGAATATCTGTTTTCATTGCATTGCCTCAGATCCTGGTTTCTGCATTGGCTGGTGTCAGCTGGCCATCTGTTTTGTTTTCAGCGCTTGCTCCTGCTTTGGTATGCAGATTTTCCTGTGTCAGTACTTGCCTCAGCCATCATTAGCCACCTGAGCCAAGTAATTCATGGAGAGGTGATAAATACAGGGGGGAAATAGGGGCGAGGGAACTGACAGAGATCAATGAAGCCGTGTCAAGTTGCCTGCTTATTGTTCCCTTTGAATTGGAAGCGGAGGAAGGAAAAGGTGCCGCTCAAAACCACATTCAGATACTCCGGGGCAACGCCGTACTGACTGCAAAGTCACCCTTGAACGGCCATAAATCGATGCAGAAGGTACCATAAAGCCTGATGAACACAGGAAGTGAAAGTGGCAGGCAGTGTAGAGGGAGATTAACTTCCCAACTGTTGGGTAGCCCCGCCATGGAGTTTTAGAGCTGGACTGTGGAATGTGCTTTTGCTTGCAGCTGTTTTCCCTCACTGTGCTCCTTATCTCTCTGTTGGCCTTGAGCGCTCGGCTCCTTGGGTGTGAAGCCGCTTTCTCCCACTCACCTCTGAACCGTTAACCATTTCCCCGTGCTCATTATTAATTGCTTATTGGCCTCTAGGTGTCAGAGGGTCTTGTATGAAACCAGTATAATTACTACGGCCATTTTGTGTGCTTCATTCCTGACTCAAACGTTCGTGATGTCTCAGTCTCTCTGATCAATAAACCTGAACCTGTTTAAGGACCAGCAATGGATAACTGAGTTATTGGAGTACCTGACACCAACGTGGCTGTGGGAAAACTGCGAGGAAACAGATGGGTGCAGAATCAGCCTTAGACTCTCGAAAGCTCATACTCTGAAAATCTTCTTGATCTCTAAGGCACCACCAGATTCAAATCTAGCTGCTCCTCCGAATATGTGACCCATTTCTTTAGCACGGTCAGAACCCCGGGGAGAAGTCCACCCTCTCATCACACGACCATTCTCTAAACAGCACGGGGATCCCCCTCTGCCAACAGGGTACCCTGGATTTCAGAGGCAGGAAGCAACAGCATCGTCCAGGCTCAAGCAGACCTCTGAAGAAAGGCCAATGCAAGAGCACCTTTGGGTTTAACACGAGCTCCCCCTTGACCGTTCTCTCTGCAAGGCTTTCTCCCCATGTCGCCTCTTGGGTTGTTCCAGAGAGGCGCCAGTCCAATTTTACCTGAAAAATCCATGCACTGGTTCATGTCGCCCATGCAATGGACCCGGGTGGCATTCTCCTGGGCACACTCCCCCGTGCCACGGTCGTAGCAGCTGTAACACTCCATGCCGTTGGCCACCTGGGGGCTGCTGACGGGAGCTGGGAAGGCAGAGGAGAAGGGAGGCGTTTGAAGCTTTGGGGGGGGTGAAGAGGCCACCTCCAAGCCACCCCCACCCCCAACTGCAGGTTAAACCTCCCCATCCCACCCTCCTGCAGGAATCTTGCAGAAGTTGCTGCCTTGAAAGAGGAGAGCTCCCCGGCACCTCACCCGTCAGCCTGGCTCTGCTGTGTTTAGATACCCAACAAAATCCATCCTGTTTCCAAGGATCCAGCCCTCTGCCCCACTCAGCATCAATACGAATCAATACCCAACATGTGATTAAGATCCAGGAGGTGACAGAAGGTTTCTCCCCCGGGGAAACACTGCAGCCATCGCCGCTAGAAACTGGTCTATGTGCAGCAGATGCAAGGGACGCTACAAATCCGGTAGGGTGCACAAGCCGCCGCAGCATAAGACCTAGAGCAGCAGATCACCGCTAGAGTGGAACTGCATGACTGTCTGTCCAGATGTCAGCGACCTATGCTTCACCGTTGCTGGCCTTTGGCCATGCCATACTTTGAGCATTTCCACAGTCTTGCCACTGCCTGGAAGTCTAGGGAGCCAAATGACATAGGGGGAAAAACTAGCGTCACCGAGGTCCCAGATATACAAATCCCACTAGGAGGAACACCATCAGAAATTGCCAAAATACAAACTGTATTTAACAAATATCAATTCGGTGAAATCACCGCAACAAAATTAGTGCATACTGTAACTCTGATAAGGCATAGGATGCAATGTTTCCTCCTTAGAAGATAAGACCTAAAGTCCGCGTAATCAGTGGAACTTGATAGGAGGAGTCCACGTAGTCATAACCATGGGTTATTTTGGGGCAGGAACGCACAGGAATGGAGTTCCGGCTGGCTCCCAAGTTGGCCATGCCCAGCAGGAACTCATTGGCATAACAGGCCACACCCAACAGCAGAAACTCATTAGGATTGGCTACATTAGGGGTGTGTGGCCTAACATGCAAAGGAGTTCCTGCTACAAAAAAAGCCCTGAGTTTTGACAACAAACAAGGTAAACAGAATAAGAAGCAAAAGGTGGGTGTGGCTAGATGACCACACTTCTGGTAACATGGGGTGTGTGGCCTAATATGCTAACTAGCTGTGCTGTCAGGGTGTGGCCTAATATGCTAATCAGTTTCTGCTGTTGGGTGTGGCCTATTATGCTAATGAGTTCCTGCTGGGTTTTTTCTACAAAAAAAGCCCTGGTCATAATATTTCCCAAACAGCCTTTGCAAAGACGCCCGTTCTAGATACTTAAAAAGATGCGTTTCCTTCAACTTCTTCAGTTTGCCGGCTGTGTGGGTGGAACCTGATTTCAACAATTTCAACAGACCACAAAGGTTCACAGTGTAAAAAGTGAATCATAGGTTCTCCTGCTTTGAAGTTCCACTGATTACACAGACTTTACATCTTATCTTCTAAGGAGGAAACATTGCATCTTATGCCTTATCAGAGCTATAGTATGCACCAATTTTGTTGTTGTGACATCACCAACTTTATATTTGTTAAATGCAGTTTATATTTTGGCAATTTCTGATGGTGTTTCTACTGGTGGGATTTGTCTATCTGGCAGTCTAGGGAAGCAGGGCTTGTGCTGGGCATTGGCTCACTCGCTATGAGGGCACTTGGCTCCCTGACTGGCCAGAAACTGCCAACGCCTCTGGATGTCATGCTCCTGTCATATTTTGCATAATTTATTCTAGATTGCTTTGCTACTTTGCATAATTTGTTCGGGTTTTGTCATCTCAGCAGGAGGCGAGGACACGGACACCTCACCCCCCCCAAGCCTCAAAATCTCACCTCTCTGGCTTCTCAGGTTGCAGTAGGCGTTGCCCACACACTTCCAAGCATATCTTAGCAGCCATGAGGACTAGAAACCTGAACGCCAAGATTCTCAAGGAGCTGGCTTCTCCATACGATATGCCACATTCTGTGTGGGGTTGCCAGATCTTACCAGCCTTCCAGTTGGGGGGGCTCCTGGGTCCGTGCCTGGATCTTCTGGCGTGCACATGAAGTGCTCGCACCACAATGATGTCACCTGGAAGTGATGTCATCATGCCAGGCACGTCGATGCTCTAGCATTTTGGCCAAAAACTCTATGGTTACCATAGAGTTTTTGGCCAAAATGCTAAGAGTGTCGACACGCAACATGCCCGGACATGGCTTCCGGATGACGTCATCACACCAACATCAACGTGGGAGGGGGCTGTTTGGCAGTGGGGCTTCCCCCTGGCCACCTGACTGGTGGCAAGTTGGAGCCCCTGAAATCGGGGAAAACCCTGCCCCAACCCGGGGTCTGGCAACCCTAATTCTGTGCCTCCAGTTTTACTGGCAGGCTCAGACCCCTGGAGCCAAGCCCTTCATACTCCTGCCCGTCCCCCAACACTCCATCAGAAAGGAGACGCATCCTGACCCGGCTGCCTTACTGTCTGTGAAGTGCGTGTTGCAAAGGTCCGAGTCACAGTAGTATGCCTTGTGTACCTCCCGTTCATCTTCCGAGTACACGTTGGCCGTGCGGTTGGCCACACCTTCCCCCGAGCAGCCTTTCATCACATACTCAGCCAATTCCAGGTCTGGGGAGACCAAGACAGATGGGATTAGGAAAGCAAAAAGGCCAGCTATTTGCACAATAAAAGAGCCATCTCCTCCACCCCACACACAAACAAAGCCCCATATGCCAGCCACAAAGTTAAACATTTAGCCAGACCCAGGGGTCATTTCATAGAAAAAGAGGTGCAGGAGCTCATTAGCATAACTCATGAGCATAGCTTATTTGCATATGCCACACCCCCTGGCATCACTGAAAGTGTGTCAGAAGACAACACCCACCACTCAGGCTCCACCCCTAGGGACTGTCTTTCCACTCTGGGGGCTGTCATTCCAGTCCCAGAGTAGCCTTTCTGGGCCCAGGAGGAATGCTACGCGTGCTGCTTTGTACTCCTGCTGGGAACTGGGGGCGGGGCTTGCCACCGCCTGTGCTTCTAACTGCCAGAGCTCCGCTCCTGTGCGCTCCTGCTCCAAATGATTCCTGGAAATTCTGCCCCTTGAAATGTCCAAGTTTGGAGGTGGGGATTAAAC
Source organism: Gekko gecko (assembly GCA_029375565.1). NCBI lineage: Eukaryota > Metazoa > Chordata > Lepidosauria > Squamata > Gekkonidae > Gekko > Gekko gecko. The sequence goes on from JAPDNY010000005.1 coordinate 224,524,509, forward strand.
ATACCGGTGTGTAGAGTGATGTTGGGCCCAGTCCTTTGGGATGACCGGCTAGCATTATGTGATTTCAGTTGTGTGTGTTTTGCATTTCGGCGTGCTTTAAAATCTGTAATCTGTGTGTTCTAAATATTCTGCGTGCTTTGGGGTTGCCAGTCTCCAGGTGGGGCCTGGAGTTCACCCAAAATTCACCCAGAATTACAACTGATCTCCAGACTATACAGATCCCTTCCCCTGGAGAAGATGGCAGCTTCAGAGGGGGGACTCCATGCAATCACATCCCCGCTGAGCTCCCTCCCAGGCTCCACCCCAAAATCTCCAGGAATTTCCCTACCCAGAGCTGGGAACCCTACAACCTGTGCATTTTTTAAGAATCCTATTAAATGTTATGTTTCTGCCCTTGCTGCAACCTGGTGTTGCATTGATAGCTGCCCTGAATCTGGGGAGATAAAACTTTTAAATACAAAAAAAATGCCGTTTCTTTTCTTCTCTCACCTTGAGAGCTAGTTCAGTGTGGTGGTTAGGAGCGTGGACTCTAATCTAGAAGAACTGGGTTTGATTCCCCACTGCTCCACATGCAGCTGCTGGTGTGACCTTGGGTCAGTCACATGTTCTCTCAGAGCTGTTCTCTCATGAGCAGTTCTCAAAAGAGCTCTCTCAGCCCCACCTACCTCACAGGGTGTCCGTTGTGCGGAGGGGAAGGGAAAGGAGATTGCAAGACGCTCTGAGACTCCTTCAGGTAGTGAAGGGCAGGGTATAAATCCAATCTCCTCCTCCTCTTCTTCTTCTTCAAATTGCCTTTTAAACTTACTTATTTAACTCATTTACGCCCCACCTTCCTCCCCAATAGAAACCTAAAACTGCTTAGGCTAAGAGAGTGTGACTGGCCCAAGGTCACCCAGCAAGCTTACATGGCACAAGTGGGGATTTGAACCAGGGTCTTCCAGGTACTATTCCAGCACTCTTGTTCCGGTGGGGTTCCACAGCCACTGAGCACAGTTAACATAATGTATAAAGAGAGAAAAAACATGGCTGATTTCACACAAGGAGCTACACTGCTGTCACACCTCCCTTTGCCCCTGTTCCCATTGGAAACGGGGCAAAGGGACGAGCGATGACCGGCAGTCCCAGTGTCCTCGTCTCTCTCTCTCTCTCCTCTCTCTCTCTCTCTCTCTCTCTCTCTCTCTCTCTCTCTCTCTCTCTCTCTCTCTCTCTCTCTCCCTGAAGCAGAAGCTCAATTTTTGTAAGGGGCAAAACATCCTGCACATGCTCAGAGGCAATCTTCTCCAAAGCAAGAAGACGGGAACCAAAATACATTGTACTTCAGCAACATTTCATGAGGACCTATTTCCCACAAGTCACTGCTCCTCCCTCGCGGTTCCCTTTCCCCCCGATCGTATGTATCAATTCCCCACTATTTGCTGTGGCGCCTCATTTTGCCCCGCAGCTTCTCCCCATTTCCCCTGCATCTACTCGATCCTCAAAAAACAGGGCTGAGTAGACGCGGAAGAAATTGGACGAAGCTGCGGGGCAAAATGCAGCCGCGCAGCAAATAGTGGGAAACTGACACGTACGATCGAGGGAAAAGGGAAGAGCAAGGGAGGAGCAGTGGCTTGTGGGAAATCGGTCTAAGTCTTTAACCTTCAAGTATCTTTTCAATGCCAGGTGAAATAACACTAAATAGGATGACCTCTGAGCTCGGGGAGACTTAACTAAGTAAACACACAGTCCCATTCATATATAATGAAATTAAAGGTAAAGGTTTCCCTTGCTCGAAAGCCAGTCAAATCCGACTCTAGGGATGCAGTGCTCATCTCCGTTTCCAAGACAAAGGGCCAGTGTTGTCCAAAGACGTTTCCGTGGTCATGTGGCCGGCATGACTAGATGCTGAGGTGCACAGAATGCTGTTCCCTTCCCATCGAAGTGGTACCTATTTATCTACTTGCAATTTCTTGCTTTCGAACTGCTAGGCTGGCAGGAACCGGGGCCAGAGATGGGAGCTCACTTGAACTGCTGAGCTACCAATCTTCCAGTCTGCAACTCAGCGTCTTAACCACTGGGCCACCGTGGCCTCCTATACGATTACAGTCTTCCAAATCAGAAGCTGTACTTTCTGGTGTAAGCCATAAAACAACACACACAGACACATCTGACTCACCAGGCAGCATGAAGACCCCGCTGTCGTTGTTTGAATCTGGAAGAGAATTGGGGGCCAAGAATCAGAGATGGGTACTCTGACTACTTTCAAGAAGTGTTTACAAGTAAATTGCTGATGGACATAGAAGGTGACCCATACCAAAGAGTTGCCTTGAGGTTGCTCAGTGGCTCGGGAACCACCTGTGGCTCTTCCGAGCCCTCTTCCTCAATGTGGCCCCAGCTCCATGTTTCAGGAAAGTGGACAAGACCCTTGTCCAGTGGTACTTGTGGTTGGCAGGTGGTTCCCACCTTGAAACAACCACTGCTGGAAGATGGGCCAGCTGTGAGCCACTCTGAGGTGCAGACCTCCTGCCAAAGATGGAAGTCAACGTGGCTTTTTGGGATAAGGGGAATATGGCTTTCCGCAGTCCACTGATCTAGTATCACGGCTTTAGGTGCAAACACGTGCACTAGAGTTTCAACATAGGTGAGCCAGGTTCTGGCAGTTTCTCCCAGTATCTCTGAGCACTTCAAAGGCTGCTAGGGAGGAAATTGGGGGGCGGGGCAAAACCAGAAGTGACATCTTCATGTCAGGTAGCACTCTAGGATCCAACTAAAACTCTATGGTTTAATCATAAAGTTTTGGGTGAATGTGAGAGCACTGTCCCAGTGATGTCCTTGAATGACAAACCTGTCACTCAAATGTTAAAACAAAAAAAACCTCTTGAATGCAACAAAACCCACTCCGGGTAGTATTGCTGGACAAAAGTAGATCTTAACATGTCAGAGGACAGGTCTCAAAAAAGAGGCCATCTGTCCACCTCGATCCCAAGGGTGTCCTCCACAGATCACACAAAAAATAGGATAGCCTCTCCCTAAGCCGTCTTGGTGCCCTGACCTGGCAGCCCCATTTTGTGGTGGGGCTGCCGTTATTTTTCATAATGAAGCAGGGGGGTGAAGCGCGCCCCTCTCCCTCTCCTCCAGCTGATCAGCAGGCCACATGCTCCCCGCTGATCAGCTGAAGGGCCCTTTCAATCTTGCAGGATTAAAGGATCCCTTTAAGTGCTTTTGAGAAGAAGCGGAGGGACCTTTAAGAAGTAGGGGGCCTGATGTCAGATGACTGCCATGCTTCTGTATTACGTTATTGCTTACTTGTGCGCATGGGCTTAGATCTGCTTTGCTTCGCTGCAATTACCGTGGGAGACTCCTCCACCAGACATAGCTATCTCTGTAACCTTGAAGAAAGGGAGGGCTTGCATTTCACAGCTGGTGGGAATAGATCGGCCTCTGCAGGGAGGGGGTAGTCTCCTGTTCAAGTAGTCACATCCCGCTGGGAGGATTCCTGCACATGCTAGCACCTCATTTGCTAGGCTAGTTGAAGCATCATAGTATATATTTGGTCTTTTTGCATTAGCCAACATTCCTGACAATGTTCCTTGTGTGCTCAGCAACAGACTGGTATTCCAGTAAAGCATAACCTTTGAATGAAGTGTGTGTGGACCTACTTGCTATTGACCCTGACACCTTTCGGGAAGGGGGCCGGCCCTTTATGGAAGGGGGCAGAGCCCCCAATAGCCCCGCCATGGCTATGGCCCCAGGCTAGCCCAATCTCATCAGGTCTCAGAAGCTAAGCAGGGTTGGCCCCGGTTAGCATCTGGATGGGAGACCTCCAAGCCATATCAGGGGACAGTGACATGGAGGCAGGCAATGGCCAAGCACCTCTGCACATCGCTTGCCTTGAAAACCCTACAGAGGTTACCATAAACCAGCTGTGATTTGGCATCGATTTCCACCTCCATCAAACCCCTCTTGGTATCCCTATGCCGTACCCAGTTCTTAGGACAGAAAACACATTACCAAATCAACGGCTAATGCTTGCATCGCTGACTCGCGGTAGGACTCTTACAGAAAAGTTTGATGGTGGATGAAAAGCAGGAGCGGTCCTTGGTCGTACACTGCTGCTCCGTCTGGACACATTCGTGGAACATTCCCATGCACTGGTAGCACCGCAGGCCCCCGGCTGTGGAACAAAGTAGCAGGTGAACCTCGAGCATTAAATCTGCGTGAACAATCTCTCCTCAGGCATCCTGGTGAGGCGCCGCCACTGGATAACGGCCCCTTTCAGTCAGTACAGCATCGGAGACCGAACTGCCAAGGGAGAGAATGTTATCTGCCATCCTCCCAAGATGCGCAGCCGCCATTTTGTCTCAACAGGACAACCAGAGGTATTTTTCAGCTTCAGGATGTGTGAGCACACCCCCCCTTAACAAATCTGAGATATTGACTGCACAGACGAAGTGGTTACCAACCTCCAAGTGGCTCCAGGAGATCTCCCAGAATCACAATCGATCTCCAGGCTACAGAGATCAATTTCCCTGGAGAAAATACTACTTTGGAGCAATGCTCCCTCTAAGCTGTGGCGTCCCTAAACAATGCTCCTTCTAAGCTGTGGAGTCTTGTGAGCAAAAATTCTGCCTCGGGAGCGACTGGCATTAAAGTTGTGAGCAAGCGATTTGGCTGCTGCAGAAATGAGTTTGCTCTGGAGCCATCCTTCATGGGCAAAGACAAAAGTGTGTGAACCAGAGGCTAAAAAACGGTGAGCTAGCTCACACAAACTCAGCTTAGAGGGAATGCTGCTTTGGAAGGTGAACTCTGTGGCATTATATGCTGCTGAGGCCCCTCCCCTCTGCAAACCCCTTCCCAGGCTCTATCCCCAAATTTCTCAACCCAGAGTTGGCAACCATACACCCACCAATGCTGGGAAAGATGTGCATTGCCCTAGTCACACAAAATGGTGACCGTACATATTTAGGGTTGCCAGTCTTGTGCTAGACCGAACAGGAGATTGTGACTGGGGGGAGGGGGGGACCTACCTGATCAGCATCATGCCAACGCCACAACATCACTTCCAGCACAAACTGGAAGTGACATCATCACTTTGCCAGAGTGTTCTAGGATTCACCCCAAACTCTAGGGTTTAACCATAGAGTTTGGGGTGGCTCCTACAACGTTGTGCCAGCACAGTGACATCACTTCCAGTAGTCTTCTAAGCAGTGACTTACAGGGTTGGTACAATGCTGAATTCCCAGCCCCCACCCTGTTGAGTGGCACTGTGGAATGAAAGGTCCAGGAAGGGAAGTCTATAGTGGGAGACATAGCTGCCCTGTACATATCAGAAAGACTAGTGGGTAGTGTGTAGGGTTGCTAGCTCTGGGCTGGGAAACACCTGGAGGTTTGGGGGGTGAGGCCTGAGGAGGGAGGGGTTTGGAGAGGGGAGGGACATCGAGTCTACCTTCCAAAGCGACCATTGTCTCCAGGTGAACTGATCTCTGTCACCTGAGACCATAACTAATAGTGGGGAGATCTCCAGCCACCGCCCGGAGGTTGGCAACCCTCATAGCAGGATTTCCCAGAGGAGTTCTGTAATGTACTCAGACCTAATGCAATCAGACCTAATGCAATCAGACCTGACCACATGCGAGGCAAGGAAGCCATGAGGTCAGGCAAAAATGTCCAAGCTTCGCTCACCTGAACAAAGGACTCAGCAGATCCTAGCCTGCTCCAATCAGAGGGTTAGGCTCCCAGCCAAGAGCCTATGAAACTCTCGGCCAGTGTAAATAGCCAATGTCTTGAGTGGGGTGTGTTTTGGGTGCGGGGTTTTCAGGGGATATAAACCGGCCTGCGAGCCAGGTAAAGTTGTCTTGTTCTTGAACTAATAAAGTATGTGAGAGCTGAACTCACTCGTCAGTCTCAGTACTTTTCAAGTTCAGTGGAGGACATGAAGCAGTCCCTAGGCTACGGAATTCGTTCTGCTGACCTTGCGTCAAGTGGCACCTTTTGAGATCGGCAAAGTTTTATGCAAAGCGTAAGCATTCATGTGCAACACACACAAGCATGTTTTGCACATTAATGCTTACACTTTGAATAAAACTTTGTTCGGTCTCAGAGGCGTCGCATGACTCAAACTTTGTTCTGCTCCTTCGGACCGACACGGCTACTCACCTGAATCTATTCTAGCTTATCCACTACCTCCCTACCCCTCGTAGATATCTACAGGATTTGGTACTCAAAAGACACCCCTCAGACCTTAACGAAGAGCCACGAGGGCCACATCGGACACGCCCATACAGTTCCCAATCATGCACAGCGAAGAAAGGAGCCGAGATGGCCCAGCCCGATGACCAATATGAGGAAAGACTGATGGGCATCAGAATTCAGAAAGTACCTGCTCTTTTGAGAAAATCCTCCGCAGTATTCCTCTCCCTCAAACAAGCTCAGGAGAACATGATCTGGAGGATGTCCCACCCTAACATGGTTTGTCCAGTTGTAGTCCCAAGGCCTGTAGCTATAGTGGGGCATTTCGGGGCTCTGCCCCCTCAAATGTGAGGCACGCCCCACAGCAGCTGCTGCTCCTGTCCCCCTCTCCCCTCCTGTGACATTAAAACGTGCCCTCCACTTGAAGAAGAAGAAGAGATTGGATTTATACCCCACCCTTCACTACCCAAAGGAATCTCAGAGAGGCTTACAAACTTCTTCCCCTTCACCTCCCCACAACAGACACCCTGTGAGGTAGGTGGAGCTGAGAGAGCTCTGACAGAAACTGCTCTTTTTCAAGAGCACCTCTGAGAGAACTATGGCATGCCCAAGATCATCCAGCAGGTGCAAGTGGAGGAGTGGGGAATCAAACCCGGTTCTCCCAGATTAGAGTCCGTGCACTTAACACCTACACCAAACTGGCTCTCTGCCCTTTAAATGGTTTGGGATTTTTTTAGCAGGGGCTGCCCACACCTGAACTCCAAGTGGCAAAATCACCGCTTGGAGTTCAGGGAAGGCGTGCAGCCGCCCCTCTCTCTCCCCCCTCCCCTGCTGCCCCATAAAATTTCCCCATGCCCCACCAACCCAACATTTCTGGCTACGGGGCTGTGTAGCCCCCTACCCTTCACTTCATTCATTTATGCCATGGGGGAAAGGAGTGCAGTTAGGATGCACTACAGTCCCCCACCCACCCAGGGCTGGGGGTAGGATACCCAGAGGCAGGGCAATGGCCAGGGACCAGGGCGCCCGCCCCCACTCACTTATTTGCTAGTGCTCCACCATCTCCCAGCCAACACTCACTGCCCAGTACTACTGGGGAAAGGACTGCAGACAGTGGGGAGCACAGGCAGTGAGAATCAGAGAATCATAGAGTTGGAAGGGACCTCCAGGGTCATCTAGTCCAACCCCACTCACAAGGCAGGAAATTCACAAGCACCTCCTCCCCATACACCCCCACTGACCCCCGTTCCACGCCCAGGAGATGACAAGAAACCCTCCAGGATCTCCAGCCAAAACTGACCTGGAGAAAACCTGCTTCCTGACCCCAAAGTGGTGATCAGCATCTCCCTGGGCGTGTAAGAAAGGGCCACGAGAACTAAGCACCGAGGCAACCCTTCCTGCCCTCCCTTCTTGTGATCTGCCCGAGTTCACAGAATCAGCAATGCTGTCAGATGGCCCTCGAGCCTCTGCTTGAAAACCTCCAAAGGAGGAGAGCCCACCACCTCCCAAAGAAAGCCTCTTCCCCTGAGGAACCGCTCTAACTGTCAGGAAGTCCTTCCTTCTGTTTAGCTGAAAACTCCTTTGATTGAATTTCAACACGTTGGTTCTGGTCCGACCTTCTTGGGCAACAGAAAACAACTTTGCACCGTTCTCTAATACGACAGCCTTTCGGGTACTTGGAGATGGTTATCCTATCGGCTCTCAGTCGTCCGAAGATCTTGCAGGATTACAGCTGATCTCTGGATGGCAGAAATCAGTTTCCCTGGGGGAAAGGTCCTCTTTGGAGGGTGAACTCTATGGCAATATACCCAGTGGAGGTCACTCCCCTCCCTCAAACCCTGCTAGCCCCAGGCTTCGCTGCCCCCCGCCCCCCAATCTCCTGCTATTGCCCATCCCAGAGTCAGCGTGTCTAAGTGGGAGATCTCACAAGCCGGCAGGGGAAGGGCACACAGGCAGATGGGAGGCATGCAAGTGGGGGGAAGAAAAGGAAGGTATGCGATGGGGGTTTTGCAGCCAAAGCCTCCTCTAAGCTGTGGGGTCTTGTGAGCAAAAATTCTACTTTGTGAGCAACTGGCATTAAAGTTGTGAGTGAGCCATTTGGGTGCTGCATGAATTAGTTTCCTCTGGAGCCCTCCTTCCTGAGCCAAGACAAAAAGGCATGAGCCGGAGGCTAAAAGAACTGTGAGCTAGCTCACACTAACTCAGCTTCGAGGGAACACTGGTGGGTGGTAGGTAGAAGAGGGGAGGGAGGCTCTGGGAACTCTCCACCCAGGGCCCCTCCAAACCTGACACAAGCCCTTCTTCCGCCCTCCTCCGTAAGATGCAAAGGAGAGATTTTTAAAAAATCAATGTAGGCAAAGCAAAGCGACTTGTTTTTGCATCGGCGGACAAATGGCAGTGAAAGGTTGGCTGCCCCTCTCCAAGCCCTGCCCGCTATTTCACAGGTTAACCCCCCACTCCCAGCGCTGGATTCCCTCCTTCTTACCTGTGACCAAGATGGAGAAGAGCACGGCAATCCCCAGCGGAGCCTTGGTCCCCAGCCGGCACTTCTGGCACTCCATCCTCCTCCGCCGGAGTCAGGGAAGTCAGTGGTTCCTTCAGCTTGCAATAAGTGTGTCCACAACCACCGCCCTGGCTCCGTTTGACCTGCTCGGTGGCCTAGAGCCAACTGTGAGTTCCTATGAAAAGTTGCAATCCAATATCCAAGCAGGGAAGAGGCTGGGCTTAGTCAGACGCAGGGTGGAAAATACAGCTCCTTCCCTGTCCGGGGAAGTTGTCACTGTCAGTCTCCAGAATCCAGCAGGGGGCACTTTAATGAGGCTTCAGTTCACCACGGCTGTTGCCCTGCTCAGCAACAGAATGGGTTTCCGGAGAAGCGGGCTTCGGCTTTTGGGAATATTCTCCGAACGGCTTCCCTTCAGCCTCACGGGATGTGGCTCTGGAATGGAAAACCAAGAGACATCTAGTAGGGCTTCCTACTTCCAGGTGCTGGCTGGGGACGTCCTGGGATTATAACATCTCCCAGCAGCAGGGATTAGTTCACCTGAAGAAAACGGCTGTTTTGGAAGGTGGACTCTATGGCATTGTACCCCACTGAAGTCCCACCCCTCCCCAAACCCCGACCTCCTCAGGCTCCACCCCCCAAATCTCCAAGGATTTCCGAACACAGAGCAGGCAACTTTCACATCCAAAGAGAAGGAGACTCCTTTATAAAGACACGTACAAGCCAGTTTGTTGTTGCAGTTAGGAGAGGGGACTCTAAATCTGGGAGAACCGGGTTTGATGCCCCACTCCTCCACATGCAGCTGCTGGTGTGACCTTGGGTCAGTCACAAGTTCATTCAGAGCTGTTCTCTCATGGGCAGTTCTCAAGAGAGCTCTGTCAACCCCACCTACTTCCCAGGGAAAGGAGATTGTAATCCGCTCTGAGGTTCCTTCGGGTAGTGAAGGGCGGGGTATAAATCCAATCTCCTCCTCTTCCTCCTCCTCCTCCTCCTCCTCCTCCTCTTCTTCTCCCTCTTCTGTGGACCCTTTCATATTTCTCAATGAATCATCTGCCTCCCAGATGCATCTATACAGATCTAAAAGGTTAAGGCACTGGGTGTGAAAACCTGTGGGTATTTCCCACCCAGGTCCGAAACTGCTGACACCGCATCGTTACAGGGATGACGCCAGACCCCAAGGGTGCATCACATACATTCCATGTGGCTCAGGTTGCCCATTCTAGATTTGGAAACTGTTGGAGCTTTGAGTGGTGGAGCCTGGGGAGGGCGGAATATAACGCCATAGAATCCACCCTCTGAAGCAGCCACATTCTCCAGGGGAGCCTAATCTCTATAGTCTATAGTCTAAAGATCAGTTGTAATAGTGGGAGGCCTCCAGGCCCCACCTGGAGGTTGAGAGGAAAACAACTGTGATGTGTTACGTCACAAAAGTCTCCACAGACTGCAAGTCTCTTGTTCCAAAATTCAGTTTACTCAGTATAACACAAGGCTGTGCAAACAACTATATTTGTGTTAACATTAATACTAATAATGGATTTTTATATTTTTACATTATATATAGGATATTTTGATATTTCAATGCTATTCTGCTTGACAAAGGTGCACACGAAACGAGATGATATGCATAATCCGTTGTGTGGTGGCGTTTGAATTACATTGAGTAAACTGAATTTTGGAACAAGAGACTTTCAGTCTGTGGAGACTTTTGTGACATTAACACATCACAGTTGTTGTTTTCCTCTCTACTTCCTTCCTGTGATCTCTCTCCTTTGTTTGCACCCACTTGGAGGTTGGCAAACCTACCAATGATCCATCCACCAAGTACAAATTCCCAACACTGGCTGGTCAGATGCCCTGGGATGCCCATAGTCAAGGCCCACTGGCCACAGCCCTCATCTGATGACTGCTTCCTAGGGTTGCCAGTCTCCAGGAGGTGGCCGGAGGCCTCCCAGAGTTACGATTGGTCTCCATGTGACAGAGATCAGTTCCCCTGGAGCAAATGGCCACTTTGGAAGGTGTACTCTATGGCACTGTATCCCACAAAGGTCCCTCCCCTCCCCAAACCCCGCCTCCCTCTGGCTCCACCCTCAAAACCTCCAGGTATTCCTCCACCAACCCTATGCTTCCTCAGCACCAGTCCAGAACCCAGAAGTTTGATTCCTCTGTCAGGTCGAATAGCCGGCAACACACCCACCCTCTGTCAATCTTCCAACCAGGAGTCATTTCGTAGAAAAAGAGGTGCAGGGGCTCATTAGCATAACTCGTTAGCATAACTTATTTGCATATGCCACACCCCCTGACATCACCGGAAGTGTGACAGAAGGCAACACCCACCGCTCAGGCTCCACTGGACTGTTTTGGATTGCTATATCTGGGGGTGGGAAGTGTGCAGATCTGCCTTCACAGAGGAGGGAGAGTTTGTAGCTGAATAAACCTTGGTCTTAAAGGTGCCGGTGTTGTGTCCTGGGATCAGAAGGCAGAGCTGGCGAAATACAGCCAAGCTTCGCTCTCTGAGAACAATAGGGACTAGGTTCCTGAGCTCGCCAGTAGTGAACCAATGGCAGCATTGGCGGGCGATTCAAACCCGCCAATAGGAATATAGGGCCGTCCCCCCTAACTGTATATAGTGGCCTCCGGCCGTTACTGTGTGTTCTTGTCTTATGTGAAGTACGAATAAACGCGTCTTCTCTTATGTCGTCGTCCGAGTCATGAGGCCCGAAACCCAGTACTTTACAGTGGCGACGAAGGTGGGATTTCAACGCCTTCAGTGACTCCATGAGCGACGAAAAGGACACCGCCGAGCGCCGCATCGCTGACCCCGAGAGCAGCACCGCACCGCTCGCCGAGCATCGCATCGCTGACCCCGAGAGCAGCACCGCACCGCTCGCCCCGGCGCACGCCGTTCCAGACAGAACCATGGCCGCTTCCCATGTAACACTGGAGCACTTCGACCCGTCGCAGCCAGAAACCTGGGACGCATGGGTCGACCAGCTCATCAGCTACTTGGAGCTCAACGAAATCCGCCACCCCGACCAGAAACGAGCGATCCTCCTGAACGCCTGCGGCACCCAAACCGTCCGCCTCGCCAAGAGCCTCTTGGTGCCCCGCACGGCCTTGGAGAGCTCGTTTGGGGAGATCCTGGATGTCCTCAATGCCTACTTCAGCCCCCGACCGACCTTCTTGGCCAAGAGGATGGATTTCCAGAGGCGAGTCCAGGCCCAAGGGGAATCCATTGCCAACTTCCTGGCCGCGCTAAGGGCGCTCGCGGTGGACTACGGATTCCCGAAGGTGGAGGACAACCTGCTGACGCAGTTCGTGTGGGGCCTGGCGGACTCCAAGCTGCGGCGCAAGTTGGTGGGACACCGGAGGCTCTCCTTAGACGAGGCCCTAGACGCTGCAACAGCCCACGAGGCCGCGGAAGGGGATCGCCCGGTCGCGGCCGCCCATGTGGTCGGAAGGAGTCCAAGCCCTGGGTATGCAGATACGGAAGAGGTCTTCGCCCTCAGACCTCAACAACGCCGGCCGGCGCCGTTCCTGCAGGCCAACAGAGAGCCCACCAAGTCTTCCGGCAACCGGACCGTCTGTGCCAGCTGCGGGGAAGGCCACGGAAGGAAATCCTGCAAGTTCCGGGATGCCGTTTGTCACGGGTGCGGAAAGCAGGGACACCTCGCACGGGTCTGCCGGTCCAAGGGCCCCAGAAATGCGAGATCGTCGGCTCCACCGCACCGCGCATCGTCAACTGCCCACGAGACGACGGAAGAGGTCGCCGAGTTGTACCACCTCACCGACCAGCTGCTGCAGGTACTTCGCCTCCCCAACCCCAACCTCTCCTCTGCCCCGAAGATCCAAGTAACCGTGCGGATCGAGGGGTCCCCCTGTTGCATGGAAGTGGACTCGGGATCGGCGGCGTCCATCATTTCCCTAGACACTTTAAAAAGACTTTGCCCATTAGGGGGACCCCTCTGCGTCCATCGCCACTAAGCTTGGTGGACTTTCAAAAGAACCCTGTCCCCATCCGGGGAGTCGGCACTTTCCGAGTGCAGTACAGAGATTTTGAGGGAAACTTGGACTTGGTGGTGGTAGAGGGAAATCTCGTGAGTCTCCTGGGGCGGGCGTGGTTCGAAGCCCTAGGTATAACGATTGGGGGAGTGAATAAGTGCGGGGTGCGGGACTGGGGGCGGTGTGCAATGAATTCCCGGAGGTCTTTGACGGGAAACTGGGGTGTTACAAAGGGCCCCCGGTGTCGCTTCACTTAGACCCCACCGTGACGCCCGTCCGGCGGCGCTTCCGCACCGTGCCCCTGGCCCTCCGCCCGAAAATAGAGGCCGAACTGGACCGGTTAGTGGGCCAGGGAGTCCTAGAGCCCGTCCCGAACGCCCGATGGGAGACCCCGATTGTGACACCCGTCAAGCCAAACGGGGACATCCGCATCTGCGCGGATTATAAGTGCACCATTAACCAGGCACTTCAGGCGCACGCATACCCCGTACCCGTGGTCAGCCATGTCTTAGCCACACTGGCGGGGGCGCGCATATTTGGGAAGCTGGATCTCACGCAGGCGTACCAGCAACTCCCGGTAGATGAGGCCACGGCCGAGGCACAAACAATAGTGACACACCGGGGGCCTTCCGGGTGAAGCGGCTGCAGTTCGGGGTCAGTGTGGCCCCAGGGATATTCCAAAATCTAATGGACGATTTGTTGAAAGGGATCCCTGGGGTGACGCCATTCTTCGACGACGTCCTCATCGCCGCGACCACCCCGGAAAGCTTCGCCGCCCGCCTCCGAACTGTACTGGAACGCTTCCAAGCCACGGGGCTGAAAGTGAAGCAGGAAAAGTGCCTCCTCGGGGTGCCGGAGGTGGAGTTCTTGGGATACCGGGTAGACGCAACAGGCCTGCATCCGGCGAGGGACAAGGTGAAGGCCATCGTGGAGGCCCCCGCCCCGAAGTCCAAGGCCGAGCTCCAGGCGTTCTTAGGCCTCCTGAACTTTTACCACGCCTTTCTTCCCCACAAGGCCGCCGTGGCCGAACCCCTGCACAGGCTGCTGGATAAGGCGACACCTTGGGCATGGGGAGCGAGGGAGGCGGCGGCGTTTCGGGGGGTTAAAGTACTATTGATTTCTAACGCGGTGCTCGCCCACTTTGATGAAAAGCTCCCGGTAATCCTTGCGTGCGACGCATCACCGTATGGGGTCGGGGCAGTCTTGGCCCACAAGCTACCAGATGGGAGGGAAGTCCCGGTGGCTTACTACTCCCGCACGCTGTCCCCCGCAGAGCGGAACTATGCTCAAATCGACCGGGAGGGCTTGGCACTGGTGGCGGGGGTAAAAAGTTTCACAACTTTGTGTACGGGCGGCCCTTCACGCTCGTAACAGATCATAAGCCGCTCTTGGGACTGTTTGCGGCGGACAAACAAACGCCGCAGGTACTGTCGCCCCGGGTGTTGCGCTGGTCCTTGTTTTTGGCGGGCTACCAGTACCAGCTGGAGCATCGGCCGGGCAAGGCGCTGGGTCATGCCGATGCCTTGAGCCGCCTGCCGCTGCCGCATACAGGGGAAGATCCGGCCCCGGCTCCCGCAGTATTGTTAATGGAGGAGCTGCCTAACCCCCCCCTTCAGGCTGCAGACGTGGCCGCCCGCACGTCCCGAGATCCCATTCTCTCCCGGGTCCTAAATTGGGTGGTGAGGGGATGGCCAGCGGAACAGACAGGGCCAGAGTTCACGGCATACAAAGCCAGGCGGGAAGAGCTATCCGCTTTAAAAGGGTGCTTGTTATGGGGGGACAGGGTGGTCATCCCGGGGCCCATGAGACAAGGGGTTCTAGAAACGCTACATGAGGCCCACCCCGGTATTGTACGAATGAAAGCTCTGGCAAGGAGCTACGTGTGGTGGCCCGGGATGGATGCCGAAATTGAAACCTGGGTCATGAGGCCCGAAACCCAGTACTTTACAGCCTGGGCCCAGGCAGTGACAGAGCAGCTCGAGGGCCAGTTCATGGCAGCATTCCACTGGGTCGGCCAGTGGGCCGGGAAAGGCAGGGGGGCTGCTGGGAGCAGGGGCGGGGCGGGGCTTCCTGCATGTGCCCACCTCCTGGGCTCCTTCCTGCCGGAGCTCCGCTCCCGTGTGCTCCTGCAGGAAATGAGCCCTGCTTCCAACTCCCATTCAACTTTCGACTCAATATTTAGAGTAGAGTCATGTACTCATTTTACATTCTAGGCATGAGTGACAGAGGGCCTGGCCAGATTGGGGGGTTGGGTGCACCTCAAGGGCAGTTAAGGGTCTCAGGTCAGGCTGGGAAATGCCTGGAGACTTTAGGAGGTGGAACCGGGAGAGGGCAGGGTCGGTTGCATCTTTCAGTGCCCGTGCGTGCATCTGAGACCACTACCTGGGATTGGGGCCATTTTGTGCAATGCTGCATTGCATCAACTTGCTGTTCTAAGTGGCCATAGACCCCGGGTCATGCATCAATAAAGCTTGACTCTCCCTAGCCTGGCCCATCAATCTGGGCGCACCAGACCGGACCCATGAGCCCGAGTGAACTTCGCATCCCTCCCCCTCCCTTTGTTGTGCTTCTGCTGGATCAGACCAAGTCACGGAGTCATTGGCTAAGGTCAACGCCACCCCTTCCCCCACCACCACTCTCTTGTGCCAACAGCACAGCGACGGCATCCGTCTATAAAAACCCAAACTGGATTCTTCGAAGCCGTAAAACCAACTTTCTCCCAGGGCACCCCACCTTCTCGATTATCTAGTTAATGGGACGGTGCCGGGCAGAGGGTGGGGAAAAAACACATTCTAATTAAGCAAAGGGAATGAGAGCGACGGAGCAGGTCCCGCCTTGAGGCATTGCAGAATTAATTCTGCAGTTACGGCTCATAAAGGCTAGCGAGGTGGCATTCTCGAGCCCTGTGTACATGTAAACACACACGGCTTTTGCCCAGTGACACTTCCCTGCCTTGCCATTCTCCGGCCAAAGTTTTCCACATAGGAAACTTCCTTGTTAAAAAATTTATCCAGAAGGGACTTGACTATTAACTACACGCTAGCAGGAATCAAAATTCTGCAACCCGGAACAATAAATAAGATGTCTTAGATACACCGAGAGCCAGTGTGGTGTAGTGGATAGAGTGGGAGACCCTGGTTCGAATCCCCACTTCTGCGGTGAAAATAGGGCTGCCATTCCCCTGACGTGGGTGGGGGTTTGCCCACTTTCGGGCCCCCAGATCTGCCAGTCTGGAATCGGCCAGCAGGGGAACCCCACCCCACCCCAAAGCACCTGGCACAAGGCAGTGCACCTGGCACAATGACATCACCTGGAGGTGACACCATTGTGCAGGTCACATGGGGGGGGGACATGGTCAACCATTTAAGGAAAAACCATAGAGTTTTCCCATAAATGGTAGAGCATACCCTGCAACATGCTGTGCATGATGACGTCACTTCCAGGTGACATCGCCGCAAGTGTGCCGAAGAGATCCCAGAGAAGAACCAGGACCCCACCACCACCGGCATGACAGTAAGACCTGGCGACCCTAGGTGGAAATTTGCTGGGTGACCTGGGGCCGGCACAAACTCTCAGCCTAGCCTACCTCGCAGGGTTGTTGTGGGAGAATGGAGGAGGGGAGAAAAACATCCTAAGCTGCTGGGAGCCCCAACTGCAAGGAGAAGAGCAGGATATAAATAGGTAAAGGTAAAGGTTTCCCTTGCTTGAAAGCCAGGCAAATCCGACTCTAGGGTTGCGGCGCTCATCTCCATTTCCAAGCCAAAGAGCCAGCGCTGCCCAAAGACTTCTCCGTGGTCATGTGACCAACATGACTAAATGCCGAGGCACATGGAAAGCCGTTACCTTCCCACCAAAGCAGTCCCTATTTATCTACTTGTGGTTTCTTGCTTTTGAACTGCAAGCGCATTAGACCATTCATAGCAGTCATTCGCTCAACTCGCTTTCCCGATTGCAGGAAACTAGAGGTATCAGGATCCTCGCAGCATATTTAAAGAAGTAGATTGCATCTGCGTGGTGGAAACTACCCGTCAAGTTGCAGCCCAACTTATGGCGACCCCGAAGTGTTTGCAAGGCAAGAGACAAATGCAGGTGGTTTTGCAGTTATCTGCCTCTGCAACCCTGGGCTTCCCTTGGTGGTCTTCCATCCAAGTACTAACCAGGGCCAACCCTGCTTAGCTTTCGAGATCTGACAAGGTCAGGCTAGCCTCGGCCATCCACTTCAGGGCAAGAGACAAACACGGGTGGTTTGCCATTGCCTGCCTCTGCGTGGCGACCCTGGACTACCTTGGTGGTCTCTTGTCCATGTCCTAACTGGAGCCGACCCTGCTTAGCTTCTGAGATCTGATGAGAGCAGACCAGCCTGGGCCATCCATGTCAGGGCAAATGGCATCTATCATAGCCCTAGTCTGGACTGGAGCCTAGCAGGAAAGGGGGTCTATCGGAGCATTTCTGCAACTCAAAAGTACTCTCATCTTTAATCTAGTTGGTGCCCATGCAATATTTGGTTACGTACAGGGGTCAAAAGAGGTGCAGGAGCTCATTAGCATAACTCATTAGCATAACTTATTTGCATATGCCACACCCCCTGACATCACTGAAAGTGTGTCAGAAGGCAACACCCACCACTCAGGCTCCAGCCCTAAGAACTGTCTTTCCGCTCTATGGGCTGTCATTCCAGTCCCAGAATAGCCTATCTGAGCCCAGGAAGAATGCTATATGTGCTGCTTCGCACTCCTGCTGGGAGCTGGGGGCGGGGCTTGTTGCTGCCTGTGCTTCTAACTGCCGGAGCTCCGCTCCTGCACGCTCCTACTCCAAATGACCCCTGGTCACATACACCCTACTCCTCTGAGAGGTGAGAGCTGCCAAAAACCTCCAGGTGGGACAAAAAACACAAGTGAGCACAGTGAACAGTCCAAATCAAGAGAATCTACTGTGTTAAAAAAAATAAATCCAGAGTCTCTAACATTCAATAAGTAACAGTTCCATTGATAACTGTCAATGGGCCAATAGGGTTCATGTTGGTTGCAGAAGATGCCACGGAAATGTGGTTTACAGCTTGTGTGTGATCTTTAAACTTTAAATAGCCACCACTTTCTCAGTAAACACACTTAAAGGCTGAGCAAGCATGCATCACCTGTGTGGTTTGCAGGGTCACCACCACCTTTGTTTAAGACATACCTCTGGCCAGGCAAAGCCCTTCCTGCTCCGGGATCATTTTCCTCAAACCCAAGGCACACAAGAATCGATTCAACAGGAACCCTACTGGCACACTGAGACCATTTCTGCAGTAGTGAAATTCCCCACATCAACGTTTTAAGAACTGCGTTATGTGAAATTTTCTGCAGTTGATTTTTCCTCACCAGGCACAAACCCAAAGTTTTCTCCTTCTTCCCTGGCGTTTTCAGAATCCCCAGTTTTAGTGAGTTAAAAACACGAGGTAAGAAGTTGAAAACCTCAGGTTTATACATAGTGAGGAAAAATCTACTGCGGGAAATTTCACATGATACGCAGTTTCCAAAATGTCAGTGTGGGGAATTTCACCACTGTGGAAATGGTCTGACTGTTATCAATGGAACTGTAACTAACTGAATGTTAGAGATTTTGGATTTTTTTATGTTAGGAAGATGTGTTAGGATTTGTTCTTCTATATGGTGAGGTTATGGTAATTTATCGTAAGTATTTCATTAAGTATATTAGAAGTTTGCAGAAAAAATTGCACAAGGGTTTTGTCATTTCAAAATTTATTATAACATTTTAAAAAATTGTGCTGTTGAAGGCTTTCACGGCCAGAGTTCATTATTTGTTGTAGATTTTCCAGGCTGTATGGCTGTGGTCTTGGCACTGTAGGACCTGATGTTTAGCCAGCAGCTGTGACTGGCATCCTCAGAGATACAACACGGAAAGATGAAATACTCCCTGTGTCAATGTGAGAAGAAAAATGATAGGCAGGTAATTTATATCTACTCAGGAAGGTGGGGTAGGGCTGAATCATTATCTGAGTCATTATCATAATGACTCCGCCCTACCCCACCTTCTTGAGTAGATATAAATTACCTGCCTACCATTTTTCTTCTCACAACACAGAGCTTTATACCTCTGAGGATGCCAGTCATGGCTGCTGGCAAAACGTCAGGTACTACAATGACAAGACCATGGCCGTACAGCCCAGAAAATCTACAACAACTAATTTAAAAATCTGATAAAATTGTTAATAATTTAACATAATCTCATCACACCTCAGAAGCTAAGCAGGGTCAGCCCTGGATAGTACTTGGGTGGGAGACCACCACAGAAATCCCGGGTTGCTAAGCAGAAGAAGACAATGCCAAACCACCTCTGTTCATCTCTTGCCTTGCAAACCCTAGGGGGCCGCCAGAAGTCAGCTGCGAGTTGACAGCAAAAAACGGCAAAAGAAACCGGCCATTTTTCCTCCAGGCAGTTGGCAACCCTCGCTAAAGGGATGTTCCGCTTCCAAAAATCTCAGTTTCTCAGGACTGACCTCTGTTTCCGTACACGGTCGTAACCTGGAGGGTGGGCAGAGGTGCCTCGGCTTAGTTGACCACATGCTGCCTTTATACAAACAACGCATGAACCGTCGGAGCCACAACAAATAGAAGAGGGGGAAATGTCAGGTTGGAAAGCCCTTGAACGGGGCAGCCAGTGACCCTCTTTGCCCGTAGGCAGAGCGAGCTAGCCAAGGTCAGAGGCAGAGTAAAAGAAGTAATAGATGTGTGATAAGGAGATCCTTGGCTTGGCTCCAGCCGAAGCCTGCACAACTTGTGACCCACCGAAGCCAAAGAAGTGGATGGCCGCTCAATAAATCTTTTGGATCCGGTCAAAAGCTTAATGTTATATACATCTGCAGCCCTCGCAAGGCAATAAAAACCAGGAGGAACAGATTGCATGCATTTTATACAGAGAAGTTCCCAGTCTCAATCCTGGATAATGAAGGATCTCAGCAGGAAAGGCCCTTCTTTGCCTGGGACCCAGGAAAATAACTGCTGGCCACACTGCTGACAGTGTCCTGTATTCATGCTCCTCTGGTAACATGTAAATTTTTATCAATCCACGAAGCAGTGACTCCAGTTTCATACTGGGGCAGGTAGCTGTAAGTAAAGTAAAGGTTCCCTTGCTCGAAAGCCAGTCGAATCCGACTCTAGGGTTGCGGTGCTCATCTCCGTTTCAAAGCCGAAGAGCCAGCACTGTCCAAAGACGTTTCCGTGGTCATGTGGCCAGCATGACTAAACACCAAGGTGCTTGGAACGCTGTTTACCTTCCCACCGAAGTGGTACCTATTTATCTACCTGCAATTTCTTGCTTTCGAACTGCTAGGTTGGCAGGAGCTGGAACTAGAGACAGGAGCTCACCCCGTCATGCGGCACTCTCAGGTCTCGAACTGCTGAACTACTGACCTTCCACAGCCTGCGGTTCAGCGTCTTAACCACTTGAGCCACTGCAGCTCCAGTAGGTAGCTGTAAGCAGACCCTTAATGACAAAGCTCTGGAACTCTTTACCGGGAGAAGTCAGGACATCTCTCTTTGTAAAGTTTCTGGAAAGCCTTCCTTTCCCAGTAGGCCATTGAGTTAGGTGACTCAGTTTTTGCCTGTGGCTTTTCTCTGCCTACTTACCATCCGTCAATTGAGCAGCGGTTTCATTACTTCGTTTTTAGCACCTGCCTGATGGGAAAGCGAGCTATAAATAATATTTTCAAGCCAACAAACCTGAAGCACCACCTGCAGAGAAAGGCTGTTCCCTCAGTTCTCCGTGAAGTCCTTGAGAACTGAGCAAGAATTTTGCGAGATAATTTCTCCCCTGGGATCTCTTAGAAGCAAACCGCAGATTCTAATCCTCTGAAAACAGAGGCCTGGCTCTTCCTCTCTCCAAAAGCCATTAAAGGCAAATAATGTTTGCCTTTGCAGCGAGTGACACCTTGAAATATCATCCTCTTAGTGTCATTTCATTTGATTCAACAGATTCTTGTCAGTGCTGGCTCAGAGGTGTTTAACTGGCTGAGGCAATGGTGAAGGCTACCACCACAATCCCCTCCACTGGACCCTCACCGAGGCAGGGTTCCCAGCTCTGGGTTAGGAAATACCTGGAGATTGGGGGGGTTGAGCCTGAGGAGGGTGGGGTTTGGGGAAGGGAGGCTATTCAATGGGGTATAGTGCCTTCAAATACACCTTCCAAAGTGGCCATTTTCTCCAGGTGAACTGATCTCTGTCACCCAGAAATCAGTTGTAATAGCGGGAGATCTCCAGCCACCTGGAGACTGTAGAAACAACAGAGAGATCACGGGAAGGATGCAAACCTTAGCAAAAAGAACCATGATGCTATATTATGAAAATATATTTAGACTACTATTCTGCAGTGAATCGTATTTCTTCATCACATTGTAAAAATATGTGCGTACACACAACAGAAATTGCATATAATACCGTTTCACATGACAGCTTTTTCTAAGCGTGTTGCGTGAATACTATTAGTTTACATGCCTTTGCAAAGATAGGACAAACAATGACATTAGCCATCTTTACATTATCACTCATTCTTGCATGAAAACTCTGTAATGCCTACCGTAATGTTATAAATACTTACACAATTCTAATCCGTGAATGAGCACACAACATTCTTCCCACTTCAGTGAAACAAATTCTTTCAGTGCTCATGATATGCCTAACAAACTACTCCCTTTACATAGAAACACTGTCTTAATTACTAACAGGTAGCAAAACGAGATCACACTTATAACTGCCCAGACTCACCTTTATATACCTCATACACTCGTTATTCACAGATCCTGTACACTCAGAGGAAGAAGAAGAAGAGAAGAAATTGGATTTATACCCCACCCTTCACTGCCCAAAGGCATCTCAGAGCAACTTACAAACTCCTTTACCTTCCCCTCCCCACAACAGACACCCTGTGAGGTAGGTGGGGCTGAGAGAACTTGACAGAAACTGTCCTTGAGAGAACAGCTGTGCCAGAGCTTGTGACTGACCCAAGGTCACATCAGCAGCTGCAAGCGGAGGAGTGGGAATCAAACCCGGTTCTCCCAGATAAGAGTCGGCACACTTAACCACTACACCAAACTAGCTCTTCCTCTCAAGGAGGAAATAGATGTTTTCTAAGAAACAGCTCAAATCTAGCTCAGAATTCAGTCTGTTTTGTTATTGTTCACCATCTGGAGATTGGCAACCCTCCACCAAGGAGCCAGTGGGGATAACCTGAATTATTACCATTCCTGACTGCTTTAAACACTCTGTGGTAAGCCCTGTGTGCTAGTTAGGGCCTCCTAAACCCTTGGGTTGCTTCCTCACACAAGAATCCAGCCACCATTTTGGTTGCCCTGACAACAGGCACCTTGTGAGAATCTGGGTGCCGGCAAGCACAGCTTGTCCCAGGTGCTTTTAAAGAGGCCAGTAGGGAAGTGGGGGTCAACAGGATTACCTCCTTCAGCCCTAAGTCAAGGGTGGGAGTTGGGCTGCAAGTGGGAGGGAAGGATGCCACCCTCCCACCTGAAATCTGCAGTCTGAGGTGACCACCTCAAGTAGGGAAATACCTGGAAATTTGGGGGGTAAAGCCTGAGGAGAGCAGGGTTTGGGAAGCAGAGGGGCTTCAGTGGGGTATAATGTCACAGAGTCCACCTTCCAAAAGAGCCATTTTCTCCAGATGGACTGATCTCTGTTGCCTGGAGACAATTTTATTTATTTACTTTATCAAACCGGGTTTGATTCCCCACTCGCAGCTGCTGGATGACCTTGGGCAAACCATAGTTCTCTCAGAGCTGTTCTCTCAAGGACAGTTTTGGATAGCGCTCTCTCAGCCCTGCCTACCTCACAGGGTGTCTGTTGTGGGGAGGGGAAGGGAAAGGTGTTTGTAAGCTGCTTTGAGACTCCAAGTAAAAGGCGAGGTATAAATACAATCTTCTTCTTCTTCTTCTTCTTTTTCTTGGTTTTTAGACCACCCTCCCCTATGCAAAAAGAAGAAAGAGGAGGAGGAGATTGGATTTATACCCCACCCTTCACCTCCCGAAGGAATCTCAAAGCATCTTACGATCTCCTTTCCCTTTTCCTACCCACAGCAGACAACCCTTTGAGGTAGGTGGGGCTGAGAGAGCTCTTGTGAGAACTGCTCATGAGAGAACAGCTCTGAGAGAACTTGGAACTGGCCCAAGGTCACAACAGCAGCTGCATGTGGAAGAGTGGGGAATCAAAACCCGGTTCTCTCAGATTAGAGTCCGTGCCCCTAACCACCACACCAAACCGACTCGCGAGAGCTCAGAGCAGTGTACATCATATCCTAGAAGATCTCCAACCACCACCTGGAGGTTGGCAAGCACAAAACCGTCACCTTATTCTAGCGCCGCTCCTGATTATTGGGTTATTTGTTCTGTGACAGGTAGAAATGTTACAAGTGTGACATCCCCCCGTCGTTTCTCCTCCACAATGGAGGGAAAAACCTCTTGAATTTATCTGTGTTTCTCTCTTTCTTTAAAAGGTTATCTCAGCTGCTTCCCCAGAAAAGCTCACCGCAGCTAACAAAAGATAACTCATTGTGGCACAGAACAATCCCAGGCGATTTAAGCAAAAAATGAAACTTTTAACAAACACACACAATCAGCTGGTAGCAAACAGAAATAAAAAAAGCTTTATAGTCTTTGTGGAAAATTCCATAAAAACAAAGCATTCCATAGCCTGGGGAGCTCCGGCACCCATAGCCTTCCTTTCCCAACATCCTTATCTGATGCAAGTAAATAATGAGGAAGGCCCATCACGGATGGCACGTGGGCTGACACAGGGAGAGGAAATTTTTTTTCCACTGTGTGGGTTCCAGGCCACACAGGGCTTTAAGAACGACTGTGCAGAACAGGCTGTGAAAAGCACAGAAGGCTGGCTATGAAATGTCATGGTGATCACCAGATGAGGATAGGGTTGCCAGCCCCCAGGTGGGCCCTGGAGACCTCCCGCTTCTCCAACTGACCTCCAGCTGACAGAGATCAGCTCCCCTGGAGAAAATGGCTGCTTTGAAAGGTGGACTCTACGGGCATTGGACCATGCTGAGGCCCCTCCCCAAACCCCGCCCTTTCCTGGTTCCACACCCAAAGTCACCCGGTATTTTCCAACTCAGGACTGGCAACCCTAGATGGGCAACTAGATTCGAGTCCAGCCAGGAGGACCTTAGAGACCAAACAGATTTTCAGGGTATAACCTTTCAAGAGTCATAGCTCTCTTCGTCAGATACACCAGACAGCAGTGTCCCTCCCTTCCTATTCCTCTGTTCCAGCACAGATTATATCCACGGCTGCAGAATCCAGTCCGGCTGTGCCAGTCACGAGTTCTGCCACTGCTTTTGTGAAGCTCTGGTGCCCACGCTGGCCCACCAGTGATGTGAGTGGCCTGCTCCCTTGGCCCCTTCTGCAATGGAGAGCGTGAGCCAAGGCACAAGGAAATTCAGACAAGAATAAAAGAACATGAAAGACACTGCAGACTTGGCTAACCTGAAAAATCAGCAGTGGCTGAACATAGTCTAACTCAAACAGGACACAGTATTTTTGTTCCAAGACACTGAAAGGCTGGACAACACATCCAATTACCATGTCAGATTACACAGGGAAGCCATTGAAATTCATAAATATAAACACAATTTCAACAGGAAAGAAGTGAGTTTGAAAATAAATAGGGCATGGTTTCCTGTCCTGAAAAACACAAAAGGCTCTACATCTGACAACAGCACAACAGATAAGATTAGAATTTCAACAGCCAATCCACATACAAAAGAACCTCCTCAGGAAACAGGAACCTCCTCAGGAAACAATCCATAGACAAAAGAACCTCCTCAGGAAAGCTCCTCCATTAGCATGTTCATAGCCTGGGGAACTCCTGCAAGATAATGACTCAGCCCTAACCCACCTTCCTGAGTAGATATAAATTACCTGCCTACCATTTTTCTTCTCACCTTGACACAGAGAGTGCTCCATCTTTCGGTGTTATACCTCTGAGGATGCCAGTCACAGCTACTGGCGAAACATCAGGTCCTACAATGCCAAGACCATGGCCACACAACCCAGAAAATCTACAGCAACACAAGGAAAGACTCTGGTGATATCCCTGCTATTCTGAGGATTGCCCTAACCCAAAATTACCTCTCACAGAACTCAATGCTCTTCTCGGCTTAACAAACCCATCATCTGGACTCCAAGAGGAGACAATTGAAGAAAGGAGCTGGAAAGATGTTGGGTCAAAGAGATCCAGTTGGGTATCTGCTTATCTAACATTTCCAGTTGAGACCTATAGCCCTAGGGTCACCAACCTCAAGGAGATCCCCCAGAATTACAACTGATCTCCAGACAACACAGGTAAGTTCCTCTGTTTAAAATAAAAGGCTGCTTTGCAGAGTGGACTCTATGGTATTATAACCTGCTAAGGTATTTCCACTCCCCAAACTCTGCCTCCCCAGGTTCCACCCCCCAATCTCCAGAAATTTCCCAACCCTGATCTGGCAACCCCATACATACATCCGCCACACTTTCCATCGCTAAGTGAACACCTGCCATATTCCTGAAAATAGACCAGAATCCCCACCTCAGCCATACATAAGACGGCAAGAGGGAAGCAAGGCAAAACATGAGTATGGAGCAAACTGGGTGCAACAATCAGAAACCTAGGATTAGATCTCCCTTTTTAAAAAAAAGTTCAAGACCCGAGAGTGCCGCATGACGGAGTGAGCTCCCGTCTCTAGTTCCAGCTCCTGCCAACCTAGCAGTTTGAAAGCAAGAAATTGCAAGTAGATAAATAGGTACCACTTTGGTGGGAAGGTGACAGCGTTCCGTGCACCTTGGTGTTTAGTCATGCCGGCCACATGACCACAGAAACGTCTTCGGACAGCGCTGGCTCTTCGGCTTTGAAACGGAGATGAGCACCGCAACCCTAGAGTCGGACTTCGACTGGCTTTCGAGCAAGGGAACCTTTTAAAAAGGTTAATAGTACAATGAAGTGTACAGACTGGGGTTGAAGAAAAAAGGGTCACTGGAATGAACATGAGAGCATCTGTGACCTATTGGTATTTATCCTCTGGAGTTGCCAGCAGTGACGGGCATGAACTGGCCTACGAACTAAAGTTCGTGACGAATTTTGCCCAGTTTGTGTTTTGCAAAGTGAAGTTCGTGGCAGGTCAACTGGCTCAAACTTTCCACAAACTTCTGAGTGTTCGTGAATGGATACTGTCAAGGAGCCAAACAGGCTGACCCCGTGAGTTCCCAGGGCAAGAGGCCACAAGTAGCCAGACTGATGTTCTTAAAATATATATATATATATATATATATATATATATATATATATAAAGTTTATTGGAAGAATAGACAAGTTAATATGAATATAGCCGACAGATTACCAAAAGTGACACAAAACAATAAAGCTAGCTTTTATCTACCTAACACTTTTGAGAACTTTGTTAGGTGGTACAAACTTACATCTAGACGTAGGCCTCAAATTAGTATAGACTACAATTTCAGGGATTTGCCAAGCATAGATTCAGACCTCTATCCGACAAGTCTCAGAAAGGAACCCTAGCCCCCTGGGGAATATCATAATTACAGTTTTTGATGCCTCAGGTCAGGTGATGGTGTCATCCAACCCAAACACACCTTCAGGAGAATTCTCCAGAATCTTACATCCTCGCTCCTGATCTCCCCCCCCCCCCGCAACACTAGGAACACGTTCTCATGACAAGCTAATGCCTCTGGCCTTGGACTGATAAGGTGCCAGGCAGGCCGAAGCCTTTAATTAACAACACCTGCAAGAAAGAGACAGGCCTGTCATTTATACATTAACTCTTGAGGGGAGCCAAGAAAGGTGCTTCGCCTCACAGATATATTTCCATTCTATAATGGCAGAATCCAGGTCAGACTGTCTCTGCTCAATCAAACTGTTGACCAAACTTCAAAGCAAAATGGGGAGAACTTGGAGGGTATGTAGAGAAGCATCAGAGGGGGAGATCCCGTGTGAGTTGGATGTCTCTAGCTTGTGCAGGGTCCATTCCATACACGCCTGAACCTGCGCCCATCATTTCCCCAGAAAGTACTTTCCTGGGGGCACCTTCTTTGGGGGGCTGTAATTCGGACCCTCCTAATCCAATCCTCACCAAACGTGGACAGCTGATAGAGGAAAGTAAGCCAGAGAACCCCTGCAAGTTTCATGCCTCTAGCACAAGGGGGGGGGTCATTCTTCCACTTCACAAATTGAACTGCTCTGTTTGGTGCCAAAAGCTCGTGACAATTCATGGCTCACAAACCGGGCACGCCACGAACCACAAGCCACATTTTCCTTGTTCGTGCCCATCCCTAATTGTCAGATACCTTTCTCAGCAGTGACCATCACTCCCAAACAGGAATTATCTTTTAAAAAGAGAAATGCCTTATTATGGGGAAATTTAGCACATTCTCTTTTGTTGTTTCTGAAGGATGGTAGCCACGTCTGTGCCATTGCCGTGAGGACCTCTGAGGGCTCCCAAGTAGCAACATCCTCTTCCCCTCCAACACAGAAAAGGCCCTGCTGAATCAGAGCAATGCAACGGTCCATCTGCTCCACCATCCTGGTTTTTTTCCACTGAGTCCAACCAAAAGCTCCAAGAAAGCTTACAAGCAGGCCATGAAGTCCAAAGTTTCCCCCTTGCCCCTCACCTGACAGTAACTGGGTTTTAGAGGTAATGGGTCTCCCCAGGGCTCTTTTTGTAGCAGGAACTCCTTTGCATATTAGGTGACACCCCCTCATGTAGCCAATCCTCCAAGAGCTTACAGAGCTCTTCTTACAGGGGCTACTGTAAGCTCTTGGAGGATTGGCTACATCAGGGGTGTGTGGCCTAATAGGCAAAGGAGTTCCTGCTACAAAAAGAGTCCTGGATCTCCCTCCCCGGTCCTTTTCTGATGTTGCAGACTGGGGAGCTCCAGCAATTACAACCGATCTCCCGATGACAGAGATCAGTTCCCTGGAGACAGTGGCTGTTTCGAAGGGTGAACTCTTATGCCTGGCTGCGGTCCCTCTCCCCTAGGCTTGCCAACCTCCAGGTGGTGGCTGGAGATCTTCTGGGGTTACAACTGATCTCCGGGCAACTTAGATCAGTCCGCCTGAAGAAAATGGCCACTTTGGAAGGTCAGCTCTGTGGCATTCTACCCCACTGAAGCCCCTTCCCTCCCCCAACCCCACACTCCTCAGGCTCCAGCCCCCGAAATCTCCAGGTATTTCTCAATCTGGAGCTGGCGACCCTACACTCCTCCCCAGGGCCCTTTTTGTAGCAGAACTCCTTTGCATATTAGGCCACACACCCCTGATGTAGCCAATCCTCCAAGAGCTCACAGTCGCCCCTGTAAGAAGAGCTCTGGAAGCTCTTAGAGGATTGGCTACATTAGGAGGGTGTGGCCTAATATGCAAAGGAGTTCCTGCTACAAAAAGAGCCCTGCTCCTCCCCAACCCTACCTTCCCCAGGTTCCACCTCCAAACTGCCAAGGATTTCCCAATCCAGGGTTGGCAGTCATAAAGATTATATCTGTAATGGCAGAATCCAGGTCGGGTAGAACATCCATGGAAGCCGATTCCCATCTACCCATGATGACTAATTGTTACCTTCCTCGGTAACGTGACAGCCCAGCTTCTGGAAGGCTTCCTACCCTTCTTGGCCCTGCCAAGTTTCACTGAGACGAGCCATTCCCTCCCTCCTGGCCAACAACAGCTCCAACCGTGCGCCCACGTCTGAGCCAAGCATTTGTTCCCTTCCCACTCATGTCTGATGCCGCAACCCAGGATGAGTCTTCCTGTGAAGTTGAACGAGTTTATATTTAATACACTGGAGAAACAAGACGTTCGTAGTGCCCCAGAAAACCTATCTGAGTGTGGAAGGGGCTTTTCGAATCCATTTCTGTTTCCCCACCACCACGATACAATCTGCCTCTCGCCCATCTCAGAAGGATGAGGGTGGGGGAATAAGTAGGTAGAAAACCTTGGCGGTGACTATCTCACTTGGAAAGAGGATGGGGCTAAGTTAGTTCTACTTTCAGCCGCAGGAAGATTAATCCCTTGTTCATTTCTGGAGATTTCACACCACCTGCTGACCTATTTCAGGGCTGGGTCATCTTTGGATCCTGCCAATTACAGTTCCTAATCCCTGTGTGGTTTTAGACCCAGGCCGTGGAGTTTGAGTGGCAAAATGCACATCTTGTAGGATTCCCATGCGCACAGTTTTATTTTCCTTTGCTGGGGACTTTAGAATGTTGGTTTTCAGAATGCAGCAAACTCCCAAGTGGATTATTCTGGGTCACACAGGGGCAGCGTGATGCTACAACCATCTTTTGGAGAGAAAAAGAAGGTAAACAGAGAAGGAAAATGAGATGGTAAATTAATACACAAGGGCAGAAACAGTTAAAATGGGTGCCGTATTGCAGGTGGAGGTTCAACGGTCTATTGTCCTCCGTCTGGAGAGTTTGAGGCCAAGTTTTTTGTTACTGTTGCTTAAGCGGTGGCTTTCAAGCTGTGTCCCTTTCAAATCTGGGATTGCCCAAAGGTTTATCTGGAGTTCTACGAGGAAAAGATGGATAGCAGTCCAGCTCCTCTACATCTTGGCACTTCAATTCTCCACTGACTCAATGCACCTCAATGGCGCCACTATAATGCTGAAGTCCTGCAGTGGTTTAGCGTTATAGCACTCAAATTAGACCTTTTTTTAAAAGTCCAAGGAAGTTCACACAGCGAAAAAGGGCAGGGGGAAACAGCACTGTTTGAAACAGGCTTCCCAAGAACTTACCGTAGTTCGGCAGGGGACACATACTTCTTGGCAGGACCATTCCTGGGGGGGGCACGCGGCACACGATGCCGTCGCCAGAAAGTGATGCCAGGTGATGCACTGGCAATGGGGCTGGAAACTCGATGGTACCATCAAGTTTCCAGCCCCGTTGCCAGAGTGTCACCTGGTGTCACTTCCTGGCAACGGCATCGTGTGGAGTGGGTGTTCCAAGGAGGAATGTTCCAGATGGGGACTGTGTGTCCCCCGCCAAATTACGGTAAGTACTTGGCAACCCTAGTTTGAAATTACCGTAGGGCTTCAGCGACGGCTCTTTAACAGAAGAAAACGCGCTGTATGAAACCCCCAATCCTGTACCACTTTATTCTAAATCAGGTCATCAACGAACAACATCCGGTTTTAGAACAGTAAATGTAAGTCATTCCTTCCTTATGATGCATTAAGCCAGGAGGAGAGCCAATTCGCCCCAACCTCTTCAAATGCGCGTGTAGCGTACTACAGTAAACTTGTGATCACTTTTACAAGTAGAAAAAGAGCCAGAGTCCAGTAGCACCTTAAAGGATAACAAAATACGCAGCAGGGCATGAGCTTTTGTGAGTCACTGCTTCAGATCTGGAGATCTGGAGAAGCGAGCCTTGACTCACGAAAGCTCTGACTCTGCCACGTGTTTTGTTAGTCTCAAAGGTGCTCCTGGACTCTTGCTCTTCTCTGCTGCTGCAGACAAACTGACACAACCACCGATCTTGGTCCACCTTAACAAGGTGCAGCAGGAGGCTGAATAAGCTCTTTATCTTCTCATCTGCTACAGCCCGTAGAGCTCTCCTAAAAGCACCCAGATCCAACAGTAAATGAAGGACCTTACGGAATCCATCGCTGCGGAAATCACCAAGGAGGCTAGAGAGAATTAGTCCCAAACGGGTGAAGCTCGTTCAAGGAGAAGAAGGCTGGGCGCCTGCTTGGGTTGCCAGCCTCCAGGTGGTGGCTGGAGATCTTCCAGGCGAGAGAAATCAGTTCCCCCGGAGAAAATGGCTGCTTTGGAAGGCGGGCTCTATGGCTTTACCCCCTACCGAGGCCCCTCCCCTCCCTAAACCCCGCCCACTCCAGGCTCTACCGCCGAAATCTCCAGATATTTCCCAACCCAGAGCTGGCAACCCTAGTGCCTGCTAAGGGTCCCCTAAATGGTGGAGAAGAGCGCACGCTATGTTCTAAGGTGTTTGGTTTAACAAAAAAACATTGTGCTGAGGAAATCTGCTGTCCAGAAAAGGCAGACAGTCTTGCAAACGGTTATTGTGTCCTAGTTGAAGGTACTTTCTTACCCGCAGCAGTAGTTTATTTACTACTCTCAGGGCTATTTTGGAGCAGGAATGCACAGGAAGGGAGTTCTGGCTGGTTCCAGAGTGGCCACGCCCAGCAGGAACTTATTAGAATAACAGGCCACACCCAACAGCAGAAATTCATTAGGATTGGTTACATTAGGGGTGTGTGACCTAACATGCAAAGGAGTTCCTGCTACAAAAAAAAAAGCCCTGGGTTTTGACAACTAACAAGATAAACAGAATAAGAAGCAAAAGGTGGGTGATATCACGGGGGTGTGGCCTAATAGGCTAATGAGCTGTGCTGTCAGGGGTGTGGCCTAATATGCTAATGAGTTTCTGCTGTTGGGTGTGGCCTATTATGCTAATGAGTTCCTGCTGGGCTTTTTCTACAAAAAAAGCCCTGGCTACTCTTATACCCCACCTTTGTCCCCAGGGAGGTCCCTCAGTACATTACGCCGATGTCCTCTCCTCCATTTTTATCCTCACAACAGCCCTGTGAGGTAGGCTTAGGCTAAAAGGGTGCGACTGGCCCACGATCACCCAGAAAGCTTCCATCTCAGAGTGGGGAATTGGAAGCAAGGTCTCCCAGATCCTGGTTTGAGACCCCAACCACTACACTGCAGTGGTTTAGGGGCAGGGTTGCCAATCTCCAGGCAGGGCCTGGAGAGCTCCCAGCAAAAGAGTTCAGGTCCCCTGGAGAAAATGGCTGCTTTGGAGGGTGAATTCTATGGCATTGTACCCCAACTGAAGTCCTGCCTATACCCAAACCCTTCTCTCCCCAGGCCCCACCCCCCAAAATCCCCAGGTACTTCCCAACCCAGACTTGGCAAGCCTATTTAGGGGCAGTGTTCCCTCTAAAAGCTGAGGTGGTGTGAACTAGCTCACGGTCTTTTAGCCTCCAGCTCACACATTTTTGCCTTAGCTCAGGGAGGATGGCTCCAGAACAAAGCAATTTACGCAGCAGCCAAATCACAACTTTAATGCCAGCAGCTCAGAAAGTAGAATTTTTGCTCAGGAGACTCCACAGCTTAGAAGGGGCATTGTTTAGCACCATATGTCCAGGGGCTCTTACCTCAGACTCTGGTTCGAGGAACCGTCTCCTTCCAGGCGGAATTCTTTGCCCCGAGAGTTTCTTCTCTCCTGCAGTGAATCAATTCTCCAGTCTGAAGGTCCCTCTCTGCCTTCTCGCTGCCCTGAAGCTTGGATGCCCGAATGTTCCCTGGTTAGCTCTGTGAGCTGCAGCTCCGAGCAGGGCTCCTACAGCCTCTTCTGCATCTTCTCAGGTGCAAGACGGGTCCCTCCCACTTGCTAGGAAGCTGCTGGGCCTCATCATTACCATAATTACCTGCATCTGCAGCAGCGTCCAGCCCTTGTTTTGAAACATGCTATTTGGCCTCTGCTCAGCCCGGAGGACTTTGAATCCAGTTCTTAAAAAAAATCAAGGCTGGGAAAGGGATCGGGGACTCCAGACTCCCGGAACGGAACACAAACGCCAATGGCTATCAGGACCAGGGATGAGAAGAAACCCGTTTACAAACTGCTGCTGTCAGAAGAACATACAGATGTATCAGCCCAGGCTTACACACAGGATCCGGGGAGCCAGTTTGGTGTCGTGGTTAGGAGCGTGGACTCTCATCGGGTTGGATTCCCCGCTCCTCCACATGCAGCTGCTGGTGTGACCTCGGGTCAGTCACAAGTTCTCTCAGAGCTGTTCTCTCAAGAGCAGTCCTAGAAAGAGCTCTCTCAGCCCCACCTGCCTCACAGGGTGCCTGTTGTGGGAAAGGAGTTTGTAAGCTGCTCTGAGACTCCTTTGGGTAGTGAAGGGCGGGGTATAAATCCAACCTCTCCTCTTCTTCTTCTTCTTCATCCATGGGAACTGTAATTCAGCACGTGAGCAGCTAGGGATTCCCACTTTTCAGAACTCACACCAAACGACAGTTCCCAGGATTGGGCGGGAGGTGGGGGGAGCCCCGGCAGTTACAATTTCATAAAACCCACACAGCTCTAGAGTGTGGACCAGGGTCCCCAACGTGGTGCCCACAGGCACTATAAGTGCAAGCCACCAACTTCCCTAGTGCCTGCCAAGTGTTTTTAGAAAGTGGGCAGGGCTAGGTGGGGCTTTCACCCAGCAGGGGCTGCTGATTGGCTGTGTTGATTAAAAGGCATCCTTCAGCTCCGTGGGGACCCAAAGCCCCCTTTTCTTCTTCAATCTAGTCTCCCAGCTCTGCGTGGTAGGGGAGGCTGAGAGTGCACGACCAGCCCAAGGTCACCCAGCCACCTTCTCTGGCAGAGTGGGGATTCGAACCTGGGTCTCCCCAGATCCTAGCCTTTCGCTCTAACCACACTGGCTGCCCGACTGAAGAAGAAGAAGAGATCAGATTTATACCCCGCCCTTCACTACCCAAAGGAGTCTCAGAGCAGCTTACACTCTCCTTTCCCTTCCCCTCCCCACAACAGACACCCTGTGAGGTAGGTGGGGCTGAGAGAGTCCTGATAGAAACTGCTCTTTTTTCAAGAACAGCTGTGCCAGAACTCTGGCTTGCCCAGGGTCATCCAGCAGGTGCAAGTGGAGGAGTGGGAATCAAACCCGGTTCTCCCAGATTAGAGTCCGCGCACTTAACCACTACACCAAACTGGGGCACTGATGAGGGAGAACAGCACTTTTTTTTCATTCTTGGTTCTTTTACTTTTCTGACTGCACCAATTTTCCAGGCTCTGAGCGTCCGCTGGTCTCTGATCACGGTCATGAGAAAGAGTTGGGGAGCTCTCTCAGCCATCCCTTACGATTAAGGCTCTCGTTCTCTGAGGGAGGCTCATGTTCCTGTTGCCAGATGGGAGGACGAGGGTAGGAGAGGCTTGCCAAAGGCTAGTGTGTCCTAGGGGTGCCATCCTCCAGGTGGGACCTGGGGATCCCCCAGAATTCCAGATCACCTCCAGACTACAGAGATCAGTTCCCCTGGAGAATAATGGATGCTTTGGAGGGTGGACTCTGTGGCATTGTGCCCCACTTCAAATTGGTCTGAAGGTGCCAGGGCTGGGGGGTGTGCCAGGAATTCAAACTTGGCCAGTGGCCTCTTTCATTGGATGGTTTGCTTGCAAGGGATCTTGGGACATGTAGTTCAAGGGGACCCCTCCTGAGAGCGGGAGCGGGCATGAAACAAGCGGGAGCCGAGAGGCTCTTTGAGCCGCCATTTTGAGCGCCGCTTTTCATGGCTGCGACCTTGACCCTGTTGCTCAGTCTGAGCCACCCACAGGCTGTGAGGCGACCGATCTGTCCCAGCTGCTGCTCCCACCTATCTTCCCCCGCCTGCCTCCTCCTAGGGATGCCATCTTCCAGGTGGGACCTGGGGATGCCCGGAACATTGGCATGTTCTTCATTTGTCCAGAAAACTGGAATTTTACCCTCCAGCTGGGTACAATGGCATCTGTCCCTTAGGATGCAGAAGGTATCATTTCTGCCACTTCCGGTTAACAAAAGGATCCCCAATAGTAAGGCTGGGAAAGATCTCCCGCCCAAGAGCCAGGCAAGATTGTGACTGAAGCCCAGATTGTGACTAAAGCAGTTCCAGGACCAAGAGTTTCTATCAGTTTTTCTAATTCAGAAGTGCAGACTAGCTCTGGGCATTTCTACTGCCCGTTAGCAACGTGGCCACCCAAAACTCTGCCTGCTTTATGCACGCAGGTTTGTTTGTAGGGTTGCCCACAACCTGGGGGAAGAAAAATTGTCCCTTTAATAAAGTCATAACGGGGAGCCGAAGCTTTTAATGGCATGGAGTTAACTAAAACCGCTTGGGAAATATCAGCCAAATAAGCTATGTCGTCTAAGGCTTTCACGGCCAGAGTTCATTAGTTGTTGTAGATCACCTTGACACAGAGAGTACTCCATCTTTCTGTGTTATACCTCTGAGCAGGGCTATTTTGGGGCAGGAATGCACAGGAACGGCGTTCCGGCTGGCTTCAGAGTTGGCCACGCCCACTACAGCCAAAACCTCTGTGTGCGTGGCTACAGAGGGAAGGCCTGGAGAGCGACCCGCTGGTGACTCCGAGGTGGGTGGGCCAGGGATGCCCTGGAAGGATCGGGGAGGCATTTAAATGCCTCCCATGCCTTCCCTGGCCTGTCCAAGGGCTGGCTTGCCTGAGCTTCCCAAAGCCGCAGGGCACCCGGGCAAGCCAAGGGAAGGCAGTTCCCCTCCTCTCCAAGGGCCAGCTTGCCCAGGCTGCCCACAGCTGCGGGGCGCCTGGGCAAGCCAAGGGAAGGCATGGGGGTGTGGCCTAATATGCTAATGAACTGTGCTGTCGGGGTGTGGCCTAATATGCAAATGGGTTTCTGCTGTTGGGTGTGGCCTATGATGCTAATAGGTTCCTGCTGGGCTTTTTCTACAAAAAAAAGTCCTGCCTCTGAGAATGCCAGTCACAGCTGCTGGCGAAACGTCAGGTCCTACAATGCCAAGACCATGGCCATACAGCCCGGAATATCTACAGCTAACCCAATAAACAGGAGAGACAGGAGGAGGAGGAGGAGGAGAGGGGCCGGCATGTGGACTGGGAGGCAACTGGGTTGTCTTGTGCATGCCGCTTGAGGGGAAAGTTGTCCCGGCCTTGGAAGCAAAGGGAAAAGGGGAGGAGTGAAAGGAAAAGGGGGGGGGCAGCTGTCACCACTGCACATCTGTGCAGCTGTAGAACCAGGAGGCAGAGTGAGTGTTGGGGAGGGTGGAGGACGGCAACCTCCCTTCCCCCCCCCCACGCCTGTTTTCAACCCATGATGGAAAAGGGGTTGCGAGAGAGGACAATAAGCACCCATTGGAGGTTTTGGAAACAATTTGGTGTAGTGGTTAGGAACGCAGACTCTAATCTGGGAGAACAGGGTTTGATTCCCCCACTCCTCCACATGCAGCTGCCGGTGTGACCTGGGGCCAGTCACAAGTTCTCTCAGAGCTGTTCTCTCAAGGGCAGTTCTCGAGAGAGCTCTCTCAGCCCCCACCTACCTCACAGGGTCTCTGTTGTGGGGAGGGGAAGGGGAAGGGATTATAAACTGCTCTGAGACTCCTTTGGGTAGTGAAGGGCGGGGTATAAATCCAATCTCCTCCTCTTCTTCCCGTTAGGCCTTCCCCTCAGTTCTGCCACTTCTGCGGGAAGTGGGGGATGGATGAGAATTGGTGTGGGGAGGGGATCTGGGAGAGCCAGGGTCCGATACCCCCTTCTCCTGAGCCAGGAACCCATCATCTGGGTCCCCCAGGGCCGGTCACTCAACCCGGACCACCTCACAGGGTTGTCATTGGGGATGGGGCGGTGGAGGGGGAAGTCCATTGCGCCTCCTCAAGATTCTCAGAGGTAGGATGAGGGAAGAGAGTAAACAAAGAACGAGAGACAGATTATAGCCGTGTTCGGCTGCTGAGGCTGGGCACATGTGGGGTGGGTTTTGCTGAAAAACTACTTTATTTACTTGCAAGGAAGATGACCCATCTCCTAAAAGTGCTATATATACAAAAAGTAACTAATTTGTATGGAAATGTATGATCACCCCCTCTTTTATGGTAACCCTTGGGAAAGACCTAGTCTTGCATATGATTAAATACATTTATGGGGGCTTTTATGGATTCCCCAGTAAATCAATTGCTTGCACTCCTAGGAATCAATTGCTTTTATTTGTATTCTGAGTAAAAAATAAATATCATTACTTGAACTTGCTTGTCTCATTTATTAAGTTTATATTTCCACTACGTGACATTGCATTTTATGGCACACACGGCCCAACCTGACAAAGACAAACCTGCCCCCTGCTGGAGAGAAAGAGCCCTGCAGAAGGATTTGTTTGGTGGTGTTCTGCAAGGAAATTCCCCATGCCCGAGACTTGCTCACCACACATGTTGGGCACGTCTTAATGCTACCAGTGTGACACCAGAACAAATTTAGAGTCCAGTGGGGCACCTTTAAGACCAACAAAGTTTTATTCAAGGTATGAGCTTTCGTGTGCATGCACAGATATCTTTAAACCAAACAAACACTGTTACCAGTTCCAGCAATTCAAAGGACAGAGGCCAGAAATGTCCAGATCCGATATAAAAATGTAGGACGGCAGCCCCAGATCTCTCACGGAGGACTCATCCAGGGGAGTTCGGCTATTTCCAATCCATCAATGCCAACAACAAAGAGAAAGCCACCGTTCCCAGAAGCCTCTCTGGTGTCGAAGGACTACCTGCTCGGTTGCAGAAGGAAGTTCTGCAACATTCTACAAATCCATCCGGCCTGATCAGCGAGTCATAAATCCCTTGGTAACCACACAACGTCTCCGTGCCACATCCCTTCTGGATAGTCACACTTCGGTTCCCTGGAAAAGGTTAAAGGTCATCAGATATGTGTGGGGAAGGGGGAGCATATCTCACACAAACCGCCCATAACTTGTAGCACTTTTTACACAGTGGCACTAGAGGGCGCTGTGAACCAACTATTGAGCAATTTCTTTCCTGGAAAGAATGAGCCTGTGAAATGGAATGACTCCAAGATCATCACTGTGGGAGACCTGCCTGTAGATGGGGTTTCCGTAACAAAAAGAGGACCAGAGCGCCTGTCTCCTTAATAAGACCTGATCTTCACGGAAATGTCACGGCAAATGTCTCGTTTCCAACACAAAACCAAAAGTGAGTTTCAAGGAGCCCAAATGAACCCCGAAAGATCCCTCCTCCACCAATTATTATCTTTCATGCATGACTTAACTCAGGTTTTTTCGTGTCCAGGGCTATTTTTGTAGAAAAAGCCCAGCAGGAACTCATTAGCATATTAGGCCACACCCAACAGCAGGAACACATTAGCATATTAGGCCACATCCCTGATAGCACATCTCATTAGCATATTAGGCCCCACCCCCATGTTACCAGAAGTGTGGTCATCCAGCCACACCCATCTTTTGCTTCTTATTCTGTTTACCTTGTTTGTTGCCAAAACCCAGGGCTTTTTTTTGCATGTGAGGCCACACACCCCTAATGTAGCCAATCCTAATGAGTTTCTGCTGTTGGGTGTGGCCTGTTATGCTAATGAGTTCCTGCCGGGCGTGGCCGACTCAGAAGCCAGCCGGAACTCCGTTCCTGTGCGTTCCTGCCCCAAAATAGCCCTGTTCATGTCTATTGACCTTCTTGTTTATTTACTAGGTTGTCTTTTGTGGAGGGTGGGATGTTCTTAGAATCATAGAGTGGGAAGGGACCTCTGGGGTCATCTAGTCCAACCCCATGAACAATGCAGGAAATTCACAAATACCTCCCCACACACACACACACCGCCAGTGACTGCTGTTCCACACTGTTCTTCTTGGTGGCTGTGTGATCCAGACAATTAGGGATCCCACAGCCACTGAAATGACATCATGGTGCCTCACAGCTAATCTGGCCCTTAGCTACACTGGGGTTATTGGGGGCTCCGCCCCCTTCCTTAAAGGGCCATACCCCCAAGATTTTTTGAGAATAATGGGGGCGCATGCATGCACCCCCACGCTTCTTCTCAAAAGCATTTAAAAGGGTCCTTTAAATGCTTTTGAGAAGAAGTGGGGGACAGCACGTGCCTCTCTCCCTCTCCTCCTGCAAGATTTCAAGGACCCACGTGCTCCCTACCGATCAGCTG
Source organism: Gekko gecko (assembly GCA_029375565.1). Lineage (NCBI taxonomy): Eukaryota > Metazoa > Chordata > Lepidosauria > Squamata > Gekkonidae > Gekko > Gekko gecko. The sequence continues at coordinate 224,562,891 of JAPDNY010000005.1, forward strand.
AAGGGTCCTTTAAATCTTGCAGGAAGGGAGGGAGAGGGGGTGGCTTCCGGTGGCTGGGCTCGGGGGCAGATTAGAGCCGACATTAAAATAATGGCAGCCCCACCAGAAAAAAAAATTACCCCAGAAGTCACAAAATCCTGGCTACGGGCCTCACAGCTAATCAGGTTTGCCGTAGTGGTGGAAATTGCCGCCAAGTCACAGCTGCCTTATGGCGACCCCATCGGGTTTTCAAGGCAAGGGACGTTCAGAGGTGATTTGCCATCGCCTGCCTCCACGTCACGGCCCTGGTATTCCTTGGAGGTCTCCCATCTGAATACAAGCCACGGACAACCCTGCTTAGCTTCCAAGATCAGACGAGATTGGGCTAACCTGGGCTATCCAGGTCAGGTAATCAAATCTGTACATGTGATAATGCCCCCAACACAGAGTCCGACTGGAAACGGTAAAACCCGAAGAAGTGACTCATACAGGGGCACAGCAAGCAGCCTCCTCTATGTGGCTACCTTGGGCTCACTGGGAAACGTTTAGTTATTGAATTTATTTCACGCAGCCCCACCAATAGTAATCTGAAGAAGAAGAGAGAGAGAAGAGAAGAGATTGGATTTATACCCCATCCTTCACTACCCAAAGGTGTCTCAGAGCGGCTTACAGACTCCTTTCCCTTCCCCCACACCCCACAACACACACCTTGTGAGGTAGGTGGGGCTGAGAGAGCTCTTGACAGAAACTGCTGTTTTTCAAGAACAGCTCTTATCAGAACTACGGCTTGCCCAAGGTCATCCAGCCAGGTGCAAGTGGAGGAGTGGGGAATCAAACCTGGTTCTCCCAGATTAGAGTCTGCGCACTTAACCACTACACCAAACTGAACACATCTCTGTGTACACTGTGGTGTTTTAATAGTTGTGTGGAAAGCGGCCCTGACCTGGATAGCCCAGGCAAACCCGATCTCATCAGATCTCTGAAGCTAAGCAAGGCCGGACCAGGCTAGTATTTGGATGGGAGACGTCCAAGGAATACCAGGGTCCTGAGGCGGAGACAGGCGACCGCAAGCCACCTCTCTGAAACGTCCCTTGCCTTCCAGCCCCACCAGGGGTCGCCAGAAGTCAGTTTGACTTGATGGCAAAAATAGTTGTGTGGAAAGTGCGACTAAGTTCCATCTTACTCAATGGCGCTTACTCCTAGGAAAGTGTTCCCAGGACTGCATCCTTAGCTTGTAGTTGTGGACAAGTTGCTGCAAAGGCTAAAGGGGGGGGGGCATAGGCACGAAAACTAAAAGCCGTGCAGGACAGAGCCTCTCCTCCTTCCACTGTCCCCTGGCTACTTTGTCCCGATCCTCCCAGTTCTCCCAGAAACAGGCCCATGGGCTTTCAAGGCTTTCTCCAGTTTTTTTAACCATCACTCCAGTTAACACCTTGCTTTTTAAAAACAAATGTTGATTCTTGAGATTAATGCCCCAGCTCCACTATTATCGGGAGCTAGGAAGAGCATGCATATTACACTCATTCTGCAGTTACTCCGTTTGGGGTCCGTCAGTGATGGGATTAACTTCATGGTCCTGGCTATCACATACAAAGCCCTTTGTGGCCCCGGACCCGCATATCTACCCGCATATCTCTTCTCCTGCAGTACCCGCTATCCCACAACAACTTGACTCATCTGAGCAAGTCCTTCTGGCCAGGCCACCCTGCAAATGGATTCCCACTCCCCCTACCAAGCAACCTCCCCGGCTGCCTCAGATTTCCCACCCCCCCCCCCTTACCTTGGTCCATGAAATGCACGCATCGATCCATGACCCCCGTACAGTTCAAGAGCTGCGATTTGTTATGGGCGCACTGCCCAAGTCCCGTTTCCCGACAGGTATAGCACTTCAGTCCATTTGGATCTCCGGCAGAGATTTCTGTGGAGGGGAAAAGACGGAGGCTCTGCAGGAGTCCTTTGGCTGGAGGAGACACTGTGATCCCTAGTGGTAAGATCTGGGGGTGGGGGAGCAGAAACTGTGGAAGGCGGGCAAGGCCAACGGGGGCGGGACTTCTGGGTACTTCTCCTAAGGCTGTGAAGTGGGTGGTGATGAAACCTAAGTTTTGTCCCAGTTTGCAATCGCAGGGAACGTCCTGTCTTTACCTGGACCCCAAAACTGAATTTCCACACTGAAATTAAAAAAAAAAAGAAGCAAAGGAAGATACCAGAGTGGAAACACCAACTGCAGTGGTGCCAGTATGCCCTCAGGGAGGGTGATGGGCCCCACCTCAGCCCCACCTACCTCACAGGGTGTCTGTTGTGGGAAGGGGAAGGGAAAGGAGTTTGTACGCCACTCTGAGACGCCTTTGGGCAGTGAAGGGCGGGGTATAAATCCGATCTCTTCTCTTCTTCTTCTAGATGGGGCAAATACATAGCTCATTCAGTGAGTTAAATATCGATTTGTATCCCAGCTGGTTGCCGCGCAGGGCTTATGAGGTAGTTTACAATAGTATACAAGGAGGAGGAGGAGGAGATTGGATTTATACCCCGCCCTTCACTCGGAGTCTCAGAGTGGTTTACAAACTCCTTTCCTTCCCCTCCCCACAACAGACACCCTGTGAGGTAGGTGGGGCTGAGAGAGCTCTGAGAGAAACTGCCCTTTTCAAAGACAGCTCTTATCAGAACTATGGCTTGCCCACGGTCATTCAGCAGCTGTGACTGGAGGAGTGGGGAATCAGACCCGGTTCTCCCAGATTAGACTCCACACACTTAACCGCTACACCAAACTGGCTCTCTAAGCAATACCCATGACATACACACACAAAAAAAAAAACACCCGATCCTATCAAAAATACTCCTGCAGTATATAGTGGATTAACCTACAGTCAACTCATACTGCTTGCAGGTATACGGAGGAGTACAGGCTGATATTGTTGAGGGGTTTTGTTTCTCTGATTGTACTTGCCGTGACCCTTTAACACAAAGTTTTCAGTCCTGGTGACAGTATCACCAATTTGCCATAGATCTGAGCGCTGACTTGATGTTGCAACCCGGTCTCTGCTTCGGGCCAAGGAAAATTCTCACACCCCTCCTATTCCATTTCAATGGATAGAGAAAATTCTTGGTGGATCGTGCCCTGAATTATTCGAATTCATTGGCTGCGGGATGAGCTCCCAAGAACAGCAGGCTCTTCCACATTCTCATTTTCCTCGCTTGTAAATTCCTGTTTCTTTGAGGAGGGAGTGCTGTTCCTCACACGTTTTGCTCCCTCTAGTGGTCGATTTGATATTACACCGGTGTACATCCAGCATATCTTCCTGCAGATTGAAACTGCAGGTTTTTATGCCAGATATAAACCAGTGTAGTATCAAATGGGCCGGGCCACGGTGGCCCAGAGGTTAAGATGCTGAGCTGCAGACAGGAGGGTTGGTACTTCAGCAGTTCGAGACCTTAGTGCCGTGTGACAAAATAAGCTCCCATCTCTGGGCCCAGCTCCTACCATCCTAGTAGTTGGAAAGTAAGAAACTGCAAGTAAATAAATAGGTACTGCTTTGGTGGGAAGGTAACAGCATTCCATGCACCTCGGCATTTAGCCATGCCGGCCACATGACCAGGGAAATATCTACAGACAGCGCTGGCTCTTCAGCTTGGAAATGGAGATGAGCACCGCCCCCTGGATTCAACTGGCTTTCAAGCAAGGGAAACCTTTACCTTTAATATCAAATGGACCATTAAAGGGAGATAAACACGTGGAATGGGAGGGACAAAACAGAGGAAACATGAACTTACAAGCAAGGAAGACGAGAATGCGGAAAAGCCCAACTAGTCCGGACAGGTTCTGTAGGCATACCATCATTATCTGCAGTGAAACACCATTATTATCAGCATTACCTTGGAAAGTCCCGTTGTTACAGTTTGATCCCTTGCAGACTTTTTGATCAATGTAAGCCAAATTGGTCCCGATCTGGTACACCAGCTGCGTGTCCTTAACGGAATTGGTTCCACACCCCTTGATGATGGGTTCTAATCCTTCGCCTGGAAAGAGGAACCAGTACTATGTTCACACCACCGGCCAATGGTCCTATGCTCTGTTCTAACATACACAGCAAAGAGGTTGCACGGGCCACACACCAAATATTATGTCAGGGGTCCCCAACATGGTGCCCATGGGCACCATGATGCCCACCAACACTTTTCCTGGTTCCTGCCGAGAGTTTTTCGAAAGTAGGTGGGTCCAGGCAGGTCTTTTGCCTACCAAGGCTTCTGATTGGCCACTGGAGATTTGATTGGCAGTGCAGATTTTTAAAAAATGTTTCGATAGCAGCTGCAACCACAGCACAGTGGCCTTCACTGTGGTAAGCTGCAGAAGCCATTTTGTGGCTGGCTCCACCTCCTGAGGCAGCCATTTTGGGGCTGTGCCCACCATGCTCAAAGAGGTTGGGGAACCCTTGTACTATGTCCTCTTCCAAGGGATGCTCCCTTTCACTTCAAACTGTATTTGTGACTCTATTAAGTACATAGCAGTACTAGAGCATCTCCAGCGTATCTGCAGGGGTTTAGCACTGTAATTCTAGAGTTCTTGCTTCATTGTCTCTCGGGATCCAAAGTAGAGACTGAGCCAAAGTTTTGCAGTTTTGGATTTTCATGTCGATGTTTGCATTTTGGGGCAAGGGAGCGTGAAAAAGGGAAACTATTAAGAGACAAACCTGTATTGTTGTAAATCTTTGCTACCAAACTGAACCGGACTGGATCAGAAATTCAAAACTCAGTCAAAGGATATTTAAATTGCTGTCATGATGCAAGATGTATAAGGAAATACCTGATTTGACGTTTTTGGATCCAGGTAGCATTTTGGAATTTCTCTTCTAGTTAGGTGCCTGGAAAAGGTTGACCAGAAGGGAAACAAACCTACTAATGAACTAATCTATATAAGCCACAAGATTCCCCAGTTTTGATATTGCTAATACTTATCCAGGTTATTAAAAGTGCTGTGACTGCCTGTGCTCCTTCTACCAGCACCTACTGGCTAGTACCTGTGCCGTCATTTGTGATGATTGACATCTCCCTGCATCCCCACAGCTGTGTGTGGACTGCTGCATCCTCTCAATTGATAATCTCCACTTCTGCAGTACCTGGCAGGAAATGCTGCGATATTTGCACACATCTGTCCTGTTTCTCGAAGCACGGCTCTGTGGGAGCATTCGGGCCACATTCGGCTGCATTTCCGATACAGCTCTGACATTCCACACCGTTTTCGGACCCTTCTCTGCTGGCTACACAGAAACATTGGGGGAAGGGGCCAAGGAAAGAGAAGGCGTTAATCCGATTGAGTCACTAATTCTGAACCCCTGGCCAATCTTTTCACAGGTTTTTGCTTATTTCTATTTTCTTTGGAAGCTCTAAGCCCCCCAAGACGTGACCTGGATAGCCAAGGCAAGCCCAGTCTCATGAGATCTTGGAAGCTAAGCAGGGCCGACCCTGGCAAGTACTTGGATGGGAGACCTCCAAGGAATACCAGGGCTGGGACACAGAAGCAGGCAAGCCAGCCACCTGTCTGTAGGACAAGGGGGAAAAGAATGTGATTTCTGACACTCTCTCCTTGATGTATATTGACAGCTGTCACTGTGCCTTCAAAAGTTTAATCATAATAGATTCAGATCTTGGTATGTAACCTAGAATCTCCTGATGGGAGAAACTTATAGCAGAACATATATATATATTATAATTGCATTTTTGGCATAAGAAGCCATATTAAGCAAGAGTATCATTAGAGGCCTCTGTAGAAGGAATTAGGATGCAATAGAAATGGAATGCGCAAGGAGGCCGAGAGCAAGTTTAATGTAATTCACAGTCCTTATCAGCTAGCTCTCCATATGCAGGTCAGAAAGGAACCCAGTGTTCTCTAATGTTCCCATTGTCCTGGAGACCAGATAAGCAAATGCAATCACTGATGTACATGACCAGTATCAGGAGAGACCAATAGTAAGGTATAGAGTCAAATGATGCTTTTATGATGTTAACTGCTTGGTACCAATCAAAGGTTCTTGAATGTGTAAATCATATGTGATGTCAGTTGGGGTCTAAGACCTTCTGCCCTTCCGGGTCATGGCAGAATACGGCTTGAAACTGCTGAAGTGCTAAGCCACTCAGCCCCTGTATTCCCTGTTTCCATTGCAATAAACAGATTCATCTAACCCGTTGGACTCCGACTGTGTGATTCCAATTTGGCTAAGGGATCACACAAGGCCCAGATTTGTGCATCATCTCTGAAATGTCCAAGCCCCACTAGGAGTCGCCAGAAGTCAACCATGACTTCCAGAATAAGAATCATTAACACTTGCTGTAATTCTTGCCATTATGCTTGGTGTAGTGGTTAAGTGCGCAGACTCTAACCTGGGAGAACCGGGTCTGATCCCCCACTCCTCCACTTGCTGGATGACCTTGGGCAAGCCGTAGTTCTGATAAGAGCTGTCCTTGAAAAAGAGCAGTTTCTGTCAAGAGCTCTCTCAGCCCCACCTACCTCACCAGGTGTCTGTTGTGGGGAGGGGAAGGGAAGGGAGTTTGTAAGCCGCTCTGAGACACCTTTGGGTAGTGAAGGGCGGGGTATAAATCCAATTTCTTCTTCTTCTTCTATGTACATATTCCATAATTTAGCGTGCCAGTTCTGTTTAATTGGTCTCTGTTTACTTTTCCAATGTAGTGCAACAACATTTTTAGCCGCTGCTAAAAGAATGGCAATTTGATATATAGTACTGATATATCTATACTCCATTGATGTAAAAGAAGATGTTCCACAGTATTTTGCAGTTTTGTACCAGTTATTTGCTCTATGGTTAAAATTAGCTCTTCCCCAAAAGGTATCAAAATAGGGCATTACAGCCAGCAATGCGTATATGTTCCCAGGCTACCACACTGTTTCCAACATACAGATCTCGCCGTTGGCACCATATAGGCCAGCTTCTGTGGTGTCAAATACCAAAAGGTATTTTAAACAGCTGAAGTTTTATGTCAATAATATTGGTATTAAATGGAAAGTTCAACCATAACCTTTTCCAAAAGTCATCATCCAAAGTTTGTGTACATAAAGTTTGCCATTTAAGTTGATGTGATAAGGGTTTATCAGCATCCATTGACATTAAGATAACATATAGCTTAGAAATTAAACGTTTATTTGAGCTCCGAGCATATTGATATACTTGTTCAAATTCGGATAGCGGTTGCGACATGATTGTAGTTAGTTTTATTTGAGAACAAACATGTTGTAATTGTAAATATGGATACCATGGGATAGTCAAACCCAATTTTCCTTCCATTGTTGTTTTCTCTATTAATATCTTATTGGACGTTATATCTTCCAAAGTACTGAGTCCAGCTCTTCTGCAAGCTTCTTGAGGTATCATAACACTAGGAGGTAATATCCTTTCTTGATTAAACAGAGTCTGATATCTTGATATTTGAGGTACCAACTGTTTTCTTTTAGTATCCCATGTACTTAAAAAAAACTTTAAAGATAAAGCTTTTTTCTATTGTTTTAGATCTTTCCTTGGGGGTTTGCCAGACAGAATCCTGCACATTATAAGGGTAAGTATAATATTTTTGTATTACAGTCCAGTCAGTCTCTTGTTTGTCCTCCATTATTTTCATTATATTAGTTAGGTGGCACGATTGATAATATTTAAGTAAGTCCGGAAATCCAAGCCCACCTTGTTTTGTTGGTTGACACAAGAGTTTGCATATTAATCCTATGTCGTTTATAGGTTCAAAAAAAGTTTAATAAGGCTTTCTGCCATTTATTTATTTCGATTTCTACTTTAATTGGTAACACTCGAAATAAAAATAATATTTTGGGTAATCTATATGTTTTAATAATGAGTAATCGATCATGCCATGAAATTTTTAATCTATACCACCAAAGTAAAAAAAAAATTAAAAGGTAGCGATAAGCTCCCATCCTTGTACCCTTGGCGTGGGGGGAAAGGTCACCTGAGGCAGTGTAGTGTAGTAGCTAGGATGTGATACTAGGATCTGGGAGACCCAGGTTCAAATCCTCAGTCTGCCACGGAAATTCTGTGGGTGACCTTGGGCCAGGCTAGGGTGACCGGGCCCCTCCTGTCAACCAGCAGGGGTCGGGGGGAGGATTCACCAGGAGAATGAGGAAGGCACGGCCATGTTGCTGGCATCACACAGGAAGTTTCATCGGGGGCTCTGGCAACCCTTGGCCAGGCACACACACTCGGCCTAGACTACCTCACAGAATTGTTGCGAGGATAAAATGGAGGGAAGGAGAATGTCGTTGTGAGCCATATTGGGTCCCCAGAAAGGTAGGGTACAGACAAATTCATATGAGGGATGAAGAAGAAGAAAAGAGTTGGATTTATACCCTGTCCTTCACTTGGGAGTCTCAGAGCAGCTTACTATCTCCTTCCCTTCCTCTCCCCTGCAACGGACACCCTGTGAGGTCGGTGGGGCTGAGAGAGCTCTGACTGAGAACTGCCCTTGAGAGAATAGCTCTGAGAGAACTGTGACTGACTCAATGTCACCCCAGCAGGCTCCATGCAGAGGAGTGGGGAATCAAACCCAGCTCTCCCAATTAAAGTCCTCTGCTTGCTGGCTCTCATCTGAAGAAAAATTTGGCCCTCGCTCTCGCTCTTTCTCTCTTCATTTACCCTGATGACTCTTGTCTGGCAGTTTGACTGAATCCAGAATTTTTTTGTGTGTTTGAGGTAGAAATTCTAAGCGTCACCCTCCTCTCCCTTTTCTCTGGTCTTTGGCCACCATCACTCCTTCATTCCAATAGACAGCGCTATTTTGGGGCATAGGAACACACAGGAATGGAGTTCCGGCTGGCTCCCAAGTTGGCCATGCCCAGCGGAAATCATTAGCATAACAGGCCACACCCAACAGCAGAAACTCATTAGGATTGGCTACATGAGGGGAGTGTGGCCTCACATGCAAAGAAGTTCCTGCTTTAAAAAAAGCCCTGGGTTTTGACAACAAACAAGGTAAACAGATTAAGAAGCAAAAGGTGGGTGTGGCTGGATGACCACACTTCTTGCAACATGGGGGTGTGGCCTAATATGCTAATGAGCTGTGCTGTCAGGGGTGTGGCCTAATAAGCTAATGAGTTTCTGCTGTTGGGTGTGGCCTATTATGCTAATGAGTTCCTGCTGGGCTTTTTCTACAAAAAGAGCCCTGCCAATAGAGTTTGTCACAAAAGTGGGGGTGAGAAGCGCCAATCAACTCAGGGTTGGATCCAGCAGATCCCAGCGGAACTTTCCTCTGACAGAAGGTGGTTCCCTGACACAAGACGCTTGCTTCCCCTCCACAGGAGGAGAACTTCCTTGCTGAACTGGACCCTGTGAGTCAGATATGTCTCACAGACCATGGCCTGAGGCAGCTCCCTCAGCTTCCCCCATGGCTCAAATTACCGGGGTATCAAAGGGGCTACCCTTGACCAGTGTTCAAAAGCTGCACCTAGGACAGACTGCTGGCGTGGTCCAACTATCAGGAGCATGGGACGTGACCTCAATATTACAGCAATTACCCTGGCTACCTATTGGCTCCCAAGCCCAATTCAAGGTGTTGGCTTTGATCTTTAAAGTCATACACGTCTTGGGACCAGGGCATCTGAAGGACTCTCTTCTCCCATATGTTCCTGCCGGGAGTTAAGGTCACAGGGAGACGCCCTCCTGACCATCCCATCAACCAATGAAGCTTGTTTGGTGGGTATGCAGAAGAGGGCCTTTTTGGTGGCAGCCCCACAAGGATGGAACCACCTCTCCCCCCACTGGGAGTTGCGCCTGGCCCCCTCCCTTTCAGTCTTTAGGAAGCCACTAGAGACAGTTTGATTTAAGACTGCCTTCGCTTCAGGCAGCTCTAAGCTGTGCTTTGAAAATTTGGTTTTACGTTTGTTTGTTTTAATGTAATCCATTTTATTGATATTGCACTTGAACTCCGTAAGGAAGTAAGGCAGCTCATAAACATTTATTATTTATTTACCTATTGCCCTTATATCCCGCCCTATCCCATGACAGGCTCACGGCAGCTCACAACAGAGACAAAACAATAAATATACAGTTAAAAAATCAAAGGAATGAATGAATGAATGCGGCTGTGCCCTAAGATTTCTTTAATGTCCATGAAAGGGATTGACTCCGCATACAATGTCATTGTGATGTTTCAGCCCTTTCCCAAATAATCAAATTTTGCCTACCCGCCCTGCCCTCAGTGCGGACTGGACTTTTGTGGTGACGGGCAGCTACCTAGCATGACCCCCCCAAGTTCTCTTTCCTACAGAGTCTCACAGCTACTACAGTCAAGAAGCAATTTTTCTCCAGGCCAGTTTGGCCAGGGATTCTGGAGGTTTCTTGTCATCTCCTGGGCGTGGAACAGCGGTCACTGCGGGTGTGGAGGGGGAGGTATTTGTTAATTCCCTGCATTTTGCAGGGGGTTGGACTAGATGACCCTGGAGGTACCTTCCAACTCTACGATACTATGAGTATATGATTCTATGAACACAGAGGTGGAATTCGGATCGATCTTGCATCGGTGAACCCCCTTAAGCTACCACTTGTCTATGTTCTCGCCGGCCGCTCTGCCCTTACATACCGTGATAACTCACAGGTAAGCAGAGATCCGTGGAACAACAGTGCATCCTCCGGAACAAGAAACCTTGATACCCTCCAGGATACCGACGGCAGTAGTTCGAAGTCCCACAGCCCTGTTTCACTGTTTCTGCGTCCACTACAAAGAAAAGACAGAGCAATCGGGGGAAGGAAGCAACTGCAAACAGCGAAAAGGGGACTCAAATCAGCAGGGGGTTCTGGAGTAAGTCAAGCCTGAACTTCCCCTAGAAGCTAAAATGACAAAACTGAGGCTATCGAACTTTGGTGACATTAGGAGAAGACAAAGAGTCACTGGAAAAGGCAATCATGCTAGGAAAAGCTGAAGGCAGCAGAAAAAGAGGCAGGCTCAATATGAGATGGATCGACTCCATCAAGGAAGCCACAAAGGCACTCCATTTGCAAGAATGTAAACAATGGGACATTTTGGAGGACATTGATTCAAAGGGTCGCCATATGTCGGGAGCGATTCGACGGCACTTAACGTTAGATTCACAATAGCAAGCCAGTAATCTCTTATTTAGCAGAGTGCACTATTGGCTACACGCAGCAGTAGCTTCTTTGTTCTGCGTGTGCTAGCAAAGTTACAGAGTTACACAGAGCCGCTTTTCAGTGTCAAATGAATAAGAACCCTTCATGCAAGAAACTATATTCTAGATAGTGCAGGTTGAGAGATAGTGCTGGAATCTAATCTAACTAGCTGGGTGTATGCAGATGCAGAATGTTCCTTCTTTGTGTGTGTGTGGAAGGGAGGGAGGGAGGAATTCCCTGAGAGTTATCAGTCTACACATCAAAGGGACAGAGGCAGAAGAATTAACAGGAAGAATGCTCATAGTTTGCCTATCTATCTGACTCTCTTATAACCCCTCTCTGGAGGCTGAGGCTAAAAGACAGTGTTTAGCCCTTCTCTTCCAACATTTCACAAACACACAGCCTCCCCTTTTGATATGCAAAAGTGTATTCTCCCCAAGGCTTTTGTTAAGTTCCGCATGGCCTGCTAGCTAAAGCCGCTCACTTTAGCCTTTGATGGCTGGCGGCTACTAGCCAGTGCTCTCATCCCATCTGCTTCAGTGTGGGTCAGGAAGAAACAGCTTGGCCTGTGGATGGTAATTCACAAAGGAGGAGAAACTCTGGGAAATGTGCATCTGGCCCGCAAGGAGGGGATTCCAAGATCATGCCCTGGGAGGAACTGACACCGTTTTAGCGACCACTGCTTCCTGTCTGGATCTTCACCTGCAGAGTGTGTTTGCCTGGCCCTAGAGAAAAAACTGTTTTGCACTGCAAAGCGTAACAAAATCCTGCAATGAACACTAATGTTCCCTCTAAGCTGTGGAGTCTTGTGATCAAAAATTCCACTTTGTGAGCCACTGGCATTAAAGTTGTGAGTGAGTGATTTGGCATAAATTAGTTTGCTCTGGAGCCATCCTTCCTGAGCTAAGATAAAAATGTGTGAGCTGGAGGCTAAAAAACTGTGAGCTAGCTCACACTAACTCAGCTTAGAGGGAACACTGACACACATTCCAGGCCACACACTGTAAAAAAAAAAAGAAGAAGACGATGATACCTAACATGTTCGCTTTATAAAGGTTAGCAATTTATTGGCTACAGTCACACAATCTACATAATCCACTTTCAATCCACTTCCAATGCACTTTCCAACTGGATTTTGCCAGTTCACAGTAATATCCAATTGGAAAGTGCACTATAGACTCTTTCCGCACTTGGACCTCATCCCAGGTTTCTTCTGTATTTGACTTGCGGCCATTTACCTTGCAGTTATCTCTGTTTATCTGTTGTTTTCTGCACTAATTTTGTCCCGCTCCAATTTGCAGGCCTGCCCCAGGTTATGAATTCTGCATTGCAAGCAGGAATGTTTGCTCTAGGTGGGGTGATTTTGCACTAGACTTTAAATCCTGGTTCAGCCCTGTCCCCAAACTTACATTCTACACTACACCCAAGTTCACCCCTGTAATTATCTCGGGGTATTTTTACATTCTACACTGCACTTGAGTTTACTCCTGTAATTATCTCAGGATATTTTTACATTCTATATTGCAGTCAAATTCACCCCTGTAATTATCTCGGGGTATTTTTACATTCTATACTGCAGTCCAGTTCACCCCTGTAATTATCTCGGGGTATTTTTACATTCTACACTGCAGTCCAGTTCACCCCTGTAATTATCTCGGGGTATTTTTACATTCTACACTGCAGTCCAGTTCACCCCTGTAATTATCTCGGGGTATTTTTACATTCTACACTGCACTCGAGTTCACTCCTGTAATTACCTCGGAGTATTTTTACATTCTACACTGCACTCGAGTTCACTCCTGTAATTACCTCGGGGTATTTTTACATTCTACACTGCACTCGAGTTCACCCCTGTAATTATCTTGGGGTATTTTTTGTTTCCACATTACATTGAGGTCACCCTGGTTTTGCCCCACACTTGTCCCAGGATAAATGGATACTGTTATAACCAGGGATAAATGCAAGGTTTTGTGTCGCAAGTTGAACTCTGATAAAACCAGGGATGAGATCCAAGTGCGGAAAGGACCATGGCAGAAAAGGGGTAGGGAGGATCAAAACTGAGTTAAAAATTCTACACGTAAATCTGTACCAGGGCCACTCCAGATTGAGGGAAAGCCCACGGCAAAACAGGATCCATATACCCCAGGGCAATGGCAGTCCGAACCCGAGGTGACCACAATGTAACACAGAATTGCCCAAAAACCTGGGATAAAAAGAGGGGTGAACTTGAGCGTAGTGTAGAATAGCTAGCAGGAAACAGCGCTGAACCAGGACTAAAGGTCTAGTGTGGAGAGGGCCTGAAAGTGGATTGAAAGTGGACTTGCATGCATAAGAAAGAATCCAGTGATTTGCCATAACCCAAGCCTATTGCTACAATACTCCAGCGATACAGAGATTTTTTAGTGCCTTTTTTTTTTAAGAAGAAAAAAGCAGGGTGCTGGGACGGCACCGACGCCACCATCAGTGAGGCCACCAGGGTCAACAGCATCCTCCCTTGAAAATCCTGATTATTTAAGGCACGTGTGAAAGAAAATAAACTCACTCTGCAACTGTGAAAATGCAGAGTGAGGGCAGACGTGCAAGAGTGTTGGCAGAGTTTAAATATGCAAGGAAGTGGAGCACTGGCTGTTTAGACAAAAAATCAGTAGGTATATTAAAGAAGGACAAACTGCTATGGAATACGGAAGAGAGAAAGAGCCATAACTATCTAGCCTAACTGCTCTTTGTTCCCCTCATAGCAGTTAGGCCAGCTAAGGCTCTCTCTCTTCTTTGTTATATAACAGTTTATTCTTCTTGAATAAACCTACTTATTTTTCTCTGCACAGACAGTGCTCCACTTCCTTGCATATTTAAACCCTGCCAGCAAGAAGACCCATGTCCGAGCCCTTTCTAATGCTTGTGGATTGACTCCCAAGAAAACTTTGAGTAAGTTGAGCATGCAGAAAAGCCCGAGGACTGCTTTGCTTGATCAAAGTCAAGGTCTGCCTTGCCCGGGGCTGTGTCTCCAGTCCAGCACCCACATGCCAAAAATCTCAGAAACATGGACAAACCACCCCGATTTGTTACTTCCGATCATCTGGTGTTCTGTCCGTCACCCTTTCCTCCCCAGGGTTTGACCATCAGCTGTCTTTTGCCAGAGTGTCAGAAAGGGGAACTGGGGGAGAAACCGCACTGCCACGTTCCATGTTCCCATGGCCCACCCATTCCCCTAGAATGACATCACTTACATCCAATGAACCACTTGATCTCAAAGAAGCAAGAATCCTGCCCTGGCAGGCAAACCTCCACTTCAGTATCCGAGCAGTTTCCTTGCCTGTTCAGGCACTTGTGGCATTTCAGGCTGTCAGCTGGAGAAGGAGACCCAGACAAGGATCAGCTTTCTGCTCCAAGTGATCTTATATCGCATCGCGGCAAGGAACTGGGTGTTAACGGTGAAATCTCTAACAGTTATTGGCTGAGCTGCCAAGGCAGGCAGAAATGTCCCTAGCTGTCATTGGCTGAGGGGCTCAGATGCCACAGCAAGGCAGGGAGGGGGGAAAGGCCTAGGGAAAGAAGGGGCAAAGAGGTATATGTCTTGGGTAGGAGTCCCCATCACAGTGCCCATGGGCGCCATGGCGACCGGCAGCATCCGTCCCAGTGCCCACCAAGTGTTGTTAGAAAGTGGGTGGGGCTTTTGCCCAGGAAGACTTCTGATTGGCCACTGGGGATTTGATTGGCTGTGCTGATCATTTTTAAACATTGCTTGGCAGCGGCTGATACCCCTGCACAAAGATCTTCACTGACTGAAGGTAATCAGTGGCAGCCATTTTGTGGCTGGCCCCATGCCCTGTGGCAGCTATTCTGTGGCTGCACCATCACTACGCTGTGCCAGAACTCCAAAGGCGCCCAGAGGCTTAAAAAGGCTGGGGACTCCCAGTTTAGGGAGATTGGAGAATGAGCTTGTGGCTCATGGACAGTCAGTCACACATCCTCTGGAAGGATGGGCACCAGGTGCAAATCCTACCCCAGACAGACAGTCCTTTGTAACAACTCCCCAAACCCACCGTAAGCAGAGTTACACCCTCCTAAGCCATGGATTTAGAAGTGTGTAATTCAAGTGGTTAAGACGCTGAACTGCAGACCAGAAAGTCGGTAGTTCAGCAGTTTGAAACCTGAGTGCCACATGACGGAGTGAGCTCCTGTCCCTGGTCCCAGCTCCTGCCAACCTAGCAGTTCGAAAGCAAGAAATTGCAAGTAGATAAATAGGTACCGCTTTGGTGGGAAGGGAACAGCGTTCCATGCACCTCAGTGTCTAGTCATGCCGGCCAGATGACCACGAAACGTCTTCAGACAGCGCTGGCTCTTCGGCTTGGAAACAGAGATGAGCACCGCATCCCTAGAGTTGGATTCGACTGGCTTTCGAGCAAGGGAAATCTTTACCTTTACCTACCTCTGTTTAGGATGGCACTGTGATTCAGCTAAACCCCACCCCACTCTGTCCAACTAAGTGTGCAATCCTAAATCACCATCTCCAAAGGACATAGGATATTGAGCACCATGCCATAGCGTTGCCAGCTCCAGGTTGGGAAATGGTGGAGTCCAGGGAGGGCGGGGTTTGGAGAGGGGAGGGGCCTTAGCCGTCTATAATGCCATAGAGTCCATCCTCCAAAGCAGCCATTTTCTCCAGGGAAACTGATCTCTGTCACCATCAGTTGTAATCCCAGGAGATCTCCGGCCCCCACCTGGAAGCTGGCAACCCTACTGTGCCAGCACATTCCAAAAATGTGTCGACTCTGGGAGGGAGTCTTCAGTTAGGGCTACCCATTTAGCTGTGGGGTTTTTTTTACTTCTATTTAAAATCCACGGGACAATTCAGACGCGACGCACTTCTTCAATCAGACTGACCGGAAATAAATGGAGCCGGGGGCCAATCCCACGTTTGATGGTAGCGACAAAAGGTTGATGGTGCAAACGTTTGCAGGCAAGAAGTCGGTAGGATCGTAAAATCTGCTGAGTAAATAGCTTGCCACGAGCACCATCCACACAGTCCTCATTTAAACCAGAAGGGCTTCAGGTAGGATCACCAGCTCTGGGCTGGGGAATACCTGGAGATTTGGGGGGTGGAACCTGAGGAAGGTGGGGTTTGGGGAAGACAGGGACCTCTGCACGGTATAGTGCCATAGAGTCCACCCTCCAAAGCGGCCATTTTCTCCATGGGAGCCGACCTCTATTGTCTGGAGATGTAATTCTGGAAGATCTCCAGGTGCCACCTGGAAGTTGCAACCCCAGCTTCACGGGAGATATTCCAAAGGGAACATACACAGCATTTACACACACGCACACAATCACAAGTATATCCACAACTTACCCAGGACAAGCCAGAATGTCAAGAGTGCAAGAGATG
Source organism: Gekko gecko (assembly GCA_029375565.1). Taxonomy (NCBI): domain Eukaryota; kingdom Metazoa; phylum Chordata; class Lepidosauria; order Squamata; family Gekkonidae; genus Gekko; species Gekko gecko. Next base: position 224,579,385 of record JAPDNY010000005.1, read on the forward strand.
TCCCAGTCTTCATAATAGCTTTGATACACAACAGGGAGCGGATCAGTGTTAGCTTGCCTCAGGGATAAGAACCTCTCAAGGAGTCGACCCCAGAAACGTATATACCAGTTTTGATCCCTTCGGGACAGGAGATGTATGAAGGATGTGAAACTTGGGACAATTCCTATTTTTTTATTATTATTATTTTAGAGTTTTTCAATACCAACAAACACATATTCTTTACAAAATCATTTCCATATATTTACAGAGTCTTTAGGTCTCAATACATTTTTCTATCCAACTATAAAGTTTAGACCATCTATATACATGTACTTTCGAATCTTGATTTTGCAGTCTTAAATCGTCCATTTGGGAGAGATCTAAAATTTTACAAATTAATTCCTCCTTAGAGGGTATAGTATTGGATTTCCAATTTCTTGCCCACAGAATACGCGCAGCTGAAATTATATAAGATAACAAATATCTGTCATTGGATTTGTATACCTTCGGTATTATATTTAATTAAAAAGTCTCTGGTTTTAATACAAGTTCTTTGTCTATGATTTCTCGCAAGATCACCAATACCATCTTCCAATATTTTTGTGTTTTAGTGCATTTCCACCACAATTCCTATTTTTAATGTCTCGGATACCCAACACACCTGCTCTCCCCCTAAGAAAACCTAAAATTTGTCAAGTTCCCATTTCCTATGGAGCCAAGCATCACAAATAACTAACATTCAGCCAGCCGGCACCTGTCCACCTAAACGATTTTAATTAATCAACGAGGAATAAAAAGTGCCAAACGGAGCGTCGGTTCCCCGCCACCACTTACCTGTTGGGATTGATTCTGCCGAAAGACAGAAACAACTCTTCTTAGCAAAGTTCCCCAGGGAGAAATGCCAGAGCGGAGTTGTCCGTTCAACCCTCGGGCCAAATACGAAGCAAAATTGTTTGCAGGGATCCCACTCAGAGACTAATTCTTGCTTCCTTTTCTCCCCAGAGGACCTCGTGTGAGGTAACAGTTCTTCCGTTCCCTGGTTCTCTGTCCCAACTTCTGCATTTCTTCATGTATTTGTAGGGCACGGGGGTTCGGTGCAGTTCTTCCTTCCGGCTTTCCTTTTCACCTACTTTGTGTACAAGTTTGATAAGCTTCCTTCCCTTCCCCACACCCCTCGAACCATCAGCATTTATGGGTTCCAACCAGGACCGCCTGTGTTTTAAGAGGCTGTCCTCTTAATGGTTAACGTGTTCACGTTAATGGTTGCCACCTCAGACAGCGAGGCCAGGTGGTAAGCGTAGAGGAAATCTTCTAAAACCATTTTTGTTTTTATAACTGGGCACAGTAATTAACTAATCAAGAATACACCGTCCTCACACTCAACCCCCCTTCCTTCCTTCCTTCCTTCCTTCCTTCCTTCCTTCCTTCCTTCCTTCCTTCCTTCCTTCCTTCCTTCCTGCCGGATTAAATAATTTGGGAAGCGTGCCACAGTCACATATATGGCGTTATGGCCCCCTTTCTGGAACTCCTGCTCCAGCAGGGAAGACAGGATATAAATCCGAAAAATAAATAATAAATAAACTTGCTAGCATCTAAACTTTCTGCTGGAGCTGAAAGCAAATCCCATAAATCTTGGCTTCTCCCTTCCCCGTTCCTTCAGCTATGTCACTGGAAGAGACCCTCCCAAACCCACTGCCAGATCTGAACCCAGTGCGTTACCCCAAGACCCCTCCTGCCCAAGAACCATGATACCCAGAGCTCCCTTCATGCCCGGGGGTCCTCGCAGCCAGAGACATAGAGACCTCATCCTATATCAAACCAGTGAATTATGACTGGACTGTGTGCGATCAGGTACAACTCCTGGGGAGACAGCCAAGTTCCCATGGGAAAGCTTCCACACCCTAGTAGCTGGCTAATTCTCTGACTCTCACACCCAGGCCAAAATGAAGGCCTGGAGTCTGCCAGGTAAGAGGGGAGGGGCTCTGGCTCAGTGGCAGGGCATCTGCTTGGCAGGCAGAGGATCCTAGGTTCAGTCCCCAGCATCTCCAGTTAAAAGGACCGGGTAGGAAGTGACGTGAAAGAGCTTTGTGTGAGGCTTTGGAGAGTCGCTGCCAGTCCAAACCTTGATGGGTTTTGTGTGTGTGTGTATTTGTGTGTTTAGAATGCAGCCCTCCGGTCTACCAGGGATACCCTTTCAGCACACAGAGCATCAGCTTGGCATGCAGAACAGGCCCAAACCCACCCGGGGGGCATTTGGAGGCAATGCCCCTCACAGGTGAGCGCCACCCCCTCAGGGAAAAATGCAAGAAAATTCAAAATTTTAAAAAGAAATTCAATTTTTTTTAAAGGTAAGATATACATAGAAGAAGAGAAGATTGGATTTATACCCTGCCCTTCACTGCCCAAAGGACTCTCAGAGCGGCTTACAAACTCCTTTCCCTTCCCCTCCCCACAACAGACACCCTGTGAGGTAGGTGGGGCTGAGAGAGCTCTGACAGAAACTGCTCTTTTCAAGAACACCTCTGACAGAACTATGGCTTGCCCAAGGTCATCCAGCAGCTGCAAGTGGAGGAGTGGGGAATCAAACCCGGTTCTCCCAGATTAGAGTCCACGCACTTAACCACTACACCAAACACAGAGTTTCCAAAACAACCCCGGGCACAGTCAGGGAAGCTTCAGTCTCGTTTTCTTTTTCCCCAGCCAAAAAAAAAACTTTTTTAAAAAATGCAATAAAATAAAATAAAATTGCAAAAAATAAAAATAATATTACAAAGTGCAAAAGAGAGAGTCCAGAGATTCCCCCCTCCCCTTCACCTTACACAAAAAAGCAGCCCGGAATTGAACAACTGAAAGGACTAGAGTCTGCAGCAGACCCAGAGCTGCTGCTTCTGCTGCTGCAAGAGGAGCTGCAGGCACAGACGGGGTGGCCCCGCCCCCAATTTGCCCATGCCCCACCAACCAAAATTTTATGGCCATGCCCCTGATGCAGAGGGTCCCAGGTTCGATCCCCAGCATCTCCAGTTAAAAGGATCAGGTAGGTCAGTGACGTGAGAGAGCTCTGCCCGAGATCCAGGAGACACTTGGGATCTCCTTCACTGGGGAAACATGCCCAGTAACTTCACCAATTCCTTAATCAGTAGGATAAGCTCATCTCCTGTTCCGTGACCATCCCCACCATAAGTAGCTCAAGTACCTCAAATTTCAGTTTCCTTTCAAACCTTCAAATTTCATTTTGGCAGAAAAGGCATCAGTTTAGGGTATAAAGAAAAGACTTCCTTGTTCCCAAGCGTTTCGAGTCGGTTTTCTCCCGGAAACTTCTTCCAGCACTGAAACGAGAACTACACATGTTCTTCGGGTTCTTCTGTTCTGCTTCCCTTGTCCTCCCCTTTGCCTCCACGCCCTCTTTCTCCCACCCCACCCCTTTTTCGCTCCACAGCTCCTACCCTGCCCTGTAACAGAGGAAGAGACTGCACAGATCCTTGTGAATTCAACCAGGGAGCTTCTCCATAACAAGTCTCTTTATTAACAAAGGCAGGATTTCACCACAGGTGGGGATGGCGGAGGGGAGCAATGCATCCTTAGAAACGGGCGACTGGGTCATTTCCTTGGCCTGCATTTTTGCCCGCACTCACAGTTCCGTTCCCATTTCGTCTGCCACAAACCACCAGCTTGCAACACCTGCAGTTCTGCAGACACCCCTGTCCGTGTTTTCCCCATCAAGTAAAACGTAAGACACTGCCCTCTAGCAGCGCCCTAAAGCATTGCAAGCAGAAGCACGCAGTCGGGAGTTTCAGGTGGTACCCATGCCGGTCTGCAGCCGAACTGCTAGATTCGAGTCAAGGAGACCAATAAGTTTCTCCAGGATGTAAGCTTTCGAGAGTCAAAGCTCTAAGACGAAGGGAGTTCTGACTCTCAAAAGTTTATACCCTGAAAAAAAAAATTGTTGATCTCTACAGTTGTAATGATATCAAGTTATAAGTGTGTGTTTCTTTTAAACGGTTGATAAGTTTCAGAAGAACAAGGGGGTGAAAGAGGGAGAGGAGTGAGGCGATTGGTTGGTGACTGAGAGTGTATGGGCGGAGCTAGGAAGTGTGTGTGTGGAGAGAGAGAGAAGTTCAGTCAAAAGTCAGCCGCTAACTTTCAGTTGTGGTCAGTCTATAGATTCTGAGAAGCAGTCTTCTAATTAGAATCCCATCTTAGTGCTGTGAAAGGCATTCAGGTTCTAAAGGAGAAAGTAAAATAGTCTAGGGGGCATATTAATGACTAGAGAGAGTCAAAATCTAATATTGTCAGGGAATTGTAAGAGTGTGAGAGGAAAAAGCTGACAGAAACTTGAGTTAGAAAGGGGGAAAGATTTAACTGCGCAACATATAATAAAGACTGGAGACGGTACATTCTGAAAAGAAGGAAGAGTTAGAGAAAGAGATTGATAGTGAGTGTCATACCTCAGTCGGAAGTTATTAACATACACGGTTTTATTCGCTGGAGAGAGAAGTTACAGAACATCTTGCGACCAATACACTTCTTGTGCAAATAAAAGTTTTATCTCGTTTCTTGTTAACCCAGAGTCATATGTTGTTTAAAATATAAGAGTCTCAGCCTCAGGACCACATAGCCCAATGTAGGAGCCTTAGAGCTTGGGCACAATACTGTGGGAAAGGTTAATTAATAAGCCAGGAATTAAATTCCTGGTGGCAGCAGGACATGCCTTGAGTGAGAGAAAGAAATTTAAAACCACATCATACCTAACGGCACAAATTAAAAGAGAGGTAGTGTGACAACGGTGTTATTGGACTCTGGAAGGAGGAGGAGTTGTGGAAAGACTAATTGCCTCGGGGGCAGGATTTTTAAAAAATCATGTTCTCCTCTTCTTTGTACATGTGCACTTAGCCGGCCTGAAGCAGTGATCTGGAACAGACAGGTTATGGGCCCAGAATCACCAACAATGAGTATAGCTGAACAACAGCAGAAATATGGGGAACATGGATTGTTGGTTCATACAGCCCGACGCTATTTCTTCTGCACAGTCTCTGGCAGAGAGACGATTTTCCTAGCTCAGCTGCCTGAGATCCTCAAACCAGAGATACCAGGGCATGGCATATGGAACTGAGCTGGCCCACTGGCCCAACACCCACCAAGCCAACTTGTTATCCAGATATGTTACAGGGACACTGGAGTGGCATTCTCCTCCCCCTCATGGCCACTGCAGTCCTCCGCAAAAGCTAAAGAACAGCAAAGTGGATTCTACAGCAAGCCCCCTTCACCCCTACCCAAAATAAATGGCAGGCAGAGCACTGCAGAAGGGAAGGAATGGGGAAAGAAGAAGGAGGGACAGGATAAGAGAAAGCAAGGGGCACCGTGGAGAGGCTCAGATTATCACTACCCCAATATCAACATCAGGCTCGTGGGCCTCCTGCCTTAAGGTAGGACACATTTGAATAAATAAATAGAACAAAACAAAACACACACAGCCTCCTCGCGATGTCTAGAACTGTCCGGTACATTCTAAGAAGCCACAGAGTCCAAAACACCTTTTGGACTTAAGCTCGTAAGGCCTGTAAACAGCCAAATATCTGGTGGCCCAAAGCGAGCGAGAATCTTCACCAGGCGAGGCAACGACAGTCATGGGATCCGCTTCTTCTTTTCCCCCTTCGTCATCAACATGTTACAGGGAATTGTGGGGAACCTTCCAGTTAATTTACTAGAAAGAAAATTGCACGTAGAAAGCTGCCAGCTCCAACTTCCTGGATGATGGCTTAGTTCGTTCCGGTAACGTACTACAGCCAGGGTGCAGAACCCTCATGGGTTTCTCAAGGGGTGACATGGAGGTCGGCTGAAATGAAGCTAAGCTGGGGAACCGTCACGAAGGGTCCTGAGGAAGGTCAACTTGCTCTAGTTGCCTCAGACTTCGCTGTCAAAGGCTTTCAGGAGGACCCTCTGGGAATCACTAGCAAGCTCTTCCAAGCAATGGCTCAACATGGAGTAGGTAGAGTGGAAGGAAATACCCCCAGCAGCCAGGGCTCCGTAAATCGGGATACGGTGGAGAAGGAAATCAGCTACCATCAAGCCCGTGCCGGTGGCCCTGCCTAGCAACCCGACCACCACATCCCGGTTGATGGTACGGCCTAGAGTGCTGTGTACTTCAGCCCGCAAAACCTCCAAGGGTTTCCCGGAGCGCTCCGCCAGCCGCGTCAAGGATGCTGCGTCCAGGCCAAAGTCCTGGCGGTAGGTGGAGAGCTTCCTCAGCAAGATGGAGACGTCGCAGGTGAAGGCCAAGCCCGGCAAGGGGACGGCGGCCACCAAGCAGGAGACCAAGGCGACCTTCCAAACCTCCTGGTGGAGGAGCTGTCTCTTCTTCTCAATGATCGCCAAGGAGACGTTGGGCAGGGACAACAGGAAAGCGTGGCGCTTGTGGCTCGGCAGTTCTTGCTCCAAAGTGTCCTCAAAGGTTTGGAAGTCAAACTTGTTGATCTCGAAGCTACTGAGCAGAAAGACCTTGGCGTCTCCGAGCCCGGCCTTGGCTAGCTTCTCGCGGCAGTCGTTCCTGATCTCCTCCAAGACTTCCTCTTCGGTGGGCGGGCTCTTCCTCCTCGCCATGGACTCCAGGTCGTTGTCCACCTTGGTGCGCACAAAGTAGAATCTCTTGCCCGCCCCTACGATGGCCTGGGCCAAGCGGATGTGGTTCTCCTTAAACCTCTCTGAGGCCAGGATGATGAAGAAATCGTAGCGAGAGAAATTCACGGCCTCCAGGTAGTTATCCGCTTGGAAGTTGGGTGTGCCGATGCCTGGGAGGTCCCACAGGATGACGTTGGGGTAGCCGGGGTAGGAGTAGGCCGTGGGTTGGGCTGTGGTCTCGGTCACACCCGTCTCAGCCGCTCCCTCATCCTCATCACTCAAGCCCCTCAAGGCATTGACAAACGTGGATTTGCCAGCACCGGACTCTCCAGTGATGGCGATATCGAGCTGGGCGTTCCAGATGGTCTCCAGGCTGCACTGGATACGCGTCACCACCTCAGAAAGGCCTCCCAGCTCATAGGCCTCCTGGATCTCGGCAATCTCCTTCTCGGTGATCAGTTCAAAGCCTACGCGGGCAGGTTTCAGGACCCTGTGGGAATCATAGAATCACAGAGTTGGAAGGGACCTCCAGGGTCATCTAGTCCAACCCCCTGCACAATGCAAGAAATTCACAAATACCTCCCCCACACACACTCCCAGTGACCCCTGCTCTATGCCCAGAAGGGGGGGGGACCCCTCCAGGATCCCTGGCCAAGCTGGCCTGGAGAACAATTGCTTCCTGACCAGTGTTCCCTCTAAGTTAAGTTAGTGTGAGCTAGCTCACAGTTTTTGAGCCCCTGGCTGACCCATTCTTGTCTTCGGCTCAGGAAGGAGGGCTCCAGAGCAAACTAATTCATGCAGCAGCCAAATCGCTCGCTCACAACTTTAATGCCAGTAGCTCACAAAGTAGCATTTTTGCTCACAAGACTCCACAGCTTAGAAGGAGCATTGTTCCTGACCCCCAATGAGGCGATCGGCATTTCCCCGGGCGTGTCAGAAAGGGCCACAAGAACTAAGCACTGATGCAACCCTTCCCACCCTCTTTTCTCATGATCTGCCTAAGTTCACAGAACCAGCATTGCGGCCAGATGGCCATCTAGCCTCTGTCTGAAAACCTCCGAAGGAAAACCTCCTGCCCATCACCTCCCGAGGAAGCCTGTTCCACTGAGCAACCACTCTGTCAGGAAGTTCTTCCTAATGTTTAGCCAAAATATTCAGTGTTTAATATTTAGAAGAAAGAGGGGACCGGGCTGTAGGCCAGGATGGATATCACAGGGCTACAATCAGTGATGTGGGCTTGATGACTCAAATTTAAGTAAATAATATAGATATTTTTAAAATGTCAGCAAAATGTCATGAAGAGAAGAAGAGATTGGATTTATACCCCGCCCTTCACTGCCCAAAGGCATCTCAGAGTGGCTTACAAATTCCTTTCCCTTCCCCTCCCCACAACAGACACCCTGTGAGGTAGGTGGAGCTGAGAGAACTTCTGACAGAAACGGTCCTTGAGAGAACAGCTGTGCCAGAGCTTGTGACTGACCCAAGGTCACATCAGCAGGTGCAAGTGGAGGAGTGGGGAATCAAACCCGGTTCTCCCAGATAAGAGTCCGTACACTTAACCACTACACCAAACTGGCTCATGACCCAGATAGCCCACGCAAGTCCAGCCTCGTTAGATCTCACAAGCTATGCATGGCCGACCTTGGTAAGTATTTGGTTGGTATACTTCCAAAGAATACCAGGGTTGGGAAGCACGGACCAGCAATCAAGCCACCTATCTGAACATCCTCCATGCCCGAGGAGGAGGAGGTTGGATTTATACCCCCACCCTTCACTCAGAGTCTCGGAGTGATTTACAATCGCCTTTCCTTCCTCTCCCCACAACAGACACCCTGTGAGGTAGGTGGAGCTGAGAGAGCTCTGAGAGAACTGCTCTTGAGAGAACAGCTCAGAGAGAACTTGTGACTGACCCAAGGTCACCCAGCAGCTGCATGTGGAGGCTTTGGGGAACCAAGCCTGGTTTTCCCATATTAGAGTCCGCCACTGCTAACCACGAAAACCAAGCAGCCAGAGGTTACCAGAGGTCACCATGACTTACACACACACACACTGCAAAAAAAACTACAACCCCAAAAATGTCAGCAAAAGAAGGTATACATCCACCATGTACAAACTTGGACCACCCACAAAGAAGCACTGGGGTTTGGCCCATGCTTCACAGTCCATATCTAGCCCATCTAACATGGCTGATTTGTAGCGCAAGAGCCCTGACAACTATAGACAAAGGGGCCATGGCTCAGCGGTAGAGCATCTGCTCGGCATGCAGAAGGTCCCAGGTTCAATCCCCAGTATCTCCAGCTAAAAAGACCAGGCGGTAGGTGATGTGAAAGACCGCAGCCTGAGGCCCTGGAGAGTCACTGGCAATCTGAGTAGACAATACTGATGGTCTGATTCAGTATACGGCAGCTTCATGCCTTCAGATAAACAGACCGTATTTACATACGTGAGACAGAAAATTTTCCATGGGAAAATATAGCAGTTTTCCAGCCCCACATCACTGGCTGCTTTAAGTACTAAAGAGACATAACTGAATAAGTGTGATGTTAGTATAGAGGGGTTGGATCCTGGGAATTTGTTCTGCTAGGTTTTCCTTCAAGAGAGAAAGATTTCCTCTAAAGGAGATTGACTTTTCCTGAGAGAAAAAGGCTTCTTCTATTGGAGAAAAGTCTTTCTTTGTTGAAAGAAGTCTTCCTCTGTTGGCGGAAGACTTACGGGAAGGGCGTCGCAGGATCTAACCCACTGGCTTCAGGAAAGTAGGCTCTGATGACTCTGCAAACTTGGCTGTTACAGAAAGACCGCTCTGAGCAATCTCCAGGGAGAATACTTTTCAGCTGACGTTGTGTCATAATAACTATGTAAAAAATGCTGTTGATCTGGATCAGCCCAAGTGACTGTAACATGAGCATCGTCCCTGAGTAATTCCTTTGCAGCAGACACTGTTTACCTTGAGAGGGAGCACTTTTACCCAACCTCAGGCTCAAAATGAATTGCGACTTGATAATGACACTCAAGACAACGCATCCACCTGGACTTAATTAAGACCTGGGTTTCCTGTCTCCTTACCAACGCTGATTTCTCCCTGCCTACTACCCCCTCTGCATATCACACCTAACCCAGTCACACCTGCTATTGTCATTCCCCAGATCTTGTAGAAAAAGCCCAGCAGGAACTCATTAGCATAATAGGCCACACCCAACAGCAGAAACTCATTAGCATATTAGGCCACACCCCTGACAGCACAGCTCCCTCCCAGGATCAGCTTCCCCAGGTGCCCCGTGGCTTGCGGGGGCGCCTGGGGAACCCGAGGAGGGGAGGCAGTTTAAACTGCCTTCCCTCCCTGGATCAGCTTCACTTCCCCAGGCTCCCCACGGCTTGTGAGGCGCCTGGGGAACCGGGGGGGGAGGCTGTAGGTGTGGCCAACTCAGAAGCCAGCCGGAACTCTGTTCCGGTGCGTTCCTGCCCCAAAATAGCCCTGCCTGAAGCAATAGGAACAAACAAATGACGAAAATGTCAGCGCGGAATTGAAATCCAGTTGGAAAGTGCATTGAAAGTGGACTGAATCTGCATTATTTAGTGTGTGTGATCGCAGTCTTAGATAGGTTATCAGGGGCTGCGGTCTAATTGTGTTTAGCTTACTGAAACTAGGATCCTGCCATTCAGTTTCTGTTATCATTTAATGCGTCGTGTTAAGACTTAGGTTAAGAGAGCCAGTTTAGGTGTAGTGGTTGGGAGCGTGGACTCTAATCTGGGAGAACCGGGTTTGATCCCCCACTCCTCCACAAGCAGCTGCTGGAGTGACCTTGGGTCAGTCACAAGTTCTCTCAGAGCTATTAGTTGCTGTAGATTTTCCGGGTTGTGTGACTGTGGTCTTGGCATTGTAGGACCTGATGTTTCGCCAGTAGCTGTGACTGGCATCCTCAGAGGCATAACACAGAAAGATGGGGTACTCTCTGTGTCAAGGTGAGAAGAAAAATGGCAAGCAAGTAATTTATATCTACCCCGGGTTAGGGCTGAGTCATTATCTTGTCGGAGTTCTCCAGGCTACGAACATGCTAATGGAGGAGCTTTTCCTGAGGAGGTTCTTTTGTCTATGGATTGTTTCCTGAGGAGGTTTCCTGTTTCCTGAGGAGGCTCTTTTGTATGTGGAGTGGCTGTTGAAATTCTAATCTTATCTGTCGTGCTATTGTCAGCTGTAGAGCCTTTTGTGTTTCTTGGGACAGGAAACCATGCCCTATTTATTTTTCAGCTCTCTTCTTTCAGAGCTGCCCTCTCAAGATCAGTTCCTGTCAGAGCTCTCTCAGCCCCACCGACCTCCCAGGGTGTCTCTGGTGGGGAGGGGAAGAGAAAGGAGATTGTAAGCCGCCCTGAGCCGCTGAGTGCAGGGCGGGGTATAAATCCAGTCTCTTCTCTTCTCTCTTATGTTTACACTTTGCTTCAGTTCTGTTTTTAGATTTCTGATTGGTCCTACCACCTTAAACCCATCGTGCTGTTTACTGCATACCCCATCCTGTCAATTCTATTGACTCACTCTGGGTAATCCACCTCGTGAGAAAGGCAAACTATAAAGGACGTTAACTTTTTTTAAAAAAAATGAATACTGCCAAATCCCCAGGAATTTCCCAGCCCAGTGTTGGGAATCTTAAGGTCAGCCACAGGATGGCCCTTACTCAGACCAAAACTGTGCAGGAAGAAAGAAGAAGCTTAGCTCTTGCGTGTGGTTCTGTTGATCCGAACCTACTCCCCTGATCTTGGAAGCTAAGCAGGGTCAACTCCGGCAAGTACTTGGAAACAATGCTCCCTCTAAGCGGTGAAGTCTTGTGAGCCAAGATTCTACATGGTGAGCGGCTGGCATTAAAGTTGTGAGCAGGTAATTTGGCTGCTGCATCAACTAGTTTGCTCTGGAGCCCCTCCTTCCTGAGCTAAGTCAAAAATCTGTGAGGCGGAGGCTAAAAAACTGTGAGCTAGCTCACACTAACTCAGCTTAGAAGGAACATTGCCTAGAAGGAAGATCTCCTTGAAATACTGGAGGCCGGAGGACAGGGGCGGGCTTTATTCAGCCACCACTCTGAATTTCCTCTGGGCCCCCAGCAGGGGTCAGTCACCAGAGGCCGCTGTGACTTCGGCTGCACACACGCTCATATGCACGTGCATGCACACACATGAAAAATACAGAATACCAAAAGGGGGAGGAAAGAAAGTTGTTGGTGTTCCCTCTAAGCTGAGTTAGTGTGAGCTAGCTCAGAGTCTTTTAGCCTCTGGCTCACGCATTCTGTCTTAGCTCAGGAAGGACGGCTCCAGAGAAAACTAATTTATGCGGCAGCCAAATCGCTCGCTCACAACTTTAATGCCCAGTAGCTCACCAAGTAGCATTTTTGCTCACAGGACTCCACAGCTTAGAGGAAGCAACCCACCCCCCACCCCCTTGTAATTAGGACCACGGCAAGTGCAGATACGAACCCGGGTCTCCTTGTCCTTATCACAGTCCCATCCTGTTTTCCCCAAATGCAGCCCCCACAAAGCCCTGCGGCATCCAAGCCATCATACCGACCTCTCATATATTTCTACGTCTTTCAGCAGCGTTTCCCGCAGTTGGGGGCAGTCCAGCACGTAGGGCTCAAACGCAGAGATCAGGAACACAAAGGGCTCCCCAAGACCGTGGGTCCCTAGAGACTCGGCGCAGACGCCCCGCAGAGCATTGAGCACCTCCGACCGGTCGTAGCGTTCCCCCATCAGCCGCTTGAGGGTATGCACCTCCAGGTCAGCCTTGGTCCGGGCAAAATAGACCTTCTTGCTGGCCGCTCGGACCTCCCTGGCGAGGCGGGCGTGGACCTCGTCGAACTTGCCGTCCGTCACCATGACAAACACGTCCGCCTCTCCCAGCCAGCGCTCCACTTGACCTTCGCCCTCCAGTTCCAACTCCCATATCAGTAAGTTGGGGTGGGAGGGATCGGGGTACATGACGGGACCCCCCGGTTTAGGCAGGGCCCCCACGGGCGCGGATCCGACATCCCCTTCTGTCATCCCTCGCACAGCGTTCAGGAAGGCGGACTTGCCCACACCGGGCTTGCCTATGACGACCACGGAGACATCCCCCTGCTCGGGGGAACCGGAGGTGGAGCTCTGAGGGGTCTTGAGAGGCATTCTGGAGGCAGGAAAAGGGTTTCCCCGAAAGATGCTGCGGAAACATAAGAAAAGGGAAAACGTGAAGCGGAGGCCGATGTTTTTGCCCAGAGGCTAGCATCCAACACAACGAACTTTGCCAGATTCTATTTCATGCCAGATTTCTATCAAGCGGCCAGAATGGAACTAGTTAGCCTCCAGCTAAGAACGCCCTGCTCTAATACTCTCTACTAATTTCTCTGCTGGCTGCTGGAGACGAGACCAAGGTTCCCACTAAGCGGTGGAGTCTTGCGAGCAAAAATTCTGCTTTGGGAGCCACCGGCCTTAAAGTTGTGAGCAAGTGATTTGGCGGCTGCGTGGATTCGTTTGCCCTGGAGCCCTCCTTCCTGAGCTAAGGCAAAAATGTGTGAGCCGCAAACTATAAAACTGTGAGCCAGCTCACACTAGCTCAGAGGCAACACTGGACGGGACACATATCTACCCCCCCATCTAGGGCTAACAACACGCTGTCAGCTCAAACCCACTGTTTGTTTGCACCACCGGTCATCAAACTAAAGAAAGCGATAGAAAGGGAAGGGAAGTATATGCCCTTGATGGGGGCAGAGCCTTAAAATAAATCACTCGGGGGCTATCTAAGCACTGTCAGCCTTTAAAAACAGGCCTTGACGAATTTTCTTTGCCTTTACGAGCTCCCCCAAAAGATTCAGGAGCCAGATTTATTTTTTCAGCCTTCAGGGTTTTATATCTCCATGACCGCGTGCTGTAATTATGGCCACCGCAAAACCTAATTCTAAACTCCTCAGAGTTTCCTGTCATTTCTAAAAAGCTATCGCAAGCAACGCTCCCGCTAAGCTGCGGAGTCTCGTGAGCCAAAATCCTCCTTTGCGAACTACCGGCATTCAAGCTGTAAGAGAGCGATTTGGCTGCTGCATCAGTTAGTCTGCTCTGGAGCCCTCCTTCTTGAGCAAAGACAAAAAATGTGTGAGCCGGAGGCTAAAAAACCGTGAGCTAGCTCACACTCACTCAGCTTAGAGGGAACACTGATCACCGGTGGGGTTGGAGGAGCGTTCTATGGATCCCGCGGATTACCCAAAAGACGTATCAGTGGGTTCTAGATCAAATCAAGCCTGAACTCTATCTAGAAGCTAAAACAACGAAACTTGAGGCTATTGTATTTTTGTCACGTTATGCGAAGACCAGAGTCACTGGAAAAGATAATTATGCTCAGGGCTTTTTTTGGAGAAAAAGCCCAGAAGGAACTCATTAGCATAATAAGCCACACCCAACAGCAGGATCTCATCAGCATATTAGGCCACACCCCCATGTTACCAGAAGTGTGGTCATCCAGCCACACCCACCTTTTGCTTCTTATTCTGTTGACCTTGTTTGTTGCCAAAACCCAGGGCTTTTTTTTTTTTGTAGCAGGAGCTCCTTTGCATGTTAGTCCACACACCCCTAGTGTAGCCAATCTTAATGAGTTTCTGCTGTTGGGTGTGGCCTATTATGCTAATGAGTTCCTGCTGGGCGTGGCCAACTCGGGAGCCAGCCGGAACGCCGTTCCTGTGCGTTCCTGCCCCCAAAATAGCCCTGATTACGCTAGGAAAAGTTGAAGACCGAAGGAAAAGAAGAAGGACCAGCATGAGATGGATCGACTCCATCAAGGAAGCTACAGCCCTCATTTCGCATGACCCAAGAGAGATTTGCTAACCGATAGGACGTTTTGGAGGACGTTGGTCACCATAAATCAGAGAGAACTGAACGCACACCTCAAAGGTATTGTCGTGTGTACATAAAGATGGAGTGCCCCACCTGAATAGTTCAGGCTAGCCCGGTCCCCTCCGATCTCAGAAGCTAAACAGGGTCAGCCGTGGTTACGACTCGGATGGGAGACCACCAAGGAATACCAGGGTCACGACGCAGAGGCAGGTGATGGTAAACCACCTGTGAACGCCTCTTGTCTTGAAAACCCTACGGGGTCACCATAAGCCAACTGTGACTCGATGGCAAAAACGAAAGTAGTTGTCCCCGCACACGCGCACACAGGAAAAGCTAAGCTCTGTCCCTCACCTGAAGATGCTCTGTATTCCTACTGACGATCAACAAGAGGCATTTGCTAGGATAAATGACAGTAGAAAATATTAGGCGCCACACTGGAATTCCCAGCTGGTATGGCGTCCTGGCTTTATCAAGCCCTGTTTTAAAAGTTAAATTTCTGATAGGTAGCAGCAAAAAGCCTTTAAGGCAGGGGTGGCAAACATGTGGCTTGGTGGGCGGATCAGGCCCCTGGAGGGCTTCTATCAGGCCTGCAGTGCAACTGGCTGTATTCTGCTTCTTCTTCCAGTTCTGCTGCTGCTGCATCGATGTAAGTTTGCAGCTTACAGATACACGCCTGAACAACGGAGTCAAGATTGCAACAGCACAGACATTTTGATGCAATAATTCAGAGCAAGGGGTGTCAGTTATCAGACACTGTTAATTAAACAAAATATTGCAGGAGTGCTGGTGTTTTAAGCATGTTTTATTTTAAGTTTAAAAAAAAAAAACCTTTTGTGTTTGTGTCCTTTATAAAGTTTATATCTCCGCTACCTGGCATTACATTTTACAATGTAATGGCCCGGCCCAACAAGGTCTCATTTATGTCAGATCCCGCCCTCATAACAAATGAGTTCGACACTCCCGCTTTAAGGAGTTCACTGGACTCCAGTTTAATTTGGCCGCCTGCTACTGGCGACATGCTTTTTAAAAAGGCCTGAGTAGTTTCCACCAGCTCATCTCCTTGAATTGCACTTTCCCAGTATCCGACCCTGAACACCATCATGCTTCGGAGAGGTGCTTCCCGTTTGGCTCGCCAAACAACGACAAAGTCTAATCCAATCCAAGCGAGCCAATTAGACAAAACCGACCATTTACTTCAGCATCCAAGATTCAGAGTCTGATCGATTCAAGAAGGAAAGGGCAAAAAAAGAAACGCGGGGGAATTATTAGTGATATTTTGTTCCTAAGTGTGTAGCCACGGACCAGGATTAATACCACTGTGCCGTGTTAAATGAATGCTAAGAAGGCATAATTGAAAAGGACTGACACAACAAATCAGCGAAACGGGCGCCCATAACTCAGCAAAATTGGCTGCCCGGCAGTGACAGGTACAAGAGCTTTTCGGAGATTAAATTGTTCGGCGGACGGCTAGGCGAACAGGAAGAACTCCAGGTAATCAGGCAGTCTTTGTTACGTGGGGCCTCCTTGACAAATGGTAATGAACACCGTCTTTCTCCCGGAGGCAGATTTATCAGCCTCAGCAGAAAGTAACACCTCCAAGGTCACGGCTGTTCCTGCCAATGACGGCAGAACTCTAATAACAGCCCCAAACTCATGACAATATTACCGGTTTGGAACTCTGACTCAAATGTTTATCATTCCCCCCTGAGACCGGACAGTTTCAGGTGGGCTAGCCGTGTGGGTCTGAAGTTTTGAGTCCGGCGGCACCTTGAAGACCGACAAAGTTTAATTCTGGGGATAAACTTTCGCGTGTAGGCCAGGCCCGTAGCGACAGTGAGGCGTTTCGGGGACCTGCCCCCTTAATTAAAAGCCCTGCCCCACAAATAGCCATGCCAGAAACCTAATTTTTAAATTGTTTTCCGCTTCTTCACTCCGGAAGTCAGTGGCGTGCTAAGTCCCATCAGGGCACTACACAGCGGGGCCACTGGGCAGGGGAAAGCTCAATTTTCCGACCTTCAGGCCGGTAAGAGGCTACTCCTGGTGCGCCCTGGTTCGAGCCTTTATCCAAGGCTCACTAGGGACCCTGCTTGTGCGGAGTCCCCAACCGTGCGTGGGCAATCGCCTCCGGGAGTGTTCCAGGAGAGCGACTGCCATTCGCTCTGCCGAACCAGCCCTTCCAGAAACCTAATTTTTGAGGAGACACGTCCCCACACACACACTGCTGGCAGCGGCCAAGGTGAGAACGCAGTGTCTTGCCCTCGGGTTTCCCTTTCCCTTCCACTGTGGATCTTTTTTGCAGGGGATCATGGGAAAAGACAGCTCAGAAGGCATTTAATTACCTTCAGAAGGCATCTAAATGGCTTTTGAGTTCCATAGGGCAAGAAAGCTTAGGAGGCCACTCAAGAGCAATGTTCCCTCTCAGCTGCGGAGTCTTGTGAGCAAAAATTCCACTTTGTGAGCGACTGGCATTAAAGAAGAAGAAGAAGAGTTTGGTTATACCCTGCCCTTCACTCCCCAAAGGCGTCTCAGAGCGCTTACAAGCTCCTTTCCTTCCCCTCCCACAACAGACACCCTGTGAGGTAGGTGGGGCTGAGAGAACTTCTGACAGAAACTGTCCTTGAGAGAACAGCTGTGCCAGAGCTTGTGACTGACCCAAGGTCACATCAGCAGGTGCAAGCGGAGGAATGGGGGAATCAAACCCGGTTCTCCCAGATAAGAGTCCGTGCACTTAACCACTACACCAAACTGGCTCTGTGATTTGGTTACTGCATAAATCAGTTTGCTCCGGAGCCACCCTTCCTGGGCTAAGACAAAAATGTGTGAGCTGGAGGCTAAAAAACTGTGAGCTAGCTCACACTGACTCAGCTTAGAGGGAGCACTGCTCAAGAGTGGCACCTTCAGTACATCTCCAACAATCCTTGTTTCTGCCAGCCCAGTCCTGCTGTAGACCACCTAGGTCCCGGTTGAGTCTTTCAAAACCATTCCCATGGGCCTTTCGGAAACATGCTTTCTTGCCCTGTGGAACGGAACTCAAAAGGCATTTAAATGCCTTCCGAAGGCAATTAAATGTTCTCCAACCTGTTGTTTTCCCCCCCAAGAACTGATGCGCTGGCTGCCCCGTCCCTTGAAAGGGAGGGCTGGAAACATTCTCAGAGCCTCCCCTTTAAAGACAGGCATTCAGATTAATCTAATTACCTGTAATTTAACTACAAGAAGAAGAGGAGGAGGAGGAGATTGGATTTATACCCCAAAGGAGTCTCAGAGCGGCTTACAAACTCCTTTCCCTTCCCCTCCCCACAACAGACACCCTGTGAGGTAGGCGGGGGCTGAGAGAGCGCTGACAGAAACTCTGTCTGACAGAAACTCCTCTGACAGAGGAGGAGGAGAAGAAAGAGAAGAAGAAAGGAGATTGGATTTACACCCCGCCCTTCACTCAGAGTCTCAGAGTGGCTTACAAACTCCTCTTCCCCTCCCCTCCCCACAACAGTCACCCTGTGAGGTAGGTGGGGCTGAGAGAGCTCTGACAGAAATGGCTCTTTTTCAAGAACAGCTGTGCCAGAACTATGGCTTGCCTAAGGTCATCCAGCAGGTGCAAGTGGAGGAGTGGGGAATGAAACCCGGTTCTCCCAGATCAGAGTCCATGCACTTAACCACTACACCAAACTGGCATAAATGCCCCCTGAACAAAAAAATCCTGGCTATGGGCCTGGTTCATGCACACTTCATCAGGCAGTGTCACCCAAGAAACCTTCGTTCTTAGGAACAATCTGCCTTGGCTTGTGAGGCAGGCCTCTTGCCTCAGATCTCTGCCTCTTTGTGTCTCTGCATGCCATGCAGCAGTTTGGGTCCGTGACACAAAGAGCCATGTAGGACACGGTTCAGCTTGCTACCAAAGTGTCAGCAGGCAGAGGCAGATGTGGTTTAATTCTCCCCATCCGTTTGCTGATCAAAAACCAGTTAAATGCAAGCACAGTAACCCTTCTGGGGCTAACAGACAGAGGGGAGGGGAGTCATACAGGGGGGCAGCAATTAGCCTCTCCACCAATTTATCACTGCCTCCGTTTCAGTTGGAGCTTTGCAGAGAGGCTATTTCACCTGGGGGGGAGGGACTGATCTCCTAACACGACATTGGGCCCTAGCTCTGCCCCAAGACGTGGCTACTCACCCTTCTAACCTAGGATTGCCAACCTACAGGTGGGGCCTGGGGATCTCCTGGAATTACAATGGAACTCCAGACCACAGACATCAGTTCCCCTGGACAAAATGGTTGCTTTGGAGGGTGACCTCTACGGCATTACAGCCGGCCGAGCTCCCCCTTCTCCAGACCTTGCCCCTCCTTTAGGCTCCCCTCGCAAATCTCCAGGAATTTCCCAACCTGGAGCTGGCAAACGTAATCCCAACGACTTCACTGGGTGTCATTCTGTTCAGAATGGCAGCATACGCTGCAACACAAGGCAGTAGGGTTGACAGGTCCTCCCTGGCCACCGGCAGGGGATGGAGGAATAGGGTTGCCAGATCCAGGAGGGGAAACTCCTAGAGTTTTGGGGATGAAGCCTGGGGAGAACAGGGACCTCAGTGGGTACAGTTTGGTGTAGTGGTTAGGAGCGTGGACTCGAATCTGGGAGACCCGGGTTTGATTTCCCCACTCCTCCACATGAAGCTGCTGATGTGACCTTGCATCAGTTACAAGTTCTCTCAGAGCTATTCTCTCAGGAGCAGTCCTCGAAAGAGCTCTCTCAGCCCCACCTACCTCAAAGGCAGTGTTCCCTCTGAAGCTGAGTTAGTCTGAGCTGGCTCACAGTTTTTTAGCCTCCAGTTCACACATTTTTGTCTTCGCTCAGGAAGGGTGGCTCCAGAGCAGACTAATTTATGCAGTAGCCAAACCACTCACTCACAACTTTAATGCCAGTAGCTCACAAAGTAGAATTTTTGCTCACAAGACTCCAGAGCTTAGAGGGAGCATTGCTCACATGTCTGTTGCGGGGAGGGGAAAGGAAAGGAGATTGTAAGCCGCTCTGAGACTCCTTCGGGTAGTGAAGGGCAGGGCATAAATCCAATCTCTTCTTCTTATCTCGCTCTCTCTCTACAACACCATAGATTCCCCCCTCCAAAGCATCCGTTTTCTCCAGGGGAACTGATCTCTGTAGTCCAGAGAAGAGCTGTAATTCCTGGGGATCCTCAGGTCCCGCCTGGAGGCTGGCATCCCTCCCGGAGGCAGGCTTAAAAACCTGCAGCCAACCCCCCTCCCCCAATATTTAATCCTTGATCCTAAAAAAAAAACCCCAAAAGACACCCGCAATTCAAGGCCTGTGCCAATGTCGTCTCCGGGCATCCAAGCCGCGCCCTCCCCTCTCCCCCTCGCTAGTTACGGCCTTGCCGGTGGACAGACAGAGGCAAACGGATATTTTCACGCATAAGACACGGAAAGGTCGGCGGCTACGATCCGCTGTTCCACCAGACCCCTTCAGCAAGAGTCAGCTCGGGGAAGGCGGAGCGGGCGCGGGTGGAGGACGCGCTGCTAACAGGACGGCGCGCCCGGCGCCTGCCCGGCCCGATTCCAGGGCGCAGAGAGACCCGCCGCTCGGCCCTGCCCGGCGCCCCCCTTGATCCGCTCCGCACCTGCTAACCAGCGACCCCCGTCGGCTCCAGCGGATTGCCAGCGCCGCTCCTCTTTGTTTACCGATCGCCGCCCGGAGACGTCAGAAGGAGGCGGCTGGGCCAGCTCCGGAGGAAGAGGAGGAGCCGCGTCCTTCTGCCTCCAGCCCCCGTCGGTTTCTGTTCCCCCGGTTGCGCTCGGGGGGCGTCTCTTGCGCGCTATCCCGGCGGGGAGGCAGGAGGAGATCTACGCCGAAAGCACCGGCCGCCGGCACACGGCGGGCAAAGGTAGGGGTTGCCAACCTCCAGGGGGGTCGATGGCAAAAGAGAGGGTCCGCGGATAGCTATAAATGGAACCGAAATCACCCTGACCAAGTTATTATTAGTCATTTGGTCGCGGTGATTTTTAAGGTCCAGGTGGGGCCTGGAAATCTCCAGACGGCAGAGGTCAGCTCCCCGGGAGGAAATGGGTGCTTTGGGGGAGGGTGGTCGCTCCCCTGCCCAAACCTCGCCTTTCCCGGGTGGCGTTGGCAACCTCCAGGTGGCACCAGGAGATCTCCCGCTATTACAGCTGAGCTCCGCCTCCAGGAGACCTAGATCAGGTCCCCTGGAGAAACTGGCTGCTTTGGAGGGTGGACTCTTGTGGTATTGTACAAAGATGGGGTCCCTACGCTCCCCAAATTCCCCCTCCCCAGGCTCCACCCCCACCCCAAATCTCCAGGTATTGTCCAACCCATTGCTGGCAGGTCTCCAGGAATTTCCCAACCTGGAGTTGGCAACCCTAGGTAAAGGGAACCTCGAGGAAGGCCGGGCCACGTAGGGGCCGGCTGGGGGCCAAGACCTCCGTGGGGAGGGGGGGTCGGTTAGGGGAAAGGGAGGGGCTGCAGAGCCAGGACGCCTGGGTCCTTTTGGAGAAAAGGGGTTTGGGCGGGGCTCTGTCCTGGGTGCTCAGGTTGCCGGTGGAGGGAGACAAAAGGGCTTGTGTTTTGCTTCATTTCCCAGGCCAGCGCAGCAGCAGGAAATACCAGCCGGGGTTTTTGGTTCTTTGGAGGGTATTATGGTTGGGTGGTTTTACTTCCTCTAGAAAGGGCGGATTCTAAGGTCCGTCCCCCCCCCTTCCCTTTCCGGGCTGGTCTCCCTCCCCTTTAGCCGGCTCCCTTTCCTGTGGGCTCTGTTAGGGTGGAAACCGGCTGGCAGAGCTTAAAACGACGGTACCCAGCGGATTGCATTGCCTGTTTACCTACCCAGCGGCCTCAATGCCCAAGTAACATGTAGGTGGCTTTTAAAAATATGTAGTGGGTTTCTGGGAAGAGCTGATCACTGAAGTTCTTGGGGGTAGTGTTGCAAGGTAGTGTTGACCCCTTGGGGAGGGGCTGTATTTGCATTTATCTATGTTCCCCGTTTGTCCCCAGGACTAAAGCAGCTTAGATCATTTCCCCCCCTCCAATTCTCCCACAACAGCGACCCTGTGAAGTAGGTAGGCCAGGGGGAGAGTTTGTGACTGGCCCAAGGCCACCCTGCAAACTTCCGTGGGAGAAACGGGGATTTGAACCTGGGTCTCCCAGTGTCCGTGACTGTATCTATCTACAACACCACACCGGCGTCCAGGGTTGACCTGAAGGATGAGTAACTTGGGGCTTTCTCGCATGCAGTTTCCTGCAGTGGAACTGGATCGAGTAAAAGCTGGGCTTTGCTGTTACTGAGACTGCAGGATTTGGCATAGCTCTCCTTCCGATTTTTTTAAAAACAAAAAGAACCCACCACCTATCCTGGCGGCAGAGGGAGGAGACTTACCACATTCTGCTTTTTAGCAACAGGCAGGAATCCAACAGGTCCAGTATGCGTGCTGTGACCAGTGTTCCCTCTAAACTGAGTCAGTCTGAGCTAGCTCACGGCTTTTTAGCCTCCGGCTCACACGCTTTTGTCTTCGCTCGGGAAGGAGGGCTCCAGAGCAAACGAATTTATGCAGCAGCCAAATCGCTCGCTCACAACTTCAATGCCGGTAGCTCCCAAAGCAGAATTCTTGCTCACAAGACACCACAGCTTAGAGGGAGCATTGGCTGTGTGACTTCCTCTCTCTGGCACTGCAAAAAAGAATCGCAACTCAGGGCTCCCTAAGGGGCTTCACCTAATGTGCAGAAAATTCTCCCTCCCTCCCTCCTCCCTCCCATCCACGGTGCTGCATAATATGCCCTTTCTTCATTCTCCTCGCAGGCTCCATCATGGCCAGTTCCTCCTGGTTGGACGAATCACAGCTGAGAAACCTCAAGGCCCAGTACGAGGCCCAGAACGCCAAGGGCGCTGCCTCCCAAATCCAGGCGCTGGTGGATTGCGTTAACACCCTCAAGATAAAGGTTGGCTTCCTGGGGGAGCGCGGAGCAGGGGTGAGCACGCTGGTTCAGGCTCTGTTGGATAAACCTCGCCGGGTGAACGATCCCTGGGCTTACTTCCGGGAGGCTCCGGAGCCCACCAAACAGCTGGTGGCACACGTCCACCCAACCTACCCCAACCTCACCCTGTGCGACCTCCCCGGCTTCGAAGTGTCCGAGAAACCGGCCGCGTACCTCAAGCGCTTGGGCGATCTGGGCAAGTACAGCTGCTTCGTGGTGGTGGTGAGCGGAAGCTTGGGAGACACCCACCTGCAGGTCATGAAAGCCTTCAAGCAGAAGGGGAAGACTTTCCTCCTGGCGCGCACGAAAGTGGATCTGGACCTGCACACGGCCGAGAGGCGGCTCCGCTTCAAGTACAACCCCGGCGAGCAACTGGGCCTGATCCGGAAGGAGGTGACGGAGACGTTGGCCAAGAACTGGATGGACACCAACCGCGTCTTCCTGCTGTCCGGGCTAGAGACGGAGAGATACGAGTTCAGACACTTCGAGGACAGCTTGGAAGGAGAGGTGCTCATCTTGAAGAGGTGAGGCAGGAAGGGGCGGGGGGCAGGGAAACCTTGGGGATACCGGGGCTTCTGGGATTTTGAGAAACTACGCACCAGGAATACCAAGACTCACTTGAACATATATATCAGGGGTGTTGAACTCATTTGTTATGAGGGCTGGATCTGACATAAATGAGACCTTGTTGGGCCGGGCCAGGTGTGTGTCATAAAACGTAATGCCAGGTAGCGGAGATATAAACTTTATAAAGGACACAAACACAAAGGGTTTTTTTTTTACTTAAAATAAAAACATGCTTAAAACATCAGCACTCTTGCAATATTTTGTTTATTCAGCAGCGTCTGATCACTGACACCCCTTGCTCTGAATTATTGCACCCAAATGTCTGTGCTGTTGCAGTCTTGAGTATGCTGTTCAGGTGTGTATCTGTAAGCTGCAAACCTACGATGACGCAGCAGCAGCAGAACTGGAAGAAGAAGCAGAAGACAGCCAGTTCCACTGCGGGCCTGATAGAAGCCCTCTGGGCCGCATGTTTGACACCCCTGAGATATATATGAGGCTGTCTTGATCTCAATCAGATTCTTCAAGTCCTTCAAGGTCAGTATTTGCTATTCAGACTGACAGGGGCTTTCTAGGATCTGAGGCCGACCTCTTTCACATCACTTATTATTATTATTGTTGTTGTTATTATCAGGGCTTTTTTTCGTAGAAAAAGCCCAGCAGGAACTCGTTAGCATAATAGGCCACACCCGACAGCAGAAACTCATTAGCACATTAGGCCACACCCTCTGACAGCACAGCTCATGAGCCTATTAGGACTCACCCCCATGTTGCCAGAACTGTGGTCATCCAGCCACACCCACCTTTTGCTTCTTAATCTGTTTATTTTGTTTGTTGTCAAAACCCAGGACTTTTTTTTGGAGCAGGAACTCCTTTGCATGTTAGGCCACACACCCCTAATGTAGCCAATCCTAATGAGTTTCTGCTGTTGGGTGTGGCCTGTTATGCTAATGAGTTCCTGCTGGGTGTGGCCAACTCGGGAGCCAGGCGGAACTCCGTTCCTGTGCGTTCCTGCCCAAAAATAGCCCTGGTTATTATTATTATTATTATTGTTACTGTTACTGTTACTATTATTACTGTTATTGCTATTGTTATTATCATCAACAAAACAACAGCGGCAGCAATAATAAAATTAAACTTATGACTTGCCCGATCCCCGCTACTGCAGGGCTCTGGGCGACGTACGACACATCATAAAAAATTCAAAACCATCAAATAAGCAGCTAAATAATGTTAATCCAGTAATCTAAAAAATAATCAAGTGGTGAAATTACAGTTTCTTCCCAATTTCGGACTGCGGCCACCTCGTGGGTGTGGGGAGGAGGAATAAAACAATCCAATGGAAAGAGAGGAGGAGGAGGAGGGTGCCAGCCAAGATGGAAGCCGTCGCTGTCCTCAGCCAAAGGCCTGGTCCTTTTAGGTAGAGATGCCGGGGACTGAACCTGGGACCTTCTGGGTGCCAAGAAGATGCCCTGCTGCTGATCCACGGCCCCTCCCTAACAAATGAACACACAAAGCTGCCTTGTACCAAATCAGACCACAGATGTAGCATAGTATTGTCTGCTCAGCCTGGCAGCGGCTCTCCGGGGTCTCAGGGAGAGGGTCTTTCACATCACCGAGGGCAGGGGTGGTGTCAGACATGAGGCCCAGGGGCCGGAATCGGCCCATCCATCTCTCTTATGTGGCCCGCGAGCCACTGGTACAAGCGAGGGAGTGCTGGGGGGAGAGTGGGGTGGAGCCATTCCATTGTGGCTTCAACCCAGCAGAAGAACCTCGTCTGCAGCAGTCAAGCAGCGTGGGAGCCTCTGCCAGGCACTGCACTGCCGCCTCTCCAGTCCACCCATGTGGGTTCTCCTCTGCACCCCGCCGCTCCCAATCCGTGGGGCCTTGCAGTGAGGACACACCAACTCAGAGCTTACCAGCTGCTGTCCTTTGTACATTTTCTATCTCCGGTACCTGGCGTCACATTTTATGGCACACATGGCCCGCCCGATAAAGTGACATTTATGTCAGATCCAGCCCTTGTAACAAATGTGTTAATTAGAATCATCATCATCATCTTATGAACCGCCCAGTCCCCATGATCTATGACCTAAGACCTGATTCTTTGAACTGGGGGTACCGGGGATTGAACCTGGGACCATCTGCATGTCAAGCAGAGGCTCATTCCACTGTCGCACAAATTTCCCTCCCACAAATTTCATTGAGAATTAAGGTCTTGAGAATTAAGATCTTCATCAGAGGCCCTTTCCCAGGTCACCCTTCATAAGAACATAAGAGAATGTTGAATCAGGCCAATGGCCCATCTAGTTCAACACTCTGTCACACAGCGGCCAAAATATACCAGGCGCCATCAGGAGGTCCACCAGTGGGGCCAGGGCACCAGAAGCCCTCCCACTGCTGCCCCCTCCAGCACCAAGAATAGAGTGCATCACCTGCCCCAGACTGAGAGTTCCCATTTATACCCTGTGGCTAATAGCCACTGATGGACCTCTGCTCCATATGTTTATCTAATTCCCTCTTGAAACTGTCCATGCTTGTAGTTGCCACCACCTCCTGTGGCAGTGAATTCCATGGGTTAATCACTCTTTGGGTGAAGAAGGACTTCCTTTTATCTGTTCTAACCCGACTGTTCAGCAGTTTCATGGAGTGCCCACGAGTTCTCATATTGTGAGAAAGGGAGAAAAGTAATTCTTTCTCAACCTGCTCAATCCCATTCATAAACCTGGTAGCAAACGGGTTGCGACGGGCCACAGATGGACTTTCCCATGTCTGATCGTTCCAGTGTGCTCCCATGCCATCGGGATGGTCTGATCAGGCCATCCCGATTCCGTGCCATTGTTTTCCCCCCTCCCTTCGCAGGATGCACATCATCGCAAACTCCATAGGGAGCCCTCAGTGCGGAGGCACGATTCATCGAATCACTTCGTTAGAGGTGAGGCGGGTGGTTGAACAAGGCAGGGACTTATCAGTGGTGGCACCCTGACTTCTGAGTGCTCTTTGCCCAGTGCCAGACCTTACTGGTTTCTAGCCCTGGGCTAAGGCTTGAAGAGACAGTAAGCTCTCTGTCACCCCCTTCTCCATTTCCTCTTCCTAGAAGCCACGACGGGGACCTGGAAGACTTGACCGCCGTGAGCCCAAAGAAGATCGAAGAGCTGTATAACATCTGCCAGAGTGGCAGCTTGGCAGAAGTCCCGGGTGTGATCTGCTCCGCCTTGGGAGAGCCCTCACAGATCCGTCTGGACGTTGCCGTGATAGGAGAAGCTGGCTGCGGGAAGTCCTCGCTGGTCAACGCCCTGAGAGGCATGGCCGCTGGAGAGTCGGGTGCGGCCCCCACTGGGGTGACCGGGACAACAAGGAAAGCCACCATCTACCCGCTTCCGCTCGTCCCGTACCTATACCTCTGGGATCTGCCAGGAGTCGGAGTGATGGAGGAGGACGTGAGGCACCTGGACCTCAGCCGCTACGACTTCTTTCTCCTGGTGGCCTCCGAGCGCTATAAGCATGCCCACAGCTGCTTGGCCAGGGCCATCGCCGCAGCCGGGAAGGAGGCTTTCTTCGTAAGGAGCAAGATAGACGTGGACATGGAGACCCGGCCTGGAAGCCAGCCCATCTCTAAAGAAGAGCTGCAGGAACAGGTGCGGAAGAGCTGCGTGGAGGCCCTGAAGAAGGACGGCGTCCTCTCCCCGCAGGTCTTCCTGGTCTCCAGCCTGGCCCATGAAGCCTACGATCTGCCCCTCCTCCAGGAAGCCCTGAGCCGTAACGCTCCCGACCTGAAGAGGAAAGCTCTGCGGAGAGCCATCCCGACCGTCCTGTCCCGGCTGGTGAGGCGGAAGTCCAAAGTGCTGATGAAGGACGTGTGGGTGAAGGCCCTGCAGGTCTGCCTCTGCTGCGTGGAGAAGCCGAACCAGGACGTGGCCGAGAACCTCATGACCAACATCGCCAGCTTCTGCATAGACCTCGGCCTGGACAAGGAGTCCTTGGAGCTCACCGCACAAGTCGCCAACAAAGCACTTAGGCTGCTTCAGGATCAGATCCGAAGCCCCTTCGTGAAGCCGTTGGACTCCAAATACGTGCTGAGTCTCATCGTCAAGCCGGTCTCGCTGTCCACCTGGGCGTGGAGCTACGTGCCGTACTACGGCCAGGGGAGCAACCTGGAACCCGAGATCTCCTTCGAGTCCACTTATGGGATGTTGAAGCAAGTCGTGGTGGAACTGTCAGAGGATGCGGAGCGAGTGCTTTACACAGCGCTTGTGGAAGAATAGAGCTGGGCAGGAAATTGGGGGGGGGTTAAGTAATAGCAGCAACAGACCGCCCCTCTCCCTTAATGACAGCTGTTGTTTGGAAACTGGGGTGGAACCTTCTTGGAAAAGCTCAGATGAATCAAGATCAGTGGGTCTCAGTATAATGCCGTATGATGGGTTGGATCACTCAGATCCGATCTGCTAGCGGAAGTAGTTTTCCTCTGGTGGAAGGCAACATCCCAAAGCAAGATGCTTGGAAGGGTCTCTACCTTCGGGGGAAGGTCACTTCCGCTGGAGTAAAGCTCTTTGACTAGTGGAACAGGTCCAGGGGGATCCAACCTGTTGGTGCGAAAATGGGATTTTGAGGGCCAAGGAAACTTGTTTATATGCTAGGGGGCTTGGTTCTCAAAAGTGCAGAGAAGGATCTTGGGATGGGTTGAATTACTCAGATCCAATCCACTAGCGGAAGTAGTTTTCCTCTGGTGGAAGGCAACATCCTGAAGCAAGATGCTTGGAAGCTCCTCAACTAGCGGAGCAGATCCTGAGGATCCAACCTGTTGGTGGGAAAATGGGATTTTGAGGACTAAGCAAACTTGTTTATACATTAGGGGGACTTGGTTCTCAAAAGTGCAGAGAGGGATCCTTGGATGGGTTGGATCAGTCATATCCGATCCACTAGCAGAAGTGTTTTTCCTTTGGTGGAAGGCAACATCCCGAAGCAAGATGGTTGGAAGCTCCTCGACTAGCGGAGCGGATCCAGACAATCCAACCTGTTGGTACGAAAATGGGATTCTGAAGGCCAAGCAAACCTATTTATAAGCTAGGAGGACTTGGTTCTCAAAAGTGCAGAAAGGTCCTCGGATTCCAACTCCCATGGGGGCAGAACAAAACTTGGACGGAGAATGACAGGTCACGTGCTTTCCCGAAGTGTCTCTGGGCTGTACCACTTCAGGCTGCAGGTGGGGACTCACAGGAACGCTCCTCTGTATAAAAAAAGTCCCCTTCACGTACAGAACAAGAGCGCAGTGAGAAAGCCAGGCTGGAGGAAATCTTCTCCCCGGCAGGTTAGTCCTTCGGTATGGAGCAGTCAAACACGTGTGCTTTCTCTCTTCACTGCACTCTGAAGTGATACACATAGCGCAATTCTTTCTGCTGTTTGTGAGACGTAGCCCCAAGACCGCAGGCCAAAGCAATGCTTGCAAGGAAGCATATTATTGAACACTGACTTTAGTTTGCTTAAGAGAGGAGCTTTGCTGGCTGATTACCTGGTGATGAGTGCCATTTAGAGGCAATGTACAATCCACAACGCACATGCGCCTTCTGCCCCACCTGGCGCGTGTGCCTTCTGCCTCAAGAGCACCCCTGTATTGTTTTATGATGCACACAATGGTGGGAAGCACTTTGTTCAGCTCTTTCCGGCAGTTCCGTTCAGCCCAGTAGATGGAAATTCTGCGCGTTCTAACCCTTGCCTGGAGAAAACGGTGTGAGGCGGTCCATGTGCATTCTCTGTTGTCCCGCACATGAATGTTTTGCATAGCTGTGGCTCGCTGTTTGTGTGGCCGTTCTTGTTCTCCTTGATCTTGCTTGTCCACTAAAGCAAAGCAATGCAAAGAGGTCATTGCAGGCATAAGGGTTTTCTTGCAAGGGACTTTGCGCTGTTAGTTTTCCCTGGAAGACAAAGTGTTATTTCCAGGAAACATCAACGCTTGGGATTTACTGTTTGACTAGCGAGAGAGAGCATGCGCACTTATATCATCTCCTTTTGACAATCGCCTTCGTTTTTGTTTTTGTTTTTTTAAAAAATAACAGTTTGCTTTGCAGCATGGTAGACGAGTGTTCGCACAGGCCCATTTTTTTTTCCTGTTACTTTTTCTCGGCCTGCCAAAGCAGGGCTCACGGCAGTGTACAACATAGTAAAACTGTAACATATGTAAGTTTAAAAAACAGTTTAAAACAATAAAAACACACTGATTAATCTAAAAGCTGGCGCTAGAGAGTTCCAGTAGTGCCACTGCCACACGAGGGGCAGGGAATGGGAGTGCCAGGAAGATGAGACCACCGCTGTCCTCCACCAAATGCTTGGTGGAACATATCTGCCTTACACGCCCTGCGGAACTGCATCAAGTCCCACGTGGCAGAGATGTTATTTGGCAGAGAGTTCCGCCAGGTCCAGGTTTTCCACCCTGGCCCTCGTCAAGGACAGTCAGGCATCCCTCAGGCTGGGGACTGCCAGTAAGCTCTGATCTACTGAGCACAGTGCCCTTCTAGGGGTAAACCAGGAGAGGTTGTCCCGAAGATATGTGGGTCCCTGACTGTTAAGGGTCTTGAATCCTTCTGGTACACACAGAACTAACTGTATGGGGTTCTTTGGGTCACAGCCTACAAAGAGAGGAAAACACACACTTCATTTACAGAGAGTGCCAGCTTGTCTCGAGTGAAATGCTGACATTTGGAGAATGTGGACCTCTCTTGAGAGTCAGAGCACTGTTTCCCTCGTCATCCGTTAATAGGACTGGCAGGAGACCAGGCCCTAGAGACAGGCGCTCATAACTGGCATGGAAGGGTGTGCCCAAACGTGCTGCCACAGGAAACGAAGCCAGGATGAGCCCTCTCTACTGTCACACATGCTAGGAGGGGCACAGCCTGAGATTTTACAAGGGAATCTGTATTGCTTCCATCTGGCTTGCAAAACCAGTGGGGGATAAGTCTGTCCTCCACCGACACGGCTCACATCGAACTGTCTTTATGCACGAATCCCACCAGGAATTGTTCAACTGGCAGGGGACCCAACTGGAGCAGATAGCCCTGGCGGCAGACCTAAAAAAAAAACCAATATGCAGCCCTGAACGTCCCAAGTACCAGACTGAAAGCCACCCTTTGAACAGGAGGAGTATAATTCAGATATGGTGTTGCTCTCCCTCTTCTCTGTGGTGCAAGCCCAGGCATCGGGGAAACACCCAAATGGGTCGCTCCGTCAGCACTGAGACTGGAACGTCTGTAGTCTTCGAGTTCTTCAACACAGCGCTCTACAAACTGATGTCGTTTGGGGATGCAAGAGAGAATTGTTCATTGGCTTTGGCTTGTTAGTTAATTACCATTAGCGCTTCCAGCAGCTGCCGCCTGCTCGCCTCCTTCTTTCCCCCAGTTACAGATTGCTCGCTCGGTAACAGACAGCTACCTCCAAGGGGGAACGGCAACAGCTGTCAGCTGAGGAGTTCCGCCCGTAGCACCGATGCAGGTATCGACGGAGCAGTTTTCTGCAGGGAGGCAGCAGCTCCACACCAGGATGGTGATCTGCGCGGCATCAGAGTTATCAGTTTTATAAGCAGCAAGGAGCAATGTAAAACAGTGGGAAACGTTGATGGTGTGTGGGGTGGGGGGAGAATATCATCCCGGCAAATGTGCTGTGTTTACTTTATCATTGCCGCCAAATGCAATTTAGTCTTTGGATCTGCAAATATTACATAAACTTGATAGACCGTGATTGGGTGGTGTGACTCTTCTCTTTTTTCCACGCTGGGAAATAGCTGTTGTAAACCGTAGCAGGGTTATGTTCTAATGGGTGCAGTTGCTAGTCGTATAGAGAAACATGGTAACCCCAACAAGGAGAAACCCACATTAATACAGGGGGAAGCTAAAATAAGGAATCTTATTCAGACGGAGAGAGGGTGACATTTACAAAAGCATATACAACAGCATGGAGAAGAGAATCATTCGTAACCTCATATAGAAACACCAGCCTCGTAGGGACCCATGTACAGAGACGAAAAACGCAAGGGTAGACCATCAAAGCGTTCACAGATTTCACAAGTTACCATTAGACAATAGTCTATTGCAACATAATCACAGTAAAACAGTAGAGTAGAATGAGTGGTCACAGTTCCAAAACACTAGTAACAGTTCAAAGAACAGAAGACAAAATTTGGTATAACAATTCAGAAGCGAAGAAAGAATCCAACAGGCGACTCCTCTATATCCTTTCAGTAGAATAGTGTCCTGAAGACCTCAAAGTCCGCACAAAAGGCAGAGGATGTCCCAAAGGTTAAATCTGCAGCCCAAACCGTCCTTCCTAGGTATGCCAGACGTTTCAAAGCATTCTTCCTCAGTGGTACGGCTGAAAAGTGGAACTATAATATAACAATGAAACGAAACCAAAGAGGAGTTCAAAATGCATATGTTCCAGTGCATCTATGTGAAAACCACATCATACGGTAACATTTTACACTCGCCCTGATTTCCACAATAATCTAGGCACAGTTCATGTCTCAAATGGTTCTCAAAGGTCACCAAACCTGCTGTCAATAAGGGCTTCTCTCACAAGCTACTGCAATTGCTGCTTGAATCCTTAAAGGAAAAGCACCTAAATATAGGCTGAAGTATAACTGTCTTCTCTGATACTATTGAAGTTTTTTAAGCCCAAAGATAAATGACGCCTGTCCCCACAATGAATTACATCTATCTTATATTTTATAAAAGACCCAAATCTTCTGCTTGGTATCCTACCAACTGGTCTTATTTAGATTTTAAAGATGCAAGAGTAAAGCCATGGCTGATATCCCACCATCCTGCCCCTTCGCTTCCCAGGGCCACATAAATTGTACAACCAAAGACATAAGAACCTAAGTAGAGCTGGCTGGATCAGACCAGTGGTCCATCTACTTCGGCATCCTGTTGCATATATCGCCCAACCAGTTTCACTGGAGGACCAACAACAGGGCATAGAGGTCGAGGCCTCCCCCAATGTTGCCTTCTGGAACTGGGATTGAGGTTTACTGCCTCTGAATATGGAGGCTCCCTTTAGTCACTGTGGCTCTGTGCTCTGTGAATCTGTCTAATCCCCATTTAAAGTGATCTTTAAAGCTAGGCCTGGGAGAAACGTGACCCAAAGGTTACATTTGAGCACCTGTGGATTCTTATGTCAGACCCAGTCTGGTGTAGTGGTTAAGAGCGCGGACTCTAATCTGGGAGAACCGGGTTTGATTCCCCACGCCTTCACTTGCAGCTGCTGGTGTGACTTTGGGTCAGTCATAAGTTCTCTCAGAGCTGTTCTCTCATGAGCAGTTCTCCAGAAAGGTCTCTCAGCCCCGCCTACCTCACAGGGTGTCTGTTGTGGGGAGGGGAAGGGAAAGGAGATTGTAAACGGCTCTGAGACTCCTTTGGGGAGTGAAGGGCGGGGTATAAATCCAATCTCCTCCTTTTCTTCCCCTCTCATGTCACGTTATACTCTCTCCCAGTCACACAAATCCAAAACTCATACTCTTGCTCAGGTAAAAACGACCTTTTCTTGTTTCCTTATGAAACAACGGCACTTTGTTTCTTTCAAGTGCTCATTCTGACAAGCTACATGTTCCTGGAGAAAAAAAAAGATTAAAAATAAGGTCACCTAAACAGGATGTGTGCGCTTCCAGATTAATGTTTCCTGTGATGTTTGGCTCATTTGCTGTAGTGAATCCAGGCAAACCTTCGTGCCCAAGCCAGCCGTTCTGGTCCACGGATGCTGCGTTTCTTAGCTTTCAAAGCCACCATGTTTTCACACAGGGAAAATATTTTCTCTTGACCTCAACACCAATTGTGGAATGTGGTTGCAACAACATCGCTGGCACCTGTTGGCAAAATGGCCAGCTCACCACAACACATTACACTCACACACACCCCACTGTGTCACCATTCACTGTTATTAAACTGACTCAGAACCCACACTCTGATGTGCGACTTTGCCTCCGGAGTATTCATACAGCTCTTTTAACAAAACAACACAAAATATTGGTCTTAAGCTGCCAATGGTGTTTTATTTCCTTACACCCCGCTTTTCTCCCCAATGGAGACCTAACACAGCGTATAACATCTCTCTCTCTCTCTCTCTCTCTCTCTCTCTCTCTCTCTCTCCCTCCCTCCCTCCCTCCTCTAATTTCTCCTCACAACAACCATCTTGTGAGGTAGGAGGCTGAGAGAGTTACGGATTAATTCACCCAGCAAACTTCCATGGCAGAGTGGTGATTCGAACCTGGTTCTCCCAGATCCTAGGCCTTAACAGAAACCCAGCGGTACTGACTTCACGGCTTGTGGAGAGCCACATTCATGATTCTCAGCCAAAAGAGCCATGCTGACTGCCATCCTTGGCAAGAGGCCTGCACCTCAGGGAGGCTCACGGCTTACCCATTCTTCCAGCAGCGACTGTTTCGAGGTGCGGATCATCTGCCAACTACAGGCCCACCCAGGCTACAGCCTTGCCCATTTTCCTGAAACACAAGGCGGGTGGCACACTGGGCAACAGGGCTGGGAAGAGCCACAAGTGGCGTGTTATTTGGAAAGCCACGAGTCGCTCCCAATTATAACTGCTCTAACCACTATACGCCACCTTTGTTTAACGGAAGGAGCTCTTAGAAACTATAGAACCGCAGAGCTGGAAGGGGGCCATCCAGGCCATCTAGTCCAACCCCCTGCTCAATGCAGGATCAGCCTAGAGCATTCCTGACCAGTGTTTGTCTATCTGCTGCTTAAAGACTGCCAGGGAGGGGAGCTCACCACCTTCCTAGGCAGCTGATTCCACTCTTGCACAACTCTGACTGTAAAATGGTTTTTCCCAGGGCTATTTTTGGGCAGGAACAGAGTTCTGGCTGGCTCCCGAGTTGGCCACGCCCAGCAGGAACTCGTTAGCATAATAGACCACACCCAGCAGCAGACACTCATTAGGATTGGTTACATTAGGGGGTGTGTGGCCTAACATGCAAAGGCGTTCCTGCTCCAAAGAAAGCCCTGGGGTTTTGACAACAAACAAGGTAAACATAATAAGAAGCAAAAGGTGGGTGTGGCTAAATGACCACACTTCTGGTAACATGGGGGTGTGGCCTAATATGCTAATGAACTGTTGTCATGGGTGTGGCCTGATATGCTAATGAGCTGTGCTGTCATGGGTGTGGCCTATTATGCTAATGAGTTCCTGCTGGGCTTTTTCTACAAAAAAGCCCTGGTTTTTCCTAATATCCAGCCGGTACCTTCCTGCCCTTAATTTAAACCCATTCTCGCGAGTCCTCTCCTCTGCTGCCAACAGGAACAGCTCCCTGATCTTCTCCTCTAAGTGACAGCCCTTCAAATACTTCAAGAGAGCTGCTTCCAAGTAGAGCTGGGCTAGATCAGACTAGTGGTCTATCTACTTCAGCCTCCTGTTTCATACAGTGGCCAACCGGTTTCACTGGAGGACCAACAACAGGGCACAGAGGCCGAGGCCTCCCCCAGTGTTGCCTCCTGGCACTGAGGTTGAGGCTTACTGCCTCTGAACGTGGAGGCTCCCTTTCGTCCCTGTGGCTAGTAGCCACTGATAGACCCGTCCTCTGTGACCCTGTCTAATCCCCATTTAAAGTGATCTTTAAAGCTAGGCCTGGGGGAACTGTGACCCAAGAGTCCACTGCTGCTGTCCAACATGCGCCAATGTGGGTAAGGCAGCAGGAAATAAAGGCAGGCTTTTTGTTTTATTTATTTATACTTTCGGCTTATATACTGCCCTAACCCCGGAGGGTCTCTGGGCGGTTTACATAGCGGTTCTAACCAACCAATTTTAACCTAACTAGGGCCACATAGTCTACAGGGTGGTGACTGCCTACCAGCACCCCGGGCTAGTTGTCATCCGGCTTCCTTCCACGGCTTCAGATATTGGCGTCCTGGTGCCCTTCTGGAGCCGATCTTCCGGGCAGCTTCCTCCGGCAGGTCTCGTCCCGGTGCGTGGCTCTGTGTTGGCTGCAGTTCCGGCTACTGTCCACAGGTGGCTCTGCCGCGTTGCACCGCACGTCACCACGCTCTCCGGGCTGGCTCAGACCAGGCAACCGCAACCAGTAAATTCCAAAGGAGAATGGGGACCGAGCATACACTTTGTGTGCGGAAGGCGTTCTATTCCAATCTCTGGCATGCCCAGTTAAAGAAGAACTCGGAGCTGTGAAAGGCCTTCCTGGGAGGAGAGCTCGAGTAGATAACACTGTGTTAAATGACCCAGCAGCTCCAGGTAATTCTTAAGAGCATTAGGTTTAGTGGCAAGACAGCCAGGTTCAAATTCTTACACAACCAAGCAAAAACCGCCAAAGGAAGTTTAGAAAACTAGTAAAGGGACAAAAGTTAAACACATCAATAGGTATAAGCAAAAGTACACGTGTTTATTTCAAAAACATATATGACTGGATGCATTTCGGCTCACAAAACCCTTCTTCGGAGGTCAAATAGTACAGAATACAACATACGGGCTTTGTTGTATGTTATATTCTGTAGTCTTTGATATCCAAAACACGTGAGGTCATATATCATTCTTTTTGTGCATTTGCCGCTTTGATTCTTTTATGAGGCTTTATTTGGGAGAACCGGGGTTGATTCCCCACTCCTCCACTTGCACCCGGCTGGATGACCTTGGGCAAGCCGTAGTTCTGATAAGAGCTGTTCTTGGAAAAGAGCAGTTTCTGTCAAGAGCTCTCTCAGCCCCACCTACCTCACAGGGTGTCTGTTGTGGGGAGGGGAAGGGAAAGGGAGATTGTAAGCTGCTCTGAGACACCTTTGGGTAGTGAAGGGCAGGTATAAATCCAATCTCTTCTTCTTCTCCTAACCACTGTTTTCGTTCCTATGCTAAGTCTGAGGATAGAGATCTCATCAGATCTTGGAAGATAAGCAGGGTCAGCCCTGGTGAGTACTTGGGATGGGAGACCACCAAGGAATACCAGGGTTCCTATGCAGAGGCAGGCGACGGCAAATCTCCTCTGAATGTCTCTTGCCTTGAAAACCCCACCAGGTCGCCATAAGTTAGCTGTGACTTGATGGCAAAAAGCCCCAAACAAACAGCCACAGAGGCTGTACCAACTTTACAAACAAACCAGCCTAGTCACACCTTTTGTTCAGACCAACCAACTTTGAAGAATGCAGATCGGTCACAGTACTGAATGACCCCCTCACAAAAACTACAGTTCCCAGAGATCCTTGCAGACACACACCCTATGTCGGGACAACAAGCTGGACACTGCCACAAGAAACTTGAGAATGTTGTGGACTACGATGCCAGTTTCGCAGATCCTTCACATGCTTATAGAGGATGCAGTAAATTTACATGACACAGTCCCAGGGTGACTCACACACCAATTCCATAAAGACAGATGCCAGAGGACACCAGATGGTTACACTGGACCTGCAGAACGATCTTCCACCAGTGTGTGTGACAACAGGCAATGCTGAAAACTGAATTTGCCTCCCCTAACTCAAAGGCTATAGCTTCTGTGTCCAAGCTTCTGTGCCCATGAGTACCAGAAACCTAGATTTAAAGGGAAAAAATGTATTGCAACTCTGGCAGATAGCATATGATGTTGGAGGACTTGTAAGGCAGAAGAACCCAGTATTAAGGTCAGTTTATCCCCAATGTTCCTGTGGTTGCCGTGGCATCTGCCAACACCATTCCTGGTGCCCACCAAGTGTTTTCAGAAAGTGGATGGGCACAGGGGGCCTATGCCGAACAAGATTTCTGAGTGGCTATGCAGGTTTTCAAAAATACTGATTGGCTACGGAGGGTTTTTTTTAAATGTTGAATTGATTGGCTATGCAGGTTTTTAAAAATGTTGGCTTTGCCACCAGCTTCCACCATACCAACACAAGGATCATCAATGTGTGACTGAAGGTAAGCCGTGGCAGCCATTTTATAGCTGGCTCCGCCTCGTGGCAGCTATATCGTGGCAGCCATTTTGAGTCTGCACCCAACACACTTGTGTCAGAACTTCAGCGGTGCCTGCAAGATCAAAAAGTCTGGGGACCCCTGGCTTGGAAGCTATTCGTGGGTATATGGATTATTCTTCGCCTTGCGGCTCCTAGAGGCAAGAATGGGTGTTTACTATTGTTGGCAAGGGTTTCAATATGCAAAGGAAGTGGAGCACTGACCGTTTAGAGAAAAATAAGTAGGTTTATTGTAGAAGAACAAACATGTTATAGGACATACAGACAGAAAGCCTAAACTAACCAGTCTAACTGCTGTGAGTGGAGACAACAAGAACGGGAATCTCTGCAGGAGCAGGAAGTCCCTGGAAGGGCCAATCAGGAGACAGCAAGGACACAGTTTGAAATAGTGGGAAGTCCCTAATCTACCAGTCCTTCAAGCTGTTCCCCTGTAGGGTGATCTTCAGATATTCTTCAACAGGCCGCACTATAGACCTTGCATATTTCAATAACTGTTTGTATCACTCATTGACTACCACCTGAAACGGGGTGGTTCACATCCAATACCATGGGCTTATAAGGAAGTGTTATCTGGATCAGCGAGAAAGATGCATTATCAGCAAACATCCTGAATAAGGTGCTGGAAGCCGCCAAGCACTGGGAGTAGAAAAGCCCTGGTCTCTCCGCCTGAACAAAGTACGATTCCAGACAATTCTTTGTCAGCCTGTCACAGGCAAAGAGAAAGAAGCTAGCTGGCAAAAGATCCTTTTTTGCTTTCTTCCCAATCCCTGTGAAAAAGGAATGTACACTGGGAGAAAGGGCATGTTTGTGCAACCCGCTCTCGCATAAAGCACAGGATCTGGTATCGGTGGTACCCAGAATTGGAAGGCACTGGTTCAAAACTCCAGGCCTCGATCTAGGCTGTGTACATACTGACTGTGCTGCAGAAAATGGTAATCAAAACTCCCAAGTTAATGTTGTAAATCTTGAGAAATCCAGGATTCTGCAACCAGGACTCTGCATCCAAACAAAGTGAGTTTTCTGTTTTCCAAGAAAACTTACTCCACGTCAGTTAGTCTTTGGGAGGGCCGGGAAACAGTAGAGAGAAACCCAAACCCCAGCCTAGAAAGCCCTTTTTGGTCGCCTTCTGTTATCACTGTGTCTCTGCCACTGCCATAGTTTCATGTTTTTCCCCTCTACAGCCTTAAAGACTCTGTAGAATTTCAATCCCTATTATCAAACTCCACGTGTGCCTGGGACCAATGCTCCCTCTAAGCTGTGTCGTCTTGTGAGCAAAAATTCTACCTTGTGAGCCACTGACATTAAAGTTGTGAGCAAGCGATTTGGCTACTGCATAAATTAAATTAATTTCCTCTGGAGCCGTTCCTCCTGAGCGGAGACAAAAATGTGTGAGCCCGGAGGCCAACAAACTGTGAGCTAGCTCACACTAACTCAGCCTAGAGGGAACCCTGGTCTGGGACAATCAGGTCACAAGACAGACACACAGCCCTTACTTTCCCCTGTGTCTGCACGCTGAGTAAGGGTAAGGAGATGATCTGCAGGCCACGAATTCTCAAGAAGCCTTGCTGAAAAGGTGTAGCGTTCGTAGGTGACCATCCAAAAGGCAACACAGCAGAAGGAAAGCCGGGTACGGGGCTTCCTAACCTATTGGCCAAACCACCTTGGATGGTTGTCGAAGGCTTTCACGGCCGGAGTTCATTAGCTGCTGTAGATTTTCTGGGTTGTGTGGCCGTGGTCTTGGCATTGTACACACAGAGAGGGCTCCATCTTTCCGTGTTATACCTCTGAGGATGCCAGTCACAGCTACTGGTGAAACGTCAGGCCCTACAATGCCAAGACCACGGCCAGACAACCCGGAAATTCTACAGCAACTAACCTCGGATGGATTTATTTATTAAATTATATTTATTTTCTTTTAAACCGCCCTCCCCTGTAAACAGGTGGCGTACAACAATAAAACAGACGTAAGTCAGTATAAGCAATAAAATCCAGTAAAACACATTAACAACCTAATAAGGTGATGCTCAGACTGCCGACTATGACACTGTCCCCCGCGGGAGGGAGGGAGGAAGACAAAGGCAGCAGGGCAGATGAAGACCATCGCGGCCCTCAGCCAAATGCCTGGCGGAACTTCTCTGCCTTACAGGCCCTGCAGAATGGCAACAGATCCCACAGGGGCCGGATGTTATTCGGCAGACTGCCACCAGGTTGGGGCTAGGGCAGAAAAGACCCTGGCCCTGGTCGAGGACAGCCGGAGGTCTCTCTGGCCGGGGACCACAAGTAAGTTCTTACCCACCGAACACGATGTTCTCCGGGGGCTACACGAGGAGAGGTGGTCCCGAAGGTATGTGAGGCTCAGACCGTTTAGGGCAGGGGTGTCAAGCATGCGGCCCGGAGGCCAGATCAGGCCCCCGGAGGGCTTCCGTCAGGCCCCACAGTGGAACTGGCCGTCTCCTGCTTCCAGTTCTGCTGCTGCCGCCACATCATCGCTTGCTTCGCCAGACTCTCTTAATCACTCAGCCATTTCATGTTTTAACCTGGGTCCTCGACTCAGAACCCTGAGCATGAGAGTTCTGTGGTGAATGTCAATCAACCAAAAGTAGGTTTGCAGCTTACAGAGCTAATGTTTCAAGCATGTTTTTATTGTAAGTAAAAAAAACCTCCTTTGTGTTTGTGTCCTTTATAAAGTTTCTATCTCCGCTACCTGGCATTACATTTTATGACACACACATGGCCCGGCCCAACAAGGTCTCATTTATGTCAGATCCGGCCCTCAGAACAAATGAGTTCCGACACGCCTGGTTTAGGGCTTTAAAGGTTAACACCAAAAGCCTTGAACCTGATCCGGTACCCCACCCGGAGCCAGTGTAGCTCACGCAGGTTGAATGTGTGCCATTTGTGGGGTCCCGGGTAAGGACCCGCGCCGCTGCATTCTGAACCAGCGGGAGTTTCTGGGTCAGTCTCAAGGGCAGCCCTGCATAGAGCGAGTTACAGTAGTCTAATCTGGAGGTGACTGTTGCAGGGATTACTGTGGAAGATGGAATGCAGACTGCTCCTCCTCCTCAAAAAGGAGAGATGGTTCACACCCCTCCATCGCCCATTCTCTACTTTT
The DNA here is from genome assembly GCA_029375565.1 of Gekko gecko. NCBI lineage: Eukaryota > Metazoa > Chordata > Lepidosauria > Squamata > Gekkonidae > Gekko > Gekko gecko. The sequence continues at coordinate 224,619,413 of JAPDNY010000005.1, forward strand.
TGCTTAGCCTACAGCGGCAGCATTTCCTACTGGGGGGAAACGCTCATCTAACATATTCCCCTGAACCAGCCCTCCTTCATCACCAAGGCACAACCAGTTCTGGCGCTTCCTGGAACTTGGGGCGCCTTTCCCTTCTCACTGGGAAAGGCCCCTTCTTGTGCCATTCCTCGTCTCTCTCTCCTAGTTTTTGCACCTCACACAACAATGTGCATCGTCTTCCTGCCCCCACCCGGACCCCGGAAGCTGAGGCATGTAGCCACGGCTTTTGCTAGAGCTCCCCCCGGGCATGGCGGATGTAGTGTTCGTGCAGCCCTGCCTCTTGGTTAAAGCTCTCTCCACATTCCATGCAGGAAAACGGACGGGAGGGAAGCAACTCCTGCGTCTGCTGGTGGAAGGCCTGGTGCCGACGCAGGTTCGAAAGCTGGCGGAAGCTCTTGCCACAGTCCGGGCACTGATGCGGCAGGCTGTGGCCGGCGGCGTGGCCCAGGCGGTGGCGCTGGTAGTTGGCTAGCTGGCCAAAGCGGCGGCCACAGTCAGAGCAGTCAAAGGTAGGCCGCAAGCAGTCTGTGCAGTCGGAGGGGCGGGCGGGCGCGTGGCCCCGCTGGTGGCAGATGAGGGCACGTGAGCTCTCGAAGGCCTTGTTGCAAATGAAGCAGATGAAGAGGGTGTCGCGCAAGTTGGCCTGAACAAAGTCCTCTGGGTGTTCCCGCTTCATGTGCCGGGCCTTGAACTTCTCGTCCGGGAACGTGATCAGGCAGTGAAAACACTGGTTTGCACCCAAGCTGTCTGGAGAGGGGGAGAAAGACAGAGAGTCAAACAGGGCTCAACAGAACCAGCCATCTAATCTGCAGAGACACCTCTGTAAAATGGGATGGGTAAAGCACTGTGAAATGGTCCACTCTTCTGGTTATCAGCGTCTCATCTGGACACACACTGGTCTCACAGCCTTCAGACAATTGGCCCCTTTTAAGTCAGCCATATACACAACTATTGAAGGAAACAGTGGGGGACCTCTCTGCTTTTATCTGCTGCTGCTGCTGGGGGGGGAGCATTTCACCTATTACATAATCAAAGGAAAGAAGAAGAAGAAGAGGAGGAGGAGGAAGAGGAGATTGGATTTATACCCTGCCCTTCACTACCCAAAGGTGTCTCAGAGCAGCTTACAAACTCCCTTCCCTTCCCCTCCCCACAACGGACACTCTGTGAGGTAGGTGGGGCTGAGAGAGCTCTTGACAGAAACTGCTCTTTTTCAAGAACAGCTCTTATCAGAACTACAGCTTGCCCAAGGTCATCCAGCCAGGTGCAAGTGGAGGAGTGGGGAATCAAACCCGGTTCTCCCAGATTAGAGTCCGCACACCTAACCACTGCACCAAACTGGCTCTCAGAGCAGTGGTTAATGGAAGGGACAGAGTATGCATGCTGTCATGCACAAAAACCGTGGCTCAGTGGTAGAGCCTCTGCTTGGTATGCAGAAGGACCTAGGTTCAGTCCTTGGCACCCCCACTTAAACGGACCAGGCAGTAGTTGATGGGAAAGACCTCAGTCTGAGACATTGGGGAGCTGCTGCCAGTCTTAGACTATATTGACTTTGATGGACCAAGGGTCTGATTCAGTATAAGGCAGATACATGTGTTCAAGACATGCACAAACCCTCCAGCGTGAGAGGAGAAAGGAAAGAATGAACACTGGGTTAGGAGAATGTGACCATGTGAGCTGTGTAGCATAAGGAAGACCTAGGAGGAGAGGGCAAAGCTACTGCCAAGGCAACCCCTATTCAAGGTAACTAAGCATAAAACTAGATGGCTGGTTAACATGTTTCCTGTGCAGTCATGAAAACTTGAAACCGCCTTTTGCTAAAAAAAATGAGAACTAGAGTTTTCAGGAACCTGCTCAGTTGCATGCAGTGACCCAACGACTGGCTGTCTGTGGTGCAAACACGTCAATATCCCGTGAAACCATACAACCACCCCTCCTTACAAGACATAAAAGAAAAACATTAGGACTTTGGGTCCTGTCATTTAGTATGTACTTATCTTTACCAGAGTGATAACCAAAAAGGAAATTCCCTAGCATCAATGACAGATCACAGTACTCACAGATTGTGCTACTGCTGGAGGATTCTTTGCCCTTAGTACGTGTGCTGGGGCAGACTGGCAACACTGCGGTTGGGCTCTCCTCTTCCTCTACACAGACAGGTTCCAGTTTGCAAGTTTGAAGCAGCTCCCGGGTCGGTAGATCGCTTGACTCATCATGGTTTGGAACCTTTGTAAGAAGATGTTCAGCCAATGGTGGCTTGTTCACAGTAGCAGGTTCAGCCATTCCTTCTACAGAAATGAAGCCAACAGGGAAAGTGAGCAAAAGAGTCTCTTCTCATCATCCTGCTGGAGGCCCAGGCATAATGTTCTGGTTTTCCTGAGCCTCCCACCACAGCCCTCATCTCTACATGCCAAATAGCAATTGTACCACAGGCCAGTATGCCTGGTAATCTGGAAAGCCTTTGTAGACAGGAAAACAGCTTGCTACTTTCTCCTCTTCTAATGTACCTGTGTGCTTATGTGGGCAAGCAGGCAAATTAACTGCAGAACAAGTTGACTCGTAAGTTATCGAATTTTGCAAAGCTACTATGTAGAGACCAATAATCAGGAGAAATCAGCAGGGCAGTTTCCTCCAAAAATGGCCTCCCTGCCACATCCAAAAGATTCCCTGCAAAGAAAATGTCTCGTGGCTTATCCTTCCCTTCTGGGATAGGGCTGTGTGGCAGAGCACACACTTGGCATGCAGAAAGCCCCAGAATCAGTCCACAGCATTTCCAGTTTAATGGGCCAGCCAGCCAGTAGGTGATAAGTAAGGTTTCTGCCAGAGAGCCACCGCCAGCCGAAGGGACATTACTCACATTGACAGGCCAATGGCCTGACTCCCTAGAAGGGAGAATTTGGGGAGGAATTTCACCTCGAATCTATGCCACACCATTGAATATGCCTTCTGAAACTGCCACTTTCACCTGTCATCTGTAG